>OY755205.1:11310830-11910830 GCA_963576765.1 Draba incana
CTGTTGCACCATGGATTTGGCTCAAGGCAAAATCCTACTCCCATCCCATCAAGCAGGAAGGCCCGACTCATTATTTTGTTAACCAAGCTTGGTTACTTTAGATCCTAGTATAGTTACTTTATGCTCATCAAGGGTTACTTTATGAACATATGTTAAAATGTAACCTTATGTATCAAAAGCCTTAATCCCAATGTAATATATATAGTTGTACCATCATTTGTGTACAGAAGGGGTGAAATACACTACACTTTTCTCCACAAACATATTATTCTTCGCCGAGCACGTCCAATCTCCCAAGAATCCAAACTTCCCTCTCGGTTACTGTTTATCCGAGCGGGCTCTTACATTCTCATCAAAAGCTTTCCTCCTTCCATTTATCAAAGAATCCCCGAACCTATTACAAATTTAGTGTCGATCTCAATCTGAGTTCAACACAAGTGTCTCAAATGCAATCGCAAAAGGCTTTTAGGAACCGATGGTTCTCTTGCTTTTATGGTTCATCTCAGGATTATTGATTCAAGAAACTGAAGAAAGAAAGACCAACT
The DNA here is from genome assembly GCA_963576765.1 of Draba incana. Lineage (NCBI taxonomy): Eukaryota > Viridiplantae > Streptophyta > Magnoliopsida > Brassicales > Brassicaceae > Draba > Draba incana. The sequence goes on from OY755205.1 coordinate 11,311,376, forward strand.
AGATTACGTCTATGTAGGTAGGACCAAACTGTATATATAGTTTGAGTCTTCTTCTTATTATTATCGTTATTTTTTTTATAAAGTCTTCTTCTTATGAGTATGAGTATGATAAACTGTGTATAGTTTCGATGATGTTTTTGCTTTCACATTTTTTTACTCAATTAATAAAGATTCTATACTAAGTTTAGGATGAGCTATACATGGAATGTGAGATATGAGTTCTAATTGGTCTTCTTCATATGAGTATACTTCATTTCACACTTTACTCAATGAAGTATTCTTCTTATGAATATGAGTATGTGTTCTGTGTGAGATATGCATGGATTCAAGAGACTATTTGATGTTGAATTGTCCATACAGTCAAGATGTATGGAGATTAGGCTTCAAAAGGTTGAATGCTCTATATATGGGGTTTGGTACTTGGTCTGGATTTTTGAGATGGTTAAAAAAGATCATATCCAAACGCAGCAGAGAATAACTTAAGGTTCCAGATGGCCCAAGCTATCATTTATTCCCTCTAGAAATTGATAAACGAACGCATCTTCTCAAGTAATCATATCCTAGCTGAGGTTCTCTTTAAGAAGGTTGATAGAGAAATACGAGACTCATGTATTATTGCCCGTAGTGACAGAGCAAGCTTCTCTGATTGTCTTGGAATTTGGTTCAGAGGTACTTAATTCTTCAGTGAAATGTTTATTTTCCTTGCATTTGTGTTTATGGTTTATGACCGAAGGCTCTCTCCCCTAACCTCCTCGATATGTAATCAATATTATGGAAAACTAGTGAATGAGGAGTAAATTTGGATGAGCATAATAACTAGAAAGACAACAAGTTCAAACGATTATTCCCAAAGGAAAGGTTGGTTGTTGATAACAGTCAAGCAAAAAAAATTTTGGGCAAAGTATCAAATATGGAGGAAAAAAATTAGTGTTCTAATACCTATAAAGTCTTTATGAACTCCGATGAATATATAAAATATAGAATAAATAATTTACTTTTTAAATATGATATTATCAATAGTTACTTTTGGATACTAGAGACAATTTAAAACTTATGGGGTTCAATTGTCTCAATGTTCAAACTTTCTTTTAAGAGCATCACCATCGGTGAGCTTGTTTAAAAGACTCAAAAAAAATTTTAAGATTAAATTTAATCTGTTGGAGAGAGAGGAAGAGTTGTTGAATAATGAATTTTTTTTTTTTTTTTTTGTGTTTTGCCCCAATGATGAGTTGACACGTTCTCCCTTTCCCTTTCCCTTTCTATGAAACCGTCTTATAATTTCCTCCCACAGAGACCGTATCAAGTCAAGTCTCTTATCTTATCTATTTTTTAATTTTTTTTGGGCTTAAGAGACCATCTTTGTCTCACTGCTGCATATGCTCTAAGGTTCTGGAATTAAAAGACATACTTAATTGCTATGATAATTAAATTCAGTTCCTAAGAAAAAAAACATGAGAATTTAGTTCGATCTTGTGTAAGAACAACTACATTTTTGCCTTCATTACACGAGTAATAGATAAATGGAAAATGCCAACTGTACTTTAAATTGCAAAAATTATTTATTTGTAATGAAAAGACACGTGTCAAAAGGACGCAGCTTCGTGAACAGATCTCTATCTGCTCGGTCGTGAAGTTATCATTCCCTCTTTCCTTTAATCATCTGCTTCCGCTTATATAACTCAGGCAGGACCCAAATTCTCAACACTTTCAATAATCTCTCTTTCTCTGGATCCAAGGGTTTAATCTGGGTTTTAATCCTACAATTTGGCGCCTTTCTACTTCGATTTTGCCTTTCTTGGTTCCTCCGTAAACCTTAATTTTCTCCCGATTTCACCCCTTTCTCTTAGGGTTCTTCGATTGTAGCTCCCGGAGTTTTCTGGGTTCTTCTTCCTCGTTTATTCTGCTGCTCCGGGAAGTTTAGCAATGTGGAAGTCTTCTTCTCCGGTAAGCATTTCATTTCTATTTAACGGATTCGTTTTTATTTTCGGTCGTTCTTATGTTTGCGAACTTGAATTGGAATCCATGAGTTTCTAGGGTTTTGCTGCGGAAGAATTGTTCTTTATTTAAGCTTAATTTCCACTTCGCTTATTGGGCAAATTGGTTCTTATTCCTCGTTTTTGCAATTCCTGGGTTCAATTAATGTTGATTCTGATGTTTTTTCATCCTCTTATTGTTTTTAGGTATAGAGATGAGAACTCTGTGTAAAATGAGTTAAAAAAACAAATTTTGTTGTGAAAGGAATGCGCATTTCGTTGGGTTGATTCAAGAAATGGTTCTACATGTTACGCTGTGTAAAGTTGTAATAAGGGTTGAATATGACCAATGGAGGAAGGGAGGGTGGAAGTCAGCGAAGAGAATCACAACAACACGGGAAAAGAAATCTTTTTCGCGGCAATGATTTCGAGTACGCGCTCGCTAGAATGGCTGTGGCGCAGATATGCGAGAGCGTCGAGATCAACACTAATCAAGAATCGCAAACACGAGAAGGTGTGAGATTCAGTTCTTTTCAAGAGTCTGCTCTTGAGACACTGACCGATGTAATGATACAGTATATTCAGAGCGTTGGGAAGACTGCGCAGTTCTATGCTAATGTAGCTGGAAGAGTAGAAGGTAATGGTTTGGATATTGTTCAAGCGCTCGAGGATTTGGGGTCTGGATTGGGTTTCGATGGTGCTGCTGATGTTGAACATTGTCTTGCTGATTCCGGTGTAGTCAAGGATATTATTCGTTATACTGGACAAGTGGAGGAAATACCGTTTGTTTATTCTCTTCCTCGTTTTCCTTATAACAAAGGGAAAAGGCCAGCTCCTAGCTTCTTTGAGATTGGAGCAGAGCCACCAGATGAGCATATACCAGTTTGGCTTCCTGCGTTTCCGCAAACCAAGATGTCTAACAAGTCGGAAGAGACCGGTGTTGACAAAATTGAAGGGGATGTGCAAAGTAAAGAAAATAGACCGTCTTTTTCAAGCATGCAGCAGTCTATCGATGTTGATAGGTTAAAAGTTCAGAAATCCATGGATCAAAAGGATGTTCAGAAACCAACTGAGGAATCGGAAGGTAACCCATTTCTTGCTGCACCACTTTGGGTTGGAGAGAAGAACGTGTCACGTGTGTTTCGCCTTTCAGAGCTTACAAATGAAGAAGTTAGCATTAACCTCGTTACTGAGAAACATATGAGCAAGAGCCATCACATTCCAGCACTTGAGGCATGTGCCTTTGATAAGATCAACGACAAGAACAGATTAGCTGAAACAGAAGATGGTGCAAGAACCCAACGAGCTTTGCTTCGTTTCAAGATCGGGTCTCGAAAGGTTTCTATGCGCTGGACGATAAATCAGAGCTTAGAAGAAAAGGGTTGGTTTCGTGAGGATGGAGACAAGAGAGAGAAGATGGTACTATGCGAAGAAAAGCGCGAAAGTATTGACACAGATGTAAAATAGGTATTTTGTCATTTAGAATTTGTAGACAGAATATCTTTGCATCTTGAGTTTAGTGATAGTTTGCAATTGAATACTTGACTTGTTAGGGAAAGAGATTTTTTACTGAGTCTTCAAATTTCATTCTGATTGTTGGAAGAGTGGTGGTGTTTGATCATTCACATCAACTGAGATTTGCTGAAAAATTCTTCTTAATGAATACGCCATTATTGAGCTTTATCTTGAATTGAGTTTTTACATAAGCAATTAAGAAAAGAACATAAGAAAGGGTTTAGAGGACTAAGAAACCAAATGTTCTCAACTCTATAAAATGGATGATTTACAATTCTAACTGATGATTAACTAGGAATATTAGGAATGGAAAAGCTGCCTGGGTTGCCCACTGAGCATTCCTGGAATCGCTGCAACCTCGCTTATCACAACTTCACTAATCAAATCCTTGAAGATTAGCCTCTCAATGTCTAACACTAACCCTGGTGTCTCTCCTTCAATCTCCTTCCAGTTCATGCCTTGGCTTTGCAGGTCCTCCCAAATCAGGTCTTCATCGTCCTCATCCAAGATACAGTTTGAGTCATCTTGTAATCGATCGATCTCTGAACACAGAATTTGTAGAAGTTCCTTCCCTTTTGAACTTTTGCCGGTTGTTCTTAGCGGGCTGATCGATGATATTATGGATGTTTGCTTGGTACACCCTTCTGCAGCGAATCTGCGAGCTAAGATCTCGTTGATGGTGTCAAATATGAGCTTCCTCCTGATTCTCTCTATCAGGTTAGTCATCTGTTGTTGTCCGAATCCTCTGCTGTTGTTTTTGTTGTCCTGTTGAGTCAAATTGCTTGTCTTGTTCTGTTCCAGGACAAAGAAAAGGCTCGGATTGATCGGAAGGTGTGCTTGGTGCAGCTGAATGCTCATCATACTGTAGTCTATATCTCTTAGAAGCCCTGATGCCGAAAGTATCTCTGAGATGTACTTGTGGTCGCCATTTTTTAATTCAAGACCTTCTTCCATGTAACCCCCGTTATGATCAGGTTGCTTAAGGCTCGGTTTACTCTCGGGCCACACGATTGATCTACATAAGTTGCTGTGCTTGTTCATCCACTGGGGCTCTTCAGAACTTAGATGGTCGTCCTCTGTGACAAGAGAAATAGTAAAGGTGAGAACTTTAAACAAATCCGAACTTGCAATCTAATTTGGATATATTGTGAATACATGTAACAAGTTTGATATCAATGAACTTGTAGTTTATTTGAATCTGATAGTCTGATTTTTTTTTTACTTTCTCAGTGGACTCACCTTTAAAGACAATGGATATCTTCCTCACAGGAGATGGTGACTCATCTTCATCAAAGGCTACATCAAGAACTGAAACCGGACTGGGCTGCTCCACCGTAACTTTGAGAGGTTTTGGCAACAACCTCATTCCCAAGTCTGGACTCTGCATTGATAAACATATGTCATTCAGTGAAACGAATACTAGTTAATAACTTGAGGAAAGAATTTTCGTTAGGAGAGAAGATTTGTACCCTTTGTTTTGGGGTCTGCTGCTCCGTGATGTCACTGTTCCTCTCAGACCTATACCTGCTTGTAACCTCAACTTCAAGGTTGGAGGCGAAGCTTACGTTGCTGTCAGATCTAAGACTTCTCAAGTCACTGCTTTCGTCACTTAAACGGTCTTCGGATTGCTGCAGGCCGCGAGATTTTATCCCTAACTTTTTTCTCGGGGAGGCTGCCTCTGTCTGTTGCCTACTGAGTTGTTGTCTATGGATCTTGTTCGGTTCTGGTTTCGGAGATGTTGGTCGAGACTGCTTCTCAAAACCGAGTTTCTTTGGCTGTGTTCTTGGGCTGACACTCGGCTTCTGGCTCTTGCCTGAGTTGGCCATGTCACTTTTCTGCTGTAATGGTCTGGTACTAGTGTTTTTCCTTGCGGAATCTGTCTGGACCTTGTAGAACCCCGGCCTCGGCGTCACTTCCATGGCGCTCTGCTTCCTCGGAATGACTTTCTGTGTTTGCCTCAGGTTTCCAACCTTAACGTTAGGCAAAGCAACATTACGCGGCGAGAAAGAGGTGGCGGACCCAGAATTGCCAGTCTCTTTGAATGCTGGAGCCGTCGCTACTTTCATAACCACGATAGAGGAAGACCTGAAATTCTTGGACGACGGGCTTGTTATTGGCTGATCAGTATTGTTGTCATCATGTTTGGTTGTCAAGTGGTGCGTCTTCTCCATTGCTTCGAGTATTTGCTTTAGAGCTCTGAGATCTTTCTCGGACTTTTTGAACTCAAGCTGCGAAAGCCGCTTCTGTATCTCACCGTAAACCGTCAGCGTAGTAGCAGCTTGGTTCTTGGCACCATCCACTTGCGTCCATGGAGCTGCTTTCACAGGCATCATTTTCTTGATTGAATCAGAACTTTTCGATCTTTGTAGATCTGCTTCCACTCGGAAAGGTGGCCTTGGGGAGTCGCAGAAGCGGTTCTCTCTGTTCTGATCAGTCACAGACTCGTCTGGAATGACTTCAAGACCCATCAGTTTGGCAACGACACTCGATGTTGTTCTTCTATGACCCGTTACAAGCTCTTGCGGCTCTGGTGAACAATTGGATCTTGCGCTCCTAAAGGAAGTTGATCTACTGTCCAACGACAACCTTGGTGTCTCTTTCAACTTGGCGCCTTTCTTCCTCGTCTCCCTCTCGTCGTAAGAGAACCGAGGACTGTCTTTTAGCTTCACTACTCTCCTTCCCTCGCTCCAATCGTTAGAATTCCGAGATGGTGATGAGACATTAGCTCTGGCTGATTTAGGCTGCTGAGACAAGGCTTCTTCATCTCTGGTTCTTGTCTCCTTATGAATGGAGCTTCTCACAAACTCCCTTAAATCACTCTGCATCATCAAACCTCCCCACCTTGGCGACCCGTTTGTCGGTTCTCTTACCGGATTCTCACCGTTACTCGTTTGAACCAAACCGGGTTGTTCAAACTGAGAAGTTGGGGTGCTGATATCTGCAGATGAGAAGCTTGAAGAGCATGGTGAAGAAGAAAACGAAAGCCTCGAGGACGATTCAGTGGAGATTCCTCTCTGTTTCTCCTTTGTAGCCTTCTTCTTCTTCGTACTCTTCTCCTACAATTCAAGTAAAGTTCACTTTAACATCCATTTTGTTCTTGGAATAATTTTTTATCATTTCTAAACTGGTTTTTAGATTCTTACCGTTTCCTTCTTAACCGTTGAAATGTTGGTATCACCGACAATGTCACCTGTTTTGCCTGAAAAATGAAAAAAGTTCCCACATGAGTTTAGTTTTTATAACCAACACAAAGTTGCATAGATAAGTATAGAGAATTTAGAAACTATGACCATCTAAAGGACAAGTCATGTTACTACAGCTTTGGTTTTTTTCATCTTTTTGTGGTCCTGAGCCTTAGATTTAGGATCTCAGTCAGAAACTAGAATACAAAAGCAATGTAATATGTTGAAGAAGAACTTTTTTCTTTTCTTCTTCTTTCAGGTTTTAATGGAAGCAATGACTAAAGAGAGAGGAATGTTTGTTACCTGAAGGCAGAGACTTGAGCTCATCTCCGGCGAAGGCAACACGTCTCGCCGGATAATGTTGCCGGTAAAACACTTGAAAGAACCCATTCATACATCCTATCTGTTTATTCAGATTTGGATTCTCATCTGACAAGTTATACAAAAGCTTTGCAGACATTTTCTTCTTCTTCTTTGTCTTCTTAGCTCTGGTTTCTGAAAGTTTATTAAACTCTAAATAACTTTGGAACTCTGAGATTCTTCTCTCATATCAATTCTTGAGTTTCTGGTATCGCCTCTGTTTTGTGTTTTAGATGAAGAAGGAGAGGGAGAGGCAAAAGGACAAAGAGGAACCCAGCATTAAGACAAAGGTAAAGCTACTTGTGAAGTTATGACCAGACAAGTAATTAGGTTTCTCTGTGTTTGTTGTCTTGGAGGGTTCCTTGAAGAAGAAAGATGAGAAGAAGAAAAAAAGTTTTTTATTTTGTTTGAGAGAAATGAGTCTGAAAAAAGGCAAAGAGCTCTCTCCACAATTATATGAAGAAGCATTTGAAAGCATATATAAACATTGGTAATGTATTGTATGTACATACACATGCGTGTACATATGTATACGTGTGTATCCGTAGATTTATACATGTAAGAGAATGTAATTGAATTGTTTGATATTTTTTAATCATTTCCAAATAAAAAATAAATAAAAAATTTATGACAAAGGACTGGAAAAATCTGTTTGGGAATAATGAGGTATCTATTTTTTATGCATCTCTGATGAAAGTGATGCACATGAAAGCACAGACCAAATTTAATTCTTTTTTCATTTTTCATTTTTCGTTATCGAACAAACCCCTTTGTTTTTTTGTAGTTTATCCGATTTTTTCAATTCAAGGATCTATATCTATACTTTTTTTTATCTTGCTCTGGTGAATGTATCTATTTTTTATTAATGTCTTACAAACAAATTAGATGGTACAATTACTTACAATATTGATAACAATAATTAATGAACAGAGAAAGAAAATAATAAATGTAAAAAAAAGGTTTCCTTACACATCCATGTGGACAAAATAATGTGGGTGGGTCTCTTTAGTCTTTGGTGCCCCTTCACATTTGCATGTGAAGTTTGTCAGAGACAGACAACAGAATTTTTATTTTTAAAACAAATAAATATATATAGAGAAATCATATTAGAAAAACCTAAAATAAAAATATGAGGAAAACACTGGATTACTAATGGCCAAAAACAAAATTATAATTAATTGTTTTAGGAAGAAAGTGGATTGGTGCTCTGGAAGAAAGCTTGCATGGTCTGAGATTGGTGGGTCTTACAAAAGAATAACTTTTATTTTATTTTCGGCTTCACAAAAGGATAATTTAATCAATGAAAATGAAATAATTATTTTTAAGTGTTTAATTTGCTTATGGATATTTCAATAGGTTTAACTATTTCAAATTACATATAATAATCTTATATCTGGTTCATACACCTATATTAAATTACTTCTGAAAACGTAATAACTTTGTTTCATTATAACTTTTATAAAAGAATGTGTAATTGAAGCTTGTATTTTGAGGTAGAATAATGTGTGTTTTTGTTTTGTTTAGAATTTGACATTTTGATTTGAGAGTTCATGTCATGCGATGTACTAGTTAAGAGCATGATTATTGTAGACACCATGTGGTCTAAAGTGTATATAAAATTATTAAAATGGTTGTAAAAGAAAGAAAGAGAGTGTTGTTATGGGGTATGTTGAAATATAAAATTAATAAAATTGGATCTTTTGAAAGAGAGAGTGTCTAAAATTGGATCTTTTGGAGAGAGTGTTTAAAAGGAAGAGAGAGTGTTTAAATATAAAATTAATAAAAGTTGAGTAAAAGGATGAAAGAGAAGGTATAAAGTTGAATAAAAGGAAGAGAGAGTGTGTGTTTTAATAATTTTATATTATAAGAATAGTCTGCAATAATCATGGCCTAAAAAGCGTTTGAGCAGATCACGTGTTTTTGTTCAACTATGTGCTGTGAAGAAGGTGGGGTTTGTGAACTTACTTATTTACTTTATACTATACCTAAAAAATTAATTAATTTATTTTGTAATCATTTTAAAAAAAAAATTAGCTTGTGGCCTTGGAAGCAACCAAGGAATATGCTGCACATGGGCAATTAGTGAGAGTTGCGAACCAAGAGAATCATCATCTTACACCCTCGTTGCAAAGCGTGTTTAAGATTCTTATAACTATTTTATATTATGGGCAAATATTATTGGTAATATTATGATATGATTTATATATAGTAATTCAGTCGGTTATATATTTGAAATGCAGAATATCAAGGACAGATGCATACAACCACACAAAACAAAAATTTATACTTCTTTTTTTTGGCTTATACGTATGCTTAACCTTGTGAATATATGTGTTTCATTCCCAGAGATATTGATTTAGGTAATTTGGAAACTTGAGAATGTGTGGGCAAAAGAGGATATGAAAGTTGAAACATGGACCTTGTTTGTTTTGGTAATGTGCTTTTCCAAGTTGACTTTTTGCATTGACCATTAATCCCCAAATCGTACATTTATCACACATGTCATCAATCACGCATGTATCATGTAAATAAACCCATTTATTGAGAATCATATATAAAGTTCATATGTCATGACCAATAAATAAATAAAGTTCATAAGAATGTTTGATGTATGTTAAGTATTTAGATTATGTTTTAACAAATAAACAAAAAGGGTGTTTAGATAGGGTAAACCTACGCAATAGAAACAAAAAGAATAGCAGTGGGAAACAATGGCAAGTGAAATAGAAGATAGTTGGGGAACAAAATCACATGAAGCAAAATTCAATTTTGATTGAATTATATACGAAATAATTTTATTATTAGTAATTAATTTCAAATAAAATCAAACCTTATCGTGTGGTTTATTTTATGATAAGTCTAAATATCCAATTTTAATTCCATTATTGGCACATGATTCCACTCTATATTATCCACCCTTTCAACATTTTCTTAGTTTCGCCATTAATTTCAATTGTAGATTTCTTTCCCTTTGATTTTGGCGAGCAACATTTATGTAATATACTAATCTGCTGTACACTAATCAGAAAAATAAAAACATAAACAATATAATGTTGCTCGCCATATAATTTATACAGAAGTCGAGTTTCAAAAAATATGTTGGTTTTGTTTTCTAAGGCGAACGATTGTTTGATCACGCGAAACCTATAAAACATTTATGTATATGTTAGAAAATATATCTACATAACACACTCTTCCAACGAAAATGTTATCAACTCAAAACCAAGCATATTCACTACAAGAAAACAGGCGGTTTTCTGACGGCCATATCCGTCTGAAATCCGTCGGGATACCCTCTATTCCGACGGATTACAGACGGAATTTGTCCGTCAGTTCTATCGCGTCAGAAAATACAAATCCGTCAGGATCCCGTCTGAGTATCCTGACGGTTGTCTGACGGAATGTGGATCCGTCTGAGTACGTGACAATTCCGTCTGAGTTTGTATTACCGTCGGGAGTCCGTCAGGTATCCGGTGATCGACAGTCCGTCAGACAACCGTTAGGATACTCAGACGGGATCCTGACGGAATGTGGATCACCGGAATCCGGCCACAAATCCGGTGATCGACATTCCGTCAGGATCCCGTCTGAGTATCCTGACGGTTGTCTGACGGACTGTCGATCACCGGATTTGTGGCCGGATTCCGGTGATCCACATTCCGTCAGGAAACCGTCTGGACACTCTGACGGGATCCTGACGGAATTGAAATAATTTTAAAAAAAAATAAAATATAAATAAAATTTATTTATTTTATTTATAGATAAATTTATAAATGAAATATATTTAAATTAATAACAAAAAATAAAATTTAAAATCATAATAAAATGAAAAATGTTTTGATACCAAATATAAAGTTTTACATAAAAATTTAAATTGTCCATAAACATTTACAACCCTTGACGACGGAAGAACTCGTTCATCTTTTCCTCCATCAGACGATATTTTTCATCCGCCTCCGCCTTCTCTCTCCGGCGGATTTCCTCCGCCTCCGCCTTCTCTCTCTGGCGGAGGGCCTCCGCCTCCGCCTTCTCTCTCTCGCGGAGGGCCTCCGCCTCCGCCTTCTCTCTCTCGTACCTAGCCTCCAAATCTGTGATCCGGTTGGTCAGGTCGGCGTTTTGTGCTAGCAAACTACTACCACCGTGAAAGGTAACCGACGAAACGGATGAGGAACTCTCTTCGGGGAGGCCGTAGACACGACCTCTGGTCTTAGGGGTAACCTACGAAAAAAATAAATAAATCAATTTCAAAACTTAATCGTATTAAAAGGTATTTTAAATGTGTTTAAAATTGACTCATTTACTAACCGTGTAAGTGAACTCGTTGATCTTCTCGACTGGAACTTCGGTTGAGGGCGGAGTTCCCTCGACGATCGGTTGCGATTGGAGGTACTCCTGCCCGAGCTTCTCCACGGTCTCCACGATTTCCCGAGCAAGCGGATCTTGGATTTCACCAGTCTTTCTGTTGGTGTGGACATCTCTGACGACATCAATATGCGAAGGAAGCACACCGGTCTTCGCATACTGTTATGAAAGTCAAGTATGGAAAATGTTAATTAGATTTTAAAAATTGTTGAAAAATTAAGAATGTTACCATTTGCTGTACACGTGTCGCCTTGCTCGTTGCACCGAGGTTATGGGTCGCCGGTCCCTTCCCCTTCCGGTCGCTCCTCCGGTTAGTCGAGTGTGTTTCGGAGGTGGCTTTAGTATCCGGAAGATCCCAATGTGCCACTAGTCCAGCCCATAATACTTCGTTGTTTTTAACAGCGGTAGGCACCTTACGGTACTTCATCCACCCCTCCTTCCACTCGTTCATCTTGTGCCTGTACTGGCTCTTTGCCTTCTTGTCGAATTCACGTCGGACCCGAGAAGTCAGGTGTGGGTTCCACGTAAAATCTTGCTGAAAAAAAACAATAGTCGAATTACTATTGACAATTCGAATGTATTATAAAAGATGAATTTTCAATTTAGAATATCAAATCATACCGCAAATTGCTGAAACCATGTGTCCCGGTCTTCCACCGGCATGTCCTTATAAGTGGGATACGGTTTAGTTATCATGGAATTGATCATTCCGTTGATAGATGTCGAGATACCGTTCTGGGAATATTGGAACCTACACAATATTTTCTTTGATATTTTGTTCACAATTTTATTAACTTAATATAATCCTATAAATTTTGAAAAGTAGTCATTACCAGGTCGTGTTAGGTGGTAATTCGGGATCAAGGCGAGGCAAGACATCCCGACCGGGTTGCGACACAAAGTCCTCAATGCTCATTTGCGTAAGACCTGGGCCACCTGAACCCATAGGAGCAGTCTCGGGGATGTGCGACTGACCCGCAGTCCCACCTCCCCCGGAGGAAGAAGTACCGCCTCCTCTACCCTCACTAAATCGCCCATAATCCCTACGATTTACAAATTTTTTACATAAGTTTTTGATTTTTCTTGACATATTTAAAATTTCTATGTCAATTATAAATTTAAACTTTACACCCTTTATTACGGGGTTAGGGCTTTTGGAAAATTGTGATTTTGAGATTTTGAATGTTATAGATTTTAGTATATATGGTAAATTGGGAATTTCCGATATTGGAATTTCGTAAAAAAAAAAGTTACCTAATTCGCCGACATCACGAAGACCAAACACGTACTCTTTTTAAATGTTTTAAAGGTTTTTGTGCATATAGTTAATTTTTATTGTTTCTTTTTAGATATATATTTAGGAATTTAGGAATTGTGACATATATTATATCATATTATAATTTTGTACATATGTATATTTTTAGATAATTCAAGAATTGGATCATACTATAAATATGTATATTATAAATACGTATAAATCCTTATAAATTACAAACACTTATTAAAATTGAAATTCAATTCTTTGCCAAAAATAATAAAATTTTAAAAATTTCATAATTTAAAAATCCCTTCCTAATTTCCTCATAACCCCAAAATTCTCATATTTTTATATTTTATCAATAATATTAACATCCCTAGTTTCATAAAATTACTAATTTGCTTATTATATCCCTAAATTCATAAGGATTCTAATTTCATTTTCTAATTTTTAAATTCATAATTTTAAATTCATAATTTCTAATTTCTAATTTCATAAATTAGATTTCTAATTTCTAAATTTCTAAATTCTAATTTCTAATTTCATAAAATCATAAATTCATAAAATTTATAATCACTAACATTTCTAATTTCTATATTCATAAAATCATCACAAAATTTTAAATCCCTAAATTCATAACATTCCTAATTTCATATTTTCCCCAATTCAACAATTCAACAATTCATCACAAAATCATCCTAAAATTCACATTGTTCAATTCCAATTTAACAAATTCCTAATTTCCTTTCATTTCCAAATCAACAATTTCCTTTCAAACCCCTAAATTCATAAACACCCAATTTACATATCCAAAATCCATATGAAATACACAAAACTTAAAAAAAACTTACATTCTTTGAGTGACGCCGGAAAATGAGTGGCGAACGGCGGCTTAGCGGACGGATGATTGAATAACGTCGGAGTCGGCGATTTGGGATGGTTTTGTTTTCTCCGTTCTGTGTCTGCGAAGAAGACGAAGTGTCTGTTCTTATAGAACTATATGACGGACTCCGGACGGTATTGTGACGGATATTAAAAATCCGTCAGGTTTCCGTCAGCAACTCCCGCCGTTTCGATGAGATCGATGCGTTTAGGCGGGAGGAATTAGGGTTTCCGTCAGAATCCCGTCATAACGTAAAGACGGGATTCTGACGGTTAATGTTTTTTTATTAATTTTTGTTTCTCCGTTCCTAAATTAATAAAAAATATATATAAACCGTCAGAATCCCATCGTTACGTTATGACGGGTTTCTGACGGGTGTTTAATTTTTTTTATTAAATCTTGTTTCTCCGATCCTAAATTAATAAAAAACAAAGAACCGTCAGAATCCCGTCATAATATACAGACGGGATTCTGACGGTTTAAATAAATTTTTTTTTAATTTTTGTTGATCCGATCGAATCGGATCGGAAAAACAAAAATTAATAAAAAAACATTAACATTCAGACGGGATTCTGACAGTTCTTAGTTTTTTTTTTTATTTTGTCTATGTCCGAGTGGAACAAATATAAAACATCTAATCCGTCAAAAATCTGTGATGGTTGAAGTTCATTTAGTTTGTATTCGGAGAGAAAAAATTGAAATATGATGAAGAAAACGTCGGATCGAGTTCTTTCAAAATGTATGGCGGATTTGTTACGGATTCGTAATTTTATTCCAATTTATTCGTATCTTAGAATCGAAAAGAATGAATTAAAGATTCTGTAATATTTTCCGTTAATAATTCTTTCTAAGCGGAAATAATACTTTAACAGAAAATCAGTCGAAAATCCGTAATATAACATATAAATTCATCGATGGTACATACTAAAATCGTGGAAGGTAAAATAAAACATATAACAACATTATGCGGATAAACTCGTACAAAGGATAGTAGGAAAATATTAAAATCATGGACGGGTCGGATGTTTATTCATCATCTGAGTCTGGAACTGTTTCATATTCGTACCCAGTAGTTCCTTCATCTTCCTCATCGATGGTAGATACTTCCGTTGGTTGGTATTCAGCAATCATCGAATTAGCACCGATTATCTGTTTCGAAAATGAATTTAGTTAAGCCTTCCTATAAATATTTATAATCGTATTATACATCTACCTTAACAATGTTCCGCTCTGTGATGTTCAGGTACTTTGAGTTCCTGTTAAAACGGCAAACGGTAACATTTTTTAGGATGACCACCGCACCTACGCTAGTGGTGAGTCTGTACTCGTCCTTCTCGAAGATGTTATGGTGCATGGTTCCCTCGATTTTTCCTGAAGGATCTTTTAAGGTTACTAGCAGATCCCCCTGGTCATTGGGGGTCAAACTAGAGAGCATAACCACAATCTAATAATGAAATAGAATATACTTCAGTCCGATAATTAACTGTATGTTTAAATGTAAATAAAATAGGTTGAAAACGAAAACCTTTTTGACTTTCACAAATTGTGAATGCGGGGATTGAATTTCTCCAACCTGGGTCCACAATGGTGTGCTCCTATTGTTATAAGAACCTACATGTATGAATGATAGACCGTGTATTTGTCAGCTACAATCATTATTGTAAAAGTACATATATATATATATATATATATATACCTTCACGGATAATGTAATCCATAGTAGAAGTCCACCGAGGACTACTAAAATCATGGTCGGCCTGTGTTGTGTCATTGAAGACCTCACGAATAAAATCTTGTGTTGGGCGTGTCTGAGAACTTTCACCTCGCAGCACCTTTGCATCATGAGACCTCTTGCGATTCATTCCTCGCCGTACGACTTGGCCAGGTCCCGGCATTACGGGCGTTTGGTTCTGGGATTGTTGAGTTTGATGGAGTGAAATTGTCGGTTCAACATCAGTAACATTTAAGTTATCGTAAGGAGGGCTTGCAGGAACAAGAGTTGTGTTTGGAGGGTAGTGACCGGGGCCTCGGTTTTGCATATAGTAATTCCATAGATCTCTGTTACCCATAACTTGATTGACTATTTTTGTGTTATGTTTTTCTGGTGAAAATGTTTATGGAGGAATGAGATAGAAAATGTGGAAACTTATGTAGAACGGATAAACGTCCGCAATCCGTCAGTAATCCGTCAACTCAGTCCGACATAAAACCCCACCAATCCCTTCGGCCATTGGAGACGAATCTTAATAACCACTAAAACTTTGCCGACATCGAAGACCGTCGGCAATCCGTCATAAATCCGTCAACCCACTCCGACATAAAACCCCACCAATCCCTTCGGCCACTGCAGACGAATCTTAATAACCACTCAAACTTTGCCGACATCGAAGACCGTCGGCAATCCGTCAGAAATCCGTCAACCCACTCCGACATAAAACCCTACTATACCCTTCGGTGTATACATAAAAATTCTACTATAAATACACTTCATGGAGTGTATTTCTTCTACACCTCTCAATAACACAAAATATGTCTTCTCCCTCTCCTAATGAAGACGCAGAAACAACACCCGACCTTGATCCTTTTGGATTTCCAATAATACCAAAATTCTCGTGGGAAACCTAATCTTATTGCGACGAATCGTTTAAAGAGCTGCCCACTTACTCGTGGGAATTTGATACGTGCTCACCAATCCATAAAGAAGATTCCACATCAACAATAGTGCCTGACACCCAGTGCTCGCCAAACATCCACCGCATTCCAAAATTGTCGTGGGAATCGCCATCTCAGTGCGACAAATACACTAAAGATGCACCCACATACTCGTGGGAAGATGATTCATGCACTCCCAAAAATGAAGATGGGTTGGGTTTTCCTAATCACAAATACGATACGTACCAGGCCTATTGTGCTGACCAGAACCGGGTTCTGGAAGCCGTCCAACCATATGAATTCAGTGAACCGTCATATACTTACGGTGGAAGTCCTTCCTATGATTTGATAGGCGCCCAAAGCCCAGAAAAGCCAAACTTCAATATAGATGTTGATGCAACCAACAAATTATGCGACGGAGTTTTAGATTCTCCACCAAAGAAAAAAAAGGGAAAGAAAATCACTAAATGGTTCTAACCAATGGTAAGTTTGGAGTGGATACAGACCTATGGTATTGATACCTGAATATTGTCTATTATGTTCTTGTACCATAACCGTTGTGTGTTTATCTGTTGGAAGTCTTTACTCTACCTGTGTAATAAGTTGTTTTACATTTTATGTTTCATTAAATGTAATGTTTTATTGGAGTTGCATAATCAAAATATATCGTCAATTAATAAAAAAGCTTTATTATATACTAGTAAATGGCAATGATATCAAAAATTTATTCACAGATTATTAATCTGAATCTCCTCCTCCACTTTCACTAGGGATGGAGTCTGAATCGTCGTCAAATTCTTCACGTGTTTCCTCTTCGTCCGAATGCACTAGATCATCCCCGATATGTGTGACATCAACGACAAGGTCAATGTTATCCATCTCCTGAACATGTGACATTTGTATACTTCTCGATGGTTGTAGAGCATCTTGTTCTGGAACTCCATATATTTTTCCTCTCGGGTTAATATGAGTTATTGTGATCCAAGGATCACTACGATAGGCGACTCGAGGATATGGAATGTAGCAAACCTAGTAATAAAAAGTGGATATTGTTAATATACATGATCAACAAACCTTAAGTATGAGTACGTAGGTCAATATATTATGGTATTGATACCTCGTCTGCTTGGGACGCAAGGATAAATGGATCGTAATACTGATGTTTCCGGCTTGAATTTATCGAAATAACACCAAGAGGGTCAACTCGAACACCTCGACCATTAGAGGGATCAAACCATTCACACATAAACACAATGCACCTCAAGTTCAACATTCCTGGATAGTGGATTTCCAAGATTTCTTTTAAAATCCCATAGTACATGGTATCACCTGATTGGGACGAAATACCATAGTCCGAAGTTGTCCTCTCACGTCCTTCCTCACGGATCCTGAACGCATATCCCCTAGTGCAAAAGTTGGGATATGATGTCGCGGTGCTGCGTAAGCCGTACACAATCTCCTGTAACCATGTCGGGATTGATTGACCACTTGCTAAACTTTCGGAAACCTAAGAATGATATAAGTAGTATATCAGTAACATATGAACGTGAAAACATGGAAAAGTGAAAGTAAGTAATTATATTAAACTTACATAACATTTCAACCACGCCGGAAACTCTTCGTCTTTCAAGACAGCAAGTTCGGCATCTGTCTTATCAGAATGGTAAGCACGTGCTAGAGACATGTAGATCCTGTAACATAACAGTTGTTAGTAGATAAAGGCAAATAAGTACATAAATTTAGTATAAAAACTGATATACGTACCGTTCGTACTCCAAAATTTCATCACAATTTCTAAGGATATACGTATGCAAATGGGTGAGCTCTTGTGCCGATAATTTGCGTCTCTTTCGTTTTCCACTTGCTCGCCCAACTTGGGCAAATAACTCGGGTACAACCACGTCATACGTTGCTTTCTCACCTCTATCATCATGTCGCGCCGGACGTCTAGCCTTAGTAGTAACTTGCGGTGGAAAGTAATTTTCGGCCAAGTTTGAGACTTCCTCGTTTAGGCTCTGTGCAACAATAGATCCTTCAACCCTGCTCAAATTTTTAACCTTTTTCTTCAGATGGAACATGTAACGCTCGAACGGATACATCTGTCGGTATTGAACAGGGCCTCCTAAGGCTGCTTCTCGTGGGAGGTGAATAGGAAGATGTTCCATAACGTCAAAAAAAGACGGTGGAAATATCTTCTCAAGATTACAAAGGAGAACAGGGATATTGGCCTCCAAGTTACGTATCCCGTGGACGGTAAGCGTTCTTGAACATAAATCTCGGAAGAATGCACCAACTCCTGGAAACAAATATTTAACAAGTTAGTACATATATAGTTTAATATGGTATGAAGAAACCAATGGGAGTAAGAAATATACCTCCAATTGCTTGGTGGATAGGATCTGGAAGAAGATATGCAAATACAAATGGAAGAAGACGCTGCATGACGACATGACAATCATGAATCTTCATTCCTGTAAACTTCCCTTCCGTCTCGTCCAC
This sequence comes from Draba incana, assembly GCA_963576765.1. Lineage (NCBI taxonomy): Eukaryota > Viridiplantae > Streptophyta > Magnoliopsida > Brassicales > Brassicaceae > Draba > Draba incana. The sequence goes on from OY755205.1 coordinate 11,330,060, forward strand.
GCAATTACGTAGATTAGATGCGTAGCCGTCTGGAAATTTTACAAATTTTTTGAACCATTCAAAAAATACTTCTTTCTGCCTAGCGTTTAACCGGTACGCAGGCATCGGCAATCTACCATTAGGCAGAACATGAAGAGATGGCCTCGAACAAATCAATGGCAAGTCCAATCTAGACTTCCAGTTGTCTTTGGTCTTTCCTGGGACGTTTAATAAGGTGTTCATGATGTTGTCAAAGAAATTCTTTTCAACATGCATGACATCTAGATTATGCCGCAGTAGATGGTCTTTCCAGTAAGGCAAAACCCAGAAAATACTCTTCTTGTGCCAATTGTGATATTCCCCACAACCGTCGACCGGGTGGTGGCCATTACCCCCACAATCAGGAGTCTGCTCTGCACCAAAATCTCGCAACTGTTCCAATATGGTTCGACCATCTACCTCAGGAGGTGGACCATGTAACACTGGTAAATTCTTCCTGAAATGTCTTTTAGACCGACGGTATGGATGATTTGCCGGTAAAAAACACCTATGACAATCAAACCACGATGTCTTCCTTCCGTGCTGCAGTTGGAAAGCAGAAGTATTGTCTTGGCAATAAGGACATGCCAATCTTCCATGCGTTGTCCATCCAGATAACATACCGTATGCCGGAAAATCGCTTATGGTCCACATAAGAACCGCACGCATGTAGAAATTCTGCTGGACCGAAATGTCATATGCCTCAACACCATGCTCCCACAACATCTGCAACTCACAGATCAATGGTTGGAGGAATATATCGAGCGGCCGTCTTGGATGATCTGGCCCGGGAACTAGAATTGACAGAAACAAGAACTCTCGCCGCATGCACATAGATGGAGGCAAATTGTAAAGTGTTACGATGACCGGCCACAGTGAATATTTTCTTCCATGCTTGCCAAACGAGTTGAAACCATCAGTGGATAAGCCTATGTATACATTCCGTCGTTCAGATGCAAAATCTGGATATACGGATTGGAAGTGTTTCCAAGCTTCCGCATCAGAAGGATGCGTGATATCTCCATCTTGATTATGCTCTGCATGCCATCTCATAGCCTTAGCTGTGCGGTTTGAATCGTACAGCCTCTTCAATCTCTCCGTTAAGGGTAAATACCACATCCGTTTGAATGGAATCTTCACCCTGCCGCTTGTGTCCTGGAACCGGGGTTTGTGGCAAAATTTACATTTGTTTCGGTTCTCGTCTTCTCTCCAGTATATCATACAGTTGTCGATGCACACATCTATAACCTGGTAGGGCAAACCAAGTCCGGCAACAAGTTTTTGGACCTCGTAGTATGATCCTGGGGCCAGATTATCTTCTGGCAAAACATCTTTCACGAACTCGGCGAATGCATCAACACATTCTTCGGACAAATTATAATCAGTCTTCAGGTTCATCATCCTAGTGGCAGAAGACAGCGGTGAATGACCATCCCTACAACCGCTGTATAGAGGTTGCTTTGCTGCGTCTAACATATTGAAAAACCTCCGAGATTCTAAATTAGGCTCTTCAACCCTATCACCCTCATGATGATACACACCCGACTGCAAATTCTCTCTAAACGCATCGTTTACCATCGCAACCGTACTTACCCCAACATCTACTTCCGCCGTAGGTTCCCCTACGCTAGACGGAAAATAAGGTTCATTGCTACTGGTACTACCATATTCATAATTCCTTTCTCCATGTAAATACCAAACCTTATATCCCGCCCTAAATCCGTATCTATATAAGTGGTTCCAAACAATAGGAATCGCAACACTAATTCTATTACAGCAATTAGAGCAAGGACATTTGATATCCTGACCTTTGTTGGCTGCCTCTTGATTTTTAGGTAACTGCATGAACTCGCAAATACCTTGAGCGTATTCGGTCGTTAATAAGTTCGACCCCTCTTCCATCATTGGCTCGTCCATCCATGACCGAAAATATGAAGAACTCATCTCTAAATTTTTGTTTTTTTTGGTTTTGAAATGTTGTTATGAACGTCGGAAGAAATGCGAGACCTTATACAGAATGAATAACCGTCAGATTTCCGTCAGCCAACCGTCAAAACGTCCGACATAGCAACACTTCAGTCCCATCGGCCAACCCACACGATATGTTAACCACCCAAAGTTTGCCGACATCGGAAGCCGTCAGAATCCGTCGGAAATCCGTCCGCCAGACAGAAATATCCGTTTTCCGTCAGGTTTCCGTCAGAATGTCGACGAAAAGACAAGACGGATTATTTCCGTCAGGAAACCGTCTGTTAATTCTGACGATTTACGGACGGCATACGGACGGCAATCCTGACGGAATGATTTTTGTCAGAATTCCGTCAGGACAAACAGACGGTTTCCTGACGGAATGATTTATTGTCGGAAAACCGTCTGAATTCCGACAGAATTGGCCGACGGAAACCCTGACGGAAAAAATTTCCGTCAGAAAACAGGCTGTTTCCTTGTAGTGATTGCATGAGGCAGTTCGATCATTTCACTATAGCCGAAAGCACACAAATGTCAGTATCCCTACCACTAGTTGATATTGCCCATAAGTATATAACTTGATATACAAATTCGAATGAAGTAATACTTCTATACAGATACTTATTAATTATGCCACTTTGGAAAGGAGTTCGAAAAGAGGTGGATAGTCTTATTCTAAATGGTGAAAGACACTCTCTCAAAAGATGTATCCTTCCTAAACTCATTTTAAAACGAACCATCCAAAAATTCCATGGACACATGCACTAATAATTTTGAGATTCATTGATCGTTCAACTAACACCTCTTCGTCCTCATCACAGAACCCTATACTTTCCTTAACATTCACCAAACATCATATTAGGATCTGAATTATATTTGATAATACAACAAACACAAAAGATAAGTGCGTTATAACGACCTAGAACTATAAAAATAACGTTCTACACAACCGCATCTCTGTTCCACCGCCATCACTTTTCAAGATAATAGACAGAGAGATTCGCAATTGTATTTCGGCAAGGAGAAATCGAAGGAAGTTCAGAGACTTAATGTCTCTGTGGTTTAGATAATTACAACAACTATGGTGTCCCAGCCGAAAAATGTATAGCTTTGTTTTCTCTCTTTTTTGCCAAAGCTTTACAAGTTTCTAGTTTTTACTTTCTTATGTATATTTTCATTATTAATGATATTTACAATTATGCCAAAAAAAAAAAAATCACTTTTGCTTTTAATTCCTTAGAGAAATTTAAAGTACAAACTCAAAGATATATGGTCCAAAAATAATTAAACTAAAAGGTGTTATCAATGAGCATTGGTTAGAAGTTGAACCAAGCCATTACTATTAGGTACATTATTAATGTTATTGTGTATGGATTAAAATGGAAAATAAGAAAAGTCAAGAAACGATATTACTATATCAAGGCATGCAAGTTTTCGAAAGTAGATTAAATACGTATATTAAATAATAGTTATCATCATATAAGCACATGGCAATTTGGTGCTTCCTTCACATATACTTAAGCACTTCATAATAATAAAAGAAGTTGGTTAAAATTAATATGAGCCAGCACTTAAGTTTTATGGTGAGAGGATCTAGTGGTTAATGAAGAAATATAATTACTTTGATATTCCCTAAGCATATAATCCTAATCTGCGCACCCACTACTACCAAACTCTTTTTACGATGAATGCCTCACTGGAAAGTACTAAAACCAAATTTAATCATGATATCACCGTAACTAACCAAGATTATATTAGATACTTTAAATGAAACCAACGATACACATCTACCTACATAATTCGGCCTGTGAGACTAAGGATTCTGTGATGATGATAGCAATCTTTCCATTTCTACGATTTGATTTTATTTGATCTGCTTAAAAAGCTTAACATGGATGTCGATATATGTCTACATGTCTCGGTCTATGAGAATATGAAGGATTTCATGATGATTATAGCAATCTTTCCACTTTTACGATGTTATTTTTTTTGGTAGGGTGTGGTTTGCTTAGAATGGATGTCGCATGCATTTTAAATCCACATCACATGATTTTAATTATATAAAAATACATCATATCCCATCTCTTATTCGTTGTTGTGTAAAATTAACTAGGTGGATGATTTTATAGATATATAAGATGATTTTAGTATTTAATAAGGAGAATTTAGCAAATTTTGAAACATTGAATATGGATAATTGCTTGTTTAAAAAAATAATATGTTGCATAATATTACTAATATTTGAGTGTTCTTTTGAAAGTAGAGGTGTTTTTGTTTTGTAGTTTTTTTTCAAAAGAGTTTAATTATATCAAAATACATCATATCCCATCTCTTATTCGTTTTGTGTTAAATCAATGTAAGGGCTATATATGAAATAGTTTTCATGTAAAATCATTAAAATATTTTTCTTGTACCTTTGAAAATATATATTTTCATAAGATCAACTTTTTCAAGCTAGTTGAGTTATTAAAATATAATCTGAAGTCTATATCCGAAGGTTTGGTTTAGAAATTCGATGCGTGTTTAGACGTCGTTCTATGATAGACCATAGAAAACATTCAATTTCCATGTGTAGTTAATGAGGTTTTTCTAAAATTGAATAATATGGAATGATCATTGAAAGCTTAGATATACAAAAACTCCTCCATTTTATTTGGTTAATGGATACTATATTATTAAGTTGTACTTGTTCCTATCATATGGGCATTCCCTTTTTATCTGCACCCTAAGCAAATTAAAAAGCGCATATAAGTTGATGTACCTTTGAAACTTCTTTAATTCACCTTCTCTTGTTCTGATTACAATTCATTTATTTCCTCAAAAATATTTATTTCAACACATGTGGAGGAAAACGGAAACATAGTAACAACAATAAAAATTTGACCCAAAAAAAAAGTAACAACAATAAAAAAAAGTAATAGAAATAGTATTACATTGAAAACATTGATGAACCATATAAGGGTGGGTGCTTACTTTTCTAAATATATATCAGATGGGCATTCAGAATGATATGCAACCCTTTCACATATGTTTATCTTTATCTTGTTACTTTTCTTTATCACTCTCAAAATTAAATTTGACTCTAGATATAATATTTTGATACAAAGATTAAAACACTTAGATACTTTGAAAATATAAGCCATTGTCATAATAGTTACACTCACTAAAAGGATGTTTGATGTAACAGTAAAATTGAGGTGGTGATTATATAACTTTGTGAGTGTTGAGAAGTTTATTTTTTAACCAAAAAAAGAAATAGAAGTGTTGACGTTAATTTAAATGGGAAAACGGTCATTCTAAACCTGACCTTGACGTTTTGAGCCAAATTAAATACAACCTTTCGTCTGAGCCAATTAAGTTATAAACTCGTGTTGACTGAACAAATTTAGATATAAAATTAGTCAACTGTGAATTCCATTTATTAGAAGTAAATCGCCGTTTACTGTTTCCGTTAGAGACAAAACGACTGAGTTTAAGTCTTCTCCTTCGTCGAGCTTAAAGAGCCAAAAATCCCCAATTCTTCTTGTCAAATCCCTAATTTCTCACAATTCTCTCATTTGTCTTCTCCTTCGTCGAGCTCTATGAAAATCAATTCTTCTTCCTTCTAATCTATCTCGATCGATTGTCCCAAGTAGATTACCAAGATGAACTCAAATTCACAAAAACTGTTTCTGAAACCAAAAGGAACAAGACACGAACGTGGGTTTCCATCAAAGTGTAATTGTGGCAATGATGTTAATTTGTATACGTCGAAGACACAAGAGAATCTTGGTCGTCCTTTTTACCGGTGTGTAACAAAGTTAGATGTAAGCACTTGGTGAATTTTGTTCTCAATAATTTTACTTGTTCTTTGAGAAATCTGATTTTTGTTGTTGTTCTTCTTGTTATACTATTACAAGGATCATCTTTTTAAATGGGTCGAAGAATCGATGCGTGAAGAGCTTGAAGATGCTTTGCCGAAAGTTGGTAACATTGAGATTGATTTGGACAAGGTGAAATCAGAGATTGAAGGTCTAAACGATGTGATTTATTACTTGAAAGAAGAGGTAATGTGGAGCAAGACCGAAGTGATGAAGTGGAAACTGATCACCAAATCCGTTTGTGTATGTATGTGCCTTGTCTTCATTGTCATTGTCATTGCATATCAACTCTTCTGATTAAAGAACAATGTTGTTTGGAAGAGTTTAAGAGTTTATGTTGTTTGGAAGAGTTTATGAGTTTATGACATTTATGAGTTCATGTCTCTGTTTTATTTGTGATTTGGGCAATAGTTTGAAAGAAACAGAAAAACATATGTTATGTGGTTTCGAAACAAAAACAGAGACATAGTTTAAAACAGAGACATAGTTTAAAACAAAAACAGAGACATAGTTTAAAACAGAGACATAGTTTGAAACAAAAACAGAGACATAGTTTAAAACAGAAAATACATAAATTGTTTTGAAGCAAAGAAAGAAACATATTTAACAAAGAAAAAGACAGAGTTTAACATTTGAAATCATGTAGGTCTTTGTGATCCTTGTGAGGATCCGATGTGTGATCCTTGTGAGAATGGCACTTGTGATCCTTGTGATGTTGCTATGGGATAATACCTGACTGTTTTCCTGTGATGAAATCAAGCAAAAATATTTCAAATGATACATTGAAACAACAAGTAAAAAAAGATAACAAGAGTGAATCAAAATAAACTTGCATCTTTCTTGGTCTTCCCCTTGGCCTCTTTGCTGGTGGAGGGACAATCGGATGAGAACAACTGAGCTTGTTATGTCCTTCTTGTTTACAGTTTGAACATGTCATTACAAGTTTACCACGAGGCAACTTGTTTAGGTCTCTTCAATAACTTTGTATATCCAGATTGGACACAATAATGCTCATTCACAAAAGTCTTAATCTGGAGCTTGTGTTTTTTCCTCTCATATGAGCAGTAGATTTTCCAAGGAAAGTTATCAACTTTGTCAGAACAAACCGCACTACACTTCATTCCATTTGATAAAAAAATCTTGATGTCGTATCCAGTTTTGAGAGAATACCTAAGAAATGCTGACTTGAAATCATAAGAGTCGTTGAATGTTTTACCTAATGCTAGAATAGCATCTGGATCTTCGTCATCTTCCCTACGCACATCTTCCTCTATATCATCTTCATCTTCCTCTGACACCGGATCGGGAATCTTCTCGTCATCCCAAATATCGTCTGCACTATCGCCTTCACTCTCCTCTGCATCCCTCCTAACATCTTCTCCAAATCTAGAAGCAAAGATCGAACTCACTTCTTCTTCAGTCGGTACTGCCTCAGGCGGCTCAGTCTCATCATTCGCATCATCCACACCGTCATCATCCTAGTGATTTCCATTCTCCTCTAGCTCATCGTCAACATCATCATCAACGACGGGACAATCATCATCGCGAATTACGGCGGCCGTTACATCTTCATCAATTCTTCTGAGAAATTCTTCGACACTTGCGTTAGATCGACCACGTCGTGCCGCAAGTTTTTTAGGTCTCATCGCTCTGAATAATCGATCGAGATAGAGTAGACGGAAGAAAGAGATTGATTTCAAGTCTGGTCGACGACGAAGAAGAAGAGAGATGAGAGTGTTTTCCGATTTAGGGATTTTAGATTAACATTTGGGGATTTCTGTTTAACTTAAGCTCAGTCGTTTTGTCTCTAACGAAAACAGTAAATGACGATTTACTTCTAATAAACGGAATTCACAGTTACTAATTTTATATTTAAATTTGTTCAATCAACACGAGTTTATAACTTAATTGGCTCAGACAAAAAGTTGTATTTAATTTGGCTCAAAACGTCAAAGTCAGGTTTAGAATGACCGTTTTCCCTAATTTAAATGGTTATAGAAAAACATAGATATACACAATGCCATTTATTATTAGCGTCGATCGTATCTTTAATTAACATTGGAATTCTGAGTCATTGCTGAAAAAAGTCACGTCACTAAACTATTCACAGCTTTACGATTGATTTTCTATAAATTTAGAACACTATAAAAAATAATATATATTTTTTTCATAAATGTAGCAGGGAAATTCAGATGTAAAAGTGCGGGTTTCTTCAGTATTTCACATGTCCATTGCCATACTTCAACGTCACTTATAAATCTAAGTCAACGAGAAAATCTGGTCCGTAGGATGATGATGATGGTGGTCATGATCAAGATGATGATGGTGGTCATGATCAAGATGATGATGGTGGTCGTACAAACGGTGATGGTCCCTCAAGTCATGGGTTCTTGCAACCCTTTCAAGTCTTGTGGTTACCTCCTTTGTCAGAACCTTTTATTCTCTTTTTGGGTTTATTTATCGAAAACTTAAAAAAGAGCAACAAATTCAGGAAAAGTTTGCAAAAAACAAGAAAGTAATTCCGGAAAATTATGCACTAACCTCATAGGCCTCTTTCTTTGGTTTGTTTTGTTTTTTCCTTAAAAGCTAGAGAAAGAAACCACTAAAAAACTCGTGAGGAATAAAGCGAGTAATCCACAAAATACCGTTGGGCTTTACTTTTGTATTCTTTTTAGTGTAGTTCCCCTTACCTTTCTCTAGATCCCCTAAGCCCATTTCAACATTTGCAATATTTTGATAAGAAATTCTTCTTACAATATACTATAGTCAATTAGTCACATCAAACAAAAAGAAAACTGATATTATTTTGAGGATTTCCATGTTTCTATTCCTTGCCAAGAAAAAATCTTAAACTATAAAAAGGTCTACTACTTTATGGTTAAGTTGATAATTTGATATTTCTTCAGCTTCTCCCTTAATTTCTTTTTCATTTTTCCCCTATTAATGGCTAAGAGACTGCCATTGATTTTTCTCATTGCTTCCCATTTGTTCCACTCGGGTAAGATTTTTCCCCGACAAAGTTTCGTCTCTTTTCTTTTTGTTTCGTTTGTTTAATTTGCTTTCTCTCCTTCTGTTATAATTAAGGAGTAACGTCAACGAACTTAACCATAGAGAACAAATGCGATTACACCGTCTGGCCGGGAATCTTAAGCTCTAGGGGCTCACTCTCCACCTCCGGATTTTCTCTCAAGAAAGGAGAGGCTCGTGCCATTGATGCGCCGTCGATATGGTCAGGTCAAATATGGGGTCGAACTCTGTGTTCCATAAACTCAACAGGGGCATTCTCATGCGCCACTGGAGACTGCAACTCCGGAGAAATCGAGTGTTCGGGAAAATACTCTAACTCTCCGAGGACACTTGTTGAGTTAAGCATCGACAGTGACGATATCAACTCGTACCACAAAGAACCTTGTGGAGTAGTCTTTGGTTACAACCTTCCCTTGCAAGTTGTACCACAAAGAACCTTCACGACCGAGAGATGCACCGTCGTGGAGTGCGATGTTGTTGACTTGAACCAGCTGGCTTGTCCGTATGAGCTTATGGTAGTGGACGAGGAGGAACGTCCGATCGCTTGCACTAACCCGTGTCCGATATCTAATTGCTATAAGTCTTCTCCTTACACGCAAATCTTCAAGAACGCTTGTCCAACAAGCAGAGTTGACAATGGTGACAACAACTACTTCGCATGTCCTAGCTCTACCGACTACGTCATCACGTTTTGTCCTTCTTTTACTCCTTCCCTCGCCAGGTAAATTCGATATCCATTAATGCATGTTGTCAAAAAAGTGAGTGAAAATGTTTTATTGATGATTTCAAAAGGGTCTTAACAAAACTAGTATACAAGTGCTTCATGCGTCAGTCAAGCTCAGGTCGGCTAGGGTTAACTTTTAGAGGTTGGAAAGAAGAACTCGACATTATATAATATGTTGTGATTGAGAAAAAATAAATTTCCGAGTAATAAAAAGTTTTAAAACTTTATAAGAATTAAAAAATTTGTATTTTGCATTCACAAATTTGATTTAGGAATTAATATATATACTTGTCACGATTTTTTTTAATTTGCTGAAATTTACAACAATACACCTCCGATTGCATACGTCCTATCAAATCTTTTTTTTTTGGCTGGTGGTGAGGTAGATCATCTCCTCAAACACGGCTCTAATTAGCCTCCGCTTTTGACCAAAATCATATTTTCTAGACGAGTTGGTATTTTATTTCTTGTTTTACAACTCAAAGACATTGACACTTTGACAGGGATATCTATTTTTGATGTTTTAGGTCAAAGACATTGGTTTCTTTTTTAACAATTCAAAGACAATAATTGATAAACATTTTGACGTGCAAAAACAAATAAATTTTCCAGTATTTAAACTGATATATCATATATGTATGTTACTCGCTTGAAGACGTAGGAGCAAGAGCCAAGTGACCGAGTCTTCTTTCACAAATAAATCAACAAGTGAAACTACAACAAGAGCAGAACGTTAGTACATTTATCTGTTTTTCATCGTCCTACAAAAATGAATACATATTCTTTGTTAACCCTAATTTTTGTTTTTATACATTTGAAGATAATTCTCCACTGAAATTAAGAGTCATACTCGTTAACCTCTTGGCTCCAACCATTATGTGATAATTCCCAAATATCTTGCTCGTGCATAACACCTACGTTTTGAGGCTTGTCTTTCTTACAGGAGTCTCAACAGCTTTTGTTGTGATGATCATTCTTGTTGTGATTGCGGTAGTGGTGAGAGCAAAGAATGCGAGAAGAAAGAGTGATTGGAACGGCAAAAACATGGAAGAAGTTGTAATGTTGAAACAATATAGTTATGCCAAGGTCAAAAAGATGACAAACTCATTCGCGCATGTTCTCGGGAAAGGAGGATTTGGAATTGTTTATAAAGGAAAGTTACCCGATGGAAGCGGTCGAGATGTTGCAGTGAAAATCTTGAAAGAGTTAAAAGGGAATGGAGAAGAATTCATCAATGAAGTAGCTAGCATGAGTAGAACATCTCATATTAATATCGCTTCTCTTCTTGGATTCTGCTACGAAGGAAGCAAGAGAGCAATAATTTATGAGTTTATGCCGAATGGATCACTCGACAAATTTATTTTCGAGAATATGTCAACAAAGATGGAATGGAAAGCTTTATACAAAATCGCGGAAGGTGTTGCTTGCGGGCTAGAGTACTTGCACAATCGTTGTGTATCGAGGATTGTGCATTTCGATATAAAGCCACAAAACATACTTATGGACGAAGATCTTTGTCCAAAAATTTCAGATTTCGGTCTTGTTAAGCTTTGTAAAAAGAAAGAAAGCGTCATGTCAAGGCTAGACGCGAGAGGGACCATAGGGTACATTGCCCCTGAAGTGTTTTACAAAAGCTTTGGAGGAGTTTCCCATAAGTCGGATGTGTATAGTTATGGAATGGTGGTTCTTGAGATTATCGGAGCAAAGAACAAAGAAAGACATAAAAAATCTAGTTCCAACAATAGTTCAATGTATTTACCGGATTGGATCTATAAAGATCTTGAGAGGGAAGAAACCATGAGACTTTTCGGAGATCAAATGACCGAAGAAGAAGAAAAGATAGTGAAAAAATGGTATTGGTGGGGTTGTGGTGTATTCAAACAAATCCATGTGATCGTCCATCAATGAGCAAAGTCGTTGAAATGTTAGAAGGCAGTCTAGAGGCTTTGGATGTTCCACCTAAGCCTCTCTTTGGTTTACCGGTTTCAGAATCTTTTGAAGAGAGTCATCAAGAGACTTCAAGCTTCTCTACACTAAGCCAGTTAGAGAGAGGAACACTAAGCCAAGATGTTGTAAGCTTTTCCAAAGAAACGGTTCAGGATATTGTAGAAGACAGTCAAGATCGGTTGAGATCTTTCTAAACCAAAGTTAGCAAGAGAGTTCTTAGGATTCTATTGCATGTTTCTTATGCTGTATACTTCCATTGATTAGGATATGCAAATTATTTGATGGAGAAGATAATGTTAGGGATGGAGACTTTTAGGTCTAAGAAAATATACATTTGCATTATGGCCTGCCTCTATTCGTTACCTATATAATGTACATGATAATGTAATTTAATTTTGTAGGCTGTCATTGTTATTCTGGAGATTCCACATTCCAGCCATTTTCTTAGTTATATATAGATCAATTTGAATATAAGTATATTGAGAAACATTTTCTTAAAAAATGGTTACAAACAACTTTTGATTTAATTTTATTTTTGGTCAAACATTCATTCGAACTTGAAAGCAACCAACTACAAAATGAAATGATAGAATGGGTGGACAAATGGTTCTTTAATATAAAACTGAATGCTAAAAAGGTTACTATTTTAATTACTAGTCTCAGACTCTCAGTAAGCAATAACAAAAAGTACTAAATATAAATTCCGAAATTGTATACATGGTTAAAAGCTACAAAATTTGTATAATCATCAAAACAATTGATTGGTTTACCAAGCAGAGTCCATCAATTTTCCCCCAAAACCGATCCATATAACACAAAAAAACCCGGTTAAGTATTAAATGATGCCATCAACTACTTACTTAACCCCCACACGTGCCTACCATAACTTTATCTTTTTTTTAACCACACATTATCTTACACGTGTATATATACACACATATACGAACCTGCGTGTATCGCCTTCTTCCTCTGTTTCTCTGCCTCATTTCACGGCCAGACGTAGAAGAAGAAGAAACAAACCAGAAAAAGTTAAAACACAAATCTACTCTCTCCTATTTGTCTTTAATGGTTCAAAACTATCCAAATCCATTATAGATCTATGAATATAAGATTATAACAACCTAAAGTAACAAACATTGTTAGGGATTCGGCGGCGGAAATATTCTCGCCGGAAAAAAATGGGGAAAGCTAGAGGACTTAACAGCGGCGGAGGAGAAAGCTCTCTCGGTTATCTTTTTGGATCCGGCGAGTCAGTTTCCAAATCCAACAAGCCTAACGCTAATACAAACTTTACCACCACCACGACCACCACAACAACCACCGACGGAGCTGGAGGTAGACCGACCACGACGACAACGACTCACACGACCGGAGATAAAAACATGTCGGAGGAGGAGAAGAAGAAACAGCTCTCGGCTGGTGTTAGAGGAAGCCCTAATAATTATATCAGAACAGAAGGACAAAACTGTGGAAACTTTCTCACGGTAAGGAGTTTTATCTTCTTTTTGTGGTTTATGAGATTTTTGAACAGGATCTGAAATTTAGGTTCTGTTTTTTTGAGAAATAGGATCGACCATCTACGAAGGTTCATGCTGCACCAGGTGGAGGATCATCTCTGGGTTACTTGTTTGGATCTGGACCAGAGTCTGGATCTGGGAAATGATTTGTTTGTTTTTTCATTTCCACGAAGACGATTCTTCAGCAGTTGGGATCCGTTGAGAAAGAAAAAAAGTGTAAAAATTATAACTTTATTTTCATAATCTTTGAATCTGGTGATCGATTTGTGTTCTTGAGTAATGTTTTTGGATTTTGACTGTTTCTGGTCATTGTTTAAAAGGATTTGTCAATCTATGATTGAAAGCTAGAACCTTTTCTTAATCTAAAGATCTCTAGAAATGTGTTTCGAAGTTTCCCGCAAATATTAAATCAAAATTTGAAAAGACTTAGATTCAGACAAGTATGGGTAACAAAATTTGGTGCAGTCTTCTTAATCAACTCAAAATTTGAAACAACAGTTTCAATAATCTTGTTAATCTTCATTAAACGTTAAATGTGTACATGAGAAAGCTTATATACAAGTGTAAACCATAAGCTATAACTAAACCAATATAAACCAACATTAAACCATTCTATATACACTAATACTCCCCCTCAAGATGGAAATCTTGGACATAATAATGCCATGTGAAGTTTGTGATCTTCAAGTGAAAAGAAGTGGTGTAAAACTGAAATTTGATCTTCTGGTGGCCTCGACAATGATTCATAGAAGAACCAAAGGATTTTGTGTAAACGACCAGAATGAGACACAATCCTTGGTGCCATAACCTGAGACATGTAGACTCCATAATGAGGAACAAAGCTTGACTGCAATTTTGAGAAGAGCTCCTCCAATATTTGACAGTGACATGTTAAGAAACATTCTCCTCTTTGTCCTTCTAAGAGAACTTCACAACCAACAATAAACTCAGGCCATTGGCTAACAAGGTCTCCATCTTCATTGACTTTAAGCCTCAATTCTAGTGGATGTATCAACTCTAGGAAGCACTGAAATCGTTTCACCATGTGTTGTTCATCAAGAAGAAACAACACAAACCAGAGGAGCGTAGATCGCAATTCTGCATATCCAGCTGTATAACAAAGCTCCCCCTGACTTGGAATAACCGGACTAGCATGTGGCTGAAACGCAGTCTTGTTCAGCAACAAAGCACGAGCAGAAGAACTCACAAGTTGCAGAACAAATGACGCTAGAAACATTTTGGCAGGACTGAAATAAACCAAGAAGAAAGAACATTGATCAAGTGCTCTTAAACATTCCTTGATGCCTCGTAAATCCATGCCTTATGCTCCAACAATAAACCATATCAACACACAACTCTGGAAAGATTTCCAGCAATTTAAACAGGCTATTTAGCTCCTGAAATGCATGTGTGAAGTTTTTCAAAACCAGAATGGCACAAACGCATGCTCTAAGATTGTGTGAAACCTCCAACACAATCAAGCTCGTAGCAACATATACTAATGATGCTTCAAAGAAACCAGTTGAATTCTTCAGAGATGGATATACTCGTGAGAGTTTGCAGAGATGATAAACCATAAACAAGATTTTCTTGTTGCATTCTCTTGAAGATACCATATAACCATAATCTGTGAGTGTGATAACGTGATTATCTAGACATAATCCCAACCTTGTTCTATCAATAACACACTCAAGATTTTTGGTCATGTTCACTAACCAAATCTCGCCCTCTCCATGAACATATCCAATCTCCAGAATTTTCCAAACAACAACAACATTCACCTTGCCAATAACAACACTTTGAGGAAAAACCAGCCAACAATGACGAACGGCATAAGCACATCCTTGAGTCGAGCAAAATAAGGCATGGTTCCACATAACAAGTAAGCAAGGGAATGAGTAGTTCAGACCTGGAGAAAGTGAGAGACTCCAGAATTCAGCTCCAAGATTACTCTCTGGTGGTCTTGGAAGAGATCCATAGCAGAGTATAAACTCCAACGTCAAATCCAACCATGGATTTTCTTCAAATAACTCGTCAGCTACAGAAGATTCTTCATGTGGATTGAAAGATTTATCAGAACCAAACATCGATGAATACTGATTCATCGCATAAACTTATCCGTAACAAATTTCAACCAAGAACAATGAAGGATCAACTCTGATCCATAAGAAATAGCCGATTCCGACTATTATAAAACGCGACCAACTCTGATCGTCTAAGAAAATCGTATGAAAACGATATAAACCGGAATCGAAGCCAAAATCAAACCTCGCCGGAGAAGAAACGAACACGATATGAAGAATCGGTTGTTTATAGAGCAATTGAAGCTCAATAGAAGAGAAAACGATCTCGATCTGAAGAATCGGTCGTATATAGAGCAATTAAAGCTCAATTTGAACGAGAACAAGAAGCAAATTCACTGAAGATGAAAATTGCCCTAAAAACAAGCTTCGTCGAGCACCAAATTAGCTCATATCAAAGTGATTGAGCTCGGATTCTGCAGATTCCTCTGTGTAGGTCGATTATTTCCAAGCGATCGACGAAACCGAAGCTTGATTCAAGTTGAATCGATGAAGAAGATGAAGATGAAGAAAAGCGATCGGAAAACTTCACCGATCTGAGATTGAAACCGATCAATCGAATCGGATTTTTGCAGAGATTCATAAATTGATGATAAGAATCAGAAATCAAACGAAAAAACTGAAGAAATTGAGCAAGAATTTGGCGGAAGAAGTGAATGAAGATTGGGGGAACTTGGCTCTGCTACCATTTCAATAATCTTGTTAATCTTCATTAAACGTTAAATGTGTACATGAGAAAGCTTATATACAAGTGTAAACCATAAGCTATAACTAAACCAATATAAACCAACATTAAACCATTCTATATACACTAATAAACAGTTCTAGAGATCTTTAGATTACTGGCATCTATGTTGCATAGAGACGGTACGGGGACAGTAAACGACAAAACTAAAATTTATAAGATACAGGGACGGCATGGATACGTCAATAAACAGATAAGAAAATACACACATATATATATATATATATATATATATATGAATATAAAGAAAGTCTTACCATAAATCTTAATAAAATAAAATCTCAAGAAATTAGAATCAAACTGAAAAAAAAATATAGAAATAAAATAATTAGAACAAAAACTAATAACAAAAGAAAAAAGCTCATGTCATTACGTAATCATGGTCATGGAAATATGGAATAAAAACATAAACAAATCAAATCTTACATTTTCTATGAGTCCATGAAAAACAATCAAATCTTACGTAATCATGGGACCTCTGTATATATTGGAACCTCTAATCTAGTATGACTCATATATACATCATTATTTTTCTAGAGTATATGATTCAAAGTAGAGATAGAGACAAACAAATCAATACCTTTTTTTCTTTGCATTGGCAATGAATCAACAACTTGATTCGTGATTGGTGATTTGAATGTCAGAGAGTTAGATTGTGGAGAGGAGAAGAGAGTATTTGGAGAGGTTTTCTTATGAAGAAACGCTAGAGTCACGAATCGATTTAATTAACAAGTTAAAACCCTAGTTTAAATAATGGTTTCCTTTTATTAATTTTCTTTTTAAATCGGAAACGATTCTGAAACGTTTCCATAATCTCTCGTTGCCGTCCCCAACAATCGTTGCCGTCCCCAACTTCTTTGAGACGTCTCCGAAACGGTTCCATAGCGTCCCCAATCCGTTGATGTCCCCGAAACGTCCCCGGGACGGAAACGAAGACTAATTTGCCGTGAAATGTTTCTATAATCTCTCGTCGCCGTCCCCAACAATCGTCGCCGTCCCCAACTTCTTCGAGACGTCTCTGAGACAGTTCCATAGCGCCCCAATCCGTTGCTGTCCCCGAAACGTCCCCAAGACGGAAACGGAGACCAATTTGCCGTTTCCATGCATCAGACTGGCATGTACCAAAATTCATGAGAGAACCATTATTAGCACATTCTGCTGTTGTTGAATCTAAAACTGCAGTTGATTTCTCCACCGTTAGATTTTATACGTTTATTTTTGATGCAAGAATAGCCGTTGGATGGGGGGAAAAAGTTTTTTTCCCTCCTTGTTTTATTGTTGGATCGGGTCCGGTTTAGTTTTGAACCGGAAAAACATAAAGTGTCAATTAGGCCATCACCTGGAGACATTTTACAAATGTCTCGTAATATAAAAATATTAAAAACACATTCTCTTTTCTTTTTACTCAACTTTATACCTTTTTTTCATTTTTTTACTCAACTTTATACCTCTCTTTCATCATTTTACTCAACTTTTATTAATTTTATATTTAAACACACTCCAATTATCTCTCTGTTATGTCTTTAATCTCTCCAACTAAACCCACTATTTCCTCTCCTTACTCAACTTTTATTAATTTTTATTTTAGGATTTTTTTCTATTTGTGCCATCGTCTCTCTGCTCGAGTTGAAGAACGGATTTAGGATTCAGGTTTTGGAGAATGACGACGATTGTTCCAACCTCCGAAGAAGATCCTTCGCTCGCCATTGTCCGTTTCACTTCTCAGCTTGCCTGGGCCGATGCTGGTCCCGAGGTACAAAATATTTTGATTTTAGGTGTTTATGGCACCATGCACATAAACATTGGATTTCGAAAGTGCTTGATTCTTCTGGGAATTTTCTATGTCTTTATGTGCGGTGATTTGAGAACATAATTGATTTGTCAAGTGTTGTGTTGATATAAATCTACTTTGATTTCCCTTTTCCTGCTGCCTTAAGATGTTTCGATTGGAAAATTTTGGGATGTTTTAGGATTATGAAGAAATCTGGTTTCCTCCATTTTAGCTGATCGTTATTCAAATTGAGCAATTTAGTGTTCCAAGTACTGTGACTATTACAGTCTCACTTGATCTGCCTTTTATTTGTAAGAATTTGCCGCAGTGTGGAATTGTTTAGCTAAGCAATTGAGTTCTTTGGTTAGGCTGCAGAGCCAGAAATTACCAGACTATGTAGGGAGGCAGAGGAGTCTATAGTAGCGGGTAAATGGCTTGAGTTGGCGATGTTAATGGTAACTTCAGCTGACTTGGTATCATCCAAGATCTCCGAGAAAGGTCCGCCTTTTTACATTTTACCTTAGCACCGTCCATTTGTATGTTCTGGTCCTTTGTTTAGCGATAATATATCTATTTTTGTGTGATTCATGAGTAATCTTGATGTTTTTTGCCTCTTATCAGATCTTGAGTGTACCTACACAATAATTTGCAGCCTTGTCAAGAATGTGACAAGTCCTGAGGAAGTCCTTGAAATGGTGAAGGTTATAGCTTCTAAGATTGTTCAGCAGCCGAGCGACAAAGCTTCACTGCGTTTGAAACTGTATGAATGACTTTGTGAATTTTTTTAGTATATATTAGAATGTTTCATTTTTGTGTTACATGCTTCTCATCTGTTTTTTTGTTTTGTCTCTGTACAGCCTCTTCAATCTGTATAATCTGTTGGACCACCCATATGCTCGTTTTCAAGTATACATGAAAGCTCTAGAACTCGCTGTGAAAGGGAAGGTCACTGAGTGTATAGTGCCTTCCTTCAAGAAGATTGAAACCTTCTTGAAAGAGTGGAATATTGACATCAAAGACCAGCGGGAACTATTTCTTGCCATTGCTAATGTGCTGAGAGATAACAAAAGGTATTGCAACAAGGTTTATTCCCTCGCTCTTACGTTGTTCTCTCTCTTCTTTCTTTCGTATCTTGTCCTTTTAAGTGTACCAATGACCTCATGGTTTTTAATATCAATATTCCAGTTTGGCAAAAGAATCCCTTAGTTTTGTAACAAAATATTTGGCGACTTTCTCCAATGAGGAAACCCAGGTCCTGGGTGAAGCCAAGGAGGAAGCTGTACGTGCAGTTACTGAATTTGTCAAGGCTCCTAGTGTATTTCAGGTATCATAATTCATAAAGCATCATTTGATTCAAATGTGTATCTCTTGACTTGTAAGTGTCATTGGAAGTGTTAACTACTGCTGTATCTTCAGTGAGGTCTTTCTTCTTGAAATTACATTCATGAATTTTTTGTTTGAATTGCAGTGTGATTTGTTAGGTATGCCAGCCATCGCACAGTTGGAGAAGGATCCTAACAATGCACCAGTTTACCAGCTACTCAAGATCTTTCTTACTCAGCGGCTGGATGCATATACGGAGTTCCAAAATGCAAATTCAAGATTTCTGCAAACCTATGGTATTGTTCTAGTTTCCTTTACTGCTTAACATGATTGCCAGCTGATTCATTCATTCTTTAGTGAAGCCTTGACTAAGCCATAGATGGTATTTGCAGGGCTTGTCGAGGAAGATTGTGTAGCGAAGATGAGATTGTTGTCACTAGTTGATTTAGCCTCAGATGAATCTGGCAAAATTCCCTATGCCTCTATCAAGAACATTCTACAGGTGAACTTGTTTTGCTTGAACTAGACATAAAAACGTTCAAAACCGTTTTTTGCTGCTTCTCAGACTCATTGAATTTGTCGGGATACAGGTAAATGACGAGGAGGTTGAATTGTGGGTGGTTAAGGCAATAACCGCGAAATTGGTTGATTGTAAGATGGATCAAATGAACCAAGTTGTCATTGTCAGGTAACTTCTATACGCTTCTCTTTGGGTCTAGTTTATTTGTGTAAAGTCTCACACATTCTCATAGTTTTCATATATGTTTCATATTTCAGCCGCTCTGCCGAGCGCGAATTCGGACAAAAGCAATGGCAATCTCTTCGAACAAAGCTTGCAGCTTGGCGGGTAAATATAAGATCACAATTTTAAAAATACAGCAATATTGAGAATGCTGACAACATGTTGAATGTTTCATGTCCATTTTGTGTTTGTGCAGGACAATGTTACGAATGTTATTAGCACAATTCAAGCAAACAAGGTAACAGATGAAGGTACGCAATCATCATCAGCAACTCAGGGATTGACTGCTCGTTGAAAGATTTGTCTGAAAGTTTCTTAGACGAAGCTTCTCAATCTCGAAAGCAGTTTAGTGTCTTCTCATTCTTTGCAGAGTTTTTTGACCGTTGCATAATTTGATTCGGCTTTTTCTTCTTTGTGTTGTTCTCTCTTTTGTCTACAATTTTTGATCTAGAGTTCTTAGCATATTTCAGACAAGTTAATGGATTTTTTTTACCAGTCCATCCAACACATATCTCATTCTACACTATATACTGTCACCATTCGAAGATTTATAATCATATTTAGATATATATATATATATATATATATATAATCAAAACATAGGTAGTAACATAAAAGTTCTAGGTTAATGAATTATTTGTTTTCTTATGCCATAGTAGACATCGTTGATCTTGTGGAATGGTTTTTGTTTTTTTACTAATCAAGATGCGTCGCATGAATGAAATCTTCTTTTTAATTCATGGGAATGAAAAAATTTCCCTTTTGTGGATAAAACAAGAAAACTTAAGAAGATGGTAAGCTTAAGTTGGGAGATATGTTTGTGTCAGAAGTTGACTCATGGCCAGTCCCCACTATTTCGTCTTCAACACCAAGTTACATTCCTCTCACTTCTCATCTCTAAATCATTAGGGTTTCCGTTTCTTTTAAACAAAAAATAGAGACAGTTGAGATGTTGTGTTCGGACAGGAACACGTCAGTTTCTGTTGCTGTTTTATCACCAAACACCAAGAACATTGCTTAAAGTTATAGTAATCAAGAAAGAATAAATTTGGAGAGTGCAACAACAAGTAGGTCAAAAGCCCATCTTCAGACAAAAAAAAAAAAAAAAAAACTCATCAATAATCTTTGAAAAGCTTTTGTTTAAATCCATAAACACATCAATTTCAATTTCCTGAAGAAGAGGAAATTGAGGTTAACAGGAATCCATTTCCTTAGATCTTTTCTTGGGAAAATTTACAAAAGATGAGGCTCCTATTCTGCTTCTGCTTCTTCTTCATGACCATCTTTAGCGCATGTGAGTCCTCGATATTCATTTTCGCGTGCTATCTTCAAAACCTAGTCTTATTCTTCTTACTCTGTGATTTCCTTTTACAGCTGCTTATGATCCATTGGATCCCAATGGGAACATTACTATCAAATGGGATATCATGTCCTGGACAGCAGATGGCTATGTGGTAAGACTCCTCTGCGCTGCGTGCGTGTGCGTGTATGTATGCACGTTTTGAAGCTTGCACAAACTCTCATCATCTCTATAACATCTGTGCAATTGCAGGCGACGGTTACTATGAACAATTTTCAAATATACCGGCACATACAAAGCCCGGGTTGGACATTAGGCTGGACGTGGGCAAAAAAAGAAGTGATTTGGTCAATGGTTGGTTCGCAAACAACAGAACAAGGAGATTGTTCCAAGTTCAAGGGAAACGTACCTCATTGCTGTAAGAAAACCCCGACAGTCGTTGATCTCTTGCCAGGCGTACCGTACAATCAACAGTTCACAAACTGTTGCAAAGGCGGTGTGGTTGCAGCTTGGGGTCAAGATCCATCATCCGCTGTATCACAGTTTCAGGTTAGTGTTGGTTTGGCTGGAACTACAAACAAGACTGTCAAGCTTCCTAAAAACTTCACATTGCTTGGTCCCGGACTTGGTTACACTTGCGGTCCTGCCAAAATCGTACCCTCCACCGCTTTTCTCACCACTGACAAACGCCGAAAAACACAAGCTTTGAGTAAGTAAACTAAAACGGGTAAATCTTAACTTGATCTAGTATTCCAATTTTATTTTAAAACCCTCAATTTTTTTTTGTACATGGTTACGGTCCAATCTTTTATAAATTTTGTAGAGAGTAGCCATCATTTGTATGCATCATTGATCTCTAAGACTCTAACCATCATTTCAAACTTACATGTTTCTGCAGTGACATGGAATGTTACCTGCACATACTCACAGTTTCTAGCCAGGAAGCATCCAAGCTGTTGCGTCTCCTTCTCTTCTTTCTACAACGACACCATAACTCCTTGCCCGTCTTGTGCATGTGGCTGCGAGAACAAAAAGAACTGTGTCAAGTGAGCAAAAAAACAATCAATTGAATACAAACATCTTTCTCTATCTCCTAAACTGAAAATACATTATCCTTAATTTTCTTGCAGGGCTGATTCTAAGATTCTAACTATGAAAGGTATAAACACGCCGAAGAAAGATAACTCTCCGTTGC
Organism: Draba incana; assembly: GCA_963576765.1. Taxonomy (NCBI): domain Eukaryota; kingdom Viridiplantae; phylum Streptophyta; class Magnoliopsida; order Brassicales; family Brassicaceae; genus Draba; species Draba incana. The sequence continues at coordinate 11,352,278 of OY755205.1, forward strand.
TACAATGCACACATCATATGTGTCCGGTTAGAGTTCACTGGCACGTTAAAACTAACTACAAAGACTACTGGCGAGTGAAGATAGCGATCACTAATTTCAATTACCGGATGAATCATACACTATGGACTCTAGCAATTCAACACCCAAATCTCAACAATGTGACTCAAGTTTTCAGCTTTGATTACAAACCAGTTGCTCCTTATGGATCCATAAGTAAGTCACTCACTCACTGCAACTATTCAACCTTCATAACCAAACATTGATAAGACAAACCATTCTCAACTATTTTAATGCAGATGATACTGGAATGTTCTATGGAACGAAGTTTTACAATGATCTATTAATGGAAGCAGGACCTTCAGGGAATGTTCAATCAGAGGTTTTGCTACAGAAAGATCTAAAGACTTTTACTTTCAAGCAAGGTTGGGCATTTCCGAGGAAAGTTTACTTTAATGGTGATGAATGTATGTTACCTCCACCAGATTCATACCCTTTTCTACCAAACTCTGCAAAACGAAGCTTCGGTTCTCTATCGACACTATCACTTACGATTCTTCTTCTTCTATTCATCTCAATCTGGTGAAATTTGATCTGAGTGATCCTTTATGGGTTTTTTAAAAACAGAACCAGACAGTGTTTTTTTGTTGTTGGTAAATTCGATTTTTCAGATAAAGATCAAAGACGTGTTTTTGTACGATAATATAATTAGATATGTGTAAGGGTTTTACCTTTATCATCGCCTTGATCGATTCGAAGCGATTTGATTTTGTGAAAATGTAAACATTTGATAGAGAAAGAGACGAAAAAGAACCAAAGGGTATAATAGTAAAAGAAGAAAAACGTTTTAAACTGGGCTGAGGTAAGCGTATTATAATAATGGCCCAATTGAGGCCCGGTTTTATTATGTATAAACGTTTGCAATATATACACGCATGTGTACATTTTTCGTTTGTCTGAAAAGGCGAAAGGTCAAAACGGCGTTTTGTTTGGGAGACACTTTTTGTTGGAAGATATTTTCTCTTTCTCCATAATGGCTCTATCAAAGAAAAAAATATGGCTCTAGTCGTTGGTAATCGTTTTTTAAGATGAGATCATAACTCTAGCAATATATTAGTCCATTGACTGAATTTAAATTATATTTACAGCGAATCGGTCTACTTATTTGAAAGTTAGAACTCCCTGAACACCATTTATAGCATCAAAGAGTTATACAAGTCGTTTTTTTGCAAGTTAATCTATAAAGAAAAAATGAATAATTAAAAAATATATACTAAGATACAGTGAGGAAAAAAAGACTAATGAATTTTACTAACAAACTAGCATATAAGTAAACTTGTAAAGTAAGAAGTCTCACAAAAATGAAAAATTTAAATGAATACAATTATTTTGTGAAATAAAAATCTGCGAACCAATCTGTTCGGTGGCATTTAACCCCAAATTAACGCCATTTGATTGGAATCTGCATTTTAGTACTGGAATAAAAGTTAGCGGCTGACCAAACGCGGATATTCGGTTTAAAACGCGTCTGCGTTTTTAAATTCTCCTCTCTTTGTTGTGTGTATGTGTGAACAAATTCTTTCTTTCTCCCGACGAATCCCATAGTTTGTTGTTGAATTTGCCTCCAAGGAATCTTCAATCAGAAATTTCATTTCGTCTTCTTCTTCTTCCTCTGGTGGTTTTCGCTCGATCCAGATGTCTTCCTGAGTCGTCGCGAGATTCGTTGATTTCGCCTCGGAACTCAGTTCTCGCCGCATCCGATAGAGTCATGAACACGCCGCCGAGTGCTCGTGTCGCATCTTTTGGTCAGACGGAGATTAACTGGGACAAGTACGTTTTTCCGTTTTCCTCTATTTCAAATCAAATTGATTCGCCTAATTTTGATTCATTCTTCGTCGCGCTGCTAGTCCGAATTGCTCGTTGTTCCGATCCAGTTTTGTTGTGATTCTGTGATTGATTCTTCGGTAGATTCATTTCCTTCGAGACTGGACATGAAATGGATACCGCACTTTGTTTTCCCAGAATCATTTGGTGGAAGTAATCGTAGATTTCCGAAGTGTTTTTAGGAAATAATCTGTTTCTGGGGCTCTCTGATCAAGAGCGAAGCTCGATTTCAGAAAATGATTTGGTTCAATCAGATTTTGACTGTATACCAAATTTTCAATAGAGTTGAGTTGTAATCTTTGTTCTAGTGAAAGATCAGGAAGGCTTTGGAATGGATTCTTTTAAGGTTCTTTGTTCTTAGGGTATAATCTGAAGTTTTACGTCTTAAGGTTCTTGAAAACTTGTAAATAACCACAATACTTGGAACCAATTGCATAATTGTCATTATTCATTAGTTATAGGAAAACATTATGAGAATCTGCTTGACTTCTTCTTTCTTGAAGCTCATCATTTGTGCTCTCTGTTTCTCCTCCATTTACTTGCAGGCTTGACAAAAAGAGGTTTTACGTTAATGGAGCTGGTCTCTTCACTGGTGTTACTGTAGCTCTGTACCCTGTTTCCGTTGTGAAAACAAGGCTTCAAGTCGCTTCTAAAGATATCGGCGAGAAAAATGCCTTTTCTGTGATTAAAGGAATTCTGAAGAATGACGGTGTTCCTGGTCTATACCGAGGTTTCGGTACTGTAATTACTGGTGCAGTACCTGCAAGGATCATCTTTCTAACTGCTCTTGAGACCACAAAGATTTCGGCTTTTAAATTGGTTGCACCTTTCGAGTTAAATGAAGCTACACAAGCCGCCATTGCAAATGGAATTGCCGGCATGACCGCATCTCTTTTCTCACAGGCCGTGTTTGTCCCAATTGATGTTGTATGTATCATTACACCACAACCGCTTTGTAAGATCTGTGCCTCGTTTTATGAATGTTAACCCGAATTCTCTTATTTGCTGCAGGTTAGCCAAAAATTGATGGTACAAGGATACTCAGGTCACACTAAATATACTGGTGGTATCGATGTTGCCACAAAAATTATCAGCTCATATGGCATAAGGGGCTTCTACAGGGGATTTGGCTTGTCTGTTATGACCTATGCTCCTTCAAGTGCTGCTTGGTGGGCCAGTTATGGATCAAGTCAGCGTGTTATTTGGAGGTTAGACATGAATGGTGTGATAAATTGATGACAGTTTTCGTTTTAGTTTGACTGCAAGAACTCTCGTTCCGACTGTGACGAAATTGGAAATGACTTGGTTTTGCTATGATAGCTCTTTTTGTCACTGATTTGTTATCTGCTATTGTTGGGCAGTTTCTTAGGCTATGGTACTGACTCGGAGGCTACTGCTGCTCCTAGTCAGTCAAAAATTGTTCTGGTCCAGGCTACTGGAGGAATTATCGCCGGTGCAATGGCATCCTCAATCACAACACCGTTAGACACAATCAAAACGCGCCTGCAGGTATCAACTATTACCATTCATAATCAGAATTTGTTTATTTATTTATTGCATTTGTTTAACTCGCATGACTATATAAACAAACTTTCGGGTGTGTGGCCTTCAATCAGAGAACTGCGGGTACTGGTACAAATATAGAAACTAGTTAGAGTAATCTACCCGTAAATCTCTATGCAGGTCATGGGACACCTAGAAAATAGACCTTCAGCGAAACAAGTGGTGAAGGATCTGATAGCACAAGATGGGTGGAAAGGATTCTATAGGGGTTTGGGTCCGAGGTTCTTCAGCATGTCGGCTTGGGGAACCTCGATGATATTGACTTACGAATACCTAAGTAAGACATCTTTTCTCTATACCCAAAACCTCACTTTGAGCGATTTTCCAAACATTCAAGATTCTTGTTTTGAAATGCTTACTGATCCTTCTCTGGCATATTCATTCTTGCTTGTTTTTTTTCAGAGCGTCTGTGTGCAGTAGAAGATTAGAAAAAGCCTCGCTACTGTTCGTCGGTTTTTCTCCTTCGACTAACTCGAATAGACACATAAACCTGATGGTAGCTTCCATGTTAACAATTGGAGCATTCTTTAAGCTTTGAAGTCTGAGTTCCGTTATATTGTAATCATTCTTTCAACTTTGCGTATTGGAGTGTATTCTTACAGCAGAAGAATATCTAGATTATGTTCCTCTGCTTTATTAGCTTCTGAGAGTTAAGAAGCTTCAAAACTTTGGAAAGCGCACAATATGTGGTTTTTTGATATTCCATTTTGCAACCACTTCACAAAATCTTATATTTTTTAATGTGACTTGTGTTATAGTAAAATCCAAATACAGAGTCTAGTTTTGCTGTTGAAAAATGGCTTCAAAAAACAAAACTATCCTCATCCTTCTTTTTTATACCAACATGATCATCATCAGTATTGTCAACCACACACACTACATTATCATTTTTGCAACATCGTACGAACATATCAATTAGCATAATCTTCACAAGTTGTTGAAGAAAATGCAACACCGTTAATTCGGTACGAAAACGTACATTCCAAAGGAGTTTTCACCATGCGATCCCAGTTTGAAGTTTGTTTGGTAGAGATGATTTACATCCAATAAAAACATCATTCAATAATAATAAGGTTGGTTTCGAGCCTGAGAAGACTGCGGGCCTAAACTTCCTAAATAACAAAATATGTATTCAACACCAACCTTATTGCTATTGAATATTGATACTCGTAGTAAAAATTCCATATCCCAACAATGTTCCAAATTTACCATATCCCAACAATGAAAAATACTACCTTTTGTGAATAGATAATAGTTGAACTTTTAATATTTTCAGGAGACTCAACACAACAACTTTGATATTTTCAATAGACTTCAACTGTTGACTTAAGATCGACTGAGAACTGTTGACAGGTAAAAAGTAAATATCAGAGAATTTTATCGAATGATTCGAATCTAAAGCGAATCAATAAACAATAGTACTATGATTTATGTCCTTTTGTTTGGTCGACAATTATGATTTTTGTCCTTTTATATGTTGTATTTTTTACCTTGTACAAAACGATATGTAATTATGAATACATACTGATACGAACTTTAACTAAAAGGAAAGTTAAATGTTGAAGAATTTAAGATACTAACATAGCTCCCCCACATCCACATGCACAATTCCTTCGTTACATAGCAAAGTAAAACAATGCATTTATTTAGTTTGTCAGTTTATTATTTCATTTGAATTATTTCTTTCAGTTTTTCTTCAAGGTAAAAGCGTAAAGAAAGTTTCAAAAAAAAAAAAAAAAACGTAAAGAAATGGAACCATATTTTGCAACGGAGTAGATGTTTCTCAATATTACTCCCTCCGTTTCTTTTTATTTGATTAACCAGAATTTCCACACTTATTAAGAAAACACATTAATTTTTAGTTATAAGTATCTTATTTTTTGTACTAAACAATATTCTATAACTTTAGTCCAATAGTAATCCAATAAAACCAATTAATATGTCTTGAAATTTATATTTCATCATTATTATTTTATTAAAAATGCATTGAGATTGTAAAAAATCAATTTTTTTAGAAATATTTTTTTTCCTAGAACATCAATTAAAAAAGAACAAAAGAACGAGGGAGTGCATTCTAGTCGACACATATTTATTGTTCAGTTTCTTAAATTTACATTGACTACTTGATTAGCAAATAGTCTATAGTAAATAAAACTTGTTATTATTTTAACTAAACTAAAATCTGAAAATTATAACATGTTATTATTGGTTGAAATATAAAACTTGTTATTATTCGCCGTTGGGTAATCACACTTGATTTTCGTAACTTTTCAATTTATCACAATTTGTTTTAAAATGTTACCTATAAATCTATAATAATCCGTTCTATTTTATAATAATTAATTAATATTATGATTACTACCATAAACCCGAATGTTACGGGGCGCCGAATAGAAACTCACTTTACAACCAGACAGCTTTCCGATTGGACATTTTGAACAAGTCTCCATCGTACACGTGTCACCATCTCACGTGCCTCACGTGCGAGATTTGTATAAATGAAAGGGACGTGTTACATCTAAGTTTCAAAAACTCAAAAACAAAAAAACAAAAAAAAACAAATCTCACCTCCACCAAAAAAATCTCCACACCGACGCGATCCGATCTCACCTCATCTCTCTGAAACCATGGTCGAACCGGCGAACACCGTCGGACTCGCGGTGAATCCGACTCCGTTGTTGAAAGATGAGCTCGATATCGTGATTCCGACTATCCGAAACCTCGATTTCCTCGAGATGTGGAGGCCTTTTCTTCAGCCGTACCATTTGATCATTGTCCAGGACGGAGATCCAACGAAGAAGATCCACGTCCCTGAAGGTTACGATTACGAGCTTTACAACAGGAACGATATCAACCGAATCCTTGGACCAAAAGCTTCTTGCATCTCCTTCAAGGATTCCGCTTGTCGCTGCTTTGGGTACATGGTGTCTAAGAAGAAGTACATCTTCACCATTGATGACGATTGCTTCGTAAGTTTCGAGAATTTTGAATTTATCTGCGATTTGGGATTTTGAATTTTGTAGATCTGTGTAGATTGTTTAGCTCATTGCTTGAATTCGTTGATTTGATGCGAGATTAAGTTACAGATTCACTGAATTTGACGGATCTTAGGTTTGTTATGATAATTTGTAGCTAGATTCATAGATCTGAGTCTCGATCTGTGTACACTTGAGTGTAACCAGCCATGATCTCTGATGTTACTATTGTTGTTGGGGAGATCTATCTGTGTCATTATAGTCACCTTTACGATATGATTGCAAAATGTCATTCTTCTGCATATTATGGGATTTGTGGGGGCATATCCAAGGATGAGTCTCAATTACGCTCTGTTTTAGTTAATGGCTTGATTGATCTTGTTTTATTCATACTCTTTCTTTGATGTGTATAGGTTGCTAAGGATCCATCTGGGAAAGCTGTGAATGCTCTTGAGCAACACATCAAGAACCTTCTTTGCCCATCGTCTCCGTTTTTCTTCAACACCTTGTACGATCCATACCGTGAAGGTGCTGATTTCGTCCGCGGATACCCTTTCAGTCTCCGTGAAGGTGTTTCCACCGCTGTTTCCCATGGTCTCTGGCTCAACATCCCTGATTACGATGCCCCGACCCAGCTCGTCAAGCCTAAGGAGAGGAACACCAGGTGATAATTGTTACTGGTTCTATCTGTTTTTTGTCAGAAAATTCGAAATGTGGTAGTCTTTGTTACTCAACATGTATATTGTCAGGTATGTGGACGCTGTGATGACCATCCCAAAGGGAACACTTTTCCCAATGTGCGGTATGAACTTGGCTTTCGACCGAGATTTGATCGGCCCAGCTATGTACTTTGGTCTCATGGGTGATGGTCAGCCTATTGGTCGTTACGACGATATGTGGGCTGGTTGGTGCATCAAGGTAACAACAACATTCTTCTTATTCCCTTTTAACAAACCCATGATTGAGTGGGAATGCAAATGCACATGATGTGTACTTAGTGAGTGTCCTTTTTGGTTTTGATAGGTGATCTGTGACCACTTGGGGTTGGGAGTGAAGACGGGTTTGCCGTACATTTACCACAGCAAAGCGAGCAACCCATTTGTGAACCTGAAGAAGGAATACAAGGGAATCTTCTGGCAGGAGGAGATCATTCCTTTCTTCCAGAACGCAAAGCTATCGAAAGAAGCAGTAACTGTTCAACAATGTTACATTGAGCTCTCGAAGATGGTGAAGGAGAAGCTGAGCTCATTGGACCCGTACTTTGACAAGCTTGCAGACGCCATGCTCACATGGATTGAAGCTTGGGATGAGCTTAACCCACCAGCTGCAGCTTGAGCAGTGTGAGTCGACCATAGTTTTGAGTATTATTAGCTCAAATTATCTTTTACTTTTTGCAAATTTTTCAGTTTTTATGAAGCTCTCTTGTTTACACATTTGAGTAGTTGTCTTCAATCATAAACCAGTGGTGGATTTGTAGTTCTATTTTGGCTATTCTTGGACCTTTTCTTTCTTTGTTTCGTTAATAAAAAAAGCCTTTCCTAAGGTGATTTTGTTTCAATATTCATCCGTGTAGACCCGACTCGGTTAGGCAAGATCCATTTTTCCACTCGGGTTAGATATATGGGGAAGCTTTTTTTATAAGTACTCCAACGACTCGACAAAATCCTTCACATCTCGAGTTTTCCTCCATGAGAAGTTGTTTTGGTCTCGTCAGAAAGACGAAAAACAAAATCCAAGTGCAATCTCCATCATTAGATAAAAACGTTAATCTTCCTTTTGATCTAGTGATCGAGATTTTTAACCTATTACCTGCGAAATCCTTAGGTAGGTTTCAGCTCGTATCGAAATCATGGCCAGAAATCATAAGCAGCAAGAGTTTCATCAGATCGTTTTCCTTACGATCCTTGACTCAGCCTTGGCGTCTCCTAATATTTTACAGAGAACGAGATCAGCAAGCGGGACACATTAATTGTTACTTCTTCTCTTCGTCTTCGTCAACATTAGCATCAATGATTTTTCTATCTAGAGTAACATATTCCCTTCCGGATCTGTCAACTTAGTACCATGCTTATTACGTTAATGGTTTGATGAACATTGGAGAAATCATATGTAACCCTTTCACCGGTAAGTCCATACCTTTACCAAGACTAACGTTATAAGATCAACAATTGTTAGATGCTTTTTCGGATATGATCCAGTCAATGATGAGTATAAAGTATTGTGTATGACGCAAAACGTGAATGCTTCTTATAATACTGGTCCGTCGTCTGACTTTAGAGTATTCACTTTGGGAGCTAAACAAGAATCGTGGAGACCAATCGATTGTGACCTTCCTCACTTTCCTCGGTCTAAAGGTCTGTCTGTGTATAGGTCGGTCTACATTGCGAGCACATGCACAAAAAATAATCAAATGAGTTTGGTGAGATTCGATTTGAGGTCCGAAAAGTTCGATACATTTGCTAGAGTATCTCATTATACTCGAGTTTCGAATCCTCTAGGTACTCTAACTTTGATAAACTACCATGGCAAAGTAGCCACACCCATTGGGAGTACAAGAATTGATTTACGGGTATTCGAAGCCGGAAAACAGGATTTCTTCGAGACGTCTTTCCATAATCTTCCTGAGCTGTTTTTAGAAATAAAAGGTACTGTCAATCATACTGGTGAGATTATTTTTGCACCCTACACTTCTTTGGAAGCAAATTTTATCCGCTACTAACTCAAGGGAGCTAGTTTTAAGAGGATGAAGATTAGAGTTGACGCAAACGTTAACTATCCTATTGAAGCAAATTATTCCGATGGTTACGTAGAGAGTCTTATGCTCCTTTAGTAGTAAGAGAGAGTTTATGATTTGTTAGTCCCAAGCCCGGTCTTGTTTTAACACCAAAAACACTTAGGTGTTGGGCCTCAACCAAATTTCAGATTTTTTAGGGTAATTTTTTTTTTTCTTATACACATTATAAATGTTTTTAGTTTTCGCATGATAATGGGAAAAAAAAAAAAATTGTGATGGGGCCTATATTAATATGTAACTAAATAGGTTAAAAAAAATATATTAATAAAGTCTTACTTACGGTCAACAATGTCACAAGAAAGGTTGAACGGTTTGGTCATGTTGTTGATTGAAAGAGACATGGCTAAAAACTTTGATCATGAAAGGTTGATGGATGATTTTGCAGAAAAAATGCAAGAAGTGTTATTTTTCAGAATAAATATATTTTAACGGTTTTTAGGACTTTTGAATTTTCTTTTTCAGAATAATATGGATTTTTTTTTTTAAAAATTGTTTTTTTTTATCTTCAAATATTATGCTTTACATTTTTTAATAATAGAACCTTTTTTTTTATTTCATGTCGGACCTTTTAAATCTCAGAACAGGGCCTGGTTAGGCCGAGGGAAAGAACTGAACTTAGTTCTTTTGGGTGATTCTGTCACTTACTTTTGAATAAAGAGGGTTTTGGCTTTTAATTAATTATATGTTTATTTCATCCTTAACTATGTCTTTTATGGAGGCTTGAAGCTCTATGGCTTGATAAAAGCAAAAACAAAAAACTGGAAACACGTAGACTTAAGAATCAGAAGAATAAGAACACAGACTTTGTATTTCCTGCTCTGAATACCATATTGAATATAAGAATATTGTATTTTCTTATTGATATGATGAAAATTACATAGTATTATATAGTAGAGTTACATAATAACCTTATAATAAATAAGAGAATCATTGAGAGATATCATAGAGAATAATTGTAGAGAGTAATCAAAGGGACTTTGATAGATGATTATAATCTCTACGTGCAGAGCCGTGATAACGTTAAAGGTTGCCCTAAGCGAATTAAAAAAAAAACTTCAACCTATCTAGTGTAAACATCATCATCATACAATATAAATAAATAAAAAACTAAACTAGCGAATAAAATATTAGTTAAGACGTAAATTTTCTTCATTTTTCTATATAAAATCTTGAACCAAATTTTTAAAATCAAATTAACTAACCAATTTTTTCCAATCGATAAAATAGCCAAATCACTCAAATTATTTTATCTAATGTAAGAGGAGAGAAAATAAATCTCTTTGTTTACCCTATTTTTAAATAAATCATATTTGTATATTTTTTTGAGAATTTCGAAAAGTGCCACTTTAGAAATACTTTTTGTCAAAAATGCTACACTTCTAAAAAAATATCACTTTTAATATATCATTTATTAAAAATAACATTTTTGTTTGAGTTAACTATGTTATATGACATTTTTTGTGAAAAAATATTTTACAAGTGATATATTTGAAATTCTCCCATTTTGTATTTGTTAAATAAGTACATGTTTCTATCATGAACATATTTTATTTACCCACACAAATATGAACTCTAATTCAAGTTGTAACTTAATGTAATTAAGAATACAAAATAAATGCCCTTGATTATTTTCATTGTTGTGATGCCTCAAGCCAAAGCTTGTTTCATTCCTACATAGGCACGGCACTGCCTACGTGGTGTGGACTTGGATGAACAAATGCGGGCAAGTTGCTTAAGCATACTTACATTCTTCTTCTTTTGTATCAATCGTACTTATCTTGGTTTATATTTGGAAGATCTCATTTCTTACCATGATTTATCAACCCCACACACACCATCATGGAAGAGGATGGTAACAAATTCATTCCCATAGAAGCAGAAGAATCATAATTCTTGATGGCTGGAGCCTGGAGTTGTAATGTTGTTGACATAAGGAAGATTAATTATCTAATGAACAATTCTTGGGTTCATCCTTAGGGGTGAGCATTCTTCATTCATCCCCTTTCAATTAGCCAATCAAAATCAATCAAATTTCACCATTTAATTAAATCATAAATATAAACCAAACTGAATTTTAATGTGGGGACCACAATTTGAACATTATTCACCTTAGAAAAATAAGTTTAATAAACCACCTCATGAAATTGTATTGAAGGAATCTCCCTCACATGTCTCTTTGTATAGTTTCCTTCGTCATTCTTTTTTTATTTTAATTTAATTTTGTCTTCCATTATAACAAGAATATGAATTGTAGATTGAATCTTAATAATATAATTAAAAATAATTTCTAAACCCTAGATTCAAACCTAACCCCTAAAACTATACTTTAATTTGGGATTAGTTAACCCAAATCCAAAAAATTTATTAAGTATAAAAATTGATTTACAATGAATTTGTAGTTAAAATTTTTAGGTTTGGGTTAACTATGTCCAAATTAGGGTATAGTTTTTAGGATTTAGGATTTATGATTTATTTTGGGTTAAATATTCCCATATTAGGGTATAGTTTTGGGGTTTAGGTTTTGAATTTGGGGTTTAGAATTTATTTTGGGTTAACTATTCGCAAATTAAGGTATAGTTTTGAGGTTTAGAGTTTGAATTTGGGGTTTATAATTTATTTTCGGTTAACTATTCCCAATTATAGTTTTGAGGTTTAAAGTTTGAATTTGGAGTTTACAATTTATTTTAGATTAACTATTTCTAAATTATGGTATAATTTGGGGTTTTAAGATTATATTAAAAGAAAATGAAAAAGAAGACGAACGAAACCACACATAGACACACGTGAATGATATTTACATATCATTGACAAAGTATTCCTTCATTTTTTAAAAGACAAATGAAAAGAAGACGAACCAAAAAAAAAAAAAAAAAAAAAAAAAGACGAACGAAACCAAATTGTAATCTTAACAATTTTCATGAGGTGAAATATTAAGATTTTTTTTTTTAAGGTGAATAATGTTCCTCCGGTGAGTAAATCAGATTGTGGTCCCCACATGAAAATTCTGTTTTGGATTTTTTAAATGATTTTATTACATGGATAATTTTGATTGGCTAATTGAAAGGGGGTGAATGAAAAATATTCATCTCTAGGGGTGAACCCAAAAATTGTTCCTACTAATTGTGGATTGAAGTATGATTTTTATGTATATAATTTTGGAAATTAGGGGTGAATATTTGGAAATGATGAATGATTTGTTATGTTCATTTATGTGTAGATATTCTGATAATTAAAGTAATAAATTTTTAAAATTTTATATTTAAAGGATTTAAAGTTTTAAATTTTATTATTTTTAAATAGGTTTAAAATTTTAAAGGTTTAAATTGTTTTATTAATGTTATAAAATTTATAAATTTGAAGGATTTAAAATGATTATCTTAAAATATTCTATATAGGATCCCTCGACCATCGGTTGGGTCATACCAATCGCACATAAACACAATGCACATCAAGTCCAACATTCCTGGATAATGGATTTCCAAGATTTCTTTTAAAATCCCATAGTACATGGTTTCACCTGATTGCGCCGAAATACCATAGTCCGAAGTTGACCGTTGACGTCCTTCCTCACGGATCCTGAACGCATATCCCCTAGTGCAAAACTTGGGATATGAAGTCGCGGTGCTGCGTAAACCATGAACAAACTACACTAACCATGTTGGGAGTGATTGACCACTTGCTATACTATCGGAAACCTAAAAATGATAGAAGTAAGAAATAAGTAACATATGAACGTGAAAACCTGGAAAAGTATGGGTAATTAATTATATTACACTTACATAACATTTCAACCACCCCTCAAATTCTTCATCTTTCAAGACAGCAAGTTCGGCATCTGTCTTATCATAATGGTAATCACGTGCGAAAGACATGTAGATCCTGTAACATAACAGTCGTTAGTAGATAAAGGCAAATAATTCCATAAATTTATTATAATAACTGATATACCTTTCGTACTCCAAAATTTCGTCATAGTTTCTGAGGATATACGTATGCAAATGTGTGACCTCTTGGGCTGATAGTTTGTGTTTCTTTCCTTTTCCACTTGCTCGACCAACTTGGGCAAACAAATCAGGAACAACCACGGCATAGACTGCTTTCTCACCTCTATCATCATGTCGGGCATGATGTCTCGCCTTAGTGCGAACTGCCGATGGAAAGTAATATTCGGAAAAGTGTGAGACTTCCTCGTTTAGGCTTTGTGCGACAATAGATCCCTCAACTTTGCTCAAATTTCTAACATTTTTCTTCAGGTGGAACATGTAACGCTCGAACGGATACATCCATCGGTATTGAACAAGGCCTCCTAAGGCTGCTTCTCGTGGGAGGTGAATAGAAAGGTGTTCCATAACGTCAAAAAAGACGGTGGAAATATCTTCTCAAGATTACAAAGGAGAACCGGGATATTGGCCTCCAAGTTACGTATCCCGTGGACGGTAAGCGTTCTTGAACATAAATCTCGGAAAAATGCACCAACTCCTATAAAAAAAAATTAAACAAGTTAGTATATATATATATATATATATATATATATATATATATATATATAGTAATATTATGGTAGTAAGAAACTAATGGGAGTACGAAATATACCTCCAATTGATTGGTGGATTGGTTCTGGAAGAAGATATGCAAATACAAATGGAAGAAGATGCTGCATCACGACATAACAATCATGACTCTTCATTCCTATAAACTTGCCTTCCGTCGAATCCACGCAATTACGTAAATTAGATGCGTAGCCGTCTGAAATTTTGACAAATTTTTTGAACCATTCAAAAAATACTTCTTTCTGCCCAGCGTCTAACCGGTAAGCAGGCATCGGCAATCTACTGTTTGAAACATGAAGAGATGGCCTCGAACAAATCAATGGCAAGTCGAATCTAGACTTCTAGTTGTCTTTGGTTTTTTCTGGGACGTTTAACATGGTGTTCATGATGTTGTCAAAGAAATTCTTTTCAACATGCATGACATCTAGATTATGCCGCAATAGATGGTCTTTCCAGTAAGGCAAATCCCAGAAAATACTTTTCTTGTGCCAATTGTGATATTCCCCACAACCGTCGACGCGGTGATGGCCATTACCCCCATATTCAGGAGTTCGCTCGGCACCAAAATAACGTAATTGTTCCAATATGTTGCGACCATCTATCTCCGGAGATGGACCATATAACACTTGTAGATTCTTCCTGAAATGTCTTTTAGACCGACGATATGGATGATCTGCCGGTAAAAAACACCTGTGACAATCAAACCATGAAGTCTTCCTTCCGTGCTGCAGTTGGAATGCTGTATTATTGTCTTGGCAATAAGGACAAGCCAATCTTCCATGCGTTGTCCATCCAGATAACATACCGTACGCTGGAAAATCGCTTATTGTCCACATAAGAACCGCACGCATGTTGAAATTCTGCTGGACTAAAACATCATAAGCCTCAACACCATGCTCCCACAACATCTGCAACTCACAGATCAATGGTTGGAGGAATATATCGAGCGACCGTCTTGGATGATCTGGCGCGGGAACTAGAATTGAGAGAAACAGGAACTCTCGCCGCATGCACATAGATGGAGGCAAATTGTAAGGTGTTACGATGACCGGCCACAATGAATATTTTCTTCCATGCTTGCCAAACGGGTTGAAACCATCAGTGGATAAGCCTATGTATACATTCCGTCGTTCATATGCAAAATCTGGATATACGGATAGGAAGTGTTTCCACGCTTCCGCGTCAGAAGGATGCGTGATATCTCCATCTTGACTATGCTCTGCATGTCATCTCATAGCCTTAGTTGTGCGCTTTGATTCGTACAGCCTCTTCAACCTCTCCGTTAAGGGTAAATACCACATCCGTTTGAATGGAATCTTCACCCTGCCACTTGTGTCCTGGAACCGGGGTTTCTGGCAAAATTTACATTTGTTCCGGTTCTCGTCTTCTCTCCAGTGTATCATATAGTTGTCGATGCACACATCTATAACCTGGTAGGGCAAACCAAGACCGGCGACAAGTTTTTGGATCTCGTAGTATGATCCTGGGGCCAGATTATCTTCTGGCAAAACATCTTTCACGAACTCGGCGAATGCATCAACACATTCTTCGGATAAATTATAATCAGTCTCCAGGTTCATCATCCTACTAGCAGAAGATAGCGGTGAATGACCATCCCTACAACCGCTGTATAGTGGTTGCTTTGATGCGTCTAATATATCGAAAAACCTTCGAGATTCTAAATTAGGTTCTTCAACCCTATAACCTTCATGATACCCACCCAACTGCAAATTCTCTCTAAACGCATCGTTAACCATCGCAACCGTACTTACCCCAACATCTACTTCCGCTGTAGGTTCTCCTACGCTAGACGGAAAATAAGGTTCATTGCTACTGGTACTACCATATTCATAATTCCTTTCTCCATGTAAATACCAAACATTATATCCCGCCCTAAATCCATATCTATATAAGTGGTTCCAAACAGTCGGAACCGCAACTCTAATTCTATTACAGCAATTAGAACAAGGACATTTGATATTCTGACATTTGTTGGCCGCCTCTTGATTTCTAGGTAACTGCATGAACTCGCAAATACCTTGAGCGTATTCGGTCGTTAATAAGTTCGACCCCTCTTCCATCATTGGCTCGTCCATCCATGACCGAAAATATGAACTCATCTTTATAATTTTGTTTGGTACTCGAAATTTTGTTATGATGGAATGACGAATTCTGCAAACTTATGTAGAACGGATTTCCGTCAAAAATCCGTCGGAATTCCGTCAATACCTCTGACATAACACCCCACCAATCCCATCATCCACCGTAGACGATATGGGAACCACTCAAACTTTGCCGACATTGGAAACCGTCGGAATGCCGTCGGAATTCCGTCCGCCCGTACACGCTGACCAATCAAACTTTGCCGACATCGGAAAGTCCGAATTCCGTCGAAATACCGTCGGAATGTAACGACTTCTCGTATCCGTCTGTCTTCCGTCGGTTATTGCCGACGGTATTCCAACGGAAAGCTGAGAGAGTGGATTTCCGTCGGTATACCGTCTGAAAATGTGACGGAATTCCGACGGAAACCCTCTGTGTCAGCATTCCGTTGGAATACCGTCGGAACTATCCGATGGATTTCCGAGAGAAAAAAATTTCCGTCGGAAATAAGCCTGTTTTCTTGTAGTGTATTACATGTCCCTTCCCGAATCCTGAGAGCATAATGCATTATTCTCATTATGTTAATGGCTTGGTAAGCATTGGATATGGTCAAGAAAAATTCATACTTAACCCTAGCACTGGTCAGTCCATAGATTTACCTAGAGTCAGAACCAAGAGAAGGATCGCCAAAAGTTTTTTTGGATATGATCCAGTTAATGATGAATTCAAAGTATTGTGCATGACGGAAAAAATGCATTCTTATCCGAAAGAACCATCAGCTCAACCTCAAGTATTCACATTGGGAGCTAAAAAAAAGTCATGGAAAATGATAAAATGTAGCATTCCTCACCTTCCTTGGTCTAACGGTGTGTGCATAAATGGTGTTGTGTATTACGTTGCTGACACGGCGCCGGAATTGTCGTATACGAGCTTAATGGGATTCGATGTGAGGGCTAACAAGTTTGATCTTATTACTGAAGTACCCTCAGACATTGAAATAAGCAAGGTTGCTTATGGGTACAATTATATTATAAACTACGAGGGTAAAGTAGCCATACCCTTTACAGTTGCATCATACACATTTGATGTGTGGGTTCTGCATCAGGATGCTGAAAAACATGAATGGTTGAAGAAACTGAGTTATTTAATTATATATTGATTAGAGGCATTACTCAGACAGGCGAGTTTATTTTGGCACCAATGCTAGTGCATTGGTGAAGTTTATGTTTTCCATTACAACCACAAGACGGAAAGTTTCAGAAAAGTTAAGGTTAAAGTAAACACCGCACATTATGAATTTCAGCGTCGTCCTAGATACGTTGATCCTGAAGGCAATGAAGAATTTAACTACATGGTTACAAGAGCAATTGTTTTTCCGGATTATGTAGAGAGTGTTAGATTGTTGTAGAGGAGAGATGGTCCATGATTTGATATCCTTCATCTTATTTTTTATTTTATTTTTACTTTTACTTTCACAAACTATCATCATATTTTTCTAAAACCAGTTTTTGGACTTTATCTGCTTGCTTCTGATATGTTGATCTTCAGCAACATATATACTACTATATAGTTTATGCCTACAAAAAAAAGAGTTCCTGATATCCTTTTATTAATGGAAAAGAGTTCATGATGAAACCATAAATTGATACTTTAACCACCTACAAAGATTTAGAGAGTACTATGTTTGATTAACGAATTATACTTTTCGACTATCAACAATTTTTTTTCGGTTCATAAATAAATTTACTTATATTCCGATATTATAGGGCTTTGATCGATAACACTGCGGAATCGTGAAATATGTACAAGTCAAGTAGACTTTCCGAAAGAAATATATTTGTATAGACGGAAATAATGTTTAAAACGTAGTTGAATTTCGTTCATAGTGTCGGTAATAATTGTTGAAACAACTAAAGTGTAATGTGTAGTTGAATTTTGTTAAAAGAAGACATCTTCTGCCCTCTAGTTAGTCCTTCACTGCAGTAGTTTCACTTTTTCTTTGGTTCATCCATGTAAAATTAATGTTTATTTCTTTGATTTACTTTATTCGAAAGAAATTAAATAAAACTAACAGATTCAGGTATAAAATTGAGATTTAGTTTCGACATTTGGTATGACAAATGATTTCTTAAAGCTTGTGAATATTCCAAAATAGATTGTACGTCTTAAAAAACGTATTTAATTTAGATACTAAATCTCAATAAACAAATGAAAATTAAATCTAACATATGTACAACGAAAGAGTGAAGCAACCACAAGTGTGTGAATAGAAATAAAGAACTTTGGTAATGGAGTAAACAATAAAGAAACTTATCTTTCTAAAGATGTCTGGAACTGGAATACATTTGGTTTGGACTCAACTATGCGTGAACATACAAGTTAGTCACACGAAACTATTCATACACAAACACGCCTCTTGAAAACTTGTCATAAAGACATAAACATATAAATGATAAAAATATTACTGAAAGAAAACTTACAAAAATTTACTGAAAAAGAAAAGGCTTACTACATGTTTGCGATCGTTGTGACAAAAGGCACCAATCTTCTGTAATCTCTTCTTCCTAGAGCACAATTATCAAGAACCCGACCCAATATTAGTCTTGTGTTCTGCAAAGCCACATCTCTCGGAGGTATCCCTGACTCTGCTGCAGCCGCACCAAGAGGGAAAGCTTGCGACATTGTCGCAGCCATCATCGTGTACTGAAGAGGTCCGCTTCGGGCTTTGAATGAAGTCTGAGGTACAAGCGTTTTCTCATCGGTCCCGTTTTCAGAGTAACCGGAATCCTGAGGGTGGGAACCACCGCCTTGTACCGGGCTGCAGCTCTGAAGAAGGGCTTCGAGCACACTCAATGCTTCCCAACACAGAGTGCTTTCGACTAGCTGCGAAACGATCGTGTACATGTGTGGACTCTGTGAAGCATCCATGGGAGTGTGTTGGAGCAATGCCTTGAGCATAAGTAATATGACTCGTTGGTAGTCCACTGGTCCTTTCTTTAGCATTCTTAGCAAGTGACCAAAAGCTAAAGCTGAGTGTTTTGGGAACCATTTGTTGCAGAGCAGAGGAGAAACGCAGGCAAGGAGATTCTCGACTCGTTTAATCTCACCTCTGGCATAAGCAACGAAAACCGTAGCCAATTCATCGAGCGATTTTGCCCGACACCAGATAGCAATGTTAGATGCTACAGAGCATGCCTTTTGGTACTGCTGCTGGAGTGGTAACGCAGAAACCATGACTTGGTCTTGGCTAAGCTGCAAGCAAAGCCAAGGTAGTAGACCTGTGATATGCATAAGGAGTCTTGTCTCGGCGTCGCCAAATATAGAGTCACATGAAGGCACTGTAATCCTTGATAGGACCTCGATGGAGAATTCATGGCTAACAGTAGACATTAGTCCTTTAAGGACAAGAGGTTGTACACCTTCAAACTTTGGCAGAGTTCCACTTGACTGTGGCATTTCGTACCCTCTAGACTCTGTCCTTTGGAAATCCCCCACATCATTAGTGTTGAATTCATCCCGAGGCATACTCGACAAGAGAACGTTTTCAGTTGTTTTGTCACGGAATGATAGACGGTCAATAATACGGGAGAAGAGCTCAAGAACCTGACAATAGACATGGACAAAGTCTGTGTGCATCATGGCGATGCAGCCCCAGAAGAGTTGTGGGTAGAGTATGACTTTCTCTGGCTCCATGTTCTCTACCATGACCTGTAGCGTCAGAAGGATTTCCATAATAAAACCCAAAACCGGAGGAATGGGATTGCTAAGACATCGATGAAGACAGCGTAGAAGGGAGACACATGCATCACTTGTCACACTTGGCCGTAGAGCACGGTATATTTGGTGTGACCGACAGGCTAAATGTCTTGACGTGCATTCCATAGCCCATTTGAGAGCTTCAGTTCCCCAAGTTTCTCGGAGATCTCCTTGGAAGAATATTGCATCAACCATACTCTGAACAAGTGCAGACAATAGAGCGGCACTAGGAAGATCTGTTCTCACAAGCGTTGGATCTTCACTCTCCCACATCATGCTCCCTCGTTTTGATTGCACATACTTAATTAAACTCACAACTTGTTGTTTGTTCTCTCCATCGCTGTTTTCCACCTCATATAGCTCCAAATGCCTACCCGCAAGTGAATACAACAAATTCACAAGCAAATGTTGACAATGCTCAAGCACAATGTCTTCAGAGCTATCCATGGAAACAAAAGTGACGTGGAAGAGCAAAGGCAGATGTTCCCTAAAATCTTCATCATTCTCGTACGCGATTTCTGCAAGTAGAATCAGAGCTATATCAGCGTGAGTGAGTGAGTGCTGTTGATGTCCCTGCAATGCTGATTGGAGTTCCTTAGCATTGACACCGTGCATTGCAATCCCAGAATGCAGCACATCTTCCCCAGAATTTGGTGTATCAATGAGGTAATCTCCACTATCACGTGAGACATGGCGACTCCTCAAACTTCCTGTAGAGCTCCTGACTCCCATTAACGGCCCTGATGCATTCACCAATGATGGCAGGAGCTGACCAGAACGACCAGTAGCTACAGGAACAATGTTCAACTCTGGAGGCATTGGACTTAATGGCCCAGAAGCACTTCGACCAGTCACGCCTGTTCTCCAGCTTAGGCTTCCACTTGTATTTCTAAGGGGACCATCAAGGGAGCCTCGGACAAGAAGCGGTGACATGTGTGGCTGGCTGTCTGCAACTGAAGCAACTTGAGGTGCTGTGGCAGGTCCCTGAGAGAACTCCAGCACAAAATTTCCATTGGAATCCCCCCGGCCCACACCATAACCAATGGGTTCAATACTGTCTTCCAGCATCCGCTGTGACAGTTGGTAAACCAGGTGATCAATAGTACGCTGCGGACATATCCGTGCGAGGTACAAACTTACACGTTTAGCAACTGAAAAATATGTAGCAAATGCACCAGTTATTTCGGCAGATGCATTTGAATCACAGTCCTCAATGCCCTTTGTGATCAAGAAATCCAATACAGGGCTAATGTTTCTGGGCTTACTAGCAATGGTACTCCACAGTTTTTCAATTTCATCAGGGAACTGATCCCCATGTCGCCATGTGACATAGTAAAGACTTTTTAGTAATCTTTCACTCCACCCAGAATCCTTGAGTTTCCAAAAATTAAGGTTCTCAATCCATGGAGCCATACAGGTCAAGACCTGATGCTGAGCAATTATATCAACAGCATCAAGCTGACGCTGCATAATTTCTTCACAAAGGAGCTGGCTTAACTCAGGATGATCCTTGGCGAGTTTGCAGGAGAGCTTGTACTGGAACTGTTGATAAGAATCCGGAAGATTACCTACAACCGCTGCTCTATAGCCTCCCGAACCTTCTATACCATCCTCAGCCCACTCACGCATAGAGAGTGTCTCGAGCATTTGAAGAGCATCATCACGAATTTGTCTAGATGGATCGACTACCTTGTAGAGAATTAGACTCAAGAGCCTCTGAATTTCACATTTCGGTATTTCTTGTCGCATGTAGACCTCAGCCAACACACTGAAGTACCCATCAGCTATAGCCGCGTCAGAGTAGTAACACTGGCAAAAGCACAGATGTATTAGTTCATGTAGTTTAAAAGAGTTGAATTAAGGATAAAGCCACATGAATGAGCAAGGCATAGAAGTGAAAGAAGCTTATCAAGAGAATACAGATGCTGAAACTGGAGCAAATAAAATAAAATTATCTGATACGGAAGCCATCATTGCATGGATAAGCTGTCATTGGTCAAGATATATCTGATCCCTGCATTCAGTCTGAGAGAACTTTACCTGATCAATACAGGCAGGGAAGAGATCCAAGTTTGTAAGTAGAAGATTCTTCAAAGCCAATTTTGCCAACGCGACACGTTGATGACCACCTCTATGCCTATCACGGCCTGTTGTCCCTCTTCCACCTTCTCCTGCGAACTTGGAGTAAGATGGAGTTCTCGGATCAGCAGGCGAGTAACCAAAAGGGACCCTGGGAGCAGGCTCGATGAATAAACTATTTATCCAAGATATTACACGGCCACTCATTTTTCTTGCATTGTCATCAAAACATGGCCCATATAGAAGGGAAGCCATTGCATTCAACGAGGCCCACTGGATGGCTTCAATTTGCTCATTTAGTTCCTTGTCAAAAGAAATCTTGTCTACAGAATCTTTTGACCGGTTATGCTGCGAGGTCTTATAGCGCTCAACTTCACGGCGATAATCACTAACAATATCCTGTCCCCACGTACTTCCTGTATCATCCGACCAAGAAAGGAGCAGATCGAATAGACGTTTCCTACTTCTAACATCAAATTTCTCTGATTTTGAATCAACAAATTCGGGGGCAAGGAATCTTAAAACAGACGCAAGTGCATAGCGCAGAGGTTGCATGTCCTGAAAGCTTTCAGGAGGTGCCATCGATATGTGTCTTGTTGACTCTTCAATAAACCTCAGATAATGAAGGCGGAAAACTGGTTTACGAGCAAGCATTCCAGGCCAGACATTCTCAGACACTGTTCGATATATATTAGCAACATGAACACGAAGGTCCTCTCTTCGCCCTCCTTTTTGGATCTGCATTCATATCACAAGCATACATCTTTTTAATGTCAAGTACCAATATTTTAGTGCAGCAGGAAAATCAATGTAAGAAAAATGGTGAAGAAGAAACAGACAGCCATTGATTTCACATTTAGGGAAAAACTCTGCCAAATATGGTTAGTACTTCGTCATATGAAGCAGCCCTTACGTGAGACAACATTGGCTACTTCCAATCCCTCAACTCTATTTCAAAGTGAAGGGATTACTATAAGCAACTAAAACCAGGGAAAATCTAACATGATATGCCCTGAAGTTCAACATGAAGCTCAATAAAGCCCCATACAAATATTGACAGTGACTTCTAGGACTTTTCATCCATGAGATTGTTCTTGTTCTCACGTTTTCTCGATCCTTTTTCTTAATTAGTTTTTGCAGGATCAAGAATAATTTTTCTAATCCTTCTAAAGTGATAAGGGGTACCACCATAAATCTGTGCAGCCAGGCAGTTGCATAGAGAATGACCTATCTTGGACAGGGAGTAATTCCAGGAATGATTCTGAACGAAAGTAAACTACATGATTTTCTACAATTTGCTCAAGTATATACCTTCCACTTCGGCTTCGTTTCTGTCTCTAATGAAATATCGTCCATGAAAGATGCTAGCTCGCTAAACATAATTTCACATGCTTCCAGATGTGAGCGCCCGAGAGCCATAGTTGCAGCATGCTACATGCGAGAACAAATAAAGTAAAGATTGTTTAGAAATTTATGTAGTGGAAACGATTCAACCAAAACCACAGGAAGCAGACAAGACAAGCAAGTTTTATATACTGACAAAACTACCAACATCAAACTAAAAAATACTTACATTGTGAGTCTCTGACCCAAATCTAAGATAGGGGAAAATAAGGTGGTACATGTCTCTGGTTGAAGCAATGCTTCCCGCATCTTTGCCATCAGGTGGACACGAACACACAAACATAGCATACAGAAGCCACTGATCCAGTTTGTTATCTGTATCTTGTGACTGGTTAGCCTTTCCACCTAACTCAACAGGTGTAATATAGGCAAGGCGGTGCATAATTTCGGACCTGGAGATGAAAAGGGTACCTTAGTTTCCTTCATGTTATTTAATAATTAGTATTATAATACCAAAAGAGCAACAAAACAAAACATGCAATTTTTTTTTCCGAAAAGCACTAGTGCTTGTATAAATAGATTTCCTGTCACCTGTGAAACAAAAAGCCTTCAAATTCCCACACTAAACTAAAATTTTATCTGCACGTAAAACTAGGGCATACAATTTTTTGAAAGCCTATTGACTTATAAAGTCTACTTTTAAATCCTTAGATAATTTAGGAGGTGATGACTCAAGAAAACACATCAAGGATTATGTCGTGAGGAAAATACTAGGAGCAAACACATGGACGACAATGCAGCAAACAAATATGCTTACTTGGCTTCTTGAACAGAGCGTGGGCAGAGCTCAGCAGCATATTTAACAAGTTCGCTGAGACACCGACCCCATCTGTTCTTATCAGGACTCTCAAAGATTATGGATTGAAGAGTCACATCAGAAGGAATAGCATCAGAATCTCGTCTCAAATCAAACGGACGGGCAGAATCCCAGTAGCAACTTTGAACAATATCATCCTATTATAGGAACAAAGAAAGAAAAGAAAGAAACAATCTTAATTTTTTTACACAGAGCCAGAAGATTTCGGAACTGTAAAGCCTCTAAAAAAGTGAGAGATACATAGAAGGTTCTTACCCCATGTTCTTCCAAGACATCGATCATGTATATGGGCTCAGCTTCAAATTTCATAACATGGTCTGGGTGCTCTTGAATCATGAGATCTCGAATATCATTTCTCAATGCCCGTACACATCGCAATAATTCTAGCGCAGTATGCCGAATCTGGCTGTCGACTGAACTAAGAAAAATTAGGCCAACAGCATCAATATCAGCAGCGCGAAACTCAATAGCGTCCGCTGCTTGATGAAAAGATAACTTCTTGAACCTATCATTTCCCTTTGCTGCTTGCTTTTCCTCTTCAGCATCAGTATCTTGTCTGTCGTCTAATAAACAAGCCCTCCAGAAACGCATAAGTTCCAATAGGCGTCCTAGAGATGTTTGAATGAGGAGTGGGAACTCATCAGGAAGCTTTAAGATGAAGTTTGCCATCCCTCTCATTACTGCAAAACGGCGATGAGGAAGGTATCTAACAATCCGGTTCAGGACTTGCACCGCTTCCTCTCGAACTCCAGGATCAATACTTATACCATGCTGAGGTATTATTTCCGTGATCTTATCACTCCGTCCAACTTCCTCTATCAGATAAGGTATGCATTTCAGCACTGACCGGAAGAGAGACCCTTGAGACTTTTCTTTATTCACAGCATCTGCATATGTCTTCAAGGTTAGCAAGAAATGTTTTCAGGGAATTTTTGCGTAAAACAATGTACATCAGACTAAGATTTTAGCGTAAACAAAATTTACCTATTGTAGTCTTCGACGATGTTAGAAGAGCTTGACTATAGGTCCTATGACAAGATCTCAAAATTGACTCAATTGCTGCTTTCACCTTTGGTATGTAATGGCCAATTCCATGACCTGTTAAGAAAACACTACGAAAAGTTAAATGGATAATTTTACTGAGACCAACTAACGAACTAATTTAAGTTAAAAGGTTACCCTTAAATATTTCCAAACCAACATACTGGCTTGAAGGTGACATAACAAGGGCAAGCAAAGCACGAAGACCGATAATCTTGGCTTCACTTGGACTATCTTGCTTTAACAGTTCTAGTAACATGTGATTCATGGCGAAGTCAAGATTATGTTCAGCTATGGTCACACAGAACTCAACGAGTTTATCTTGTTGGACATCTTGAGTGAGCATTCCTTTTCTCAGAACTGTTAGCAACTGTGATGTCACACTATCCAAGTAATCCCATATACGATTTGGTGGTTGGGTAGCAGCATAGACACTCAAATAAAACCTCAACACCCGGTGAAGACAATCAAGTGCCATGTAGCGATGGTTCTTATCCTGCAGAATGTGCAGTAGACACTATAATGAGTGAAAGCAAGATATGTATACTACCACGAATAGGCTTGAAAAAGAAGGTAAAGTAGTCACAGGACCTCGGCATGCTTAAAAAGGAAGATGTAATAACAAATGCACACATTAGAGGGGGCGTCACAATTGCTCTTTGTGCATTCTTACTTAATTTCTATTCTGAGTACAGGAAAACTTACTCTCAGAAGCTTGTACAATTGCTCCATGTGAGAGCTTAAATTATGATGAAATATAAGCGGGTCACCGAGACAGAGAAGAAGAGTCACAAGCGGATAGCCAACCTATTTGCCCAATTATACATGTTAAGGACTGAAATCACAAGGAAAACATGATAAAGTGATATTATATCAGATTGACGTACACCAAGATGCTTGCTCTGTTTCTCCATCCAATGGATTAGCTGAACTCTAATTCGTCCAACAGCCTCATACCAGAGTGTCAGTGCAGGCTCTGCAACTGAAGGAGGCCACTGACTTTTGCCACCATCGGAAAGTGGCGCCAGGATATTAGAAAGCATATTGCAAAGCGCATGATGAAGCTCACTTTTACGTTTGTGTGGAGCACGGTTAAGAGGATTTGCTTTTGCTACAAAGGATGCAGACGCATTTAGCCCACCCTCACTCTTAACCTGAAAATATACATAACGTCAAGTTCGCTTCCTGAAGCCTGTATTTTCTTAGATATCAGAGACATACCCCAAGCTTCAAGTATCGCATCCCATTAATGATGCTGAGAGTTTCACTTCTTGCAACACTTGTGTCAATCCGGCGAGTATTGAGTTCCATGAAAAAACGCTCAGTGACAGAGCTGAATCTGTAAGTGGAAAATCATGATTAGAGTGGTTGTGGCTTAAAACTGGATCCCTTTTTACAAGTTTTTTCCTGCCAACTTAATAGTGAATGTAAGTCCATCTCTTTTTATTTATACTTTAGCATGCTTCGAGAATTGTTAACAACTAACATTACAACATGAATTACCTAATACGGGATAGTGCACCCAGGAGTTGAGCAACCAAGTCAAGAAGAAGACCCCTCAAATCGACCAGCGATGGGTATTCCACTTGGCTAACAACCCTGTAACGGAGAAGCACCCAGAATTTGAGAAAATTAGCATTTTAAAACTCGTAAAAGGCATGCCAAAGGATAAATTCATAATGTTTAGCGAACCCTATAGATTTCAACAGCTCCAGTTCTGAAATCACTACCTGTCGGCGTTAATTAGCCAATCAAAAACAAAATTCTCAAGTCCAGACCATAGCTTCTCTGCCATTTATAGAAAATGTTTTTCTTTTAGCAAGGCAGTGTGCACATTTTGTTGGAAAGAAACTGTATATAGAAAATAACAAACCGGTGAGCCCTTCCTGCGGGCAACACTCCACAAAGCGAATACAAGCTGAGCAGAAGATGCACTCAACAGCCAACTGATTCCATTAATGTAAAACCACATATCAGAAAACTGAAAATCAATTTCAAAAATTGATTAAATAAGACCATGGATATCAGTGTTCTAAAGAGAGGTAAGATTTCTAAGAAACAGCGAAAAAAGAGTTTGACAGTGTGGTCAGTCGGATCTAAAGCACATAGCAACTACAACCCAAGCACTTGTTCGTGTGAAGAGTTAAAAGGATATACCTTTCTCTGGAAATTCGATGCATCATTTGCACCTTTAGGTGATTCACTGCAAGGCAGATATAAACCCACAAACAAACGCAATATCAATAACAGTCGAGAAATGGCTTCGCCCAATCATAGATTATATCTAGTTAACAACTTCACCTATATGAAGAAAAATTAATATCCACCCTAAGAAATTACGATAAAGCACCAAAGAGTCCAGAAGCAACACTGGAACATGGAAGATCAATGATTCAATCTATAATGATGCACGATGCAGAGATAGTACCCTGTGGCACGTATTTCATTTGGACAGATATCATCTAATTTGTTAACACAAGAGGTATAGAATTTACCCACCTCTCCCTCCATCTAAGTAGAGCTTCTAAAAGAGGAACAGGTGTGTGACGCGCAATCATAGCCAATGAATCCAACACCTGCTCATAAGCAGGATCTGATGGACGAAGGTACTGTCCATCCTGCAAACATTACACCAAGAACCATATCACTACCAACGACTAATGTCGAAAAAGAATGTGAAAAAACGTACACTAATCCTCGTTTATTCCCAAATTCAATGTAATACTTCCATTAAACCCTACTCCAGACTAAGTTTCAGCTTGTGAGAAGGAAACTAGCCAGGAAACAGAAATGGAAACCTTCAAGCACTGAACGAATTAAACGACGAGACGATATAGATTCAAATGTGTAAGAAAAAACCAAAAAGCTTATTGAGAAGGAGACGAACCTGAGCCTGAGCTGTCTCGATTCGCCGTCTAGCGAGAGGCAGGAATCGCTGAAGCAGTGCTTCTACTATCAATTTCGCTGCACTTCCAGACTTCATTGCGTTTCAACAAGAATAGATCCCCAGAGGCGAAGCAGTCACCTAAACAAGAAAAATTCAACAAATTATAAGATTTATAGACTCGAATCGAGCAGAATATGAGATTGAATCTCGTGAAATTCACAGAATCAATCAGCAATACCGAAGAAGAGAGCACACACAAATCACGAAACCATTTTAGGGTTTAGTTCGATCCAACAAAGGAATCGCTTAGAAATTTCTTTAATCGACGAGCTTCCTCGTTCCTCTTTTCTTGTGTATTTTTTTTTTGTTTTGTTTTCTGTTTTCTTTTTTTTTTTTGTTTTCTGAAACTGTTAACGTTTAAGATGTTTAGTAAATAATCATTGTTTTCTAAAAAGATAAATCAACAGTATTGATATTGAATATTATTAATCTCAGCATCTTTTGTCTGGAAAGTTTTTAGTGAACCATTAAACTACTACTCATTTATCTTCTTTTTTTGAGAAAATAATACTTATTCCCTAGTTAATCCTTTATCTTATCCGATAAAAAAAAAACTTGACATTTTCTGGAGAAAAAAAATTATATAATGAAATAAAACAGAGTCAAACAGAAACAACTAAAACTGAATTATATGTCTAATAGAAATGAAATTACGAGTATAGTAAACTTTCCATGGTAACATGAGGGAAAATGAAGCTGTAATTTCATTTGTTCAGTTTTGAATGGATTTCACTAAACAAATGGAAATTTAGTATATCGAATTGACCAGGAAATATATATAAATACCAGCTGATATAAAATACAAAAAAAATAACAAAAATACGTATTAAATCTATATTATACTGACTTCCAACTCAGATTCTCATCCCAAGCTTGTGGTCCTATTCTACAGTATATCGTAAGAGTACCGACCGGTTTAAAACACAAACATCAGTGAGATCCTAACCAAGTTCCGGTACTCTCAAACCGAGATTTCTCAGATCAGAAGCTCCTACTCTTCTATCTCAAAGCTTCCCTTCACTTTTTTCCTCCCTGTAAACAAACGCAGAAGCTTTTGGTTCTTGCACAAGTTCGTCTTTCTTTTCTTCCTTCTTACGCACAATGCTCAAGCCTTGAGGTGATACTCTCTGTTCTGAAAGAAGAACCTATCATCTTGTTTCTCGAGAGCTTGGAAGATGGCTGAGAATCTAGTGGAAGCCATAGATTTCTTATCAGTTGAAGAAATAAGGTGAATCTAATACTACTTTTAAATCCAAATCTCCTCGTTCGGGCAGCGGTGGAAACTCTAAATGAGGAAACGATTTCTCAAAGCTCTCCAACAACTGTTAAAACGAGAAAAAGACAACTAAGTCATGATCATCTTCCACAAGCTATATACAATGAACCAACTTAAGATGCTGAAGCTTACATTCTCTAGTATCGGTTGCGAATACAGCTCAACGAACTTTTCCCGTAATATTATGTTCAATTTATCTACGTCGCATGCATGTGTCCAAAACGAGTCATGAACTCCTGTTGCAATCATTTTTGCAAGAAATTTTCTTAATTGGCACAAAGACCAAAGTTTAGAGAAAGATAGAGATCTAATTTTAAGTTGTGAAAGAAGACCGAACCTGCAAAACACACGCCTGCTTTTTTGCAGGCAACTGCAGTCATCATCATATGAGATCCGTCAAGCGAGTGGATAAAATTGGGAGGAAAAGCCGTTCGTTGTCGCCTGACAATGACCTACAACAACAACAAAATTTTACAACTCTTTTAGGATTAAGCCTGCGGCACCGTACACTGTTTCCTTACATATTTTTTATTTATAAGCAAAATCAAGGTAAAGCTGAGGCAGACCTTATCAGTTTCATGCTGAAGCGATAAAGTCTGGAGGGATGTCTTTACCTGCATTGGTTGACAGAAAATGAAGACAGCCTCACATTCAGATTCAACAGAAGAGAGTTATGGTGTTCGCAATAATGTTATACACTAGTAAGACTTACGAGTTTTGTTCCCATTTGGTGGTAAGGTTGTACAACTGGAAGACCTAATGGTGTTGTCCATCGAACTGTTTCATTTTCTGAAGCAATAATCTGCTCACAGAAAGTTTTTTTTTTATCAAGAATTATTTAAGTCCAAAAGCAACTTTAATAAATGCTGAAAAAATGTCTACACACCTTTGCACATTCACCAAACCAATGCATGATAGCGCGTGCAGCTTCAAACATTTCATCTATCGCAGCTAATGTTACCTGCCCAAACATAACCAAAACAACAGATTATCCCTAATAGCATTTTTAGTTTTGATTAGTTTCTAAAGTACATGAGACTCCAAAGTAGTAATTAATCATGTTTTGTAACTACAAGTTCTTTGATTATCAGATGAATGAATTTGCCAAATTAAGATTTTCTAGTGTCAGTGATTTCATTTGTTGCAAATATACCTTTGCTGCATAGCAGGCTAGCCCGAAACTTTCTTTTTCATCACTAAACGCGCTGCGTTCCTTCAACCTTCTATTTATTTGATCCCGAGCACCACAATAGGTGACACCATAGACTGATGTCATAACCGTCTGCTTTACAAGCTTCCGATCCACCTACAGATTTTGAACAACCAACACGTGGTAACAACTGGCCAGTTACATGACTGAGTAAACAATGTACCCAAACAAAGAAAACATCAAGCAAGTGGCTCACACGCCAATACTATATATATATACATTAGACAAGTTACACTAAAATCTATTTTTTGTGATTTAACAATGATTTTTGAGGATGTAGTATATGAGATTCCTGCTCTACTATGCAAACAAGAAGCCGAAAACAGAGGTTAGGAATTGGAAAAATAATGAAGAGAATTTCAGAGACTGACCTGATTGACTAATTTACTTGCACGCAATGCATCCGGATAAGCTTCAGGATCTCTGTCTGCATCTCGGCGTATAATATTAAGAACCCTGCAGCGCATACGTGTATGAAATTTCAAATGCACATTTATTTTCTCAGATTAAAGTTAAGTTAGCTTTAAGCAGTAGATGCAAGCTTACCTGGTAGCTATTCCTGAATAAACATCTGCAGGCTTCTCACCTGCAACTAGATTAACAGCTTCTGCTCCTATCTAAATCATTTAAAAAAAATCAAAATCAGAAAAGAAAGTGGACAAGAAGGTAAGGAAAAACCATAGAAATTTACTGTGTCTCTCCCAAGAGCGGCATAATGCTGTAAACCATTGCAAGAACCATCCTGGCCAGAACCAAAGTGAAGGAAGGGAAGTTCAGTTTAAGGCACACACAGATCGAAAGAGATACTACAACGTAAATTCATTAATAAAATTCAAGCCTGAGATGTCAATGTGGTAACTTCTGCGAGAAAGTACCTGATGTATAGGAATATGCGAGAGGACTGTCTCCGGGGATGGACTTCTCAGAGCTTCAGTGAGATTTATGCACACAGCCAAGCACTGAAATGGGTCTTCTGCCTGGAGCCACCATCTGCTTCCTTCGAGAGGTCTGTCTGCCGAATCAAATATGTCATCCAAGTGATTTTCGGTGAAAGCTACCCTTCCCTCATGTGATAACTTATCTACACCGCAAGCATACAAGTTTGCTAAGTGTATCTTTAGCCAGCGTAAGCCTGAACTTCCCAGAGGCCTTCCCTCAGCAAACTCCAAAACACCCCGACACAAATCAGAACCAAGATGATTTAAGTGCGGGGGCATGGGATATGCACGGCCGCGGAAGTCAACATTGTGGGGATAGTAAAAACCTTCCTCATCTTTCATTTTCCGTGCTACCTGCTCACAGCTAAATACTTACAAACATAACTCTCAAAATGGCACATTACTTTGATGCCAAGGGGAGATAAAGCTCACCGAAAGCTTAAGTTCAGTGTCACAGCGCTGAGAATGTCTCTCGCTGTTCTCCTTTTTAGCAGATTTGACTTCCCACCTCCATTTTTTAAGAATACCCTCATCTTCAGTATCAGGCTTTTCTGGTACAGGAACCTGCAGTTTGAAATTAAGGAAATTAAAGAGGCCTTGTGATGCACAAGATATCCAAAATATATATGTGCCAACACTAAAGAATGTCGAATTATCGTACAGATGAAAAACAGTAATCATTATAAGATCAAAGTAATACATGGAGTAACTCACATCGCTGCGATCCACTAGATCAGCAGCACAGCCGCCACTGCTCCATATCCTATCTATAACCGTTAGTGCTCGCTTATTTACTCTCCATTTAGTACATCCAAGCGTATCCAGGGCCTAGAAAATTCACGTAAGATATAATACAGAAATTAACTACTGTAACTGATTCCCCGACATACGGCAAGCGAAGAACTAGTGATCTCTGACCTCAAAGACTGGTTTTAGTTGTCCTTTAGGTGCGCTCTTAATTGCCTCTCGTTGTTGCTTAGCTCCATGAGTTTTCATTATATAAGACGCTAAGAACAAGTAAGCACCTTTGTCGTATCTGCGAAAGAACACAAAATAAAAGTGAAATGACTAACAAAAAACTCACCAAAATATAAGTCTTCAAACTCCTTATGAAGAAATTCTCGAAGCTGTACCAATCTATATTTCTACTTCCTAGCTTAGCTAAATCAGATTTAAGGTTTCTATCATATCTGAGTAACTAGTCTTGGTTACAAAGACTATTTCTGAGTAAGTAGTCTTGATCAGATATAGTACAGTAACTATTTTCATACTGAAGAAAACAGTTTGGAATTTACTTCTGAAATACCATGCAATGCAATTATTTCATCACTTCGAGTAAGCATACAGCAAAGGAAGCACATTTACCCTGACCATTTGAGAGGGGGAACCAGCATTGGCATGTATGGCATCACTGCATATCTCCCCTGCACGACAAAAAAAGGCGATATTCACACTTCCTACAATATAAACTAGATGTCTCAGTTATACCTTAATCTTCAAATTCCAAGTTTATTCAGTCTTATCTACAGGCGACCCCTAGTCAAACCCTCTTTAGATATAATATTCAATAAAATTAACATAAAGTACTCTGAGCTGTGAAAGATATTCCCCATTACTTTTGTTGATACTGATTAAAATCTAATCTGACTGACAAAACCAAACAAGAATAGGTCACCTACAGTTTTTTCCAAGCCTTTACGAACCAAAGGGTCACACTCGATTACGCCATATTTTCTCCCATTTTTCCTGTTTTACAAGAAAGGGTGAAATATGAGCCTATGACAATCAGGACAAGAAGATAAGCAAGCACTAATTCAAACCATAGACCAAAGTGCCTCACATGTTTTCTTTCCCTACTATCTTGAAGGTATGCTTAAATGCAGGTCGTACATCAGGCAGGTCATTATCCTCCTCATTAGCTGGAGATTGTATATACGCTGTTCTTACCAACAGCTCTATTAGACGGCTTCCAACCTGGGATATAAATTACCAAATATCAAAATATTAAAGTAAGCTTTCTTAACTTCCTCAACAATTTCGCAGCAAAGCATAAACAAACCTTAGCCCTAGCATCTGCGGTCCATGGTTTTGTATAGTCATGTGACTGCAAGATTTTTCTAACTGCTGTCAACTTCTGTTTCTTTATCAACTCATTGACCTTTTTTCTTAACTTATCTTGTTCCTTCATTGCGGTTCCATTTTCACCTTCCCCCTTCTCCTCATTGTCATCCCCTTTTTTCTTCCTCGTCTTATCCAAAAACGTGCATATCCTTATCTATCCAATAACGACAAAAACATGATACCATTAGAATACAAGACATCCAATACACCATAGAGCAGATCAATCATAGACAAGCAACGTAACCTTATAGGCTAATACAGAATAAAACAATACAAGCTAACTACACCTCTTGTTCAATGGCATCGCCTACAGTACAAGCAGCATGAACAACCTTAACGCAACCGTTATCACCACCAGTCATCAAATGCCCCATCAACTTATGCATTGTGATAACAGCTATCATATCTGCGGGCAACTGATCCATGTAATGAGCATAGGTTGCTCTACTCTTCCCTAATCTATACAATTCCTGTTCTTTAGCAATGACATCTCGTAACGGTTCGAACCAACCAAGAAACAAAGACTTGACATAAGGCAGATTGGGCGCAAGCTTTTGCTCACACATATCAGCCAAAAGCTCCCTATACTCTGCAGCAGCTTTTTCCCATTCTTCAGTCTCAATCTTAACTTGTCTTCTCCATAGATTCCGATACTTAGCATGACCCATTCCAATATGTTCTTGCTTCTTCATCTTCCACGAATGATGATTCTCTCTCGACTTCTCTTTCTTCTTTTCCTTCAACCGTTCCTGTACATCATCAACAACCGCAGACTCTTCCTCGACATCGGTAGACGAGACTTCTTCAGCTACACTAGTGTAGCCTCTAACGAAAGACCCATTCAAACAGCTCTCTTCCAACCCGGAAATCACACTTAAACGACGAGAATCCATTTCGTGACATGGTGAGCTAGAGACGGATCCGAAAACCGAAAGCCGAAACCTCGGATTCTTCGTAAAAACGGAGTTTTGAGAAAACCCACGAGCTTGGGAAGCGATGGATGATGACCTCAAAATGGCTTGTTTAGCAATGTTTCTCCACATAGGGAAGGATTGGGAAACTGGGTTTCGATAAGAAATCAAGGGTTTATGAGATGGAATCAAATGATCGAATACCTTAGTAGGATTTGCCAAGAACGCTGGGGTTTGGGCACTGGACATCAATCGAACTTAAATTCGAGTAAAAATCGATGACCCGGAGCAAAAAAAACACCGGATTGAAGAAATTCGAGGGCATGAGATTGAAAATGTAGAGCAAAATCGGCTAATTGGTAAGCAAAGAGTACACGAAGCCGCCTTAAACCCTTCCTTAAAAACCCTCTGTTTTTTTTCTTTTTCTTCGTTCCCATATTTGTCACACACAAAAAAAATTAAAATAATGAACACCCTAAACCCGACCCACCCGAGTAAGAGGATATTGCCCGACCCGGAAAATTACGGTTCGTAATATGTTGACTAAGCAAAAAAAAAGCTTATAAAAACCCTGATAAGTTTACATTTTTTTCTTTATAAAAGACCCTAATAAGAAAATTTACTATGGATTGATTAAAATCCTATGTCAAAAGCGAATAGCATAAACTTTGTTATATAATAAGATATATAGATTCAATTATATTAGCGTGAATAAAGTTTTTTCTCTTAATCCTCGTCTTCCTCTTTGCTTGATCTGAGGAGGAAACAAGATGAGGATCGCATCATCATCGGATAATGGAATGAAACAAGCAAGGTCATGTATACTGGGAGATATGTCGATGTCCCTGAAAAATTCTTGTCTAGAAGCAGTGCAAAAGGAGTGTGACGCCTTATTTACTCCGAAACTAGAAGAGAAGTCGACAGATATCAAAGCGGAAGCAGATGTGCGGTATGTCGAGGAGGTGGTTGCAAAGAAACATACCATGAATATGTAGATTGTGTGGACGAATTTGGATATGGTAGCAAAAATTGTGAAGAACTCGCATTGAAGGTGTACAATTGTATGTATTCTCATCCTGATTACTATCAGCCGATGCTCGCGGCGTTCAAATCTGTTGAAGAACATTTAGTGAAGGAGCGCAACGCATATCTTGCGAAGAAGCAAGCTCTTAGGGATGATGCATTGGCTGCGAGGAACCAAGCTTTGAGGGATGAATTGAGAAGATTTAGGTGATAATTACGGTTTGTTTCTTGTTTACGGGGATCGATGTCAATTATTGGATTTTGGGACTAAGTTGTTAGTTAGTAGTCAAAAAGTTTTCGTTTGTTTTGTCTTCCCTAATTGATCATCTGCCATTCTGTTTTTAAAATATGATAATTTGTGAGGACTTTACTTTGTTGATGGCCATGAATGTTTCAGAAATTGTTTCTTTGTGGTTTAGCAACTAGGTGAGCCGACTTCCGTTATTGTTATACCACTCTTGGTGACGCCTAGATAGTCTTCTTCACTTAAATGATTCCCGTTTTCGAGCAAAGCAACCACGCCTTCGTATTTAAAGCGTGACGAATCGATACATTGTTTTACGAGGAAAGAATCGATTGCTTGCTTTACCATCGCGCCTTTGAATGCCGCAGGAACTTCGGCTGATTCGATGTCCCATAAGATTTGCCCGTATCGCTATTTTCCATTTTAAGTTTTTTGGGCGACACATATTAGGGGTAGGTTTTATAGACAAAATCATAGATAAAGCCCAAAATTAAAAGACCCAACCCATTTTGGACGAGACTTAATGTGTAACAAGCGAATACAAGGTAAATATGCTTTTATACTAAAACTAGATTAGGACCCGCGTGAATACGCGGGTAAAAGAATTTAAAATTATTGATTTAAATATTTAAATTCTAATTTGCAACCCGCTCAATTACCAAAAAGATTTTGAAATAGTAGTATTTAAGCATGGAGTTTAAACCTTGAAGATCAATTTATATCTTACTTTTCATGTCTTAATTCATATCATGCGGATTTAAAAATATATATAACCGGATTATTCAAATAATATTATTAATAAAAAAAGAAAGGAATTATATACCCATTTTGAATATATTAGATATGTAATAAAATTATAAAAACAATTCAAATAATATAGTTAAATAAAAGAAAAATCTATTAAATTCACTAAATCTATAGATAAATAATCTCATTAAAGACCCATAGAAAAATATTTTATAAATAATTTGTTAACACTACAAAAAAATAATGTTATTGTGACGAAAATTTGACACTAATAGATTTCGTCACAAACATGTGACAGTTTAGATACTATATTGTGATCAAATATTTATGTTTCAAATTTGTAGTTGCACATTATTATGACGGACAAAATCGTAGTCAGTATTTGTGGTAATTAATGACTAAATTGTGACAAAATAGTAATCGTGACAACTATGACGGTATTTAAACCATATGTGTTGTCACTCTATTTTACGAATTAATGATGAAGTCGTACATATCGCTTTGTGACGATACTATAATTAAAAATCAGTTGCTTCGTGGTACTAATCATTGACCAAAAATTATCGTTATAAATTGTAACGGAAAAATATATTAAATTTCTTGCAATCTATGACTAATTGTATTGACGTTTTATCCCGTCGTATTTTTCTACGAAATTTCTACTAAAAGTAGGTCATAAATTTTGACATTTTGTGGCAAACAAAATTGATAACAAACTATACATATCACAATATATAGAGTTAGTTGATTATTATCGCACGCTTTCTATTTACTTTGTTCATTAGTTAGCTTAGCTCATACGATACATTGCAAAGTCTTAATCAAAACTACTATCATATCTTTAAAAGAAAGAAATTAAATCATACGTAATTAAAATCATCATTCTTGAAAAAAGTTTTTTACCACACAAAAAAAAACCCTACTATGGAACTATTTTTGTTTACTTTTCCATGTCTATAGTTTTGCCTTTTTCTTCTTCTGTATTTGGTTTAGCGTTTCACTTCTTCTTCTTAATCACAAGCTCTGTAATTTAAGGTTTAGAGTTTCATAATACATTCATAATTTTGACGTATGGTTTTGAATTTTATGGATAAATAAGTGTTTGATTAATAGTTTAGGATTTAAAATCTCGTAAGCATACATGACTTTTATATAGGTTTTGGCATTTAAGAATAAATGAGTGTTTAAATCATGGCTTCAGTTTTAGGGTTTTGCAATACATACATAAATGAATGTTTGATTTAGAGTTTATAATTTAACACTTGAAAAATAGGAATAAACATTGACTTATATTTTTCTTCCATTTTATTTATTTGTATTTTCCATGTTTATGATAATATTTTGAACTCTTATTTAAAGTTAAGAATTGGTTGAAATTGTTTTCCAACTAACAAAAAAAGATAAAACGAACTATTAAAATTTTGCCTTAATAACACAAGATAAAGGAAGTAACCACCAACCCACTAACCCTTCGAGGCCTAGTGCCAATAACCCCACCCCCACAAAAAAATGACTAGGATCGATGACGTGTAAACAATCTTTCACTCCACAAAACCTTTTTTTTTATCTCTTCGATCTCATTTTCCTTCTCCATATCACATTCATCTCCTCTCCTTGCTCCCCTCCATTGCTTTCTCTGTCATCGGAACTTGCCGGAGATGTCTGAGATTGGTCATTTCTACGTTTCCTCCGTTCAATGCTTCTTCGGGAGCGGTTCCGTCAAGCGATTTTACCCATGTCTTGAGAATCCCATGGAACACTGCCAATTGTCGCCACTCGATCCTGACTCTTATTGAATCTCTCGTTTGGTCCCACGACGGTGCTTGAATCCGTTTGTAGTAGATCTCACGCGACGCGATGGGGCGGGTGAGTTTAGGGGTTCAGACATCGATGTAATAGATCTCACGGTGCTTAGTGTTACCACTTTGCTGTTCTTTATGGACAAATTTACATAAGTTCTTGTTTTTGTTCTTAAATTCTCAAATTATTTGGAAATATCCTTCTTCTTAAACTCCTTGATTCATTGAATGTGGGATTGTTTTGTCTTATACCATTGAGGAGACTGTAAAAGTATCTTATATTAACTTTTTTGGCTAGCCATAAGGATGTGGTGGATTAGCGATCGTCAAAGCTAACAGTGAAATTAAAGCATGACTATAATGAAACCCACTCAATCTGATTAGTAATTTATTTTTCAGTTATCTAATTTACTATAATGTTGATTCAGTGGGAAAAATACCTAAAGATATGAGACGTTAAATACTAGCTAATTTATACGGATTTGTGATGGAGTTCTAGTGATTAAGCATAACGAAGTTGATTTAAGAAATAGTCGCAAATTAAGACCATATTCCAGTAATCATTTGTAATGGAATGAAGACGTTACAATCGTTACTAAATAAGACGATTTTACGCCTGTGTTCTTGTTAGTATTTATGATGGATTAACAACGACATTTTTGTTCTTTATTGTGACGATTGGATACTATATTTCCGTAGAAATGAGTGACGAAATCAGGTTGTTAGGAAAGTCACAAATTAAAACGTTTTTTGAGACAATACTTTTAGTCTGTAATATTAACAATTTTGTTACCAGTATTTTTCGCCGCCGTTTGTGAGATAATACTTACTAAATAATCTCATCACAAATGTTATAACGTTTTGGTTACATTTAAACATTTGCAACGAAATTATTGTAACTTTTTATAAATTATGTCAAATTTGTCATAATAATTTTATTGTTACAGATTTTTTTTTTATTGTAACGAAATATTTTGTCACAATATGACTTTTTTCTTGTAGTGTAACATCACATATAAATACATGATTAATAAAGCTTATCGGATCTTTTAATTCTTATAAAGATTCATAGTCGCACATTATGAACATGCTTTAATCTTCTTAATACCGTCATGGGTTGAAGATTTTCATTTTATTTTATATCATCATTTTTTTTTGTCTTAATTGAAATTTATATTCTCTCTATTGTTTTACGGTTTATGTTCTCTCTATTATCTATATTATATTTTCTCATTTTTATAATTAGTTTGGACATCTACATTTTTCCCCGAATAATTCGGTTAAACTGTTAAATTTTTTCTTTTTTTAGTTAATTGTTAACTATTATGAATTTTCCTTTTTTCTATTAGTTTGGACTATTAGAAGTTTTCTATTTTCACTTTTTAATTTGTTTGAATTAAATTTAAGTTTTAACACATGTCATCATCCGATCAATCTTAGACACATATCATGATCTCGTGAGTTACAATTTCGCTTACGTGTCGAGTTCTCGTCGACCGGCTTCTTTTTTATATAATAAGATTCCTGAAACAGAAAAGATCAGACCTTTCTTAGTGTTTCGCTTCTACATTGTCTGAAATCAAGTTGAAAAGTTTACATCTTTCCTCTGTGTTTGTCATTCGTAGGGAGAGATGAAACATCACCCAACTTTTATCATCCTCCAAAGATGACCATATATGATTCTTTAATCATGTTGTTTAGTACGTATATCGGTAATGCTTTCCACAATCATGTTTAACTTGGTTTTCTCGTTTTTTTTTAGTTAATGATTGATTGATGATGTTATGATTTCACCTTTGAATAATCTGTATGTGCTTTTTGGTCCTACCAAACAAATGGAGTCACGAGACATTCGAGGGCATGAGATTGAAAATGTAGAGCGAAATCGGCTAACTGGGAAGAGTCTCATTCATAGAGAGAAGAAAGCATATTGGTAAGCAAAGAGTACACAAACCTTTCCTTAAAAACCTCTGTGTTTTTTTTCTTTTTCTCCGTTACATTTTTGTCCCAAAAAAATGATTAAAAAATAAACGAAAATTCTTGCCCTAAAATAATCGGCACGGCAATTCGACCCACCCGGGTAAAGCCGGAAAAATACGGTCCCTTTTTTTGTTGAAAAGGCTTTGAGTGGTTTAATTAGGCCAAGTATATTTATTTGACCAAATCAAACAATGTATTAGTGGAACCCAATTACAATTCAAATATATAAAAAAAACACGCACTATCTGATTACTGGATCACAAGAGGGATTCCTTTTTTTTTTGCATAGAATTTATGTATTTTTCAACAATGTTACTTATCAATTATTTGTTTCCAATAATGAAATCTGGACTAAAATCTGATTTTATTGGTATGCATCGATCAGTGGTTTGGGTGTTGTTTATTAGCTAAAGTTCAAGTCATCTATGGGACTCACCTGTGATAGCTTACACCTGATTACTTCCTCTCCGAATTTGATATTTTCTTTCTCTGCACTTTCAATATATTACAAATTAGCCCATTTACTTCTGTCTGTTACATAAAAAGTCCCATTTTTGTTTCCTTTCTCGGAAATGAAGCTGAAGAATCTGCGTTGCTGCTCTCGAGAAAACCCCATTTGTTAATTGTTGTCATCGGAAGCGAAAGGACGAAGCTTGTTGCATACAATCATCGAGGTAAAATGACTGGTAGAAAGTTAGAATCTTTGCTCTAACTCCAGGTCACCTGATTTCCCGTAGCTTCCGATCGATTCTTACGCGACTTTTGAGTTCCTTTGTGGCCACTTCGCTCTTCTTCTTCTGGGTTTTTGCTCTGAGATCTGATCGAGTCTTCTTTCTGGGGATTTGGGTCATCTAAGTCATAGCTAATGGTTTGAATTTGAGTTTGAATGGAACGTCTAGGATTTTGGGGATTGTTAATGGGTAGTGTAGAAAAGTCATCGGATTCTGGAAATTCGATAACTTTCTCTGCATCTACGAAAAACGGAGACGAAGAGAGTAGTAGTTCTTCATCGAAGCAATTGAAGGGTTCTGGATCGAGAAACACTAGCCCTTTAAGTCGAGCTGGATCGAGAAACACGAGTCCGTCTAGGCAAAAGGTGGTGAAGACGAAACCTCGTGGTTTAGAGGAAGAAACAGTAGCTTCATTTGGTAAACCAGTCGTTGTTGATGTGCAAATGGAGGATGGTGTATGGGCAATGCTACCAGAGGATTTGCTTAATGAGATTTTAGCTAGAGTTCCACCGTTTATGATATTCCGAATCCGTTCGGTTTGTAAGAAATGGAATTCGATTCTTCAGGATAATAGTTTCCTCAAGTTTCACTCGAATGTGTCGTCTCACGGACCTTGTCTTCTCACTTTTTGGAAGAATTCGCCTCAGATTCCGCAATGTTCGGTTTTTAGCTTGCCGTTGAAGACGTGGTACAAAGTTCCGTTTACGTTTTTGCCTCCATGGGCTTTTTGGTTGGTTGGATCTTCAGGTGGTCTTGTTTGCTTTTCGGGACTCGATGGTTTAACTTTCAGAACTTTAGTATGCAATCCTCTGATGCAGAGTTGGAGGACGCTACCGAGTATGCATTATAACCAACAAAGGCAATTGATTATGGTCGTAGACCGCTCAGAGAAATCGTTTAAAGTCATAGCGACAAGTGACATTTACGGGGATAAGTCACTACCTACAGAAGTTTATGACTCCAAGACTGATAAATGGTCGTTACAGCAGATTATGCCTGCGGTTAACTTATGCTCTTCGAAAATGGCGTATTGTGATTCACGATTGTATCTAGAAACTCTTTCACCTCTTGGTTTGATGATGTATCGGCTTAATACAGGGCAATGGGAACATATTCCGGCTAAATTCCCAAGGTCTTTATTGGACGGTTACTTAGTTGCTGGAACGCAGAAGCGATTGTTTCTCGTGGGGAGGATTGGTCTCTACAGTACACTCCAAAGCATGAGGATATGGGAGCTTGATCACACAAAGGTTGTGTGGGTGGAGATAAGTAGAATGCCGCCGAAATACTTCCGAGCACTTCTGAGACTTTCAGCTGAGAGATTTGAGTGCTTTGGACAAGATAATTTGATCTGCTTTACGTCGTGGAATCAAGGTAAAGGTCTTCTGTACAATGTTGATAAGAAGATTTGGTCTTGGATTTCCGGGTGCGCTCTTCAGTCGTGCAACAGCCAAGTGTGTTTTTATGAGCCAAGATTCGATGCATCTGTCCACTGAACAACAATTTGGCTCCCAAGCAAACATGTCAGAGATGTGGAATCGAAGAGCTTTTTGGTGTACTTTCAGCTCACTGTTAATGAAGACTTCATCAGGAAAGAAAAACTGTAAGATGAACCTGTTTCTTGCTTACTGTAAATTAGCATTCACTGGATAAGAGAATTTTCTCTATAGCCATGTCTCGTCCACGCGAAAATATATATACAATGCTATCTTTCAGTTTGCTATGCTGAAATTCATTTTCTTTTATCTTAAATTTTGAGCTTCACTTTGCAAATAACACATAAATAAGACTTTCTTGTTGGCTAACATTTAACTTATAAAATTAGAATATAGGAATGATCTTGAAGATTTAGCAATTGTTACATATGCTGAAAATCTTTTAACTTGAAACTAGAAAACCGGTAAAATCTTGAAATGAAGCTTTGAGATACATTTTTCTACAGTTTTGCCAACTCATAGACACTGATAGGGTAAGAATATGTTGCAGACTTGCTGAAAGTATTGTGAGCTATGATTTTGTTGGCAGTTTCTGTTGGATGAAATGGATCCCAAAAGATATAATCTTGCCTATTCAAGCACGGTTGTTGCAACGGAAGGCATGTTAAGGCTCCTCCATATCTCCCGTTACCGCAGCAAGCTTTGTTTGGTATGGTAAATCCTGCAAAAAGGAGAAGTGAAACTAAGTTCTTAGAGTAAACACCTTATTGAATAAAGACGGTTGAGGTCACTTTTACCGTATTTAGAGGGATTCACAACCATATCACGAAAGAGATCATAGATGTTTTGATAGACGAAGAAAGATCCTGGAAGGCTTGTGTTGGCGGTATTTACTAGATTTTTCACTCGACTATTGAACATCGAGACCAAATTGTTTATCTTTGTCACACACCCGCTGCTGTTGTTGTTGTTGCCGCTTACCATAGATAACTGACTCGGGATGCAACCTAATGGTCCTGCTCCAGCTAACACCATTTTTCTTGCACCTAAGTTGTATAGTCTCTGCCAAATATTGTAAAAGAAGACACTTTAGTGATGATTATGGGAGAGTAATGAAAAGATGAATAATGTACCGATACTTGAGCTGAGAGAGTCTTGATTAGGAGATCTGCGTATTCTTCTCCACTGTAGATTCGACTGTTGGAGTATCTCTCAGGCATAAGGTAATTGTTGATATAATCATTGCTTCCTATATTGATCCCGATTATCGATTTCGCTATATACTTTTTCAGATCTGCAGGGTTTTGAAAGAAAGGCCGGAGAGTTAACTCGATCGTCTTCTCAAACTGCGATATTTGTCCACTAAACGTAGTCCTTGCTCCCTGGAAAAACAAAGGTAAGTCCAATATCTGAAAAAGCAGAAGTATTTACAAGGTAAGTTTCTTGATCCTCACATAATGTTGACCGGTTTCATCTAAAATCCCGGCTGCTGCAGATGCATAGTTAAGCCCTCTCAACACATTTTGCCCAATTGACAATGGAGATAAGTACGGTGGTATGAATGGTAAATCGAGGTACGTTGCTACATTAGAAGAGAGAAAGTTAGTTAAAAATGTAAAAATGTAACAAGTATTTCATGATTTTGTACTTACCTCCATAATCAACAGCTGTACGGCCATTGCAAAAACGACCGGTGGGGAAACCAAAATCGATTCCATAAGGGAAGTAATTAGCTCTTGCAAGAGTGGCAATGTAATTGTTGTTTCCACTATCAACTAAGGAATCTCCAAAGACAAAAAAAGCTGGAGCAAGAGGATCTTTAGATTGACCATAGCCATAACCAAACCAGAAAAGCTCCAAGAACACAACACAAAACAACAAACTCTTCATGCTTAGTTACT
Source organism: Draba incana (assembly GCA_963576765.1). NCBI lineage: Eukaryota > Viridiplantae > Streptophyta > Magnoliopsida > Brassicales > Brassicaceae > Draba > Draba incana. The sequence continues at coordinate 11,396,505 of OY755205.1, forward strand.
ATCTTTCTCTTTCTCTTTCTCTGTCTTGGCTCAGTCAATAGAGAAGCTTATGAAGACAACAGCTCCATACTTATGAGACAGTGTTTGGTTGAGACTTCTTCAGAGGAACTGGTCGTGGTAAATGATATCATGGAGTGTGGTAGTTAACTGTTAGTACTGTTCTAAAAAGAGTGTTTTTTTTTTCTCTTTTTTACTGCTTCTTTTATGTTCTTACTCTTTCCTATAGAAACAGCTTTAAGAAGAGCTAAACCCTAAACCTTCCATTTTGGTAAACCTGTTTTCTAGTCATTCATGCTTTTTTGCACATAGCTTCTGATAGATGATGATGCGTGCCGGTTCTGCCATTATGTAATAATGATGGGTTTTTCATAATTTTTAATGTATTTCAACCGGTTTGCAGTTTGGGATGAAAACCGGGTTAAATTGGGCCTGATTTTGGATATGAGTCCTTGTTGATTTGGGAAGGGTGGACTTTGCTACACCTCTCTTAATGTTTGAAGGGTGGATTTTGGGTATGAGTCCTTGGATTTTCATTTCGTTTCGTATTTTTGTTTTCTGTTCGTGTATTTATTTTTATTTTTTTTAACTTCTGTAATAATTATTTTTTTTATAAAAAATTTGCGGTAATAATTATTCATCATTGACATCTTCTTCACAATATCAAGTAGTGTTTTTTTTAACAACTAGAATAAGGTCCTCGTTAATACGCGGATTAATACATTAAATTATTAATAAATATTTAAGTTTTAATTAAAACCCGTTGAATTTGATAGAATATAGACTATAAATCAATAGAAATCATTTATATCACGCGGATTAACACATTAAACTATTAATAAATATTTAAGTTTTAATTAAAAACTCGTTGAATTTGATAGAACATAGACTATAAATCAATAGAGGTCATTTATATCTCAATTCTTATGTGATAATTGATATAATGTGAATTCATAATCATATATATAATATAATTCAGATCATACTCAATATTTTTTTTAACTATATAATAAATCGTAAAACAACTAAAATATTTTAGAATTAAATCAGAAATTAGTAAATTTTATGTTAGTAACCTCATAGAAAACATATAAAAAATATAAAAAATATTATCAAACATCCATATATACATCTTATTATATCCTCTCTACATCCCATATATTATTACTTATATTAATTTAGACTATTAGAAATTTTCCATTTATATTATCAAACATTACATATATACATCTTATTATATCCTCTCTACATCCTATATATTATTATTTTTATTAGTTTAGACTATTAGAAATTTTCCTTTTAATTATTTGAGTAATTACTTGGAAACTCTTTTTGTTAATTTTTCATTTTCAATTTCATTTTTACTTAACTAAATTTAAGTTTTAACACATGTCATCATCTCAATCAATATTAAATACATGTCATGATCTCGCGAATTACAATTTTGCTTATGTGTCACGCTCTCGTCGACTGGCTTCTCTTTTATATAATAAGATGTACTTTGTTACAATGAAAAGCTCTAAAACTCATTGAAATTTGAATCAAAAGAGTAACTCGATCCTCGAGGTATTCAATGTCGAGAAATTTAGAAAGAGAGGTTGATTATCTATCGAGGCCCATATATCCTTCGTCGGTGAAGCCTAGGAAACGAACGCCGGTTCACAATTGAACCTTTGATGCACATTCACTCTTTTAAAAGTAGTAAACATCTGAGAATCACGTTTAAATTTTGATAAGTAGTAAAATTTGCTTAACTTGATGGAGTTTGAAAGTCTAGTAATACTGTGTCAGATGGTCATGCACAGATCATTGACAATTATGAGGTGGTCAATGACATATTTAATCTTCAAGACTTCATTTGGATGCCTAAAATACTCAATTATCCTCGTAATAAGTTTTTTGTATATTCTTTGTAATGTAACTTGTGTAGGATTACTCAACACTGATATTCAATATTTTAATGGCAGGACAAAGTGATGCTATTGCCCGATCAGATGACAGATGGCTAACCGTAGATCGTAGATGATCTAAGACTGATTTTTGATAATAGAGCTCTTTTGCCAATCACAAGAGCTAAACATTGAGGTCTTTCTTGTCTATGAAACTCGATTTACTGACACCAACGATTTGATTCCGCTTCCTGGACACATATTCACGTCATCTTTAACCATTGTAAGAGATTTCAACAATTTTGTAAGTACTTTTGACAATGAACTAACTCGTATAGCAATCGTGGTAATGGTAACTTCTTCAATGCAACAAGGGCTACTACACCATAAACTCATCATTGACTGGATCATATCCGAAAAGCGTCTAACAATCGTTGATTTACCTAATTCGAGTCTTGGTAAAAATATGGACCGGTGCTAGGGTTACAAATGATTTGTCCAATGCTCATCAAACCATTAAGGTAATAACTATAGACCTCGCCTCGCTGAGGTTGAGGGGGACATGTTACTCTGGATAGAAAATTCGTTGATGTTGATAATTCGTTGATGTCGATGACGAAGACCACGACGAAGAGAAGAAGTAGCAATTAACTTGTCCCGTTTCGTGATCTCGTTTCTTAGTAAAAGTTAGGAGACGCCTGACTCAAAGGAAACCATAACTGATACTAATATTTAGGTTCTATAAAGAGAAAAAGTTTCTTGCATACATAAATAATGTTGTTGTTAATCCAAGTCGTTATGTAGTCAATTTAGAAGAATATATATATGTTTTTGACTTTTATTCCAAAAAATATAGTTTTGATTCATTATAAAGATATATGGATAATACTTTCCAAAGATAATAACTATCTCCTGAAAAAAACACATAATATGCGTGATATATATGATCACAAGATCTTTGTGGCAATTCTTATAGGTCTGTTTTAAGAAAGAAACAAGAATTACTAATTCATGAAGCATATCCCAAAAGAAATATTAATTTACGTAACCCATTGATAACCACAAAATACATTACTCCCTCCGTTGATAATACTTGTCGTTCTAAAAGTAAATTTTTGTTTCATATTACTTGTCGTTTTGTATTTTCAATGCGTATTTATTGTTAATACTTACACTTTTATCCCTACCTTTTGATCCTATTAATTACTTATTTCAAATAAAACAAGACATTAATTAGGGGTAAAACAGAAAATGTAATTTTTTTTTTAATTTGTATGAAAACTCCTAGAATGACAACTAATTTGAAACGGAGTGAGTATACTAAGTTAAAAGCACTAAAGTTAATTAATTGAATCAAAAGGTGTGGCGAATCGATGATTATCTAATATCGAGAGATTTAGAAAGAGAGGTCGAACTTCTGATCCTTCACCGGTATAGCCGAGGAAACGAATTCAGTTCACAATATAACCCTTGTTTTATATTGTTCCTTTAGTTAGTAGTTTAATAAGTTCGTTAAAATGAATAATGTATCATGTAATGATGGGTTATATATCGACTAGTTATATATATGGTCTTCGAGATATCTTGTTCTCATAGTTCTTTTGGAGATATTAAACTTTCAAAAATATTATATTCGACTTAATTATTATAATTTAATCTATTTGATTTGCTCACTAGTAGTTTTTCATGGCAGTCGCCTTATTGTGGTAATTATTGAAACTTTTGAAGCATGGCCCAAAGGCATAAATTGGAATAAGAGTTGTCAAGTTGGTGTGCTGCAAAATCATATAATATAGTTTAATATTCTTAACTGAACGTTCACAATAGATGACTTGACCAAATCCAGCTTGATTTGCTTTAATATAGTAGATGCAATATGTGCTTTGTCTGGCATACAAATTCTCGTGGGAAATGTACTTAATATTTACTTTAGTAAAACAGAAGTCTTTACTTTACTCTTTTGTTTTCTTTTACGCATCAGTAATTGTTCAATTGGTAAGTGTGCTCAGTTTTTGGGATCTTTGAAATTTTGATTTAATAATAAAACTAAGTTTCTGAAAGAAAATAAATTATTCATTTGAAACGTTTCTATCGACTTTTAATATAAAACTTTGCAAAAGCTATAATCTTTGAGCAGCTTTTATCAATATTAATGTATCTCTGTATGATGAGTTCTATAATTTGCTAAACATAATAACAAATTAATGAAATAGAGTTAAAATACAGTGGAATATGTAATCCTCTACGCTAAAATCTTTGGTATTAAAAATTATTTTAGTTTCGAAATATCTTTACCCATTTGTAACTAACTAAAGTCAACGGAATCGTCTCATTTGGAATTAAAGTCAAAGTATAAAACACTCAAATAATCCCCGTGGTTAATAAACGCGTTATCTCGCTTTTTATGCAAACAAATATTGGAAAATTGGATTTTTAGGCCAATTTTTTTTGGATTTGGTGATCTATACTTTTATTTATTTAGATTGGTGACATATACTTTAGTTGGAATTATAATCCTCTAATACCTTTAAATTTATTAATTGTGTGATTTGTTTCCAAAATATAAGATTTTTTTCTTAAATTTAGGATTTGAAAATTAATTTTCATATTTAATTCTGATTTTATTTAATAATTTCTGATTTATTTTAATTTTATTATGAAAATTCATTTATTTGTTAATAACATTAATTGAAACTTTTTAAGATTTATAATATTAATATTAATTTTCGGAAAATCTTATTTTTGTAAAATATTAATATTTTCGGAATATATATAAATATTTTTGGAATATATAAATATTTTCAAAAGATTTTAAATCTTATTTCCTTATTATGCAGAATCTAATTTAACTGAATATTTGATTTTCTTAACTGAAAGATTTGATTTCCTAAATTTTCGGAATTTGAAAATTAATTTTAGAATTGGTATTCTCAATTTTTCAGAACATAGAACAAACTGAAGAATAAATATTCTACATTTTGTAGAACGTAGAGCAAAGTAAAGATTACGTATTCTGAAATTTGATTCTAAAACTTTTAGAAGATTAGTGTTTCTCTAAATTTTTTAGAACATAGACCAATGTGCAAATGACATATTCTGATATTTTGTTCTAAATCGTTTGGAATGTGCGTGTGTTCTAAATTTTTAGAAAAAAGAGCAAAGTTAAAAATATAAATTCTAAAAGTTGCAGAACATGAACAATCGGTAGATTACATTTTCTAAACTTTTTAGGAACATGTATAGACAACAGAATGTACAGAGGAACATGTATAGACAACAGAATGTACATTCTGTACAAAATATATTGAATTTAGAAATCTAAATTTTAATCTATTAGGTACAAATTAAAAAATTTACCTTTGATAAAAAGTCATATTATTTCATTTGTTACATGTTTGAAAAAAAAAGTTTGAAAAAACTAATTATTTATATTAAAAAGGTAACTGTGGCAAAATTTAGCAATGTCAAATAAAAGTATAGATGGACAAATTAAAATTTAGAAAGACCTTTTAATCCAATTTTCCCAACAAATATTCTTTCGGAAAAAAAAAAAAAAAATGCTGCAGTTTGCTCTGTTCCCTTGATCAGTTTACTTTATGGACGAGGTCCTCTTTGTAAATTTGACTTTGCTTAAAAGCGTGAGAAGAAGAAGAAGAAGAAGAGAATGCTAGTTCCTTGCACAGATCAAAAACCCTAGTTTTTCGCTTCCGTTCTCTCCTTTCTAGGTAAGTGATCAGAATCTTGGTCAATGTCTCTTTGCTGTTTCTCGGATTTTCGATTTTGCTATTCTAAGAAAGTTTTTTGATTTCTGGGTTTTTTCGAGATTTGGATCCAACCCATTTGATTTTGAGGTCGATTAGTAGTGAGGAATTCTGAAAGTTGTGAAATTTTGTATACTTAGAGAACAATTTGTAATTTTGAGGTTTGAATCTGATTTTTCACTGCGAACTGTAGGGTTTTAACAAGTGTGGTCTTTGATTCATCATGGATCTTGTTACAGAGACGATTACTTTAGGATTTGAAGAAACAAAATTGAAGTTTGATTGCAATTTATTTTTTTTGTTGCAGGTTTAGATTTTCAGAAAGACAATATTTGGATTTCCATTTCCTTATGGGTTGCAAAATGATATCACAAAAATGGTGAATAGAAGTGATTTGGTAGTGATTGGGATTTCGGTTGGGCTTGCACTTGGTCTCTTGCTAGCTCTGCTTTTGTTCTTTGCCATTAAATGGTACAATGGCCGCTCTCACCTAAGGCGATGCGCTAATGAACAGAACTGCCCGACTCTACCGATTCACACTGCTAAAAGAGGTGTAGTAATCCCTGATGATACTGCAAGTACGACATCACCCGAGAATGCAACTCAGCCAAGGTGGAACCACCATAACAAAGATTTCACTGTATCTGCATCCGGCATATCTAGATATCACTACAAGTGAGTATTCTGTCCAAAGCTTGACGTTTAATGAATCTGTTATTGTGTTTTAGTAGCTTATGGTCTAAAGTTCTTTAGGGATATTCAGAAAGCAACGCAAAATTTCACAACTGTTCTTGGACAAGGATCTTTTGGTCCTGTGTACAAAGCTGTTATGCCCAACGGAGGATTAGCTGCAGCAAAGGTTCATGCCTCTAATTCAAGTCAAGGAGACAAAGAGTTTCATACCGAGGTACGTGTACCGATCCGCTCAATGCCTGGTTCTATGCTTAATGGAGTTAATAGACTGGCTTTCTTGTTTCCAGGTATCTTTACTTGGGAGGCTGCATCACCGGAATCTTGTCAACTTGATAGGATACTGTGTTGATAAAAGTCACCGGATGTTGATTTATGAGTTCATGAGTAATGGAAGTTTAGAGAATCTTTTGTATGGCGGTGAGTCATCCTTGATTCCTTTTACCGGTTCTAGCCTATTACTCTAGTTGTTTACAAGGTTTCTACTTGGCTTTTCAGGTGAAGAGACACGAATCTTGAGTTGGGAAGAGCGGCTTCAAATCGCTCTTGACATCTCCCACGGCATTGAATACCTTCACGAAGGAGCTGTGCCACCGGTTATTCACCGTGATCTAAAAACTGCAAACATATTGTTAGACCACTCCATGAGAGCTAAGGTAAGAAATGCAAAATTTGCTTACTCAGTGCTATTTAGTTAGATCTTCTTAAAAAATGGTGTTTTCTTGTGTAGGTTGCGGATTTCGGGTTATCGAAAGAGATGGTTTTTGATAGAATGACTTCCGGATTAAAGGGTACTCACGGATACATGGATCCAACTTACATATCGACTAACAAATACACAATGAAAAGCGACATTTACAGTTTCGGTGTTATCATTCTTGAGCTCATCACTGCAATCCATCCCCAACAGAATCTGATGGAATACATTAACCTGGTAAATAAAGAAAACTAAATCATAAATTATTATTGGCTAAACCAAATAATGAATGATTATTGTTATCTTCGATGATCAGGCTTCGATGAGTCCGGATGGTATCGATGAAATACTAGATCAGAAACTAGTGTGCAATGCAAACATTGAAGAAGTGAGATTATTGGGGAAGATTGCAAACAGGTGTGTGCATAAGACACCAAGAAAGAGACCATCCATTGGAGAAGTGACACAGTTCATACTAAAGATCAAACAAGGGCGGTCTCGAGGAAGAAGACAGGATACAATGTCTTCGTCGTTTGGTGTTGGTGATGGGGAAGATCTGTCAAGGGTTATAAGCAGGATTAAGGATCAGCATGTTGAATTAGGGTTATTGGCGGGTGTTAAAGAAGAGGATCATCAAGAGAGGAACAATACAACAACTTTGTAGATCGTTTAACTCTTTAGGAGGAAGTCTTCTTGTACATAATTTACCACATGGGTCTTAAAATCAAGGTTTTGTCTACCTATTCTGCAAAAAGAAAAAAGGGTTTTTGCTTGCTGACACAAAGAGGAAAAAGATGATAGATTATGTTAAGGGATAATTTGATGTATAACAAAGAAAAAAATGATAACTTAAAAACTAGCTAAAACCCCTAAAATCAATGGTTTTCATTTGGCCACATATGCCACTTTTGGCTAGTTTACTAGTTATAATTTTTTTTCTTTGCTATACACTAAATTAACCCTTATGTCACAAGAAACTCTTTATATTTGTCTACCTCTTCTGCAAAAAAAAAAAAGGTTTAGGCTTCGAAATTTATCATTTGCCTTCTATATTTTTTTTTTCTATTATTTAAAACAAAGAATTACAAGTATACAATCTACAGCAAAATAAAATAAAAAGTTATTTTGGGCTGAGAGTTATTTATGCAAGTTTATAGTTTGATTGGTAAGTTTTAGAACTGTAAAATTTTGGCCTGGCTGTTGAAAATTTCTACTGTCCTTGCCAAAAATCTCTTTTGTAGAGCTTCTTAGAGATAAGGGAATTCATGTGAAATAGGAGAACAAAAACAAATCAATAAGGAGATGTAACCAACTAAAATTAGAATTACATCTCTAGGTTACCCCTAAAAATAATTCAAGCTATACATAAATTATCAAGTTCACAAACAAAAAAAACCCCATAAACAATAGCCACACCTACTTTTTAAACCCATTAATTAATGAAAAAATCAACTTTGTGTACTTGTTGTGCTGCGAAAGCTATGTGTCTCGGTGGATCCAACAATATTAATTCCAATTAATAAGCAATTAAAGGAGCTAGAGAGTCATATCAAAAACGGCTAGAACATGTATAGTATTATCTATTTTGTACTATTAGTTATGTAAAATTCATCTGAAGAAACCAAGATAATCATTCTACTGAAGTATCTTTCAATGTAAATTTGTAATGAAGAAGATGATTATAGTGTCAAAGAACATATACATATATGAGAGACCAAGAAACAAATCATCTAACTAAATAATGAGTTTGGAATCGATGAGATCAAGAACCTCCTCGAAATATGATTAGTGGTCGATGTTATAAATCTATTAAATATTTCTTGAATCCCTTATATGATTATATTACAGTAGTTTTTTTTGTTTTTGGATCACTCGAATATGTATTATTTAGCTCTTGAAATGATATGTATTTTCTCGAGATAAAAATTATGGTTTGATTTTCTTAAAACAATTAATGGTTAAGAATTATAGTTTTGTAAATAGTTTTATATTGAATATATTGGGTTAGTGAGTCAGGGCCAATTTCCATTTGTTTTCATTTGTCAGAATGATGGCAAAAATTGAAGTGTTTTGGTTGTAAAACAAAGAAAAAGTGTTTTAGTTGGCTTTAGACTTTTGGATTCAAAGTAGTTTTCAACACATAAAATAGGTAAACATTAGTGTTTCTTGTAATAGTGTGGATTCCACTTTAGGTGTTTAGGTAGTGGAACACAATGAATAATTAAGTAGGTGAAAATTAGCGATCATGTAATAACCAATATAATACTCATATATTTCATAACCTAAAACATGAATTATTTTCTGTTGACAGAAAACTCAAACCGATTCAAACCATTACCATACCAGAAAATTTAAACCGATTCAATTAATAGTATTTTGGTTAGTAATAAAGTTGGGTTTAAACAGATTTTATAGAGTTATTGGAAAACATTTGTTTTTGTAAATATAAGATGTATATCACCCGATTACATTTTTTTCATACATTATAAGATAATGTTTCGCTTTTTTAGTTTCGTTATTGTAAATCAATTTTTTTCATTTTTATAATTTGTATACACTTAAAACTTAAAACCTATCACATATTAAGACACTCAAGATTCAAAAATCGATCGAGTAATTTTTTTAGTGGACATAATTATTTATCTAATATTTTTTTGGTATACATGATGTAAAACAATATATTTTTATCCTACAATAAACTGAAATTTATATTCTCACGCTTGGCGTAGGTCAATTAGACATGTAATTGCTCAAATGTATTGTTGTCAAAAAAAAATAGTTGCTTAAAATCGATTTTAGAACAGGAGAAAATTGCTCAATCTGGTTATTTGATTCATATTCATCAAATATCAGATATAGATAAAAATATAAACACCAAATTAATTATGTAAAATGTCACTTTTATTTATTTAGCTAACAAAACTGGCAAGGGATGCCAAACTTTACAATGTAAGCTTCAATCAACATATCTTCTATCCATCCATGGAAGCTTTTTCAGAAATCTATTCACAAAGAACCCTAAAATAACTTCAATTTGTAAAACTCACTGTAAATTCATCTTTCAGACTGTAAATTAACATGTTCTCTCGCCAAGAGCAAAGTTGCATTCTTCAAACGACTCTCAATGGTTCATCTAACAGCTGCAGACATTCTTGCGGGTTGGCGTAGAAATAGTCTTCTTCCTTTGGTCTATTGGGAATCACTAACCGTCTCTTCGGGCTTCCCATCCGAGTAGAGTGAAATGCCTTCACCGTGGATGAGAACACGTCCCAAGTCAACAAGCCTTCAGTATATTCATCTATTAATTTAACTAGGAACCTCCTATTCAGCTGAATTGTCTTCTTGAACCCCAAGAATCTGAAGGAAGTAAACGAGTGTTAGCCTCGGAACGATAAATATGGGACAAAAGAAGATGAAAGATAACGATATTTCACCTGCGATGACCTTCAACGACTCTAGCCATGTTCCCATCATTGGTTGGAACAAATATATCACTCTCAAGAGCCACTAGGTAATCAAGTGCAGCCATTTGAGATGAATGGTTCCGGCAAAAATCAAGATCAGAGGAATCAAGTAGAGTTTCTTTTCGGACCTGAGTTTTATAAGAAAATGGGGTCAGTGAGATATCGAAGTATTGCGGAATTGCAAATGAGTATTTGATTTCTGCTACTAACCACATTTGGAAAAGCATCTGTTAAAGCCTTCATCCGCCTTTGACCACCGTAGATTTCTCCAGCAGCAATGTAAATTTGAACATTACGGTCAATACCCAACGCGGTTAGCGTGAGAGCGGTTTCCTCAGGAGTTAAAGGGCAAAGGCCTTCTTTCCTCTTCATCTCAGAGTTTATAATTTTCTCTTTCCACCATGGATAAGCATATCTACAAAAATAGTAAACATTAATAGATCCATCAAAGTCGGAAAAAAAAGCACGAAGGTTTTCGTTTTTTTTTTTGTACCTCATTCTTGTTAATTCTTCCTCTTCCTCGGGGTTACAACCATGAGAGCAACCGGAAAATGCTAACATATCCATTTCGTATCTGAGATGCAGGACGAGAAATGGACCTTTCTCTCTCAGAATCTTGACTACTCGTCTACCTAATTCCTCAATTTGGGGAGTAAACTTAAGCCCGTTGAAATTTACTCGGCACCTCAGCTTCTGAACCTCCACAGGCAGTCCGTTATTAGCGAGTCGTGTATCTGTCTTGTTCAGATGTAAAACCTTATGTTTCTTCACCAGTGGAAGAATCTGTGTCGAAACATATTATTAGTTTGAAGAATTAATAAAAAAGGACTAATCTCGAACGAAAGGATCAAACTCGGAAAATTAACCTGATTTTGGTAGTAAGACATGTTAGACCAACTAATAGGAGGCATTGCGTGGTACATTCCGAGCTCAACCCTCTTCTTAAGCCTTGGAGGCAACTCTTTGAGTATCCGAACTTCATCTCTTAACGAAGATATGAAGTGATCCACATCGAATATGTCTTTAAACTCACTACCCCCGAAGAAGAAAACATATTCAGAGATCGAAAACAAAAAACAGCGTTCACAAAGAAGCTTCAAGTGAGATTTGATGAGATACATACCTTGGATCGTTCCAAAACGAGGTTTTGTCAAGTTCTGGCACAATAAGTGTGACATTCATGAATCTAGCAACAGTTACCATATCACATATCTGCAGAAATTAGACCAGAAACAAACCAAGCAAATCATATCACTGAAAGACAAACAAACTAAACGGATTAGTTCTCATTTTTACCGCTGCTCGCATTTGATTGAGTCCTCCATTGCAGGAAACCATAAGATAACCATTGTTCTGATACACCCCTGCAAACAAAACCAAAACATTAGCTCCAAGGTAGCTACATTACTCGATTCAACCACAAAAGAACTTACTTTTCGGCGGAAGTGCGATTTTCATGGGAAGGGAGTTCATTTCTGTGGCCATGGAAGACGAATCATGGTGATTGAAACAAGATGGCCAACCTTTGAACAATCTTGGCCCCCACATTTCTCCCAAAGCCATCAAATGAACAAAACAACTCCAAAGCAACAATACAGTAACAGCACGAATCATCCATAAGCTCATACGAGACCTCGAAGCCAATGAGTTCTTGAGTTTCTCAACTTTACTCTCTCCTAAAAGCCTAACTTTCATCTCCCAAAGTTTCCTGTGGTAAAGAAACTTCTCCATTTTACACATTTTTTTTCTCTCAGAGGAATTTCAGCGAACACTTGAGGGGTTTAATTAAATAACTCTGCTTTAGTTTTTAATTAGCCTAATAACACCCAAACAATGTAATCGCCACGCAATACTAGGCAACACTGAGAGCATTAATCACACCTCGAAAAACCCAGATCTTGCTTAATTAAAAAAAAGAGAGAAATGTTTAAAACTTGGAGTATTTAAGAAGAATCTCAAGGTTTAATGTAAAGAGCTGAGAAAAAAATGACAACTTTCATCAACTCTCAGATCTCAATTTGAAGGCAACACTTGAAGTTACAGAAACAATTGAGAGAGAAGTCTTTGAAATTCCGCAATGGCGATTGATCCTTTAAACTCTTTTCAAAAGTAGCCGCAGGAAATTAAATGAAATGAAAAAAGGAAGAGATTTTTAATTCGATGAAAATGGTTTTTGCTTTTTTGGTCGGAGAGATGATTCGCCGACGAAAACGGGTCGGTGTTACACCGGAAAATCGAGATTGTACACGTTGGAGAGATAAGAGAGAAGATCGGTGTGGAAAAAAAAAATCAGCACTTTTTCTACTGAGAAGAAAAAAAAAGTGCAGTCTTTAGTTTTTTTCTATTTGTCGGCAAAAACTGTGATTTTATAGTCTTTTTTAAGGAAAAATTAGTCAAATAACTATAAAAAAAATTAAAATACACAACCTAGCTAAAATGATCATATGTGGCCTAATATCAACCCTTAGATTTAGGGTTCTTAGCTAGTTTATGAATTAAAGTTTTGTTGATGGTTATTTAGCAAATTCACCTCTTTTTTAATCATATTAAAAAATCGAAACAGTAAGAAATAATAATTCCTATAATATTCTCTTCGATTTGAAAATTTTAATTCGATGCAAAGCCAAAGTAGAGCTTTCATTACATAAAATGAAAATATTTTATTAGTGCGGATACACGCTCTTATATGTATTTTGGATAAATTTAAAAAGTTTAGAGAAAAATAAGTAGTCTGAATGTTGGTTGACCAAATACATTGAGTTTATATTTATTTTATTTTTACTGCCATTCAATCTTTTTTTAATTTGTGTTTCTAATGGATAAATTAATATATTCTGAAGCTTTTTTGTTAACCAATACATTTGGAAGTTAGATAACAAATTTCAGTTATATCCAAACCACATTAGCAAGTCTTTAGTTCCATTTCCATCCTTAAGCTAAACCAATCTACGAGTTGACTGCCAAAACTCTTAACAATAATACTCAAAATCACATATTTTAACAATAATCAAATATTTAAACCATAGAATGTTTTGATCCGATCCAACCCAAACCAATCAGTTAAAGATCAAATTAAATTGTACTTTAGTTAAGATGTAATATTTTATAAATCCAAAATAGAAAATTAATACTATGGAAAATTAATTGGATACTAATTCATGCAGATTTGGTTTCATGCTGATTAATATTATTTCAACTGAAAAAAAAAACAATAAATGAAAATCCAAATATCATTTTCTTATTGAAGTAAATCATACGGCAGAATTGATTTTGTGTCGGTTATTTAATAAAAACAAATTAAAATAATTTTTTTAGGATGGCATATTCTAGACTTGTGGATCTCTTGTTTTGTGACAGCCCCATTGACAAAGAGATCTAAAGAAATTTAATATATTTGATATAAATAAATAAAAGTAGGTCTACAGAATGTATAATAATTAAATATATAGATGGACCAGCTCTATTCATTGCCCACAGTTGTCATTTGTCAATCCAAAAATACATTTAAAAAAAAAAGTTTGTGGAAGTGTAGTATATGTTTTATTTTAAAATAATTTAACGATAAGAAATAAAGTCCATAAAATTATATAGCAACTTAATATTCGCTTTACCTTGATTTCAATTGAAGTATGGTATAAATATGTCCCTGAGCCGAGCGAAACATGGTTTTAAACATACTAATATTCGAAGTCTCGAAATAAGGTGTGTTATTGAAAGAAACCATATATAATATAATTTTGAGAGAAACAAAATATTGAGTAGATATTGGGAGAAGAAATTATTTAAAGTTTTTTTTTTTTTGTGAACAAGGGGTGTAAGGGTATATATAGGAACCAAATGGATGAATGCGTAAGAAGTAATTAATATGTTTCGTCTTCAAACAACTAACAAACATAAATAGATACCATTTTAACTTTTTTTAAAAAGCAGCCATGCATGCATTAATATAACCAATTTTAAATGGGTTTCGCCATAGGATATTTCTTTGATTTCGAAATTTAATGATAATTTTGTCTTACTCAAAAAGATTTGAAAAGTTTTAGTTCAAATCATGTTTTATTAAATAATATTGTAAAATAAATGATTTTTTGTGTCAATTAATAATTTTGAAATAAGCTACGGATTTTAACAAATGACCAAAGATCTCCATATTAAAAGCAAAGAACAAAAATAAATGTATCTCTAAATATAAAAAGTTTTCTCAAGAAAAACAAACTATATGAAAATCTTGAAATATTGTAATATCATGAAAATCAATATAGATTCAAATTAAGAAATTATACACAATGCAACAAACATGCTAATTAATTAATTCTATCAAGAAGACATAAAACGAACTACAAAAATTAATTATATCGTTAGTAAATCAGTAGGTAAAAACGTTTGCTTTTTCATTATTGTTAATTGATAAATAAATATTGTTTACATTGTTATTTTTTTATCAACAGTTTACATCTTGCAACCCCTGATGATAGCACAACAAAAAATATAATGCCCTGGTCCTGATCAAGTGATCATATAACTTATAATTTATTTTAACGATTGTTACTCCTTTGTTATATCCAATATTTATATTTCTGATACGTATTGATTCATAAAACATGTGAGAGGGACTAACCACAATTTCGGCAGTTTACTTCAAGCAATGCATGATCTCATCGGCCAGATTACAATGAAAGATCAAATTTAATATTTTTCATTTGTCAAGACAATATTAAAAAGAAAAATATGTACACGTGTAGTGTAGATGGGAAGTGTTACATGTTATAAATACAAGTAAAACTCACGATTACACCAACGAATAAATAAATAATATATATAGATGCTGTTCTGTTACAAAATCTCGATCAATGTATCTATCTCCTTCATGTTTTGCTATTCGAAAACGATTGTTCAATATACCAAGTTCGTGCAATGTCGATTGAAATATCTTTTTATATGTATGTAAGCATCTGTTTTTTTTTTTTTTTTTTTGGATAAAATGTAAGCATATGTTATAAATTAGCTACAGGCCAATCGTCACATAATGACTAGAATAGCTTAAATATTTATTTCTTTTCGCCTGGAGGGAATTAAATCCGATTACAAAATGAGGGGCGAACAATGATAATATATGTATCAGTTGCTGTGTCTTTTTAACAAATAAATCACTGACGTGACAAAAAAAATATATTTTTTTATGATATGATCGGTTCGGTTGGTTCTGTATAACTCAAAATATTTTTCTTTTCAGAATCAAAATAATTATAAATTTATAATTGATACATTCCACCGACATCGGACATCACATTGCTATCGGACTTAATTATTTTTTCTGCTAAAAAAAGAAAACATTTTTCCAATAGGAAATCTAAGACTTTACATATTTCTATAAACATATTGTTGTAATTGTCAATTAATTTAAAAATTAAACAAGAAAACAGAGAGAAAAGCGTGTAATACCCGTCGGCTTAATTAAATGCGTCATTTCTATTTCAGCCTAAATTAAATTGTAGTATTTCACAAGTTTTGTCATGCCTATGATTATGTATTTTAGGAACCTGATAATGAACCATTTTTCCCTAGGTCACGAGAAAATGAAAAACTAGAATGGTAATTATACGTTAAATGATAAAACATTAACGATTTCTTAACGAAATACTAACTAACACAAAATCAAGAAAGGAAGCAATAACGGAGGTATAGGTTTCTTTTTTATGATTTGCTTGAAATAGAACAAACACGTTTTGAAAAGAAGCCAATAATTTTGAAAATAAAGAAATCGAAAACATATTTTGTTGAAAATAAAATTCACAATTAATATGCCCACGAATTAGGTGTCGGTGGTTCATATTCGTAACTTCCATGCCTATTCGTGTGTGTAGTATATGTCCAAGCGAACGTGTGTGCATGGGATTTGTTTTTTAGTTAGCAACAGTGTTTTTGGATAAGTTCGATTAATTTTGGAGTGAGAAGATTCTTTGACATGAATTTCCTCAAACTCATAATTTAGGTAAAGTATCTAGTGCGAAGTTCGAAAAATCTTTACAATTATATGATTTGAAATGCGAATCCCCACCACCACTATGCGTGGATTAGATTTACTACGATCGGTTTTACAGAATTTAGTAGATTATGTATTTAGTCGAAAACAATTATTTGGTATTACCAATTATATTAATATTCATAAATCACGATTAAGTTTCTCCCTTTTAACATATGGTAGAAACCAAGTGATGGCTACAACGATCTAACAAAGCATAGAAAACAAGCTATTTAAGCAACATATACTATGTCTTCTTTGAAAAAATAAAGCTTGGTTGCAATCATCTTCTAGTTGAGTCAATTATCTCACTTGCATAGCTATCCAATCGTATTTAGGCAGGAGGATGTTATAAAGCTTGAATCCTAATCTTTCAGCTGTTTTCAAACAGCATATTATTGAAACCCACGACATGACCCATAGTAGAGTTGTTGTCTTGGCTTCAAAAGCAAGTTTGAAGAGTAAGATAAATTTTGGCTCCATAGACTTTTGGCACAAAAAAAATAGTTCATGCACAATCGTCAGACATGCCTATAGTTCTTTTTCGATAAACATGAGATAATCCAAAATTTTTAGCACCTGACTAATTCTTTCAATATAAGTGTAGTTGTCAAATAACCCACTCACACATGCTTATCGTCTAGTTACGAATTAATCGTTTTCCATTCAAAATTACTTGAAGGAAGTGGACTTTACTTTACACTCGGCTGTCTTGGAATGTTAGTCGTGTGTCTTAAGATTGCATAGGTGAGATTTTCAGTCGATAAAGTCTAAACTCATTTTTCAAATCTACTAAAGTCTAAACTCATTTTTCAAATCTTTGGTCAAAAAAATATCGAAAGGCCTATTTTACTTAAATTCGGCCCAAATTAAAGTTGGGCCTTAGAGGCCTTACAACCAATTGAATAATTAATATAAGTTCGTCTTCTTCCTCCTCAATTAGGGTTTCTTCTCTATTGATCCTCTCTGAATTAGGGTTTTGAGCCTCTCTCTCTCTTTCTGCTCATCCAGTCGATTAATCCCTCCCAGGTAAGCTTCTTCGATTTTACCCGTAGACCAATTTTTACATAGATTGATTAATCCCTCCCATTTACTTTGTCGAAAGTTTTTGATCAGTGTACATATTGCGTGAATTCAATCGCCCTAACGGATAAACCCTAATTTTGCATAGTTTCGTCACTCTCAGAATCGTGGGTCGTGATGAGGAAGCTCAAGTTTCACGAGAAGAAGCTTTTGAAGAAAGTGAATTTCTTAGAATGGGAAAGAGAAGGTGGACATCGGGAAAACATGATTACCTATAGATTCCGAATGGGTAATCGTGACGATTACAAAAAGTTTGTGCTTTTTCTCTATTCTTCTTTTGGTTTCTGTGTAATATTGTGAAGGAACAATGGTTTTACCTGATTATTGAGACTGTTTTGTTTTTGTTTCTTTCTTCTTTCAGCTATTCAACATTGCGTAGGACGGTGCAAAAACTGACGAATGTAATGAAACAGATGGATCCTGCAGATCCTTTTCGGATTCAGATGACTGATGCGCTTTTGGAGAAGCTGTGAGTTTTTACTTACTAGTGTCTACAATTTTAGAGCTTCTTACAAGCATTTGTTTTTTGCTATTATAGCTCCAAGGGTCATGGTTAGAGATAGATAAAACTTAGGTTCATACTCCATATAAGCTTCTGTGTAGATTTTAGGACCATTGATTTGGAATTTCTTAGAGGTTGAATATCATCTTAGTGAACTGTGTTATCTAATAGCTATTTGGTTAATTATCTTAGAGAAGAGATTGTTTGTAGAATCATATTCATTATTAGGGTCTATGTAGAACTAAGTTACTGTATAAATCTTTGAACCGTAGATACGAAATGAGAGTACTTGTTTTTGTTGATTTGTGGTTCCACTCTGCAATGAGAAAACTTGTTTTCTTAATGGCTGAATGACTTTTGTTTCTTCCATTTATGTTGGAAATGCAGATATAACATGGGAGTTATACCGACTACGAAAAGCTTGGCTTTGACTGATAATCTAGGAGTTTCATCCTTCTGCAAGTAAGGGTTTACGCATGTAATGCCTGTATTTGTGGTTTCTATTTCCTTGGATTCGCCAATGATTCTCATTTCAATGGTATAATTTGCAGACGTAGGCTATCGAGTGTACTGATTAACCTAAAGTATGCAGAGCACTTGAAAGAAGCTGTGACATACATTGAGCAAGGACATATTCGTGTAGGACCGGACACGATTACTGATCCCGCTTTCTTAGTGACTAGGAACATGGAAGATTTCATCACTTGGGTTGATTCTTCCAAGATTAAACGAAAGGTGCTTCAATACAATGACAAATTGGACGACTATGACATGATTGCTTAACTTTGACAAGTTAAGAAACTGTCATGTTTTCTTGTTTTGTACAAGTCGAAGAAAGTTCAATGTCTTTTTTATGCAAAATTTGGATATTTTGGTTATGGTCTTTGGAATATGACAAACCTAAATGTTTGAAGTCTATTTTGTATCGTTTACTTTTAAAATAGGAAATGGAAAGTTTCATAATACATCGTTTATCGCACTTTTCGATTTATATTTCTGAAGGGAACTAAAAAATGGTAACTAATCTTTTCTTAAAATTCAAATTGGGTAAAAATCAATGATAATTTCATGAAAATTGATGTATCATTGGTCCGACCCGACCCGTACTTACCCGGATCGACCCGAAAACTGTAAAACCTCTCTTCTTTGTCCTCTCTCTGTCTCTCGCTCTTGAAACGCAGCTGAAATGGCGGTTCAGTCGAATCGTAGTTTTGGGATGAGAATAGCTTCTTCGCCTTCTCAGAAACTCTCTACGAAACCTATAGCTCGAATCTCACTACCGACGAAGCTCAAACCCTTTCCACAACCGTCGATTTCGTGCTCTACTTGGAATCCAGGTCAAATCCCGGCGAGACTGAACCGTGTTAACAGTCCCGGAATATTCGCTTCTTCCAGTCCCGTCTTCTCTCATGAACCAGAAGAATCAGAATCATCCCTTGGAAAGGTCAGTCATTTAGTCACAATAATTTCTTGGAATCAAAATTAGGGTTTTAGCTTAGCTAGTTAGACTCAGTTGCAGTGGTTCTGAAATATAAAATTTGGATGTATGATTTTGGATTTTTTTTTTTTTTTTTGGTTTGAATTGCAGAAGAAGCTGCGAGTGGTAGTGAAGCCGGTGGAGAAACCGAGGGTGATACTAAAGTTTGTGTGGATGCAAAAGGACATAGGAGTTGCATTAGACCATATGATTCCAGGATTTGGAACTATCCCACTTAGTCCATACTACTTCTGGCCTAGGAAAGATGCTTGGGAAGAGCTCAAAGCTTTGTTAGAGAGCAAGCCTTGGATCTCCGAGCTTCATCGCGTCTTCCTCCTTAACCAAGCTACCGATATCATCAATCTTTGGCAAGCAGGCAGTGGAGATCTTTCTTGATTGGTCTGTCGTGTCGATCATTAGATGGTAACAACTCAGCCAAGCGGTTTACGATAATGGTCGCATTTTTTGTTGTTTAGTGTATCATTTAGTACTTTATGATGCTAAATTCTGTTCTAATGGACCATCGAAAGTTCGTAAAGTTCATGTCTTGATGGATTCTGTGTTCAAATAGTGTTCTTATCATCCCATAGATGTGAAAATTGCAGCACCAAGCTGTTCATAATTGGCATTGTCTATGCAAATCGAAAATTCGAAAAGAAGTTCATGTTTCACTGCTTCATATTTGCATTGATAAATACTTTGATTAGTAAACACTTCGGATTTGCAGAATCGAAGAAAAATTAACTGAAAAACTGCAAAATGACAGATTTTTATCGTAAAATTCGTCCAAATTCAGAAGAATCCATGAATCAATTTGCAGGTAAAATTCAAATGTGATTGAACACACCTGAGATTACTCCAAATACAAGAAACGAGATCAATCCAAGTACTTAGACATTTGAATACCTTTGTGAATCAACCCACATTTCTCGTAGAACGCTTTGTTCTCCACACTACAATCGAGAAGCAACTTGTAACAACCCATAGATCTGGAATGATCGATTAGGAACTCCACCACTTTCTTCCCCAGATTTTTCCCTCGAAACCTTGAATCCACAACAACGTCTTCGATATGCCCAACTTTCCCGCAATTCCTGATGAATTTCTTCTCTATCATCACGCTTCCCGTCGCCGCGATTCTCCCTAAAGACTCTTCTTCGATCACACAGATCACTTGGTCGTCACCGTACGAACTTATTTCGTCGAATCGCCGATCGAATTCCTCGTCGGTGACTGATCCAACGATGGTGAGTTGACCTAAGAGCTCGATGAATCCCTTTCTCTTATCGGAGATCTCTAATCGTCGGATCTTGAATGTCGGATTCTCTCCGACGATATCGGAATTAGCGTTTCGTGCTGTCGTCTCCGTCATCGCAGATCGGAGAAATTTGATCAGATTCGCTCACTGGAAGTGAAAATAAAGACAAAAAATAGAGAGTAATAATTACAAAATGAGTGCTTGAGTTTTTGTAAAGTTAGAAAAGTTGCCTAATCTCTTAATAAACTTTAAATAGTCCATTCATTTTGACTTTTCATGTAATAATTAGAGGTGATACTTGATGTTGTTGTTCTGATTGTTAAGACAATGAATGGAAAACAGAAAATAAAACTTCTTAGTAACAATATATATTGAAATTACAATAAGCTAACAAGTGAAAATGCTGGAGGAAACAAAAAAAAAACAAAAGATGATACATATAGATTACATCATCGTTAAATTTAGGGTTGATGGTGACTAGAAAAGGAAGATGAAGCTGGAGGGACTCCAGGGAAGATGGGAGGGAAAGGAATAGGGAAAGAAGGTTGTGGCGGCGGCGGTGAAGGCGGCGGAGTTACGCCCGGGACTGGTGGAAGAGTCGGGATTGGTGGAAGGGGAACGGGAAGCTGTGGGGTTGCGGGAGACGGAATTAAGGGAACTGGTGGAAGGGGAACGGGAAGCTGTGGGGTTGCGGGAGCCGGAACTAAGGGGAGTGGTGGAAGCGTTGGCGGAGACGGAATTAGCGGGTTTGGAGGGATGAGAGACGGCGGGTTTAGCGGGTTTGGTATGAGGGGCGGGAATAGCGGGTTTGGAGGAAGGAAGAAGAACTCGGGTTTTAGTACTTCGGTTTTCTTATCTTCCAAGGAATCAGATTTCTTGTTACGCAAGGAAGCTGATTCCTGCGGTCTTGGAGGTAGAATAGGAGGAATTTGAGGAAGAGGTAAGTCTGAAACCGGAGGAACAATAGGGATATTTGGGATTGGGAGATTCGGGATTGGGAGAGGCGAAGGACTAGGAACTGGATCTTGAATCGGTGGAGGGAATGTAGGATCCGGTAAAAGAGGCTTGGTATCATGAACATTGATCAGTTTCTGGCTACATATCTCTGGTTGGTTTTCGGGTTTGAAAGTGAAGAATCCTGCTGAGAAAACCCGAGTCTTTTCGCCGTGATTGCTCGATCTCAAGCGTTTGAGAGATGAAGAAGTCGCGGAAGCAGCAATAGAACAATAAGGCTGTGAGCTACTAAGTAACTTCACAGAGCATCTCTTGATCTTCTTCACATGTTTGCTCACAGAGAACGGTAGCTTCGCTTTGAATTCGCCGTGTTCGTCTGTTTTCACTTCTTGTCTAAAACTCGGTTTCGAGTTCTCGTCAAGGCATTCCACTGCTACTAAAGCACCTGCAACAAGATCCAACAAAACCATTCATAATTCATTCTAAGAATTTTGCCTACAAACAAGAAAGCCAAATTGATAACTAATGTTTTGGTAAAGCAGAGAATTTTTGTAAAACAAGACCAAGAAAGAAATACATAAAATAGACCTGGAATGAAGTGGTTGGGTGATTTTGAAAAGGCGCCATGAAAACAAGTATCACAGTAGACAGTTCCGACCACAACTGCAGAAGAACGTGTCTTCTTCAATATATGTTGTTGTCCTTGAGAAAAAACTCCATTAATAGAGATTACTAAGAAAAAGATAAGAAAACAGAAGGTCGTTGTTCTCTCGATAGGTATCATTCAACTATGTCTCTCTCTATCTCTTTATTATCAAATAGATGGTTATCAAGAAAGAAGGAATTATATAGAAAGATATGAGTGAGTCACGAAGGATTGTAATAGAAATGATAAAAAAAAATCTTATCTCTTTTTTTTTTTGTTCTTTGTTAATGTGAATCATGGGAAAAATACAAGTCTGTCTTCCAAACTACAAAAGCTACTATTCTATCTCGTGACTCTATCTCTCTTTCTCTCTGTTTCTACAGCTCAAAAAGCTAGAATTATTGTAAAAATATTAAGAGGTGAGAAAAAAGACAAGAAAAATATTTGGATTCACGTTCGCTTGTCGATTAGATTGATACTTGCATGGTAAGAAAATAAGTAAAAAGTAAAAATACAAGCATGTTCTCATAGTTCCTTGAATTGCGGACTGGCTAAAACCAGGGGCGGAGCCAGTGTATTGGCTACGGGGCAAGGGCACCCATGGCATTTTCTAGATCCCCCCCTGGCTAAAAACTACTGTCCTCCTTTCATCTATTTACCGACTTCATTTTTTGTATATAGCACATTTGATTTTATACATGAACGAGTATTATTTTTCATACGTTAAAAGTTGTACACGTACATCTGAGACAATTTGTGTTAAAAAGTAAATGTTTTTCACATCTTGTATTTTGAATTGAGACTAAAACATGACATGATTTCTCATTTCCAAAATTGTGAATCACTATCTGTCATGTTTGATGCTTTTATGTATTGTCCACACTCCACATCCCCATCCCTATTTTCAAAGAAACATTTAAAAAATTCTAAATATCATAGTTATCAAAACTATGGGCTTGATAATTGGTATGTTTCTTCTATTCATCTAATTATAAATAATTTCTCCACATATAGTTATAGGTAATTTCTATTCATCTCTTTTTATTAGTTTTGACTAAATGGTTATACAGACAAATGTTTTATTGTCATAATATGATAATAATAGAAGTTAATTTATCTTTGTTTGCTCTCAAAGGAGCATATATAATACATGTAGCTTGTCCTACTATAAAATGTACAGGAGTGCAAATATTTTTTTTTTGATAAAACAAGAGTGCAAATATTACCATATAAATTTTATGTATATTCTTTACTGCGGTGATTTTTATATTTTGCTAATAGTAACATCCTAATAGAGAGATTTAACCTATTTCCAACCGATAATCCAAACTAGACATTATAGGATTACGATGATTTCGTTTGCAACATGTTCATAATTCTGTAGAAACTCATACAAATACAATTTACTAAAAAAGACACTCTTGGAAGAGTACTGTTTTTCACAATTGATTTTGGTTTATACATCATTTTTCTTTTATAAACGATATAGTTTTAGATTAGGAGAATATATATAGCCAATGAACTACAGTTGATAACTAGACTTATGAAAGTTTTTATTTATTTATTTATTCTTTAACAGAGGAAACAAGAATTGAAATTTAAGAAAGTGAAGGCTTATGGGAATGAGAATGGGGAAGTGAATACAGTTGGAGAGTCCCCCCTGTCGATTCACGAGACACTAAGTATGTCCACACAAATAAACCATATATACCCAATTCCTATTTCTGTCTTCTTCTTGTATACATAAATTAGAATCATTCTTGATAAGGACAAAAAAATTATAAACTTAAAAGAATGTGAATGTTCTTCTCGAATTTTCTTTCTAACTTTCTTTTTTTCATCGGTTTAGTTTGTGTGGTTTTAATGTACTAAAACACTAGTAATAGGTTAGGAGGACGCCGTATATGCTAAAAACATCACCGACTCACGAGAATGAACAAATACTAGTAGAAAACGAAGACAACAAAAAACAAAAAGAACTATATCTATTGGATTTAGATCGACTAAAGGATTTTATGAAAAAATATCAAATTGTTGTAGATAAATACAACAGTTTTGATCAAGTGTTAATGACTCAATGGTTGAGGTCATTTTCTAAGCGTAAAATTATCTATCATTCCAATTAGTCATTTATAGTTGTTTTAAATAGTAAGAATACTCAGATTTTTTAGGCATTGAAAATTTGTCTGAGCGTCAGCCTAGTATAACTCCGGTTATGACAAAAAAATATAACAAACATATTAGCTATGAGCTTATGAATATAACATACATTAGTAAATGGTAACTTTCTTACAAAGCTAGTAAGTTTAGTTCTTTTATATAGTAGAAAGATTAAAATGATTAGACCAGCATAATTTGAAATCATTTACTTAATTCAAATTTTAAAGTAAGAAAGTTTATGAAAATGCAATTTCAATTCGAAAAACAAACATTTATAATTCTAATAATCAAATTCCAAATCATAAAATGGGCCGAGATCAAATTAACCCAAATCGTAGTTAAAAACTTGGTCTTTCCCATTGCCTTATATGGGCTAGAGGACCAAAAAGCCCGACTCATTGTTGACGACTAACAAACAGATAATTATTTGGTTCGTAATATATACTCAAAGATATTTTTAATTACTCAATTATCTTTAAATTCGGATTATAATTCAGGACTGGATTGGCCGTTATAAGCCATAATTAAGAAAGAGGTCAGATCATTGATCTAAGAGTTATTTATACGTGTAAGTTATAGACAAAACCATTTAATGCTTCTAATGAAAGCAATAAGCTATAAGCTTCGGGAGATTAATTTATTTATCATCGGTTGACAATAGACAGACGAATTCAAAAATAGTTCTTTTCAATCTTGAAGCTAAAGGTCAACCAAATTCAAATCAAAGGTATTGAAAAGAATACTACAATGATTTTTTGCTTGATACTAATAACATTAGTATACTAGTAGGTTACAGACAGTGCCGGTCCTGGTACCAAATAGATGAAGCACTGGCTTGGGGACGGTGGAGAATATAACAATTTGATGGGCCAATTATTGTAATGAAGTTTCATTAGTTCTATTGGTAACATACCTACTAGATAGAGATGAGGTTGCGAGTTCGAAGTATGAGCAATTTTATTTTTCCCTTTTTCAGTTAAAACTGGGGGCCAAAAATTATTTGGGCTTGGGCCACTAAATTCTCAGAGCCGGCACTGGTTACAGAAGTGGTTGACATGTATTATTAATGCTCATTTTCTTGACATGTAATACTAACAAAAAAAGACATGTAATACTGTTTTTTTTACAGAACCATTATTCCACAAAAAATGAAAATTATGTTTTAAAAAAATTCTTATTGTTTTGCGTTTGTATTCAGAACATATGATGTTTTGAAATATAAACAATGTTATATACAAAAAAAAAAAAAAAAAACTAAACTATTCCAACTTCAAATGTATATTGATTCCGTAAATTTTGTTCTAACCACATTAAGCCATAATATAAGGAAATATAATTTGATTAATTAGAAATATCCTCTATCATTAAAACAAAATAAAATCAAATTGTTGTTTAATTTGTGTAGACTCCGCCAATGGCATACAGCAACGACGCCCACCCACCTTCACACCAACTTCATCACTTTGCTCCTCACTTTTTCTTTTCCTCAATTCTCCTCTCTTTAAAAAAAAAAAAAAAGATAAAGTGAGAACAATTCCTTCAACTTCACTTTCGAAGGAAATAAAGCTATGGAGCTCTAATTTCCTTGTTTTTTTTGTCCTCTAAATTGAAATTTCACCCCCTCGTTGATTCTTCGTCTCCTTCTCCGATCGAAAACCAAAACCCAATTCAGTTCTTCCTCTAAGGTTTACTCTTCGTTCCGATTCCTCTGCTTTTTTTATTTAAAATTTGCTCATCTCTATAGCAACGATCAATACAATTTTCAAAATGTTGTTTTTTTATATATTTCTGGTCAAATTTGGATGCTTTTTCCTGTATAATTCAATTGTTTAATGAAATCTCAAGTGGGTTATTTTCTATTATGTGTCTCATTGCGTTTGTTAGGGATTTACCTAAATTAGGTTTCAAGTTACTTGCTTGCATTTCACTTTTACCAATTTTGCTTTTTTCCCTAAATGAAAGCCTTAAAAAAAAATATGTTTCTTCTGTTTTGGGACCAAACACACAAATTTGTACTGAGTTAGGTGAATGTTTGATGTCTGTCCCTAGGGATCTCTCTGCTTAACATTTACTTATTGTCAATGTTGAAG
Organism: Draba incana; assembly: GCA_963576765.1. Lineage (NCBI taxonomy): Eukaryota > Viridiplantae > Streptophyta > Magnoliopsida > Brassicales > Brassicaceae > Draba > Draba incana. The sequence continues at coordinate 11,423,195 of OY755205.1, forward strand.
AAACTCCTCACTTGTTGCTAAAATATATAAATGCAGCTTTTGTGTTATGAGTTTGTAACTCCAAAACAGTGATCAAATTCATTCTACAGGTGAAATTTGAGTGAACGAATCATATTTTTAGTGAAATTTTTGGAGAGTTTCTGTAAATAGAAACCTCTGATAAGGAGTTTCCTAGAAGTTACAAACCGGCTTTGCGGTTTCGCTTAAATCACAGTGGTGTGGTTGAATGTCAAAGCAATTAGCCTCCTAAGTTCTTTAGTTAAAGAAACATATATTGGGACTAAGAAGAATAGAGGAAGAGAAAGAAATGGGATGTATATCTTCTTGCTTTCGGGTCGAAGACTTTGAGGATTACACGAATCCAACTAGTTCCGTAAACAGAAACTATCCTTGCCCGAGATGTCTTGTTAATAACTTACTTAACCTGGTAACGTTTCTCTTCTCAGTGTTTACCTTTGCTACTGGTAGCTATATGTAAAGTTAGAGCTCATTCTCTTTTTTGCAGTATCTCTCTTTATCCAGAAGAAGCGAAACACGTTCTCTCCCATCCTCCTTACAAGCTACTACTACCGTATCGATAACTTCCTCTACCTCGTACGATAACTTAATGTCTAACAGTTTCCGTTCTACTCCAAGGCCTCTGCCTTATGATGCTGATCCAATATACTTCCGTTCAAGGCGTGATTCGCTAGTCTCTAGACGCGATAAGGGCTCAAGTCATTCGCATGAGGAAGCTGAGCCTTTAAGAAGTGATTCTGATTTGGATTCTGAATCTTTCTCTGTGGAAGGAAGCAAATGGGGTAATAATAAGCTTATTACTTCTGGTGATGATTTCAAAGACGAGTTCTATAAATCATCTCGGAGAACTCTTAAGTCAAAGACTATGACTGCTACTGCTAGTTATGAAAGCATGTATCTATTGTCTGATGATGAAGATGTTTGTCCGACGTGTCTTGAAGGTATTCATATTTATCTTCTTCTTCTGTCTTCGATCAATGCATTTGAAGGAAGCTTAGTATTATCTTGTTTGGCTTTTTGCAGATTACACTTCAGAGAACCCCAAGATTGTTACTAAGTGTTGTCACCATTTCCACCTCGGTTGCATTTACGAATGGATGGAGAGAAGCGAAAACTGTCCTGTTTGTGGAAAGGTAACACTTATTCATGTTCTTTCCTGGTTTCTCAAATAGATTACTCCTTTCTCACTTGTTGGATCATTAAAACAGTTGGATGAAAAAAAAATGTTTAGTTCCCTATGAAACACACATACGTAGAACTGTCGTAAGTAAAAGCAAAAGCTATATGTTTTGCAAAACTAATCTCTTTTCCTGATACTCAAAACATTTGCATTGTGTTCTCGTTGATGCTGAGTAAAGAATAGCTTCCTTCTGGTGTGTTTTTGTCTCATTTTCAGGTGATGGAATTCAATGAAACACCGTGACTGATTATCATTGATCTTTTCTTGTGCTGTTGAAACCGAAACCCCGGGAGATTGACAAGGCAACAGAGAGACGTATAAATAGCTTGGATTTGTGGATATTGTTCATTTACAATGTATATATATAATGGAGAAATGATGTAATGTCTCTCTGACTGCACATTTAGCTTTCAGAGTTTAAGTGAAGCTAAATGAAACTCTTGAGAGAAAATACACTCAAGAATCTGATGTTTCTCATTATGTCTTTGGTGCAGTGTTTTGTCCAAAGCATGAAACTTTGTACATCATCTTGTATGAATTACTTAACCCTTTTATTAATTAATTAATATGATTTTTCATACATGCCTCTGGTGCAGTACTTGGATAATAAACTTGTCATGGTCTAATGTTAAATATAAAACAAGTTTCACACATTTCAATCCTTAATATAAGCAAGGTTTCCCAAAAAGACACAAATATATATCCTGAAGTTGCTCATCAGGACTATTATGTATAGCCCCTTTTGTTGGTGAAACTTGATCACAATACAATGGTCACATGACTCTCAGAGCATCCAGCCTGGTATGTAACCGTTTCCGTGCTGCGCCTGAGCTTGCGTGGTTGCAGTTATCTGCTCCGAGCATGCCGGATTATCGTACCTGTCATCACCACAACACAAACAATAACTTAATAGGTTCACATTATTGATGTTCCTCTTTAGACCAAGCAACTAGACAATCTTAGCAGTGAAGTACACAAGCTGATTCATTTGCAGATGGTATTGAAGCCAAAGACCTTAAAAGGTTTTACCCCTTTTGCAGAGTTGGATTGCATTCAAGAGACTGGTATAGTCCTTGAGACTGAGCTTGATGATGTGCGTAGGTAACATTCTGCTCACCTCCTTCCCATCCTCCTCTTCCTCCTCCCATCTGGTGACTTCTCACACCAATCATATCATCCAGCTAAACAATTACATTTTTCACCACAAGAGAGTTTTGTCAATATGTTAGAAACTTCAAAAACATGTAAAAGAGATATTTGACAGTAAATGATCTTCATCAAATGCTTTGATTGTGCATATGAAGTTATATATAAATTAAATACCTTCATTGCCAAAGCTCTATTGGTTTCAAGCAACATTTGCTCTTTGCTTTGAAGATCAGAGAGCTGATCAAGCATGTACTGTGTCTGCAACAATCATAATTCACCATATATAAAAGTAAACAACAACATTTTCACACATTATTAACTCATTGAGTCATTCCAATGATATTGACCTTGATGGATCGAACTTGCTTGAGAGAGCCATCTAGTTGACGCTCAAGTTGTTCTAACTCCTTTGAGTCCAGAGGTCCTAAATCCTCCCCAAGAAGATTTCTGCACCAAGACACACAAATATGAATCTATATATGTAATTTTACTTATATATTTCTATAGAGAGATAGACATATACCTTTGTTGACGTTGAAGACTCTCATATCTACCTTTAAGCTTCATATACTCCCTATAGCTGTTCTGAAATTCCAAGAAACAAAAACAAGACTTTTAGAACATCTTTAATCTTGAAATAGTAGTTATGATATAAAACTAAAATCTCAAGAGTATAAACCTCGAGTTCTTTGGCAGGTTTGTTGTTAACTTCAATGGATCCATAGCTGGATTTCTGGTAACGTTCCAAAGTCTTGAGCATGCTGAAAGAAAACACAATCAAAGAGGATTAAAATCAAGAGATACAGAAGATTCTATATACTTGACTTAGGACACAAACATAACTCATCATAAACAAGACACGAATATGTGTCTTTATCAAATTTCAATCAAATTTCAAGATTATTTCATTAGTCACTCAGTTACTTATGGTTTAATTGTCTGAAACGCTATAATTTTAAAACTTGTATATAATTACATGCATCAAAGATTCAATGATTACATGTATATAATTACTATTTTTATTGAGTTTCGGGATTCAAGAATGAAATGTTTATATTAAAAATACATTCAATATCTTCTCTTTCATTTTGTGTGTATATATATACATGTTCATTGCCAAACTCTATTGGTTTCAAGCAACTTATAAACATATTTACACACAAAATAAAAGAAAGAATCAAATTAAACATTCATAGATATACACACGTTTTAAGTTTTAACCACCATAAAGTAATGAACTAACAAATGGTTAATGCATGGAACCATATAACATCATTCTACGTTGGATCCTTATTTTCATAGAAATCTGTGTATATATATCCAACTTTCAAGTTTCCAATCACAGACACATCATCCATTAATTAATATCTCCATATAGAAGAAAACTTTTCAGATTGTATATCTGGATCACATACATCTAAACAAAAACAAAAACATAAATCTTTGATAAAAAAAAACTCAAAAAGAAACCAGATCTCAAATTTCAAGAACTCAAAACCTAGCAAAATGAAATCAAGAAATCCAATAAAATATGTTCAAAGAAATCAAGATCAGATCTAGCAAAAAAAAGAAGAGAGTGAGAGTGGTAATTAATTACTTAGAGGTGCTGCAAAACTCATAGAGCTTTCCTCGATTGGAGAAGATGATAAGAGCAACCTCAGCATCACAAAGAACAGACAATTCATAAGCTTTCTTCAACAAACCGTTTCGACGTTTTGCAAACGTTACTTGTCTGTTGATTTTGTTCTCTATCCTCTTCAACTCTACTCTTCCTCTTCCCATTTTTTGTTACCCTAATTAATTTCCTCTTTTATATTTAAGTATACACACAAATATGGGTATGTAATGTTTTATCTATATACAGACACACAAAAACATGAGTTTGGTGTCTTTCTTTCTAATGAAAGATCTGATCTTTTTTAAGTTTAAGAAAATAACCCTAATTTCAAGAAACAAGGTATTAGCTAGATAAAGAAGATGATGAAGAAAAAAGAGAAATTTGTTTGGTTTTGATTTTTAGGGTTCTTTTTTCTCTCTTTTGTGTTTGGAAGTTTGTGAATCTAATTGAAGTTTTTTATTTTTATGGAATGGAATCTAATTGGGAGCAAAAGATAAGAAATTTGTGAAGGTGAGTTTAGGGTTTGGTGTGTGTTTCATTTCTCTCTGTCTCTACTTCTTTATTCTTGCTATCTCTTGACAATAACCCATCCCTACCATTTCTCTAAGCGCGTGTGATACAGACACCAAATAGTTGACTCATGTTCCATTTTCAAATTAAGGTTGATTTTGGTTTACTTTACTTAATCAGTTAATCTCGATCGATTTCACACTAAATTCGTAATATTTAACTAGTAGGATATATGTATAATGGTGTGTAATTATTTAATTTAGTTAGAAAACCTATGTGCTTCTCTTCAGGTAGAATTAATGTCTTATATACATAAATGGTGACTACTATTTTAGGTATATATGCATGACATCATAAAAAAAAGATCTAAACTTATCATTTCTTAAAAATTATATGCTTATATCATAATAAATTAATAACAAAATATTTATGTTTAGTTATATATAATGCAACAACTTTGAAAAAACGTATCACTTTTGATGTTTGACTAGTAACTAGACACATGAGGTTATCACTTAAAAATAGTACATGTTTATATATTCGATCTTTCAATTATCACAACAATATATACTAAGAAAATTTGTATAAAGAATTAAAATTTCCAACTTTACAATCTATCGACAATGGTTTACACATGAACTCCGAAGTTTTTACCCAGTAGGCGGTAAAGATTATTAACATTTTTTACGAGAGTCTCAGAAACCATATAATTATAGTATTTTGAAAACAAAAGTAAGCATATAATAAATGTGCAAGTTGTGTAGAAATGAAGCGCGTGATATCAGGAATAAACAAATTATAAATTAATAATACAAGCAATCAATGAAAGCAACCAATGATATCATTTTCTACTTGTTTTCAGAAGCCGCAGAAAAGCATCTCATACCTTAAAATGGGTTTTCACGTGTCGCCATATTGTTGGAGGTCACTTTTTTCTTCAAAAAAATAAAATCGGGTCTACAATAAATTGAAAAAAAAAGTTAATTAGTTCATTAACCATAAAACACAAAAACTGAAGTATAATTAAGTGTTATGTTTTTTAGTGTTTCATGCCATACAAAATGATGACATGTGAATTATGCTGTAAATAAGAGGGGTTATTGGTTGATGGATTCTTATAAATTTTTAGAATTTGTAGAATCCATTGTTATTGATTTATGGATTATGATATTTTTAATGAAATTCCTTTATTAATCCATCGTTATTCAAAAAGTATAGTATTTATTGATTATATAAATCTATTAGAATATAGTGTTATTGAATGATGAATTTTGTACAATTTTATTCATAAAACAAGATTTTGAAAATACCTCATAAAACCATTAAATTTTTAAAATTCTAAATAACCAAACTTTTCAAATACACAACTCTCTACAAATTTAACATATCTATGGATTTTAAAAATTCTAAAACTCTATAGGAATCTTATCCCCCCCCCACCAAGTGTTATGTCTTTTAGTTTCCGGTTCAAAACAGTCAGAAGTATAATTAGTAATATTTAGCAATATATGAATTTGTTTCTATTTTTTGTACATCATTTAACGTTCAAACACATTTCTCATGTGAATTTTGTTTCAGACATGATGCATTTGTTTAGCCATTCCTTTTGAGAAAAACGTATTACTGTATTACTTTTTTGGATTAGAACAATTGGACTAACTTCAATTCGGGTTGGTTTCATATTGGATTAGTTAAGTGTTGGGGTCGGTATTCACCCACTCAACATTAACGCTCTAAGTCAAAGCATTCGAAGATGATGGCCCTTCGAACTCTCGATGAACATAGCAAGATGGCTCCTGAGTCTTCCTGCGAAGAGAAGCAAAGCAAGTGATCATGGAGTGAGGCAAAGCAGGAAGGTCCGGGATTAGGCAGGACCGACCACGTGCTCGGCATGGACAAGGGGCCGACCGCATGGTCGGCATTGACGAGGGATCGACCATAGGCTCGGATCGCCACGGGATCCGACCACATGCTCGGATCGCCACGGGATCCGACTGCATGCTCGGATCGCCACAATGTTCATCCAGACGGACCAAGGCCTCGTCAAGGCGCCGACCACGGCCTCGGACGGATCCAGCATTCGCGACCATGGTCTCGCCCACCAGCGACCATGGTCTCGCCTCGTCTGCGACCACGGCTTTGCCATTTGCGACCGTGGCCTCGCCACCAGCGACCGTGGCCTCGGACGGGTCTGGCCGACCGTGGCTTCGGCCAATGGTCCGACCGCGTCCTCTCCTGAGCTGTCATCACAGCTTCGGCCCGTGGCCTGGACTAGACGTGAAGCCCGTATTGACGTGGGCTTATTCGGACAAGGCGGTTCCATGAAGATTTGGGAGAAGACCAAGCCGACATAGACATAGTATAAATAGACCTCTTGTACAAACCCTAAGGGGATCCGAATTTTCTCATACACAACTCGGTACTAAAGCTTTTACATCAATAACAAAGTCTTTCATTCATCTCTTGAACCCTAGCTTACCATAGAAATCTCACAAGCTTCCCTAGAACTCTTACAAATTCTAGTTGTGTTGGTTTCGACCCCCACAATTTGGCGCCGACTAAGGGGACACAGAGAATTTCTGACGCTCAAGAGTTAGGGTTTCTTCATCACGCCACCAAGATGTCAAGCAATACCATGAGCAACGAAGGATCTTCGTCTCACCAGCACGACCAAGACAGAAGCAACTCCATGGAAAACACTGCGCCTCGCGCCGCTAACCACCCAGCGGATCTCGCGGAGATCAAGCAGATGCTTGAGACTCTGATGAAGAAAACTGAACATACAGCGAGCGAGCTGCAATCGCTCAAGAGAAGGAAGCGCAGGAGGTCCTGTGTCTGTCCGACACGCCTCAGCTTCGCCACGCCTCGAACCAATCGGAGGGTTCGACACGAAGAGCTACCACCTCGGGCTGCTCGCACAGATCCAGAGGATTTGCCTCCACCACCGCCTCGTCGGGAATCCAATCTAACTCCCGAGCGCATGATTGGAGAATCAGATGAGGATCTGCCTCCTCGAAGACATGCCCGAGTCGACCTAGAAGTTGACCATGCTACGGCCGCAGAAGAAGGAGATGCGATCATAGCGGAGCTCTACAGGAGGGAACAAGAGCGCAGGGCTCCCCAAGGCTTCCGGGATGGAGAGGTCGCTGCGCTAAAAGCCCAGTTAGACCAGGTCGCCTCTGACCTAAAGGCTACCCAACTACAGATGTACCGGAGCACGGCGAAGGCTCCTGGGATCGCCTCTATGCTCGAGAAAGCACGGAACACACCCTTCGCTGAGAGGGTCGCGAGAACTCCAATCTCCGATCCCGGAAAAATTAAGCTTCCAATCTATGAAGGAACCACTGACCCTGCTATACATCTGATGGAATTCGAAGTCGCCTTGGGAAGGGCAAACTTCACAGTAGCCGAGAAAGACGTTGGCTACTGCAAACTGTTCGTAGAGAGCCTCAAAGGGCCTGCCCTCCAGTGGTTCTACAAGCTGGAGAAGAATTCAGTCCACACCTTCGATCAATTCGCAGAGATGTTTGTGCAGCATTACAACATCTTTGCCGAAGGAAAGATCTATGATGCGGAGCTGTGGACGAACAAGCAGGGTGAGAATGAAAGCCTGCGGTCTTTCGTGACAAGATTCAAGCATACACTGTCAAAGGTGGACGGTATCACCAACACATCCGCGCTGGAGGCCTTGAGAGGAGCACTCCGCTGCCCTTCTCCATTCTGGCAGGAATTGACTGTCAATCCACCCGCGACCATCCAGGATGCTCTCCACCGCGCTGCAGACTTCGCTCGAAGCGAAGAAGAAGTTCGCGCTAAGAGGGGCGGGAAAACCAAGCACGCGGACGAGCCCATCCAGTCCGCTGTGACACCACCACCCTCTTAGAAGCTCTTGCAATGAACTACGAAGCGACTTGATCCCTGCAAAGGGTACGTAGGCAGCCTGTCTTCGGATAGGTTCAGTTGCTCCCTCCATCAAAAGGGGGGGAAATTACGTTTCACTTCAGCCTCCTTCCGGATGAGCTCATACGACACCAACCCCAGTGACAACCTCATCGTCACACAACAAACACTCGCCACATCACTCATCATGAGAACAGCTTGTCCTCTACAGACTGATCAAAGCTTTATTCGAGTAGAGTCGTTCTACATCTATTATTGCTGGCCACAATAATAGTGTAGAGATACGAACACAATGACATCCACAACGGATACAGCGCGCTATATAAATTCCAGTGTTCAGAATCGTCTCCGGATGACCCCCTGATCACTCAGAAACCCAACAACGTCGTTGGTAATGCAACTGATAGTGACCTCCGTTCGGAATACGTTCTGGACGCGTCACTCTAAAGCCTCATCCATGAGCACTGGTCAAAGTCAAAGGTGATCTTGTTCTCGGACAGACGTGTCTAGAGAACAACACCAACATACAAAGCCCAACAGCAATGTTGGCAGATAAAGAACGTGAGCGCATTTGCGTTTTCACAACCTAAACAAAAGCCTCATCCATGAGCAAACAGAGCCTCATTCATGAGCAAACAAAGCCTCATTCATGAGCAATTGACCAAGTTCCTTGTTCAAATCCCCTCGTCATTATGCGTGGCACTCTTTTCCCTTAAGTAGTGGTTTTGTCCCAAAGGGTTTTCCCTACTAAGGTTTTAACGAGGCCACCATCTAGTGTCTTCCAAGTTCACACCCGACATTGCTGTATGGACTTGAGGGGGAATACTGGACAAGATGGGTACTTAAAAGTACTGCAGCAAAGAGTAGGCAAGCACTTTGACTTCAAGACGTTAACGCCGATACTCACTGCATCTTCTAACTCGGCACTGTTATCTCTAACACTATCGAGCTGGGGGGCTAAGTGTTGGGGTCGGTATTCACCCACTCAACATTAACGCTCTAAGTCAAAGCATTCGAAGATGATGGCCCTTCGAACTCTCGATGAACATAGCAAGATGGCTCCTGAGTCTTCCTGCGAAGAGAAGCAAAGCAAGTGATCATGGAGTGAGGCAAAGCAGGAAGGTCCGGGATTAGGCAGGACCGACCACGTGCTCGGCATGGACAAGGGGCCGACCGCATGGTCGGCATTGACGAGGGATCAACCATAGGCTCGGATCGCCACGGGATCCGACCACATGCTCGGATCGCCACGGGATCCGACCGCATGCTCGGATCGCCACAATGTTCATCCAGACGGACCAAGGCCTCGTCAAGGCGCCGACCACGGCCTCGGACGGATCCAGCATTCGCGACCATGGTCTCGCCCACCAGCGACCATGGTCTCGCCTCGTCTGCGACCACGGCTTTGCCATTTGCGACCGTAGCCTCGCCACCAGCGACCGTGGCCTCGGACGGGTCTGGCCGACCGTGGCTTCGGCTAATGGTCCGACCGCGTCCTCTCCTGAGCTGTCATCACAGCTTCGGCCCGTGGCCTGGACTAGACGTGAAGCCCGTATTGACGTGGGCTTATTCGGACAAGGCGGTTCCATGAAGATTTGGGAGAAGACCAAGCCGACATAGACATAGTATAAATAGACCTCTTGTACAAACCCTAAGGGGATCCGAATTTTCTCATACACAACTCGGTACTAAAGCTTTTACATCAATAACAAAGTCTTTCATTCATCTCTTGAACCCTAGCTTACCATAGAAATCTCACAAGCTTCCCTAGAACTCTTACAAATTCTAGTTGTGTTGGTTTCGACCCCCACATTAAGCTACCTTGAACTGAATCGATTTTAATTTGGAAATGATATCGTGTGTATAAACTCTGATAACATATTAAATTTTATAGATTCTAACTCAAAATCAATGGTTAATATTTAATAAGTTGATTTGACTCATGTTTTGATATAGGCTCTAAATGGTAACAGCAGAATGATTAAATTTTTAGCAGAATCTGGCAGAACTGAATGGTAACAGCAGAATGATTAAATTTCTGGCAGAATGATTAAATTTCTAGCAGAATCTGGCAGAATAATAGAAAATTAAACGCTGTCAGTAGAACCATTATACCAATAGCAGAATCTCACAGAATAAATAAAAATAATAAAATTAATTTATAAATAGTTGATTATAATTTTTTTGTCAAAATAATAATTAAATAAACTAAATTTATTATATATAATTATCATGTAAATCATAAAGTATGAAAATTAAGTATTTTGAGATAAATATGAAAAATCTAATACATAAATTACTAATTATGAGAACTATAATGGATAAATCAAAATTAACTATTTTGGGTCGTGTTTGGTATTTAAATTGTAATATTTTTTATGGTTTTTTATTATATTATAAAATATACCAAAATTAATAAATGATTAATTAAATTTATTTTATAAATAGTAGAAAACTTAATAGAGAAATATTTTTAGCAATAATTTCAAAACCATTACTTATTCTATCACATAAGTCACTACAAGAAAACAGGGCCATTTGCAACGGCCGTTTTCGTCGCAAAACCGTTGCAAATGGCGAATTGCGACGATTTTAGGATTGTCGTAACTAGCTCGTTGCAAACCGAAAATCGTCGCAAAATCGCCGCAAATTCAAGTTTCGTTGCAAATCCGTCGCCAAACTCTCGACGGATTTGCAACGGTATTGCGGCATCATTTTGCGGCTGTTTTGCGAGGAAATAATTTGCGACGAAATTGTGGCTAAATCTTTTGCGACTTATTTGCGTTTAAATGGTTTGCGACTATAACTTTTGCGACGATTTTGCGACTAAAATTGCGACTAAAATTTGCGACGGTTTTGCGACTCTATTTTGCGACGTATATTGTTTTGCAACGCATTTGCGACGATTTTCGACTCTTTTTTTATTATTATTATTTATATTATTAATTAAAAAATAATAATTTAAAAAAAAATAAATTCGTAAATATTTTATATTAAAAATTAAACATAAAATAAAGTATTTTAAAACCAAAAACAAATAAAAGCTAAATCCGAAAAATACACAAATCTAATCGAAACAAATATCATCGATCGGATCCCCGATCCTCGATGTGCCTCCAGCTTCGTCTTCGTCTTCGTCTTCGTCTTCTTCCCCATCTAGAATCTCGCCAAGGGTGGGGTTCGTCTTCGCTAACTCCGTGAACATCCTATCATAGTTGTTGGTCTTCCTCGCTAAGGTTTTCTTCGTCTTCCCTAACTTTTTTCTTGTTTTATGGAGCTCTTGTTTTGTTTCATGGAGCTCCTTGACTATTTGCGGATCCGTCGCCAATCTCGAAATGGGACAAAATGGCACTCCGTGATCATCCGTCCGGATAGATCCGGTAAATGTCATCTTTCCCTTACGGTTTCGAGGAGCCAACTACAAAATAAAATTAAAAGTTTACAATTTTACATAAATGATAATAATATAATTTTATTTTTAAATTGTTAATAGTATTATTTAAAATTGTGAATAAAATTAAAAAAAAAAATTAAGTTTTTACCTGTGATGCGACACGGTTGACCTCCATCGGTGTCACCTGAGTAGGTAGACCATCGGGAGTAAGCTGGGTTGATAGTTCGCCGAATCGCTCAATGACATCGTCGTGGAGCTTGTGGACACGTTCATCAACCCATGTCCCGTCCGGCCTGCGGTGGGTCTTCTCCCAAACCTCTGGCATCGTTGCGGGAACTCCTTTTTCCACCGTCTGACAATGAAAACATATTAGAAGTTCAAATTGTTGTGAGCATAAAAATTGAAAGTAAAAAATATAATAACTTACAATGTTAACAGCATGCTGAGCATAGGAAATCTGGCTCGAACAGTGTTTTGAAGGCTGGTCAGTATCGCCAACCTTCGTCAATCGAGCAGCCTTGCACCGGGCAGCAATCTCCTTCGATTTCTCCAACTACCAGAAGGCGACAAGGCCATCCCAAATATTGGGATTGAAGAAAGATGGCATACATACCTTCGGATCCGGATTCAAAAGCCACTTCTCCTTCCACCGCCCTATTTGGTTGTTCAGACGGTTCTTCGCTTTCTCCTCAAATGCCTCACGAACTAAACCATCGATCGCGGGGTCCGAATAGTATTTTTGCTGCAAATTGTCAGAATTAGAACATAAGTTATAAAATTACAAAATTGAATAAATTAATAAATAAATAAATAAAAGTAAAAAAATAAAAAATAAAAAAAATTTACCGCAAATTGTTTGTACCACCGATCCTTGGTCTCCAGGTTAACAAACTTCCAGCTCGTGTGGCACATCTTGAAATCTCTCTCTATGATCTTCCTAACATCTTTTCCGACCGAATTTTTGCAAAACCTAAAAAATAATATAAAAGCATATATTAATAATTATTAAACAAAATAAAATTAAAACTATGTAAAAAAAATACTTACCACACAGCGTTAGGGTTGTCGGAAGTGGTAGGGTCATGTACTAAATGGGGAAGAACCTGCCGTCCTGGAGTAACGAGAAGCTGCGCGAAGGTCATGTTATCCCATGAAGGAACTGCTACAGGGTTTGGGCCAGGGGTTGGCTCGGGAGGTGGCGTCGGCTGTGACTCAGGAATCCCGGAACCAGAGTGGGAAGCAGAGGCCTGCGAGGGATGTCTACGCTGTCGCTGTCCTGGTCGTGAATGACCAGTACCACGACTAGCACCGGACTGTACAAACTCTAACCACTCGTTCTCTTCTGCCATCTAAATTTGATAATTTTTGAAATTAGTTATTGCATTTTAAAAAATATATAATTTAATATTGATTTTAACAATTGTAATAATAACATTAAATTAATCTAATCAACATTACAGATCAAAATCATTTAACATAATTAGTAAATTAAAAATTCTAATTAGTTAATCCTAAAATCTCAAGTACAATTCCATTCCTAATTAATTATTCCTAACCATTGGCAAAATTTAAAATTCATAAAAGAAAAGAAAAATTTAGAGATTCACCTTATAAGCTCGGGATCGGGAATGATTAGGAAGGTCGATGGCACTTTTTATTAGAGAGAGAAAAGTGATTTTGTTGAGAGATAAGTGATTTTGTGAGGAATGAGCGAGGGATTGGATTTCCTTATATAGGAAAAAAAAACCTCGCAAGTTCGTCGCAAATCGGTTGCTAAATGGGCTGAAAATTTGACCCAATACATGTTTGCCGCCCACGACTTTTCGTTTGCCGCGCACAAATCGTCGCAAATACCTCGCAAAAATTAAAAAACCGTCGCAAAAGCCTCGCAAAGTGTGAATTTCTAGGTGAATGAACGATCAGTTAATATAGTTGACAGTGATTTTAGTCGCAAACGTGTAGCAAAGTTTGCTACGTTATTGCGATGAAATCGTCGCAATTGCGTTGCAATTTAGCAATTGCAACGTATTTGCGATGACTTCGTCGCAAATCTCACGCAAATTAGGTTTAGGGTATACTTAGGGGTTTGGATGTTTTAGACCAAAAATATGATTCATAAAATGTAAATATACACTTTTTGGGGTCCTTAGTGCATGTATGAAGCAGAGTTAGTGTACTAATTGAAGTTTTCCGTAAAATCGGCAAAAATGATAGATTGATCGAATTCTTAGTATAAGTACATGTATATCATACTTCGTTATATATGTTTCTCGAAAATGTTTTGAAAAGTTATATTTCAATAATTACAGAGGGATTGTTATTTATTAGACTCATACATTTACATTCGAAGAAGAGCTAATTAAAAGGTTATACAAAATGTATTGGTTAGAGTTTAGGGTATAGGAATTTGCTACGGTCTTGCGAGGCAATCGTCGCAAGTTCGTCGCTAATAGAAGGCTTTGCGACGCAATTGCGACGACTCCCTCGCAAAACAATAGCAAATGCCTATACCCTAAACCTTTGTGTTAATTACCAATTCTTATTACTTGGACATTGATGCAAATAATTTTATTTATCAATTAAGGCCTCTATGATATGTTTATATTCCAAAAAGGGCCTCTATGATATGTATATATTCCAAATAGAGCAAATTTAAACAATAAAAATGATGAATTGCTTAGTGTATAGGGTAAAGACATTTGCTACGTTTTTGCGACGATTTCGTCGCAAAAACGTTGCAAACGTTCATAATTGCGACGTAATTGCGACGAAAGCGTCGTTTAGCTTTGTTTAGATTGCAGTCGTTTAACTGTTATTTTGATATATGAATTAGGCCCTCTATGATATGTTTTTATATTCGAAGATCGAACATTCAATTGAAACGGTATAAATAGTGTGCTCGTTGCAAATGGTTATATATATATCTTGTTTAAAATATTATTTTTTTAACACCACACTCGAAAATACATACTTAAAATATACACATAATTAATTTGAAATTTATTCATCTTCTTCATCATGATCAGAAACATAACGTTCTACTCTGCCATCTTGATCCCGTCGTCCACGAGTATGAGGGTAAGGAATGAAGACTACTTGCTCTGCTTGGAATGCTAAAACAAATGGCTCAAAATTGTCAGTATAGCTCTTATTTCCTTTGACATCAACAACTCCAAATTTGCTGGTTCTAACCCCGAGACCATTGGATGGATCAAACCAATCACAGCGAAATAGTACACTTTTCAAGTTAAGCACACCAGCATACTCAATCTCAATGATTTCTTTCAAAATACCATAGAAGTTTGTATCGCCCGGGACATGAATACCATAATTTGCAGTGGCTTTATTTTGTCCAAAATTTTCACGTTACCGTCGTTGGTATATCCTGCGACCGCCCCTGGGTTGTTTGTCGCCTGCGCCAAAAACTGGTCAAGCCCTTCTCTAAATTCTCTAGACACTTCGCCAGTTTCTGGATCTTTGCTGTTGTACATCCATGCTCGAACCACGTAGACCTCATGATGCGAAGACATCTTCGAGTAAGTATCAAAATAATTTCTTTTTCAGAAATTTTTGGAAAAAAAAAAATTTCTCCTCGGATTGGTTTTTTTTATTATGATTGGAATGTTTGTTGTGAATTTGTTCATCACACATTCGAGGTTTTTATAGAAAACTGGATTATTTTGCTACTAATTTGCGACATTTTTGCGTCCATTTTGCGACACATTTGCGACAAAAATATTGCACCCATAGTTAGGTAAGCATCCTAAACACGTGTTCTAATAAATTCGTCGCAAAATTCTCGCAAAATTTGCGACGTTTTTGCGTCTAAAAGTTAAATTCGAAGCAAAATTGTCGCAAATGTTGTATTTATAATTTGGTAAGTTATTAGGACGAAACTTTTGTTTTTATAGTTTGGTAACTTAAGATGTAATTTGTACTTTTTTGTTATTAGTATTAATATGTTTGGGTGACAAGTAAAATTTTTGAAACTTATATTAATAATATAATATTCTGATATTTTAACATTATTTAATTTATTATTTTAACATTAATTACTAATTGACATCGATGTTTATAAACGTACGTACAATCGAGATATATATATATATATATAGTGCATTATTGCTTAAAAACGTAATACAAATAAACTGCTAACCTAAACACATATTTATTTTTATTTCCTTCAATTGATGACATGTATTACTCATCATCAATTTCTTCACCATCATCCGTCGTCGACCCTTCATCATCTACTTGGGATAACCAATTGTTAGGATTTCGATTAACACGACTGCTACTACCTTCTTCTGTGAACGTTGTACCTCTGTTTTCTTTAGATATAACATGTCAAATGAAATAAATAACTTGATTTTGTGTAATGATACTACTTAGTACAATACCTTTAAAATATATATTGTAACTTACATTGTTTATGTTATTCAGAGTAATGTTAAGATATGGTGTCGCCCTATCAAACTTAACAACTACAACCTCCTTTAGAACCAATACCGAACCCTCCTTTATGTGCGGCCCATATTTTTTATCAGATATGGCGGACCTATGAATGCTCGCTTGTACAGTCCCGGTAGGATCCTTCAACGAAAACAAATAACATTTATCGATTACTAAATATTTTTTTAATATGTAATTAATGTACACATTTGTTAAAAATATCTTTTGTTATAACTTATATATAAATTTTACCTTTAATATGATCATCGCGTCCCCCAATCCATTAGGTTCCATTTTATGAATCACTCCTACCACATATGGTACGTGACGCCATATGGTACGTGACGCCATTTTATGTAACTCTTTTACCAGTGTCCACCCACGGGTGTGTCCACCTGTATATATTCAACGTAGAATAAGTAAACTATATATAATTAAATCGTCAATTAAACAATATACAAACTCAGAAATATAATATATTAATAATAATAAAATTTCATTATACCTGTTAATTTGTTGACATTAGCAATTGTCGTCTTCCAAAGGACATCGGTGAACGATGGATCTTCTGCCTCGACAACACAGTTAACCATTTAAACATGTCTCTCATAAGAATTGCATGCTTCCAACATCGATTCTTCAAGTTTTTTCCTTGCCCGTTCTTCTGCTTGTCTCCCACCAGCCGGACCCGGAATCAAAGATCGATTGTTATCCATATTTGTTGAAGTATAGAATGCGAGGTAATTAATGTGGATATAAAATCGATTTTATAGAATGTTCATTTCAGTTTGCGACTAAATTGCTACTATTTTCCAAGACTTTTGCGACCGATTTGCGACTTAAATATTACACATATAAACAAGTAAGAATCAATTAAAATGTGTGTAACCAACTTTCGTCGCAAATCCCTCGCAACACTTAAATCGTCGCAAATTCGACGCACGTTTTGTGACCAGTTTGCGTCGAGTTGTAATTTTGGACGCAAAAGCGTCGCAAACGTTTATTCGACGCAATATCGTCGCAAAATGTGCGTCGAAGTTGCGTCTAAACATTTCCACAGACGCAAAATCGTCGCAATTTTGCGACGGTTTTGCTGCTATATTTTCCCACACAGATTAGCGACGTTTTTGCGTCATTTTGCCAAATGTCATCGCCGATTTGTCGCAAAATCGTCGCAAATTTGCGAGGCTTTATTTCCGTCGTAAATTTCCGTTGCAAATGGCCCTGTTTTCTTGTAGTGAGTATAGTTTTTTTACAACAAAATTGAACCAAAAATTTATTATAATCACAATATAAACGTAAGAAATATTACAAGCATATGCAAAGACATATATACTTATATATTCTTATTGAAACGAATCCCAAAGTTGTTGTTTTATTCCATCTCGTGTCGTATTCATATGGCCTCCTTCAATTGTTTCTTCTTGTTGTTGCACAAAAGGTTCTTCTGCATCTCCCCCATCTTCCTCGCTGTTAAGAAAATTTTCTTGTGGTATTGCATTACCAGCTAAAGCATCATCAAAGTCAACATCCAGAATTTCAGATTGACGAATAAAGTTATGCAATCCCGCTGTGGATATGATTACGTTGTTTTGAGTCTTGACATCGTATCTTGGAAACTCTGATAAAATTTTCCTTTTTTTTTCCAAACACCAAATGTTCGTTCGATCACTGAACGGAGCGAAGAATGCCACCGGTTAAATAACTCCTCTGCATCTCTGGGCGGAGAACCATTTAGAAATTGTGTCATATGATACCTGTGACCCCTATACGGCGCCAAAAATCCTCGTGTGTTAGAATAACCAGAATCCACAAGATAATACTTCATGGGCAGGGGCATTGGAAAAGTCGGGTCACGCTCCATTGCGCAAGACAAAACTCTTGCATCATGCACAGATCCAGGACACCCAACAAATATATAAGTGAACAACATATCCAAGTTGCATATCGCCAAAACATTAATGCTCGTCTGTGAATGCCTGTTATAGAAACGAGTAGCCTCTGCGCCAGTCACCAGAACCGTACAATGAGTGTCATCCATTGCACCAATGAAACCATTAAAATAAGGCCAATATCTACGATCACCTCGTAGACCTCGTGGTACTTGGCAGAGTTGCTCGGGAGATTGCTTCCTCATTAAGCTAGTAGATAGTTTTGTGCATGCTTTTAGACATTCCTTAAATTTACGTCCAACAGTCTCTTGAGCGCGTCCGAATATGAGCCCTACAGTATGCTGTGTCATGTTATGACCACATATGACAAGAAACATTGCCACATTTTCCTCCACGGATATGTTTTTTGTGCAATTTAGATCATACTCTGTCTGTAATGTGTCACATAAACGTGTGAAAACCTCTATGCGCATCCTCAGCAAATGTAAGCAATCTCTTGGGTAATTGTAAATCCTTTTCTCAATGTTGCACCATCCTAATCCCTATTCAGCTCCCATTGGTTGTCGACAATAATATCTTTTGCAGTAATCTATCACCGGTTTGAAGAGTGCTTCCATGATATCCATGTGCTCAAGATAAATTAGTTCAAGTAGCTCATCATCGGTGAGATTATGTAATCCGCGGGAATGTAACTCAAGTATACGAAGACCCTGAAAATGAAAACAATTTCATTTAATTAAAAGAGGACATACACTGGTAAACATTAAGTAAGAAGCAAGATAACTATTATATTTTGAATATGGAAAAACACAACATAATTATTCTTTTAGTTTTCGTCATCACTGTCATTGTTTACGACATTGCGATTAAATTGGTCTGGAGATGAATTTAAATTTTATTGTGGGTTGGAGTTTGGAACTTGAAATCCTTCTCTCCGTCTAAAGTGGTCTGGAGATCCGGACCCACCATAGTGCGAAAATCCTCCGGGGTTTGGAGATCCAGCACCACCGAAGTTCGCAGTTCCTCCGAAGTATGAAAATCCTCCGGGGTTTGGAGATCCAGCACCACCGAAGTTCGCAGTTCCTCCGAAGTATGAAAATCCTCCGGGGTTTGGAGATTTAGTACCAACGAAGTTCGCAGTTCCTCCGAAGTGTGAAAATCCTCCGGGGTTTGGAGATCCAGCACCACCAAAGTTCGCAGTCCCTCCGAAGTTTGAAAATCCTCTGGGGTTTGAAGATCCAGCACATCCGAAGTGTGAAGTCCCTCTGAAGTTTGAAGAACCAAAACCACCAAAATTTTCAGTCCCTCCAATGTTCGCAAATCCAGCACCACCAAATTGTGTAAATCCTCCTAAGCCCGGAGACCCTGATCCACTACCAACAAATCCTCTACTGCTTGGTCCACTGGGACCACTGAATTGGCGTTTCCAGGGACTACCCCGGAAAGTACCACTGCGATCATAACCTGTCACTCCTTCTAGAAAACGAATTCTTTCCTCGTTACTCTGGAGTAAGGCAAACCTTTTTTGCTCAATAGGATCTTTCAAAACCTCTGCTGACGTCCACCAAAAATCAGTAAATTTCTCGATGTCTTCTAGCTCATTAAATTTCAACCATGATTCCCTCTCATAATCCTCTTTCGGTTGGTGACGTGCATTCCACATTTGGATTGGGGTTTGCATATTTGCAAGATGTGAATGGATAGTAGTCAAGTGTGCGTCCATAGCAGCTCTCCTTCGTGGAGTTTGAGTGCTTTGTCGAGTTGATTGAACTCTTCCCCTACGGTTGTTTCTATCACCTCTATTACCACTTCCGCTGGACCGTCCTCCATGTGTGGTTATCTCAACAGGATTTGACGATGAAGAGGCACGGTTACCCATCGGTCGGTGTGGCTGAAAATCTGTTTCAAAACTGAATGGTCCTTGAGTTTCTGGTACGCTTTCGGTAAAGGCTTCTTCATCATCATCTTCTTCATACTCTTCTTCTTCTTCATCATCATCAAGGTCGGCTTCCCCTATCTCATAGATTTGACTAGCTGATGTCATATCGTCGTCCACAGGACAATGTGGACCATACACTTTGTGCATTAAATCTATACGTGGCAGGGGGTTTTTCTTTAACCTTGTTGCTCCTGGCGTATCCTGCAACATATGAAATTTCATTCATACAAACAACTAAAAAATAAAATTAAATATATTTAGAGGTATATATGGTCAATATTCATACCTTCGCTCGATCGTTCCACCATTGTGGATTCATGATAATTATTCCCGTATCAGGATCGAGCGATACACCTGAACGCTTTTTAAGCCTCATATAGGTCGTGTACAAGGCCTTAAAGTCATATACCTTTTGTTTACATTTGTCCCAATCAATTTGCTTACCGCTCATTTCTTCGAATCTTTTCCTAAATCTAGTTTTTCCATGGTTAGTAATGGGTACAATCTGCTCGTAGTTTATCTTTTGAACTTCTTCTTCTAATAATTCGATGAATATAGTGTTCAACTCCCGCGTCCAAACAAATCTACCCTACAGTTTTAATTCTCACAACTCTTCAAATTAACTACACTAATGTTATATAATTCAATGTATAACTTAATATAATAAAAACCTACCTGGTTTGATGGTCCAGCCCCCGTGTTTCCCGCTCGTCTCATAATTCTACGCAATAAACATTATAAATATTTTCTGTTAATATTTTCATATAATGATATTGTAACCACAATTTTTGTAAATATTTGATTTACCAAGTATTTTGATGACAAAATATAACGTAATTATTGGTAAATTCTCCTGGTTTAAATCATCTAAAATGTTTTAATAGCAAAAATATTTATTGACATACAAATAAAAAACAACTACATATATATAATTTTTTTATTATACTTAATTAACCAATTCATTTAGTGTTAACTGTCAAGATACAACTATTATAAGTCATAATTTTTTTAAAATTTAATTATAACTAATTACAATTTTTCATTTTTTTATAATTTCAAATTAACTTTAACAAAATGTAGATAAAATAATTCAACTTAATATGTTTAAGTAATTGGATTTGAGTTTGACTTTGACAAAAATATAAAAACGTAAGTGAAGTTGATTGCTTATAAATTGTATGAGGTTTTCATAATTATATGGATCTTTCCTCAATGAGCTTATTTATTATATATCAAATTTTACAAATTTTTATTTTAAGAAAATGTTATTTTCTTGATTTTTATGGGCAGGGGCATTGGAAAAGTCGAGCCACGCTCCATCAAAAACAAAATCTAAAATCTAAAATTATTAACCAAAAACAAAAACTCATTTCACAAACTTGAAACAATCATAAATTAATTGCTTTGGGAGAAATTAAACCTCTGTAAAAATGAATGAAAAAATGAAATTGATGAATTATCGGTTGAAAAAAATGTGAACGGTAACAGTTTGACAATTATATTGTCGGTTGAATCATTCCACTATCATAATTCCACTATCGATTTAAGCATTTATGAGGAAATTGAGAATACCCAGAAGACAAAAACGGAGAAAATAAATCTTTGTGAAAATTAATAACAAAAAAAAATGAATTATAAAGTAAACGTGAACTTACACTGGTTTTTTTTTTTGATGACCAATGTTTTGATGCAAGCTGAAAAAATCCGTTGTCTATATGATATGAGAAGATGCATCACTTATATATACAACATTGAAGTCATTGTTCTATCACGGGTTTGTTTTGCCTCTCGTCCTCTACTTTTGTAAAAATTTGTGACAAAAGGAAAAAAATAATAAAAAAAGAAGTCGTTGTTCCTCAACTGCTTTTGCTGACAAAAAAAAAAACAAAAAAGTAAAACTCTGACAGACAGAAAAAAAAGAAAAGAAAAAGTAAATAAAAGAAAGTGGAATATGAATGGTGTTGGTGTCACAATTATACCGAAAGTGGAACCATTCCACCGACACCATTTAGAGCCATAGAGTTGAAAATCCGATTGAATTATCCGAGTTTAACTCCGTGTATTTTAATACATTGAGAGTATTAATTACAAACCACTAACCTGAATTTAATATGATATTTTTTATTAATCTATCTCTAAAATTATAGTCACCATCATAATGTCAAAATATCAACTATATAAAGTGGAGGCATCTTTAGTTAAAGGTTATGCCAAAGACTGGAATACATATATTTTTGGATTGCAATTGCAAATTACATCAACAAAAATGGACTCAAATGGTTTAGTTTAATTAGGAAAATTAAATCACGCCACTAAAGTGTTTAAAAAGAACTCTTTCTTTTTGGCAGAGAATCTAGTGGTAATTTAGAAGCTAAAAATTCTTCAGGTGACATGGAAGTCCGTACGGATTTACAGGCGTTTTAAAGTAAAGTAAAGTAAAAAACAAAATCTTAACAGTGAAATATATCGACACAATAAGATGGGTGATGTGTTATAACCAACACGTGTCGACGTATGATTGCATTATACTTTGTCGGAAGCGTGTTCGCTGAGCCAAAGCCTCCTTTTTAACAGTGACTTGTCTACATTATTATTTATTTACATTTCTATCCTTTTACTTCTTTAAATATACCAACATCGTAAATATTTATTTTTGGACCAACTTATGGTTTCATTTCACACTTTTTTTTTGGTGTCAATCTAATTTTTATTCTTCAATGTAAAAACTGCATAAACCAGTTTCAGATGCAAAAAGCACAAACCCAAAAAGAGTAAAGCACATTCTAAAAACTAGACCATACTACAAAACTAGACTTATGGTTCGACTGGCAAAGTATAATGGAGTTTAAACTGGAGCAGGAGCAGGAGAATCAAGCAGCATTACCATTATGCTATACTGCTCTGATTAAAATGCACAGAGCTTTGAGTGATTATATATAAAATTAAGATAAATTATTTTATCACATTATTTATATGTATTCTTATACATTATATATGTATATACACACACACACACACATATATATATATATATATATATATATATATATATTAGTCATAAATTATACATCAAAATTTTTAAAATTTGTTATTAGATTACTATTTCATTATAATACTATTTTAGCAAATAGTATGTCATATAAACTAATAATATGTATTAAGTTTAAATGTTAATATAATTATGTTTATAAATTATTAAACTGAATATGTTATTATTCAAGTTATATTTTATTAAGAATTATTTAAAAGTAATAGAACATATAAAGCAACATTAAATTTTAATAAACATATATATATATATTCTATAATTACATAAATAACGTATATTAATTTTTAGTGAAATGCATTGTGTATATATTATTTTTTTAAATTATGATAAGACTTTTTTAATTTTTCTAATTTAAATTATATTTAAATGAATTATTTTCTTTTTATAATATTATTTCAAACTATAGAACAAATAAAATAATGATAAACATGAACTAAAATAACTAAAAGTTTTTATTTATAGAATTTGTTTTGATGTTATCTAAAAATAAATTAGTTTTATAATTTTATTTTAAATTTTTTTAATATATTAGAGCTCAATGCTCTGGAAAAGCTCCACTTGAGAGCATTGAGGGCAAAAGTATTTGGGAGCATTAGCAGTTAATAAATGCTCTGCTTAATGCTCTATTAATTACACGTAATTGAATAGTACAGAACATGATGCTCTTTTAAATGCTCTGCCAATCAAGCTCTTAGATTAGCAAAGGTAACCTAAATGATAAAACAAAGTCAAACTAAGGCAAGACCCGGTTAACATAAACCAAATAAATAATCCACCAACATTCGGGTTTAGCTAATCTATTACAAATGACATTTATCGTAAGGTGAAGAAGATAAAGCAAAGTAAGTTTTAGTATTGAGGCAATATACTGAAAAGAGGGTCAAGATTTGGAGCACTCGGGGCAAGGGAAACAACCTTTGGCTCGACAATTATCGCAAGCGACTGATCTTACGTTAGACGATGAGTCGCCGAATCCAAATATTCCTCCTGATTTGATCGTTCATGTCCCTTTGCATTGTCTACAAGCTACACTCTTAAGATCACCACATTTTCTACACATCCCAAGAGATCTGCAATATTTTGTTTTTTAACAAACACATGTTCAATGATGGTAATTAGATACAAAGAACAAGTGTATAGTTTCATTCAGCTATAGACAACAAACAACACTCTAGAACAATTCTTGGAGACAATACCTACACAGTCTCACTCATTACAAATGTAAGATTTTTAGAATCAAGAATCAAATACAAAGAATCTCAACATTGTGAGAAGTTACATAAGCATATGATTCACTCACCTTGAACATTTCAATTCATAAAAAAACGAGAATCAAAATATTTACCACTTTCAAATTGTGAAAAAACAAGAAGAAACATGTTTCAATAGTGAGAGACTAAAGACATAATAAAACCAACATAGGATTTTGATTTCAAACAACCACATCACATAGGATTCTACGCAATTACTACCATCATCATCATCATCATCATCATCATCATCTTTTTACCAAAAAAAAATAAAAATCATCATCATCATCTCATAGGCAAAATCAAGCATGTTCATCCAAAATCTGGATATAATACGACATGGGTTTTCACTCAGAACACGAAAATTGAGGGGAAAAATGAAGATTTTTTTGTTTTATCAGAAATTTGTAAGATATCATTTTTTCTTTTTTGACCTTCTCTGAGTAGCAGCTATAAAAGCATCAACCTTAGGAGCAGCAATGGTGGCACCAAGAAGCAGAGCTCCAACTGCGAAACCCGCAACTTCATTTGATGTTAAACTCTGCATCCTCGTCTCTTTGCTTCTTCTTCTCTTTAATTCTATCCGACACTGACTTTAATTAAAATTATAAATACGATACGATTCTGTTAGTCAACAATTGGCCTATTAGCTCAGTTGGTTAGAGCGTCGTGCTAATAACGCGAAGGTCACAGGTTCGATCCCTGTATAGGCCAACATTTTGTTGTTTTTATCCTTGCTTTTTTTTTGTTTATTCTATTTTGACCCCATATGTTTTGATATAACCAATTTCATCCCTAACAATAAAAAAGACAAATCTCTCTCCTAATGTTTGTAGGGTTTAAACAGCTTGACTCGGTTTTTCCGCTTCCAATCTGAAACTGCAAGAAGCGATAGGGTTTTTTCAATCTTCACTCAAACAAGTCGACAAATCTCGACATCTATATTCACATATCTATAGTTGTCTCTTTGTTCGCTCCAAAAGCTTAAAGCTTTGTGATTTTCCGTTTGGGTTACAGATTCGTTTTTGTAATACTGTTTGTGAATCTTTTAATAAAGAAGAGAAGAATAATCTAATGGAAACAGATCTGAATGATTACGTTGTTATCAAGGAAGGTGAAGCTGAGATTCTTATGCACAAGAAGAACCAAGTCTTCTTCAACAATGCTCAGGTTCCACTTCTTTTTGTTTTTGTTGCTCTTGGAATTGAATTACTGCAAAAAAGTTCTTCTTTTTTGCTAATATTTTATTGAATTACATAGAGGGCAATCTTAGGATTGATCAAGTATTAGTTTTGGAGGTTACAATTTAGTGTCTTATTGTGTTAGTGAGAAACTAATTGCTTATTGTTTCTTAGACAATGGTTTTATATTTGAATTCATATGGATTTGTGTGTGAGCTAAACTAATTGCTTATTGTTATGTGGTTAGGTGAACAATAGGGACATGTCCATTGCTGTCCTAAGGGCGTTTATATCTAAACGCAAGCAAGAACATGAGGCGATGTTATCTAAAAGAGTTAGATCATCAGGGAAAGTGGTTGAGAAGGATGTCTCTGAAACTTCCAAGGACGAAACTACTGCTGAAAACGGTGAGGATAACGGTAAAACCAACGGTGAACATGAAGTAACATCTCAGGATGAACCAAAGGAAGCTGCCAAGACCGTATATGAACCTGCACGGAGGGAACTCAAGCCACCAAGAGTGCTTGAGGTAACTATATTTTGTTTTCTTATTTTTATTGTGCTTTTCGGTTAGATAACTTTTGATTGTGTACTTATGTGTAGGCCCTGTCAGCTTCGGGGTTACGGGCGTTGAGATATGCTCGTGAAGTTGAAGGAATTGGTCAAGTTGTGGCTTTAGATAATGACCCAGGTATTTTTTTCCCCCCTCAACATTTGTGCTCGTAAAGATGTTTCGAAAGTCGACTTTTCTTCTATCTTAACTTCCCATAATAATATTGTAATTACCATTTTCCTATTGTAGCATCCGTTGAAGCTTGCCAGAGGAACATAAAGTTCAATGGCTTGATGTCTACTTCAAAAGTGGAGTCACATCTTACCGATGCTCGTGTCCATATGCTCACCCACCCAAAAGAATTTGATGTGGTATGCGTTCAGTTTTCGCAAAGATTTAGTCAAAAGATTCTTGACTGCCTTATTGTGTTAACTAATTTGGTTTATTGTTGTCTTAGGTTGATCTTGATCCATATGGTGCACCGTCTATTTTCCTTGATTCAGCTGTTCAATCAGTTGCCGATGGTGGGTTGCTCATGTGTACTGCAACTGATATGGCAGTATTATGTGGGGCTAACGGCGAGGTCTGCTATTCCAAGTGAGATTTCATTACCCCTTCAGTATCACCTTATTCCGAAAACAAATATCGGGTCTGAAAACAAATATATAACGGCGAGGTTTTGTCTGAATGTCTTAAATATATTTATAGATACGGGTCCTATCCAGTGAAAGGCAAGTATTGTCATGAGATGGCTTTGCGCATTCTCCTCGCCAGCATCGAGGTATTTTTTTTTGCTATGGCTTTGATTGTTTTGAAGATGGTCTATTACTGTTTTTTTCTCTAAAAGCTGTCATATTGTTGATTTGCAGAGCCATGCAAATCGCTACAAGCGGTATATTGTTCCTGTTCTATCAGTCCAAATGGATTTCTACGTCCGTGTTTTTGTCCGAGTTTACACGTGAGTTTTTCTTTCTTTTTCAAACATTTCCTCTCAGCTAGAAGCAAGTAAAGACTAAAATCTTTATGAAATGCAGTTCGGCGAGTGCAATGAAGAGTACTCCACTGAAGCTCTCATATGTGTATCAATGCATTGGTTGTGATTCCTTTCATCTTCAATCTGTTGGAAGATCTGTCCCTAAGGTTTCATGTCTCTCTCTTTGCGTAGTTGATTTAGTTACTGTTGGAAGATCTGTCTTTTTATAATCCTTTTTGAAAAATCTGTTGCAGAATAAGAGTGTGAGGTATCAAGCAGCAATTGGCCCTGTTGTTCCTCAGGATTGCACTCATTGTGGAAAGAAATTTTACATGGGTGGACCGATATGGTCTGCTCCAATTCACGATCAAGAATGGGTCTCTTCGATACTAAACGGTGTTAAATCCATGAAAGACAGATATCCAGCTTACGACAAAATCTGCTCTGTTCTTACCACAATCTCAGAGGTAAAAATTATCTTCCAAACTACTTTGAAAGTGCCAGTTTTTGGTTTGGTTCAATTTCTCTAAACCTCTATTTGTTTGGCTTGTCTTCAGGAATTGTCTGATGTGCCGCTGTTTTTTAGCCTTCATAGTCTCTCTGCGACGCTAAAATGTACTTCACCGTCAGCAGCTTTGTTTCGTTCAGCGATAATCAATGCAAAGTACCGTGTCTCGGGGTCACATGTATGTCCGCTTGGGATTAAAACTGATGGTCCAATGGAGATTATCTGGGACATCATGCGGTGCTGGGTAAACCATCTCCGCACCTTCATTTTCCTCAACTAAGCCTTAACTGTCTTTATTTTTTTGTCCTCTCGGTGATAACGAACAAACTATTTTTGTTGTAGGTGAAAAACCATCCCGTGAAGGCGCAGTCACCTGAACTTCCTGGAAGTGTGATTCTATCTAAAGAACCATCTCATCAGGTCACTCTTTCGCTTGCCATTGTTCTAAAGCTTTCATTCTTTGATTTGAAACTTGAGTGTTTTTTTAAACAAAGTTTTTTCATTCGGACAGGCTGATTTTTCGCGTCACATTGGTTCACTTAGCAAAGCACAGGCAAAGAAAGTAGCCCGGTTTCTGCCAAACCCGGAGAAGCATTGGGGTCCAAAGATAAGGGCTGGTCGTCAAATCACAAGCAAACACGTCTCGCTTCTTGGCCATGAAGCAGTTAACGGTCATATCAATGGCCGCAAGGAAGCAGAAGCAGAGGAAGAAGAAGAGGAAGAAGAAGAGGAAGAAGAGCAGCAAGAAGATGAGCCAGACCTGAAACGCCAGAAGACAGAAGAGGATATTGCCTCAACATCATAGTGAGCTAAGAATGTTCACACAAGAATTTTAGAATTTTGTTTGCACCTTTTTGTTTAACATTTGTCATCATGAGTTATACTTTTTTGATCCAAGCACAGTTAGTGTAACTTTCGAGTTTCAACTATATATTTTGTATTGATTTTTTTAGTTGGTGTCATACTAGTTTTTGAGGTATCTTATTATATAAACTAGACTCTTCCCCGACCATTCCTTGTTTGTGGTATCTTCCACAACCCATAAATTCAACATACTCGTATCTCTAAGATTGGTTAGGCTATAAGAAGAGTTAGTTTTCCACCATAATCTATAAGTCTCAATTCTTAGAGTTTATGTTTGTTAGGGTAAAAAACATGTGGTCCATACTTTAAACTACGATTAAAGCTTAAAAGGTGATTCCAAGGGAGCACCCTCGCATCTGACTCGGCGTGACAGACGGCGATAATAGTTGAAGAGTCACATGCAACATAGCAGAGCAGTAGGGTCAGCTTAGACAAGTTAGATAGAACAGAGGAAAAGCACTCAAGTTCATCTTACTAATTTATCCAGGCAGGTAGAACTCCATAAATATACCCTTATCTACTCCACAAGAGGAAGATCGACCTATTTTGGCTAAAATACTTATATTAAGAGCTATATTCTGTGAGCTAGGGACGATCAATCTCGACACTCTCTTTATGGATTTTTAGGGCCAATTTACGTATCTCTGGTTATGACAAGTTTTTGGCCAGAACTTTGTCTGTTTTCACTTTCTTCTCTCTCTCGCCACTAAATTTATTCTCTAAACAACCTAAATACTCTGTGGACTATCTTCCTTTGGCCCGGAGTCATCACTTTCCATCTCTCGTTTTCCGACATTTAGGGGTTGTTCGTTTGGTCATCCAGACGCAGCGTCTGGACGCAGATATCAGACGCTGTTCATTTTTGTCAAATTATGAAGTGCGTCTAGATGCGGAAACTGGATGCAAAATGAAACTCATCCAAAATATCCAAAATTTTTGGATGAGTTTGAAAGTAGAGTTTGGATGCGAGTTTGAAAGTAGAGTTTGGATGCACTTAAGTGCGTCTCAAATTACAAAAGTCAAAAATACCCTTATTTACAAAAATAGCATTAAATCAATTATATTTTCGCCAAAATCGCAAAATCACACTTTATGCCAAAACCGCAAAATCATTTTTTTCTCGCCAAAACCGCAAAAATTATTTTCCTGCCAAAACCGCAAAATCACGTTTTCCCGCCAAAACCGCAAAATCACGTTTTCCCGCCAAAACCGCAAAATCACGTTATCCTGCCAAAACCGCAAAATCACGTTTTCCCGCCAAAACCGCAAAATCACGTTTTCCCGTCAAAATCGCAAAATCACGTTTTCCCGCCAAAACTGCAAAATCACGTTTTCCCGCCAAAACCGCAAAAAAATATTTTCCCGCCAGACGCAGATACCTAAATACCAAACGAACATAGGTGCATCCAGATATGATTTCTGGACGCATGAACCAAAAACACAAACGAACAACAACGAGATGCTGCGTCTAGATACTGCGTCTAGATATTGTATCCAGACACCCAAACGAACAGCACCTTACTTTCTTGACTCCCTTCGATCCATCGTGGTCTTTCTCTCTCTTTCATCCTCATTTGTCTTCTAATCTTACTTAAACGTTAGATAGTCGTCATACAACACCCCCAATTGTGTTTGCCGAAGCCTTCACTTGTTCGACGACTGTGCAAGAGCGGATCCCTTACTTCATGTTCATTTGTCGCTCGGGCCGCGGTGTCATGGACTAAGGGATCGAGTTGTGATGGGCAACTCCGCCTTCAAATCGCCATATAGGTATCATGGTATGGTTCCGTCCGGACACTTTGCCCCGCCAGCCTATTCCTCATCTGGTTTCACCATATCAGTTGGTGTTTCCTGCATAATAGTTAATGAAAAATGTATTATTAGTGATTTAGTATAATAGCCCATTGATTAAAAACTTTAATCTATATATATAAAGAAACTTTTTCTCTCTTTTCATGCATCCACATCATCTTCCACATTTATATTAAATTATGTTTTTTTTTAAATAATAATTTCACATTTAATACTTTGGTTATAACATTATGAAAAGAATTTGAAAAGTCATTATTCATATTTTAAAATAAACATGAAACTTTAAAACTTATATGATACTAAAATAATAACAAGTTTAATAAATTTGGTTATACTAATATATATCACACTATAAATATTTAGTTAGGTAAAATTGTATCACATATATTATCAAATATCAAACAAGTCCTACAACTAAATTCATGAACCAAAAAATAAGTTCATAAATATTACATCAAATAAAGAGAAAGTAAATTAAATTTAGTAACTTAAGAGAATTATTGCAGTTATACATAAATAACGTGAAAATAAGAGAAGAAGATAATTATTGTTGGTACCAACAATATTATAACATTAAAAAATTAAATATTATTTTTTTATGATTTTAAGAAAATTTTGAATGTAACTATTGGGGGAGGAGAAAATAAAAGTTTCAACTATTAAATATCTAATATAATATCTATCATGTTATGTTAGTGCAAATAATATACTGGAGACAATGCGAGATGAAATTTCAAAGTTTGATGTGTAACATAATCTATTTGTAACCTTTTATATTTTTAATTAAAAAAATTATGTTTTTAATTTAAATAAAATTCATCAAAATTCATAGTAAAAAAATATTTTCAAATGATATATCGAAAAGACAATTATCCAATTATACATAACTAAAGTGCAAAAGAGAATAAAAGAAATTATTTTTTTAAGAAACAAGTTATAATATTTATAGAAAATAATATATGCTTAAAAAATGAAAGTGTGTTTTATGATTTTATTTTAACCCAAAAAGATAATTTAAATGTAACTATAACATGAGAAGAAAATAAAAATGCTAAATTATTAAATAAATGATATAATATACATCATGTGATGTAAGTGTAGTTTTATTATGTCATGTGTTTGTTTTTTTTTATCATAAACATGGGTTGAATACCAAAGTGGAATACAATGGTGGGATACGGGTTTGAAATACGAAAGTCGGTGTCAACAAGTACGACATCATAGGCCAAGCCCACACACGGGAAGCCAAAATTTTTACAACCAGAAACCTATCTTAAACAAATTGAACAAAAATAAACTTCGAGCTAGAGAGAGTCCAATCAAACAATAGTCATCTCTACAAACTAGTGACTAAAACAAAAATTAGATACAGGTCGCAATCTCTGAACCTATATTCACACCAAAAGAAGGCAGCAACACGTGAGCAAAAAAGACCAATGAGCTTATTACCTCCATGAAGCTTGATTAGGGATAAAAACCAACGTGAATGACTATAACAATCTAAAACAGAGGCAAAGAAGATCATTAACAAATAAATAAATACAAAATCCAATACACTCACTGATATTCAACCCAATATCATCGAGGGAAAGCTGTTGAAAAGTATCGCCGCATGTGTGATGTAAGTGTAGTTAATATCTTGGAAAGAATACGAGAGGAATTTCAAAGCCAATGTGAAAAGAAATGCATTTTTTAACCTTACAAGTACTTTGTATATTTAATTTTAAATAATTAAGTTTCCTATTCAACCAATAGTTTCATATTATCAACGTTGCAAAACAAAAGTCATAGTAATCAAACAAAGTTTTAAACAAACATATATATTTTCAAATAGTAATCATCAATATTCAAAAATGCTTAAGAATCACTTTATATTTTCATGTTTATGTAGTTTAGATAAGAGAAAAAAGAAACAATAAATTTTTATTCTTAGTTTTAAAAGAATTAGATATTTATCAAACTAATTGTTTGTAAATATAATAAAACTGTAAAAGAAACACTCGCGCTCAGCGCGAGCAAATTCTAGTAGAATCATAAATTTAAGAAAACGACACCAAAATTTTGTTACTTAAGAATACATTATATATATATTTCAATTTTTTTTGTGGTCATTTATATATTAATTATTTTAAATATAGAAAAAGGTTACTATATGTTAAATTTAAATACCTCGTGTAGGGTGATATTATCACCGGTGTTGGTGTTGGGGTTTGTCCGATTACCCAAAATGGCTCCGTTCTGTTGAATCGGCACCGTTCCGATGGGACAGTTGGCAGTTGCGCCATATGCTTCCGATGCTTTTCTTTTGCGTCTCCTTAGCTTTAGGTATTTCATATGGCACTTCCTATTTATTGTTTACACAGAAAAAAATATTATCTATTTAGTTTTCTCAAAAATAGTATATAACATTGAATTTAATTAGAAATTTCATAGATAGCAGATTAATCAAAACCTGGATTTTGTGGCGTTTTAAAAGATCATTCTCAATTAATGCTAGCTGCTTATACTTGTCGAGCCATTTGACAACACCTCCATCCGAACTCTGTTAAAGATGATAAAAAAAATTAAATCAGTAAAAGTTAGCAACATGTTAGGTAATTATTAGAAAAATATTTCGATATTTTAAGGTAAAATTACATCACTTTTAAGATTTTTTGGGTTTTTTTTTTTTTTTTGTCAACAAGATTTTATGGTTTTAACAACATATATACGACGTCAAAAATTCTGTATACATGAAAAGTCCATTTTGATTTGTACTGGAAAACATTATATATATATATATATATATATATATATATATATATCGTATATAGTGTGTGTGACATATCTGATGGTTTCTAGACTAGCTTAGGGAATGAAATGTCTGTAGGAACTAGATACATTTTAGCAAGATGGACTTTTCATACAAATTACATCACACATATAAACGACGTAAAAAATTCTATATATATGTAGAGTTATAGTTACATGGAATGTTTCATAATTCAAAAAAATTTCTATTTATAGTGATCTGAGTCTACGTACCATCTACCCTAATTAATATATATAAATAAATTCCATTTTCCGTAAGAAGGAAATTTATTATAGAAACGAGTAGGCAAGATTAATGGAAAGCTAAGTTTGACAATAATTTTGGTTTAACATAATTTGTAAAACAAAAAAATAAAAGAAAACGGAAATTATAGAAATATATGAACGGCCAGTATGCCACAGGGGCACAGGGTATGGCCATTTATTTTACCTTTTCTATCTTAATTTCCTTGTATAATTGATTTATTTACATAATTTTATTTACAAGTTTTCTTAAAAGTCATATAAATTCTTCTGAGTGAGCATAAGAAAAAAGACGAAACAACGCTAGTATATGTATAAAAAGAACCTGAATGAAATGGTTCTTCAGTAGAGGATTCTTTAAAGCGGGTTGCTCGAACTTGTTTCAAGGGAATAAAGTCCTTGTAGACTTATAGGCACTTTTGTCTTCTCTACATGGACAAGATTGGTCTCATTCATTGTATATATTAGGAAGATTGACTTTTATAGAATTCCAAACATACACACTACTACTTTAAAAATGTAATTATACGGGAACCAAATGAAGAAACATCATACATCACATAAATTGTTTACCGTTTCAAAAACTAATCATACCATATAAAAAGAAAAGATTATAGTTTTTCTAAGAAAGTATGTATGCCAAATATTTATAAAAAAAACCGAATAGGTACACCCTTGTAAGCATCATCAACGTTATTGAATTGGTGTGTACACCAAATCCTACATTATTTGAAAAGATTAAATTTTAAAAATAAATAGAGTTGAATCAGTATTGAAAATAGTAACGTTATCTTACATGCTTTGCAACTCTCTGGCTTCCGAAATTAGAATAGGGAAATATCCAAAATATTTTTCACAAAAACAAGACGAAATTCATCTACACAAACATTAAAAGTTGTTAATACGCTATAAACATCTAACATATATACTATATACATTTAATGATGTTTTATATTTATAAGACATTTAATCATATTTTATTTTCAAGCACATTAGTTAATACAATATAATAATGTTTGAATGGAAAAACACAAGTTGAAATAATATAAGTAGAATATAGGGTAATTGACATGAATAATACTCATGTGATTAAAAATTAAGTTTTTAACATGACCTAAATCAAAATTAGGTATCTAACATTGATTAAATATATAATTACTTTGTTACCCTTAATATATTTTTGAGTTTTAACTTAGGAAAAGAAAACCTAAAAATAATAATATTAGCCTAATACCAAATTCTACAATTTCACCTCGCCACTTTCTTTTTCTTGTTCTTCTTACGTTCCTCTTCTTCTTCTTCTACAATTCATATTGATGATTTTCTTCTTCTCCTCTTCCCCCTTGTTATGCTCCTTCTTCTTCTAGTGCTTCTTCTCCTCCTCCTTCTTTAAATCAGTTTTACAATTATACAATCTTAACTTGTTATCATGAATTAAATCTCCAATTATGTATTTATTTTGTTCTTAACTCGTGGCCACATATCTTAATCTCTATTCACGAATTAAGATGGTGCTCGATGGAGATCGACATAGTTAACTATGTTCGAAAAACAAAATCGGTAACTATACTTTTGATATTAGTTAACTATATATGTTATTTTCTTAATTAAAATAGGTAGCTATTTTATAATAATAATTAACTATGTATGTGTGCATACAACTAATACTATGTATACAACTATTACCACATATTGTTATACTATAGTGAACTATGATAATAAATTATATGTAAATAATCTCCTATATAGTTCACTATTATGTATTAAATAGCTTACATGAACCAATATAATAGTT
Organism: Draba incana; assembly: GCA_963576765.1. NCBI lineage: Eukaryota > Viridiplantae > Streptophyta > Magnoliopsida > Brassicales > Brassicaceae > Draba > Draba incana. The sequence continues at coordinate 11,458,286 of OY755205.1, forward strand.
AACTATGGTTTGATAATAGTTAACTATATTCTTTTTCATCATACAAACTATAACTCATAATAGTTGACTATGTATGTTATTCTTCTTCATTATGCAAAATTAAATAGTTGACTATGTGTGTTAATTAAATAACTATTACAAATAATGATATTTTCATGTAGTCAACTACGTTATGAAATTAATAGAGTAGACAAATTATGCTATGAACTAGTTAACTATTATTTTTTAATTATGTCATATATAGTTCACTATCAGTATGTACAAAATAGCTTACATTAATAGTTGACTAAATATATTCGAATAGTTGACTAGAAATATTCTTATTTTGTTGTAAGACTCTCAAATTTGAGAATGATATTATTGTTTTATGTAGTTATGGAAGCTTGATAAAAATAAAATCTGTAAAAAAAAAAGAAAACGTTTTTTAGGAGAGATTGTAGGGATTTTTTTATTCTTGAATTACTATTTTCCTTAATAAATTTCATAAAGGTTAATATAAATCATTAAAGTTTTTTATTAATTATAATTTATAATTTATAATTAATTGATTCATTAAGGGTATTTTAGTCAAATTTTCTAAAGGGAATGTTAGTCACCTAATTTCTTGTTAGGTCATGTTATACACCTAATTAGAAGTTTTCAAACTATTATACACCTAATTAACCCTAGAATATAAGCAAAACATAAGCAAAACAAAACTATATTTGTCCTATATAGATAACGAATCTCTCATATGATTTGGCTTACATCGGGTTTATGACCAATATTGTCAAAGTGGACGAGTTTTTTTTTTTTTTTCTTTTGGGGAAAATACTTTATTACACATCAATATTACACAAGTAGCCATTGGATTACATAAAGTGAAGCACTTATTCTAGCAGACTTAGCTAGTATATCTACATACCCTAATGTGCTTCTTCGAACATAGGAGAAAGTAAAATTACACTGAGAAGCGATATTACTAATGTCTTTTAAACACATAAAAACAGACTTGTTATTCCCCTTTAAACACAAAGTGGACGAGTTTAATTTGAGTAAAACACTACATTATCATATATGCATTTCGGCATTCCTTGCTAAAAAAACCATTTAATTAGAGACAATAACGGTAGTAAACGTTTAGAATTTTATTATAAATAAATAAAACAAATAATAAAAATCAAAAAGTTGTTGTAGTATAGTAGTAAGTATTCCAACTTGTCGCCCGGGTGACCCGGGTTCGATCCCCATTCTTGCGCAGTGGCCATGCTAATCTTCTCTGTATTGTTCCAATTTTATGGGATGTCCCCGAGGGGACTTTTGTTTGTTAATTTTCAGAACTTTCCTTCTTTTTTTTTCAAACATTCCAAAATCGTAATTATTACGTGTCACAATCTTAGCCCAGGAGTTTAAGCAGATAGATACACATAATCAATATTATAATCAATTGTATATAGACACGAATCTTTTCGTTTCCTTTCTCAAATTTTAATTTTCTCCATTTCTTTGACCTTTTCTTCTCCCAAACCTCAGCAATGGCGTCGGCGAAATTTCCCGGTTGTGATATTATCAACCTCGACTCAGATGAAGAACACGGTGGTGACGAACGCGGTAGTACTGACGCCGAAGAGGTTTGCCGACGACTAGATGACGAATCAATGAGTTTGTCCGTTCATTTTCCTCCGGTTAATCAGAGTGAAATCGGCGATTCCAATCCATATTTCCATTTTCTGGATTCGAATTCAGATTCTGGAGCGATTCTTCTGGATCCAGAACCGGATCCGCATAGCTGTTTCATCGATTTCTTCAATCGAGAGTCGTACGAGGTAGATAGAGGCAGGGAAAGTAGTTCGGGTGGTTCCAATCTCTTTAGCTTTTACGAGATGGATGAGGATATTGATTTAGGTCTCGGAATCGGGTCCGGGTCAGGTCTCGGTGTGGAAAATCTTCAAGTTATTGACCTCGATGGGGATTCGGATATTGAGAATACGGAAAGTGATTCGGGTCGGGTCGAAACTGTTACGGGTCTGACTCCTGTTGGGAATAATCTCTTTGTGGAGGAAGAAGCTATGATGGTGGCTGATGAAGAACTGGAATGGGAAAATTTGCAGAACGCGATCTATTGGGATCCAGAACCAATTGTCCAAGTTAGTCATTTTGCTCTTGAAGAAGAAGATAGAGATAGAGAAGAATTGTCTTTAGCATCTAGGGATGATCAACATGATAATTTACAGGTTTTGTTAGATGCTAGCATTGTTATAGAAGAAGATGATGGTGGGATGATGGATTTTAGTGTTAACGATTTTATAGCTAGTATAGACGTATACGGTGAGGACGATGGAGATTATGATGCTTTTTTGTTCGGTAACGAGTCTGTAATCAGGGGAAGTCCTCCGGCTTCCAAAAGGGTAGTGGAGGATCTTCCTGTTGTGGTAATTACATCTGAAGAATTGCGCGAAGGGAACATTGTTTGCGCGATTTGCAAAGACGACGTTGTGGTTGAGGAGGAAGTTAAGAGGCTTCCTTGTAGGCATTACTATCATGGAGAGTGTATCATACCTTGGTTAGGGATAAGGAATACATGCCCGGTTTGTCGGTATGAGCTACCTACTGATGATCTTGAGTATGAAAGGAATAGGAGAACACAAAGGCGCGGTTTGGTTGCAGATTTGATGTCTGAGTAACTGTGCTTGATATTCGGTAATGTCTCTCAATCGGTAATGATCTGTTCTTGAGTGATACTGATTGTAGACAGTTGGAAGGGGAAAAACATTACTTTTGCAGCCATGGCTTGTGGAAGTTATTTAGGTTCATTATTCTTGTAGACTTTACTTAGAATTTTGCAGTAACAGTTTGTTTACAGAGGAATATGAATTTTTATTAGATGCTTTTTTAGATTATTGATCAATATTTTGCAAGTACCACTCAAGATTTTAATTATATAACAGAAAACTTAGATTGATATGCAGGTCTGATGTAGAATACAGGTCCGGTAAGGTTATGTGACTCTGTGGCCAGCTTGTCGTTAACCATATACAAATTAAAATGATGGGTTGGTCCGGTTTAACGAGGTTTTATATGGACCGGACTAATTCAACATGCAGGCTTTTAGTCCACTATATGAACCCTTAAATGTGCGGAAATCTTTTGTGGAGGCTACAAAGTAAAAACACTAAGAGACGTATATTTTCATTCATCACGTTCTGTTCAATCGCATCTGTGCGTTTTCCTTTTCTATAACTAATATAGGACCGGATAATTGAAATTTGGATAGCTAAAACCACTCCTTATCAACGATCAAAGGCAAGATGTTCCTTCATCCCTTGTAGCGGAGCATGAGCAATACGCATGGCTGTCTCACGCGATGACTCATCGTGTCTAAAATCCATATTTTATCAAATTGTTAATGTCACATCCTGATTTCAAGAAATATGTGGTGTATGTGAAAATGTTTAAAAAAATTGATTTGACTACTTATGTCACCAATGTGTATTTATGAGAGAATTCCAATGTTAAGCGCTCTAGAGTTAGAGCAATTTAAGGATATGTGACCTACTGAGAAATCATTTCCAGTACTGTATGAGTGAGGACAAAACACGGCGAAAAATTGCGTGGTGATTAGCAGGATCAATAATTAAGACTTTCGAGCCTCCCGGACTAACGCACCGACCGTCGGACAGGGTGAGCCCACGGCCGAGAGTGGACGGAGCCCATGGTAGAGTTGGTTGGGGCGTTACAGTTAAGGCTTAATCAAGGAAGAAGAGGACTCTAAAACTCCATGGCCTCTTTTACGACATCCGAATGTTGTCGTTATTGTTTCCAACGATTGAGTTTCGTTTCATACCACGAGAAGCCAATGTTAAGGCTGACTCGATTGCAAAAGGTGTCTTTCATACTTGCCTTAGAACTTTGTTTCCTTGCGATTTAATCAGTATTTGAAGTTTTACTAAGTCAGAGATGAACATAGGTTTGGCCTCTTATATTTTACGTAAGTGTGGGTAAGTTTTTACCATCCATACTTTCAACAAATCATACAATAATTTGCAAGTCTCAACTTCTAGCCTCTTCCCACACTTGATTATGAAGCTACACCGGTTCTTCAAGTGCCATATACATGCGATATTTATATGCCACCATTTTTCATATCCGTTAGACTAAATCTAAGTGCGTAAAATACTACAACGTATTGGTAACTAAGATAGGATACGGATAAGATCAGATAATCCATCTCTAAATGAATATTTCTCCATTAGAATATTTATTTCTAAACTTCTAGTTGCTTATATAATATTTTCATGTTTCGCATCATCCTCAAATATGAAGCCCATTAGGGAATAATAAGATTGATAAGTTAATACTTACTAGTCATTTTCACATGGGAGTGGCTGGCTCCATTCTCTATAGCGACTCTACATTTCTAAAGAGCCAAACCTAAAACATTGAGTGTCGATTTTTTTTTCCAATTCTTTATATGATCGTGGAAAATATTCTTTCCTGGCTCTTGGTTGCCCATTTGGCTCAACACTATTTGCTTATCCTCATATGCAATAATTATGCCCCTTGTCTCATTCCATATAACAAATACTCCACATATACATTTTTAACCTTTTTCAAAAAAGAAAAAAACCCTTCTATGAAATCTTACGTTTTAACTATGTACATCATTACATCAACCATAAATAGTTGCAAATATTATACTATTTGGAATTTGACAAGTACTTCTATGTTCCGTCCGTAAATTTTGGAGTTCTCGAAATTTTATCTTATCTATACGCAAATGATTACTACGGAGTTATGAATGATTCAGTAACGAATTTTGATCCATCTGTTTACTAGAAGGAAAAGTTAAGGAAAACTTATTGTTTAAAAGCATGTTCAATTCATCTTATGATTAGTTCCACACTATGGTGTAAACATCTTATATCTATAAAAAACATTCATTTAGACCTCAAATACGCACGAAGAATAAGGCAACGTTTATTTGTGTGGATCTGTTCCGATTAAACGGCATACAAAAGACATTAAAATAAAACGTATCGTAGTTGGGGTGGGTGAATAACATCACATCAAAAATAATTCATCACACCATTAGAAATGTTTCATTTGATAATTATTACCTCAATCATTTTGGGATTGAAATTTGATCTCAACACTCTGTGACGTTCTACCACTTTGTCTTCTTGTCTCTTTGGATTCTCTCTCTCTTCTCCTTAAGGGACATTAAGCTTTTCTAGACCGAAAGGCACATCAACTACTCTCAAGCAATAACCACGCAAGATTATAATAGTAAACAATATGACGCAAATCGGATTCAGATTAATTAATTTCATAAATACCTTGACCAATAGTCTACTATATTTAAAAGTAACGAAAATTAAGCTTTTTATTCGGAATACAACATAACCACAAATTCATTACTTATAGTTGATATCATGCAATAATCATATGAATACCCCAAAAATCTAGCATACAACCTATTTTAGTAGACTTATATATTTCGTACTAATTAACTCACGTCACAACAAAACAAAAGCTTCAATATAGTCAAGGATACATCTTAATTAGATTATAAAATCCCGACTGATACCACAACGTGATATAATTCATGTCATCACCAATTTATATATATATAAACACGTTCATTGTGCATACATGTATCATGTCCGAATAATGTGTGTGTGTGAACCTAAAATTATCCATCATCGAGCACCTATAGCTCTTGTGATTGTGTTAGGTATTTGAATTTGCAAGAGAAAAAACTCTTATCTTAGTTCATTTGTCTTCAAACTCAAATGATAATATATATGGCTTTTATACAAAATCTAATCACCATAATAATTTTAAAAACTAAAGATATCTCAAAAAGTACAATAAACTAAGGAGGAAACAATTAGGCCATGACAAGCGGGTTATTTGAAAATTTTAAACTTCATCTGGTAATGGTAAATTTAATAGCATAATCATAATTATGAATCCATGATTAAGACTGACGGTCGTTGTACAAATTGGCAGTGATAGTGGAGCAAGACCTTAATAAATTTTACAAATACCTTACCACATTATTTTGGCCTTTATCCATATCTTTCTACAAATTCATGTGGCCATTTGGAAAGAATCATTTAATGGTACGAACGAAAAATACGAAACTATAATGTTTTCATGAAAATAAAGGATGATTATTAAGACATATCGTAAAAGGTGTGATGTTACAATAGTCTTTTTTTGATAAAAGTTTAATGATACAATAGGCTTCGCTTTGGTGATTGGCTTATCCTTTATCCACCAATCAGGCTGACAATCATGACATCATCCATTTTTCACTAAAAGCAGTGTAACAATAAAATTATATGGATGATTTTGGAGTTTTCTTAACGAAGAAGATCAATAGAACTTCTAATTCTCATATGGCATTAATAAGGGACCAATGAATCTAAGAAAAAATAACGAAGAATTCTTTTGTTTTTTACCAACTAGTCAATAATATTAATTTTATAGTTTTACTTTTAGATAGAAGAGCATTTTCTAGATAGTAAAGAAATCACGTGGTAATTACAAAACTACATCACATTTCAGTTAAGAAAATTAACAGAACTGAGTCTAAGGGAATTCTTTGGTAAATAATTGAAAAATCAAAGGTAGGCCAGTATCAGGTGGTAGAGTCATTGATGGGATCAAAACAATTAAACATTCAAAAACACTTTTATAGTTATGATCCAATACAAATTATTATTAAAAGAATATAAGATAAAGGAAACACTAAGAAAAAGCAAACTGGAAAAAGTAAAAAAGATGAAGTAGGAAAAAAATGAGGCTGTGGAATAAGAATAACAAACCTTGCAAAGGACATGAGAGTGAAATAAAGAAGACATAGACTTTGTCTGAATTAATGATATGACTTGGTGGTGTCTATATATTTGCCTTTGTTTGACCAATACAGTCACCTAAATTATGCATCGAAAGGCAATTTGAAAGTTTAAGTCAGTAAAAAGCTTAAGGTATTTTGAGTTTCACATTTTTTTAAATAAGGCAAACGGTGGTACATGAGAGGCCAACCAATGAAGGCATAGTTTGTATGGTTGACGGGTCATGGAAGAGGAATAGTTTTTTTTTAGGATTGGATTGGATTTGCGTAAATCAAGATGACGATTTTAGTTTGGTGGATGCAAAGGAACACCCACGATGTCTTTCTCACACTACATGCGGAGTTAGATGCCATGTTCTAGGTGAAGATGGTAGAGAATCATTTGGAATAATCGGCATTTTCGATACAATTTTTGGAGGTTGAGAGTTTAAAAACTTGTTTTGGGTCTATTTCTCTTTCCCACGTCCCATATGCTTTGAACTCTAAAGTATTTTGTTTGGCATATAGTGCTCAATCTCGTTCTCGTTTTTTTACTTATGTAATTTCAGTTGTACGAGTTTGGATGTCCAAAATTTTTCAAATTTTTTTATAGTTGATTGATGACAAAAAAAAAAATTTACATTAAAAAGTTGTGTATATGTGTATGATTCTCAATTGATTATGAAATGAAATACTATCATACCAAGTAGGATACCAAGTGGTTTAAACCCAAATAATATTTCATCTAAAATTGGAAAACTACACAATACACATGTTCAACTTAGACTTAATTATATGGTCTCTTGAATATGTGGTTTCCTCAAATAGTAAGGTATTGAAGCACTAAAATAGTAAAACCCAAATTTTCAATCATTTCTAGAACAAGCTCTATTACCGTGTTATACAACTTTCAGTCAACGTGCACAAAAAGTCTATCTAAAGCGGACCAATATCAATATGCACATATTTTAATTAACCACTACCTTTTTACGAATGGATTATATAGTAAATCCATGCATGCCTACGTTTTTGGTTATATATGTATTTTAAAGAAAGATACGTTTTAAATTTAGAATAGTGGCTAGAAAAAAAATTAGGGGCCAAAGAAGATATATTTTTTCAATCTCTAAAATTATTAAATGGTTTTCCTACAAATTATCCGTTGCTTATATTATTATTTTTTTCAGTTTAACGAATTCCATATGATTTCCTTAATTTTGATGTCGTTTTATATTAAAAATTCAGGCAGATGTACAACGAAACGATCAAACATGCGCTCGGTAAAAATCAATCTTCTTATTCTTAGTTAAAATCAAGCAAAAAATATTGGTTTCAGTTTGTAATCATTTTGCAAGTAAGTGTATGTGGTTTTAAGTGGTTGTTGAGTCATCAGCTCCTCAATGTATTATAAGTTTATAACCTTTGCCTTAGCCTTTGTAATGAACATCATAAAACGACAAGCCAAGCCTGCCTAACACATCTTGCTTTATTTGATCATGGAAATAAGGAGTTTATTTGATTTGGTTTTCGTTAGTAGTGGTCTAGTAATATATAAAATAAGAAAAGAGAGTTGAAGTAATATATATGGTCTAGCATCAACGTGATGTTCTATATATTTCTTGATTTTATAAGACTAAATACAAAACACTTAGTAAAAAGTGAGGGTGATTCAGGAGAAGGATTTATTAAGTGGTGGACTAAGGGATTAGAGTTTGAATCATTTCAATGCATATTATGTGATATCCGTTATGGTTAGCTACTATTTGTTTTGGCAACTATACATTATGTAGAATTTGAATCCGGATGGTAATATAATAACGAGACTAACATAAACTATTAGACAACATGTCTCGTTCTATAGTTGCCTATTATAAATATAAATAAAATAACAAGAATAATCAGGTGTCCCACATATCTCGAGATTAGTAATCTCTATGTTATTATTGCTCAGAGACGACACTGCACAATAAAATGATAATGATTATTTGAAATTTTTACATATATTACGTATGGTTGAAATTTTGGTATGCCATGCTTGTGTTTGAGCATATATAAACGGCCAATTATATATAACCTAAAAATACATAGATATAAAAGGATAAATTTATGTTATGTAAAAGTAAATTACTCCCTGTTTCTATATAAGATGTTCTAGATAAAAACACGCATATTAAAATATTATTTTTTTCCTCAACCAGTTATTATTTAATACATACTGTTAACAATAAATAGTTAAATCAATCATAAAAAATCTGCATAATACTATTGGTCACACAATTTTTAATAAAGTAAAAAGTTACATAGAACTTTGCAAACATCTAATATTGTAACAAAAATAAAATCCAAAATATCTTATATAGAGAAACAGAAGGAGTATAATTATAATTATATCATTATTACGTTACTTAAAAAGAAGGGAAGAATTCAACATCCATTTCAAGTCTTGAATAAACTTTCTAGATTTAACTTTATGTGTGTGATATAATATTATACTTGAAAACACCACATTTTTAATGTTTTATCTAGGACCTCTGGAAATCTAAGCAGAAAACTATTTAATAATTGATGTTATATAACTAAAGAAAAGAAGCAAATCTAAAAGGTGCAAGAGATAACATTCTTATTTTTAGAAGGACGAAGAAAAATCTTTGAAGAAGAGAAATTGGTGAGCAAGTTTGTCTAGACTGTAGATGTTTATATTAAATAAAGAAGGTATATATATGCTTTATAAATTGACTTATTTGGCATCATCACCACTTTATATATTGGCTAACAAAAGCATTTCCAAACTAAAATAATTTGGAAACCCCACAACTAGAAACTATAAAGTTTTCTCTTTGATGTAAGCAAATACTATTGATCCAAAACTAGATTTTATCCACAAAATATACATATTGTACCCATGTCCTTGTGTGTCATTATTATCATAATGCACCTGCTTGGACATGATATAGAAACCTTTTTCAGTTTACCCAATGAATGAACATCATGATCATGTATCATGCATGTAAGTGCACCTACTTGGTGCCACTAGATGGCCATGGCACCCTCTCCTATACTCACCTGCACCGGATACAAGATGCCAATTGGTATCAAACTAATGATCATTTCATGATATGCACCACCTCCATTCACATCCATATATACGTTAATTATGCATGTATGTGATTTATACACCATGCATGCATGCGATTGTCTATGATATAATAAAAGGGATCCCTAGTATCATTCTCATGCATCAACCGACAAATTAACAATATCTCAAATGGGGTCAATTTCTAGTTTCAAATTGTTTATCGATGTAATTAATCGAATTTTACCTCCCAAAAGAACATTCTCTTTAGTCGTTATAGTATATGGCAACTTGTAAATTCAAAACATTAGTCTAAATTTTGATATGTCATTTGAATATATTTTTTGAAAAAAAGACGTGCCAATGGGTCATGTAGAAGACATAATATATATATATATATATATATATATATATATATATATATATATATATATATATTTTTTCAAAAGCAAAACCAAAGCCACCAATTTGCATAAAGGTGAATGGTCTACTTTTATGCTTTTCTGTGCTGTATAACTATAAACACTAGCTACTTCTCTTCCAATCTCCACCATTAACATAACCTCTTTGAGCTCTAAAAAAAGAGAGAGAAATTGACCATGCAGCCAAATTATGATAGCTCAAGTCTTAACAACATGCAACAACAAGACTACTTTAACTTAAACCACTACTACAACAACTTAAACCCTTCAACAAACAACAATCTCAATCTTATCCAATACCCTCAAATTCAAGAACTCCATCTACAATCTCCGGTAAGCAACAACTCTACCACTTCTGACGATGCAACTGAAGGAATCTTCATCAACAACGAGAGGAAGCAAAGACGTATGGTATCTAATAGAGAGTCGGCAAGAAGATCAAGAATGAGAAAGCAAAGACACTTAGATGAGCTTCTCTCACAGGTTTCTTGGCTTCGAAGCGAGAACCACCAGCTTTTAGAAAAGCTTAACCAAGTCTCCGACAACAATGATCTTGTTCTTCAAGAGAACTCGAGTCTTAAAGAGGAAAACTTGGAGCTTCTTCAAGTTATCACATCTATGAAGAAGCTTGAAGGAGAAGGAGGAGGAAGCAGAAGTATCCATGACAAATATTTTTCTTCTTCTTTGGATCATGACTTAGATCAAGACTTCTCTTCTATTACAGATGATCCAAGAACTCATAATTCGTCATGAGTTGTTATGATTGATTACTTTAAGTGTCTGCCTCTAATCTATCTTCATACTTTTTCCTTATTTTAGTATCCGTGAAATTCCGGTCCATATATATCTTCTTGGTCCGGAACAAAAGCGGATTTCTATGTATTTTTTTTCTCTCTGAACTACTAGACTCGAGTTGAGTTTAGTAGTGCTGAAACATTACTTATTATATAATTATTTAACTACGTACCAAAGTTTGAGTTTTTTGTTTGTCTTTTTCTACTCTTTTGTTTGTGATGAATTCGGAGGTTTCCTCAAGAAGATAGTTAAATGATGGGTATTTGTTTTTGCATTTGAAGATGATTAATAATATACTAATATTATGATAATAATTTTTATGGTGCAAACAAGGAATTAACAAATTTCTATATGAATTTAGCAAAGAAGAGTATATTTCTATTTATATATCACTACAAGAAAACAGCGAGAAACCGACGGACATATCCGTCGGAATTCTGTCGGAATATACGTTTTCCGACAGATTTCCGACGGATATGTCCGTCGTTTCTATCTTGTCGGAAATTGGAAATCTGTCGGAAATCCGTCGGTTTTGGTTCCGACAGATTTCCGACGTATTCCGATTACTTGGAAACCGACAATTTTCCGACAGACTTCCGACGATTTATTTCCGACAGACTTCCGACGGATTTATTTCCGACAGCTTTCCGACGGATAAATTTCCGACGGATTTTCGACGGATTCGTAGAAATTATTAAAAATAATAATAAATTAAATAATAATTAATTTAATATAAATTTTAAATTTTAAATTTGAATTATTTAAATTAAAATAAAATTAAAAGTAGAAATTAAAATAAAATTAAAAGTAGAAATAAAAAGTAATATTGTTTTACAAAAACGATAAAAATTAAAATCTAATTAGTGGGCGGCTGAGGAAAATCCGGGTTGCGCCCCAAGTACGCCATCATCTGTTGCATCATCTCCCTGTCCTTGTCCCGCTCGGCTCTCTCCTTCTCCCGCTCGGCTTCTAGGGCCTTCTGTGCATCTTGAATCTTTTGGACCGTCGTCCTCAATTCTGAAATTTCGGCGTTCTTCTCCTGCATCTGGGCTCTCAGCTGGGATGAATCGCTGTAGTAACGAGAAGACCCCGATGATCCTGCATCGTCGGGAAGACCATAAATCCGCCCTTTGGTCTGCGGAGCAACCTGCGGAACAAATTAAATTGTAAATGACAAAGACTTGAAAACTATTTTAAATTTTACAAACCTCTAAGACGAATTGGTTGATGATGTCGTCCGGGGCTTGGGTGAGGGGAGGGGTTCCGTCGGTGGATGGCTGAGACAGAATGTACTCGTCTTCCATTCTTCGGACGCTCTCCTGAATCTCCTTAGCTACCGGATCATGGACGACACCATCCTTGTCGGTGTGTGTTGCTAGGAGAAGTTTCAAGTTGTTGAGTTCCCGACCCAACTCCTTAGCCTGCAGTTGTTAGATATTTATTTGATAATATAAATGTATATAAAAAAAAAATTAATAAAAATCAAGACGTACATAAAAAACTTACCATATCCCTAGCCTTTGTCTTCTTGCTGGTAGCTCAAAGGTTGTGGGTGGCTGGACCCTTGCCCTTGCGGTTGCTGTTCCGGTTTGTAGAGTGATAGGTAGAGCTCTCCTTGGTAGCCTCTAGTTGCCAATATGCGATGAAACCGTTCCACAACTCCGGCTTCTCTTTCATCTCTTTTGGCACCTGACCGAGTTGCCACTTATCCTTCCACTCGAACAGCTTCTTCGAGTAGTGCACTCCTGCATAAGAATCGAATTCCCTCCTGACCAAAGCGGTCAAGTGTGGTTCCCACCTAAATTCTTGCTGCAAAAAGAAACAGTAAATATAAATAATAATAATTTAAATGAAAGTAAAAATTGTGAAAACAGATGACTTACCGCAAATTGGCGAAACCACATGTCTTGATCCTCCGGAGGCATGGCGGTGTACGTCGCATAAGGACGGCTGAGCAAAGAGTTTTTCATCTTGTTGAGGGACTTCGAAATCCCGCTGCGAGTATCTCCAAACCTACGAAAACAAATGTAACAATATAATAACATTAGTCACAATTAATTAAATTTATTAAAAGAAAACTGAAATGTATCAAAAAACTTACCATCTGTCTCTACCGATCTGGTCTGGATGGAGATAAGTCAACCTATCTCGTCCAGGAAGGCCCATGAAGTCCTCGACGCTAATCTGCGACGGTGCTGTGGTGGCTGGTGGTGTCACCGGCGTCTGTAGAGGTGTAGACGACGGTGTAGGTGTAGACGTCGAAGTCGAACGAGGTCTACTCGCACGACGACGACGTTCGCCGCTGCCAGATGAAGAAGCGAAACCACCGTAATCCCTACATTTATATGAAAATATATTTTAAATTAATGAAAAATCTATTTTTTTCAAATAATGGTAAAATTATTAAGAAATTCTAACAATTTTTTTAAATTGGTTAAAAAATAGTTAAAAATGCTAACAATTTTTTAAAAATATAGCCAAATATATAAAACTTATAAAATTTATAATTATAATAATTATAAAAAATTATAAAAAATTTCCAAATTGGTTAAATATATAATTATAAAAATATTTTAAACCATTGCTTTAAATTTCCAAATTTCTAAAATTTAAAATTAATCCTTGAACTTGTTTAAAAATTAGTATAAAATATTAACATTTTTTTCCAAACTAACCAATTTTGTTTAAAAATGCTAAACACAAACATTTCCTAAATAAATCCGTAAAATTGTTTAAAAATTATAAATCCCTAATTCACAAAAAAACAAACAATTTCCTAACCCTAAAATCTAAAAAATCAAATTCACAATTCCTAATTTTCAAATTCACAATTCCTAATACTAATTCACAAAATTAATCTCTAATTCACAACACAATTCCTAATCCTAATTCACAAAATCAATAGTTCATTCACAAAATCTCAATTCCATAATCAAAAAATCAATTCCTAATTCACAAATACAAAGTAATTAATAACTTACAAATGTGATGGAAGGTCAGCAATGAAGAACAGGCGGCGGCGGCGGCGATTTCCGGCGGTGAAATCCGGTGACGAGAAGAGAAGATGAAGAGCCGATTTGATCGGTGGCCGCGGCGACGGAGATGATGGGAGGCGACGGAGGTGGCGATTTCCGGCGGAGGAAAGCCTTAATTGGAGGCCCAGAGGATCGGCGGCGGCGTGGAGGAGCGGTGGTGGTAGAATTTTAGATTTTCTCTGTGAAGAAGAAAAGAGAAGATCGGGTTATTAAACCCAAATTTCCGACGGCTTAAGAGCTGTCGGAAATCCGTCGGAAATTGAAATAAATTAAATCATTTCGCGGTATTTATTTTTCATTTCGCGGCTAAAATTTGGCATTTCCGTCGGAAATCCGTCGGAAATATATATATATTTCCGACAGATTTCCGACGGATTTGTGGTTTTAAGCTTGTTAACGATCCGTTTTCGTAGTTACAAGTTAGTAGCATGTTTGGAGCATGATTTAGAAGATTAAATACTTCATAATATTTTTGTTACTTTCAAATTCTAAACATTTAGTGTTTTTAATATTTTTTTTCTTAAACATCTATGTTTTTGTCTATATAACTTTATGAAATGCTTTTGGTTGAAACATGAACAAATAGCAGATCATGTTCTGTATATCATCGAGAAGGTTATTTACTTACTTATCTTTCACTTTACCAGTCTGAATTGTATGCCGAGACTTTGTCTTCGCGCAATTCTGGAATTTGACCTCAAAACCCTAAATCTGTCGGAATTCTGTCGGAAAAATATATATATTTCCGACAGATTTCCGACGGAATATTCAAAATAACAAAAAAAAGATTATTTATATAAGTATCCGTTTCTGTCGGAAATCTGTCGGAAATATATATATATTTCCGACAGATATATCATTTAAAAAATATATATATATATATATAAATCATTTTATATTAAAAATATATATATATATATATAAAAATATACAGATAAGTCGGAATTATATATATATATATATATATATATAAATTATCCAACTTCTTCGTCATCAAATTCTCCAACTTCTTCTTCTTCATCAGATCCTTCCGAAGGAATTGTGTCTTCGTCTTCATCAAATTCTCATTACCCCCACAATCAGGAGTCCTCTCAGCACCAAAATCTCTCAACTGCTCCAATATAGTACGCCCGTCTATCTCATCAATTGGAGCATCAAACACTTGTTTATTTTTCTTAAATAATCTTTTAGACCGACGATAGGGATGGCCGTCCGGTAGAAACCTTTTATGGCAATCAAACCAACATGGCTTTCTTCCATTCCTCAATTGGAAAGCGTCAGTGTTGTCTTGGCAAAACGGGCACGATAATGTTCCATGAGTAGTCCATCCAGATAGCATACCATATGCTGAGAAATCACTAATAGTCCACATAAGGACCGCACGCATCAGAAAATTCTGCTTCCGTGAAACATCAAATGCTTCGACACCGTGACTCCATAGCATTTGTAACTCATAAATCAATGGCTGGAGGAATACATCAAGTGATCTCTTCGGATGCTCAGGGCCGGGAATAAGAACGGAGAGGAATAAAAACTCTCGACGCATGCACATACCAGGGGGCAAATTGTACGGTGTTACGATTACGGGCCACAAAGAATACTGCCTTCCATGCTTCCCAAATGGGTTGAAACCATCCGTACTTAAACCGAGGTACACATTTCTTGACTCGTATGCAAAATCCGGATACAGCATTTGAAAATGTTTCCACGCTTTTGCATCTGAAGGATGTGTAATCTCTCCATCTTGACGATGCTCTGCATGCCATCTCATTAGTTCTGCCGTTCGCGCAGATTGATATAACCTCTTTACCTCGCTGTCAATGGTAATTACCACATACGTTTATATGGAATTGGAACTCTCCCACCAGTTTCCTGATACCGCGTTTTACGACAAAATTTACATCTTCTCCGGTCTTCGTCTTCTCTCCAATATAGCATACAGTTGTCGATGCAGACATCTATCACCTGATACGGCATACCAAGACCAGTTACAAGTTTCTGTATCTCGTAGTATGATGCAGGTGCCTGATTATCTTCAGGCAAAATATCTTTCACAAAATCTGCTATCGCATCAACACACTCTTCCGCCAAATTGAAGTCCGTCTTAAGGGTCATCCGTCTACTAGCAGTTGATAAAGGGGAATGTCCGTCTCTACACCCATCATATAATGGCTGCTTCCCTGTGTCTAACATATAAAAAAATCTTCTAGCTTCTTCATTTGGTTCTTCTACTCTATCCTCCCCTATTACGATCGATGGCAAATTCTCTCTAAACGCATCATGAACCATCTCAGCGGTACCTACACCAAAATCTACTTCCGTTCTATGTTCGCCTAAGCTATCCGTTCTATGTTCACCTAAGTTATCCATTCTATGTTCGCCTAAGCTATCCGCAACATATGGTGCACTGCTACTACTAGCACCATCATTATTAGTTTCTCCATGAAAAAACCAAATTTTGTATCCCGGCATAAAACCAGCGGTATACAAGTGATGCCAAACTTGTTCTACATTAACATTACGAGAATTGCAACAATTTAAACATGGACATTTTATCACCTTTCGATTCCCGACAACCGCCATGAACTCGCATATACCTCGTGCATAACTTGGATTTAATGTATTCGACTCCGGATCATACATCTCTTCATCCATCCACGATCTATAATATCTAGAAGATGACATCTCACTCTCTTAACGATTATTTTCTAACAAATGTTTGGTTGGAAGTTGTTGTTGTTTTGTGAGTGAATGAAGATGTGTGGAATCATATATATAAATACGCTGACCGTCGGAAATCTGTCGGAAAAGCGTCGGAAAAACAACGGATATAATAACGGCTATATAACGGCTATTTTTTCCTACAGATTTCCGACAGACTAGTTGGGAGTCTGTCGGAAATCCGTCGGAAATTTATATTTTCCGACGGATTTCCGACAACTGGCCGGAATCTCCTCCGGTGTCGGCAACGGCTAGTTACACGGTCCAATAATCCGACCGATTTCCGACGGTCTTCGTTCCGTCGGAAATAATTCCGACAGATTTCCGATGGAATTGAAAAATTTCCGTTCTGTCGGAAATCGGTCGGATTACCGTCGGAAAATTTCCGACGGAATTACTTCCGTCGGAATTTCCGTCGGATTTGCGGTTGTTTTCTTGTAGTGTATAGAGAAAAGAAAAGTATAAAAACAACTATCACTAAATCTCCTCACCCAACAGAGTAGCCTGGGATATGTAGCATTGGATTCATTGATCCATCTCAATGGCTCAAGATAAGTTTCAAAAAAAAAAAAAAAAAAAGACTCAAGAGCAAATGAGCTTTGTTCATTGTCTCGCTATGTGGGAGAAATTTGAGGACAGCGATCGACAAAATGTAAGATCGTTGGACTAGCTCTTCCACCATTTTAGACTCGAGACAAGTATGTTGGTTCGAGGGTTTTCACCAATTATGGGATTGAGTTTTTTTTTTTTTGTCGTCAAGATAATTCATTGATTTAGAAAATAGTTTACATCGGCCATTTTACAATATAGTTTTGAGAAACATTTCGAGCATGCTTAGCCATTTGATCTACTGTAACTAATGCATTCCTTGAAACATGTTGAAATGCAAAGTTACATTTCCTGGCTATTCGAATAATATCATGAAGAAGGATAGCATATGGTAAGTGATTGATCTGATGAACACGGATGCCACAATCTTCACTTTGTAACAGACCATAAACATCTTTAAAATCACCACAAAATACCACATTCCGATAGCCAAGACGATGCAGATCAACAACTGCCGTTCTCAAAGCTTCTACTTCCGCATAGGATGATGACTGAACCGGTTGAAGAGATCCAGAGCCACACAAAAGTTGACAATGAGGTGCCTCATACAATTCCCAAGCTGCTCCCATCTTCTGCAAATTGGAAACCCAAGAAGCATCTACTAGACAACACTTAGTTGAGACTTGATTGAAAACTTCTTGCAGCGTTCTAGGAATCCTTGTATCATCCTGATAATATGGTTGTGTTTGAATCACCAAATCCATCTCCTGAATCTGTTGCCAACTCTGCAAATAAGAAACTGCCTTATTGATTAACAAAGGTATTGGCCACCGTCTGTTTTGAAACACTAGCTCATTCCTCTGTTTCCAGAGCCTCCATCCCATCAAATGAAAAAGGACAACCTTATCAGGAGAATCATGGATGGATTTAAGAACTTCTGTATAGTTCATAGCAAAAGAATTAGACTGAAGATCCATTTCAGAAGGAAGTTTAACTGAAATGAGTTCCCAAGCCTCTTTACTCACTCGGCATTGAAAGAGAAGATGATTAATTGTCTCCTCCTTTTCTCCACAAGTAGAACATATATTGTCTTTGAGTATTTCCTTTTGCTTGAGCTTATGAGCAACAGGTAAAGCATCATGAATAGCTCTCCACCAGAAATGTTGTATCTTTGGTGGTAGTTTCTGCTTCCATAGGAGTTTAAACAAAGAAATAGGGATTTGAGATGACTGACCCTTAATACTTCTCAGATGACCATAGCCTGACTTCACCGTATAAGCTCCTTTTGAATGGTGGATCCATGTTACAGTGTCATCTTTCCCTGTGAGAGATGGTCTGACTTGCTTAATGAGAGGGATATCTTGAGGATGAATTAAGAGATTCAACTTAGTCTCATTCCACATTGAAGAATTGGGCACAAGCAAATCCTTAACCCTCATCTCTGAATCATGTATAACTCCTTTCGGTTCTGGAGAAGAAGGAGGATTTGTATGCAGCCATGGATCTTTCCAAACATAAGCAGTCTCTCCATTGCCGATATTCCAAGCAATCCCTTTTTTCAACAACTTGTTGCCCTGAAGTATGCCTCTCCAGGCATAACTTGAGCACCACTTTTGAGTGGACTCTAGCAAAGTTGTTTTGGGATAATACTTAGACTTGTAGACCTTGGCAAGCAAAGAAAAAGGCTGTTGAAGTAAACGCCAACTTTGCTTAGCCAACAGAGCTATATTAAAGTCTCGAAAGTCCCTGATCCCTAGACCTCCAAGACTCTTAGGATTTGTAATCATATTCCAGGAAATCCAACTAATCTTTGATTTATCCTTAGAGGAGGACCAGAAGAAGTTCCTTGCAACAGTAACCAATCTGTCTAACAGCTTCTTTGGCATAAGGAAGCATTGCAGACAATAAGTAGGTAAAGCCATAAGAACAGATTTAACCAAAACTTCTCTACCAGCCTGAGAAAGGAACCTAGTGCACCAATTCTCAACTTTATTGATCATTCTTTGAACAAGAAAAGAGAATGTTTCCATCTTACTTTTGCCAATATTCTCAGGCAATCCTAAATATTTGCCAAAGCCACCCACATTTTCAATGTGAGTATAGCTAATAATATTTCCTTTAAGCTCAGAATCAATACCTTTGGAGAAAGTCACTGCCGATTTATTGAAATTTACTTCTTGACCTGATGCTTCCTTATAAACTTGAAGAATGTGAAGCATATGATTGCATTCCTCCATAGTTGCCTTGCAAAATAACAAGGAATCATCAGCAAAAAGAAGATGTGTTATGATGGGCCCATTCTTACTAACTTGAAAACCAGTAATTTTCCTTTCATCTTTGGCTTTGCTTAACAGAAAGGACAGAGCTTCTGTACAGATAAGGTAGAGATAGGGAGAAATGGGATCACCCTGACGAATTCCTCTAGTAGGAATTATAGTCTTAGTAGGAGAACCATTGACCAAAACAGAATATGTTACAGAAGTAACACATTTCATAACCCATCTACACCATTTCTCATCAAATCCCATTCTACTCATCACTTGTTCCAGGAAACACCACTCAACTTTGTCAAATGCCTTACTTATATCAAGCTTCAAAGCCATATGGGGATATTTTAGCTTTCTGGTTTTCAAAGAATGCATCATTTCATGTGCAACAAGCACATTATCTGTAATCAATCTATTAGGTATAAAAGCTGATTGCTGTTCAGAAATGATATAATGCAGAATAGGTTTCAGTCTATTGGCTAAAACTTTTGATAAGATCTTATAAGCAACATTAGTTAAGCTTATAGGCCTGAAATCTCTAACTGCATCAGGATTAGCAATCTTAGGAATTAAGCAGATGTGCGTGTGATTAATAACAGGATCTAAGTCTACCGTTTCAAAAAAATGATGAATAAAGCTAACCAGGGCATCTTTGACTGTTTCCCAATGGTCTTGATAGAAAGCTGCTGTGAGACCATCAGATCCTGGTGACTTATCAGCATTCATCTGCTTTACTGCTTGATATACCTCATACTCAGAAACCATCTTAGTTAACTGGTGATTCATAGCTTCTGTTACCCTTGGCTGCATATCTTCCAGAAATGCTACTGAAGTATCAACCCTCCTCGATGTGAAAATAGCTCTCTCTAGAACCTTCGGGCGATAGATGTGGAGACTCTAATTTCGACTTAGTTCGATCAATCTTTCGACTTAGTTCGATTAATTCTTCGACTTCGTTCGATTTAATCTTCAACAAAATCTGATTATACTTTCTCTTCTGGATCAATTTCATCTTTCTTATCAAATCGTCAAGCATTTCTCAGTAGTTTCTTTAAGGAAGCTCCAGAGTCTCCATCAAAGATTGTTGTGTTCTTCTTTTTCTGGAAGATGAAGATAATGCACTTCAATTGTCAAGGAGCATGTAATAAATTGACAACCCAATACCTCAAAGATATTCGAAAATCCTCTGCTCCTGAAACAAAAGTTGGGTATGAAGCCATTGACAACTTGAGTAATGAACTTAATTATGCAAACTCTTTTGTTGTTCCATCCTCTGGTACTGCCGGTGGCCTTGCGATTCTTTGGGATGACCATGTCAATTTAAGCATAATCTCTTCACCATCTTTATATCATAATGATATGTTCATTTCTGATGGTGATAATATGTTCTGCTTGTCATACATCTATGGTAATCCGATTGTTAAGGCTAGAAATGCTCAATGGAAAGAGATGATTGCTAGAGTTCAGGATGATTGGTATAAGGGTATTCCTTGGTTAGCAATTGGGGACTTCAATGAGATTAGGTATACATATGAGAAGCTTGGAGGGATACCTAAGTCTGAACAAAATCGATCTTGTAGTAATTTTGCAAGAATGCTTAATGTTTGTGGATTCCAAGATATAAAGACTTTTGGAGGTGATTATACTTGGGTTGGTACTAGATACGCTCATACTGTAAGAACCCGAATTGACAGAGCTGTTGCTACTCCTGATTGGTTAGATTTATATCCTACTGCTTCTGTGCAAGTTATGCCTTGGCATTGTTCGGATCATAGAGCTTTAATTTTGCATATGGAATCGATTAAATGGAAAAGCAAAAAGCTCTTTAAGTATGATCGTAGGTGGAAATTGGATCCAGCTTTTAAGGAGCATGTTTCTCATGTCTGGGAAAACGATTGTAAGAGTATTCCTGTTCAGAATATTAGTAAAGTATTGGAGATGTGTCGGAAAGGTCTAGCTAAGTGGAAATCTCAACACATTACTAATACAGAGAAACAAATAAAGGAGTTAAAACAAGCTATTCGGGATGCTTATCAAATGCCTTGCATTGATTATGGGTTATTGAATGAGCTCAAGTCACAACTTGTTTATTCATACAGACTGGAGGAGGAGTTCTGGAAATCAAAGAGTAGAGTATTGTGGTTAAGAGCTGGTGATAAGAATACCAAATTCTTTCATGCAAAGACTAAGCAAAGGAGAGCTATGAATCGTATTATGGGATTGAGTTAGGATAGGCTGTTCGTAAAACTTAAAATTTCCCTTTGCATTTACATAGTAAAACAATTTATAAAAAGAAAAATAAAAATTCCCTTTAAGAAAAGTACTTAAGTTGGTCTATTTTTTTTTCTTTGTCATCTCGAAAGTAATATTAAACGGATGGGCCGATGACTGCAATACCGAAAATTAACATAAAACTAGGCTAATTACCCCAACAGAGCTACAAATCAAAACCCTAACAAATAGTTACTCTTAGGTTTGTTAATTTAGTAAAATAACCTAAAATAAATATAAACTACATAAATCTCCAAACATTTAAGGTCCAATTGGGCTCTCTGTTTTAGTTTTAATATTGGCCCATTAATATTAAACAGTAAGAGACGCGTCAGTCTTCACTGTTCACAATCCAAATTCGGGTTTTCTGGTAAAGGAAGTGAAGTTGATGATTCCATAGCAGAGTTGATTGAATCTCCAATCTATGAATTTCACAATCCATATTCAACCAAGTGATTCGATGAAATCTGTTGTGCCGGATTCAAACAACGTCCTTTTATCCAAAATCTATTGGGCTAATCACTTGAAACTAGGTTCGTTTTTCATATTTTGGTGGTATCTGATTTCAATTTGTATGAATGTTAGGGTTTATACTGTGGAAATGATAGAAATGATTATAGTTTAATGGTTGTGTTTGTTCTTCGTCTTCTTCTTTGATGTTTTTGAATTATTGTAATGGTCGTTAGTAAGTAGTAACTCCTCTTACATGACAAATTTTTTTTTTTGGTTCTGGATTATTTTGAGGAACTGAAGCAAGATTCTGGATTATTTGTTTAAATTGTTCTGTCAAACCCATGATGTAGCTGTACAAGTTTAGGCTACTTTTTTTTTTTTGTTTATAGCAAAAATGTTTGAGAATCTATGAAAGCTTAGGGACCATGTAAAGCTATGTGATTGTAAGTTTTCATAGCTCTGGGGAAATAATCTGAAATATTCTTAGATTTCTGCAAAAGGTGCAGCGACCTTTTGTCACTTTATGCGCTTTTCACGTGAGGTTCTCGAATCCATCACTTGATATTAGCACTTAGTCAGCTATACACTTGGTTGTTATTTCTTCTTAAGTTTCTTGAAGCACTTAGTTAACATATGGCTGATGGTTTCTAGGTAATATGACTTGGTCTAGTAAGAAGTTCTGATAGACTGATACACAGCTCAGTCGACTTATGATGTTGCATTTCTTCTCAAGCTTAGGCATAATAGTTTTGGTAAGGCAAGTTCTCAGATCTTTGTGAACCGTGGATAACTTCAGGTCTATGGCTCATTCCAGATGGCAAAAAGAGATTTCTAAGTTACTATGTCACTTGTTGTTTCTTTGCGTTGTCACTTGTCATTCTTTTATCAGCATATACCTTGGAAAAGTGAGCATCATATAGCTTTTTATTCTATAGGACAAGAGTAAGAAAGAGGTTTTAAGAACTAAGTATTACTCTTTACGCCAATGGCCCTTACCCATATGCATTACATATTCTTAGTAGTTGCGAGTGACATATACTAAAAAGCGCATTGGAATATGCTTCGTGGACGTTCACCATAACTTGGTTCTGGTTCTCTGCTAACTTACTCCCACTTGTCTGAGTATGATACTGAAAACGAACACTTCATATTTTGATTTTATGTTGAGCTATAGCATTCAAATGTTGTGTGGAATTTGTCTGTGTTATTAAATCTTATGTGAAAATGTCCTGGGATGGCATAAGAGGACTCACTTAGCTTGCACATGTTCATGTGATCTGGAAAGTTATTGGCTTTGATGTCCCTCTTAGGATTTAGCAAGGTGAAATCCCCGTTTACACTTCTTGATTATTAATCTCTTTTAGACCGGAGGGTTGTCAGAGTTCGAGAAGTTATATTTCACTATTGGGGATTTGTACCAAGTAGGTTTTGTTTAACTAATGCATGAGAAAGAGGAATACTAATTAGTAATAGTTACCCAAAACAACAGACCCATTGAACTTTGGCAATAATCCTTGAAAGCTAATAATTTCACCAAACCTTACTGAATCTCAAACTAAAAGTAAACTTGCTAAATAGTCTTTATTTTTGTGATAGGAGTATCAGAATGAAGGAACAATGCCATATCCTGTGTCGTACATTAGCATTGCGTTGAACAACTGGTCCTCAGCTTCGATCTCTCTCCTCTTTGCAAACCGGCCATTGATCCGCGGTCTTATCTCTGCATATGCCTTCCTTGAAGCATACCTTATTGTCTTCTCAAATTTCCTCGTCTTCTTCTTCTCTCTGTATCTGAGGACTCTGGCTTCTCTGTCCATTGGAATGAGTTGAGTTATCATCTGAATTGGTGGGTCAGGTAGTTGGTCTATCGTCCCTTTGGGTGTTCTTGGGTGTGGAGCTGTTGTGTCACGTGCTGTTGACTCTGGCACAACGCCTGTTTCCATGGATGAAATGTATGCCTAATGACAGAAACAAAGACATTCTCAATCCTCCTGGTAAGAGAACTAAAGAGAGTCGATGCATAAGAAAGGATGTTTTTTTTTTTTTTTTAATTGGTGAGATTTCTAGATAGTATAGATCAAACTTCATGTTATTGTGAAGATGCTGAATTGTGTGTATGATGAAAGAAGCAGCCTACTAATTATTGTGAAGATGCGGAACTAAAGAGCTAATAAATATTCAAAAGCTTACGTTATGGTTTATGGAACCATTTTAGCTGTAGTGACTTCCTGAGGAGCCATCTGTGAGACCGGACTGAATATTTTGTTCCTTGTAGCGCAGGTGGCCCCTTGATTCTTTGAGTTGAAGCGGAACAACTTTATCTCCCCCGTAGCTTGTTTGTGGTACGCCGCAGTCTTGTTGATGTTGGTTGTATTGACCAGTGAATTTGTAGTCGTAATCCGCAAGGTCTTGATACTCATCAGTAAACAATAGCCCATCGTTCTGGTTATTGTTGTTGTGATTGCCCCTACTTTTATCTGAGGTAGGGAATATCCACGAAGCCGCCTCTTTGGCATCCTCATCACCTTCTTCTTGACCCACCGCCAGTCTGTTCTCTGGATTGGCCATCGTTGTCTCGCTTTTGTGGTGAGTGGCTATGGAGCTGTAAGAGTTTCCAGATATCGGCAGAACTGGAACTCGCTGATGGCGTCTAGCAAGTGGGTTTGCAGAATGAACCTCTGAATCACAGGCTGTGCATAGAGATGCATCATCTGCCTCACAAAGAAAAGCAGCCGGGGCACGCTCACATGACTCGCAGACCGGAACCCGTTTATGGCGGGAAGCAACACGATTGGCAGAGTGAATTTGAGCATCACAGCTCATGCACAAGTAGGCAGAATCAGCATGGCAGTACACGGTGCAGGTGGTTGACTGGCATATGTCACAGGCTCGTGCCCTGTTGGCCTCTCCACTACCAATGTCGTTACTCTCTTGTTTCAACATAATGACTCAGATGTAGTAAGTTTGATGGTGTGGGAGATTGTATCTGAAAGAAGCGGCTAATAAAGCTATAAATGCCGCGAGAGAATAAGCAGAGGAGAGATCGAATACTGAGCGTTTACACGTGGCACAGATTTAGTGGATCTTAAATGTTATTGGATCATTTTTCGACTAGCTGAGCTTTTGGGACGGCTTATGTGTAAAGTGTAAAGTGTAAGCATCTCCTCCAATGTCTTACTTGGATGGGACCCGTTCACAAGTTGCTTCGGTTTTGCCACTTGCCATACAGAGATTCTCAAGAGGAAGTGGTCACGCCATGGTGTTGAGACACATTGTTACTATTTTTCGTATCACCTTTTACTATTTTCATATGGATCTATCTAAAGTAAAGCTAGATACTAGTTAAGGTTCACGTAGCTGAATATTCATCTTGAACCCTGTGATAACTGTCCAGGTATATCTCCGAGGAAGGCTTCAGTCTCAGAGTCATCACCCAACTGTTACGGCGTTTCTACCCAACAAAGGTTATACAAACTCGTAAAAATGGTAAAGTTGTTATTCAATTATTTACTAGATGACTCCCCGCGTTTTACGCGGATTAGTATTTTTTTTAAATCAAATAAAACTGAAAATTTATTTGGATTACATGTAGAATTTAGATTTATTTATTTTGAATTTAATTATTTTATTTTTGTTAATATTTTGTTATTATTAGTTTCATTTTGTAAATAATAACTTAAGGAAACAATAAATATTAGATCCATTTCATAGATTATGGGAAACAATAATAAAAAGGGCAATATATTTAGACAGTATTACGGAAATTTTTCTATAGAATAAAAAAAAAATGTTTCCTTGAAAAACACGATTATATGTAGAAATTAGATTTATTTTTTTATTTTAAATTTAGTTTTATTTGCTGTAATTTTTTAATTATTATCAGTTTTGTTTAATAAAAAATAACTCAAGTGAATTAAAATATTAAATCCATAACATATATTATGGGAAGAACAATATTGTTTGAAAGGAAAATTGTTGTAATATTAATTTTTCATCAAAATGATATATTTTTTTCTTGAATTTGAATTATTTTTATTCCACACTGAAAATAATTAGTTGTTTTGATTTTTTTTGTAGGTGATACATTGTGAAGAGAATACATAAATGTTTTTGATTTGAATATAATTTTTTATTTTTATTTTAATATGTTTAATTATTCATTATGGTGATTATTTTATAAGTTCGAAAAAATATTAGCAAAGATTTATATAAGTAATAAATAGCTATTGATTTGCAATATGATAAGGTTTTTTGTGAGAGTGATGCCATGTCATATTTCTTTACTTGCCATGTCATATTTCTTTCTTAGCCATGTCATAATTTTTTCACAAATCACCTCTCTAATAATGTATAAGGGATGATTGCATCTACATCAGTTAGAATGATTTGCAGTTGAAACTTAGAAATGATTGTTTGATGAAATGTGCACTAGTGCTGTTTAGTATGGTTCATAAAGTAGGGAAGCTGATTTGGAAACCGTAGAAACGGTGAATTTTACCTGAGCCACAAGTTGAAAGCATTTTTGAGACCAAAGGAGCAAGGTTAGTTATACCAGATGTCTGTGTATGTTATGTAGACATTTGCACTTGATCACCACCATAGTAACAAAACATGGCTCATGAGTGTTGTCACGTCTCTGTAACATTTTGAGAATATGATAATACTCTTTATTATTTATTTGAACTTTATTAGATTTCAATCTGTGGAAGTAATCTAATACATTAGGGTTTAAACTCTGTCTCGGGTCAGAGATTGAAAGTTTCAGGACTCGTCTTTAGGATCACAGAGGCAATTGTAAAGCTTTGAGCTACACTCGTTGACTAGTTCATAGGATTAGTAGATGCAGAGTTTAAAAGTTTCTTGGTTTACTAGTTTCTTGGTTAGCATGTTCAAGGCATTTGTGATCCATTCTTATATTCAGCCGCTCGAGTTTGCTTGTACTAGTAACCAGTACTTTGAGTTGCCTTGTTGGTGATATGCTAATACTGTTTACTATGTGGAAGCTACAGAATATGATACTCTATAGGTATTGAGGAGTATCTTCAATTACACATTTTTGTTCAGTGGATGTATGATACCCATTTTGTGGTCCAAAAAGAACGAGATTTTAGTGGCCAAATTCATGTGGCCTCCTTCAACTCTATGTCCCTATAGCTGAAAAGTGAGTTTGCTCGTATAAAATGGCTGGTCCTAGGATACACTTTTCGCATATCTTGCTCTTTCATTTCTGCTTACACCACACTTTTCTTTCCAATAATAGAAGATTTTAAACTTTGACATTGTTTTTTTCCTTGGTAATTGGAACGTAACTTTTAAGTTCTTCTTGTTATGTTAACTGATTTTATGAGGAATGTAATGGTATGGAGAAATGTAATAAAATAGTTTCATGATCATTGAACTCTAAGAAGTAATGGCTTTTTTGCACTTGTATAACAAGAAAGAAGTATTTTGCCAATTTGTGAGTTTATTGTTGTAGTTGTAGCGATTTGGAAATTTTCTCGCATGTGTAGACCTCCAGCTTACATGAAAGTTGCATCGTAATTATGTGGAAGAAAATGTATTTTGATCTATTGTGACTCTATTTTAGAACTCTTTTTGTTTTCATAATTTATTAATTTTGCGCGGTTGTTAATATTTTCCTTCTTTCTAATTTAAGGTATAAAGCTTCTTTTCTTGAAAAGACAGAGAAGAGAACAAGAGTCCAGGGACCTTCGTAATTGTAAGTATTGTGCGGATTCTCCACTTTCCATGGCTGTGAGAAATTATATGAGGAAAAGAACAAAAGTGCAGTGACCTTTGGCAAAAGGTAATTACTTTTATTCGCTTTTACGTGACATCTCAAATAACATTCAATTCTCTTAAATTCGTTGGTACTTAAACTAGTTGTCACTGCATCTTAAATTTCCTGAAAAGAAACTCTCTACTACTTCAAGTTTCCTTGTTGATGATATGCTAGTAATATGTGCAACCAGGGATATCTTCGATTTCTTGCGTGGTTTACAAGTTTGTGCAGCATGATCAAGCCAGACCACTGACTAGATTTTCTGGGGGTATTGAGAACTTTGCTGCAGTGGACACTTCTGGCTTCAGTGGATGAATGAGATCCATTTATGTGGTCCATAAAGAACATATTTCACGTCACTCTGGTGGCTACATTTATAACATGGATTTGGGTCGCTATCCGTAGTAGATACATTGAGCTCTATGGCCATTTCCAGGTGGGAAAAACTAAAAAGTGAAGAATTAGTTACAGTGCCTCGTTATTCTTTAATTCCAGCATATACCTTGGAAAAGTGAGCTATTATTGCCCTTTATTCTAAAAGATAGAGCCAAAAATAGATTTCTCAAACTGAATATCTTTGCTTACTTGGATGGTCCATAGGCATTCACATATTCTGCTCGAACTTGGTTGTGAGTGATATTATGTGAGGGACAAAGGTGTTAGAATCTTTGTTATCAGAGAGAGCCACGTGGCAATGAGTTTGGTTCTGCAACCATGCTCCAATGCTTATCAGGAACAAGAATATGTTTTCATTTAATTGTACCTAGTAACATTGTTTGCTATATGACTGCCACTTATCTGAGTATGTTACTGAAAATGACTATTCAATGTGTGATGTTTTGTTGTTTTTTTTTATCGGATTTCTCAAGTTTTACATGCTTACAATTAGAGTATGTAATCAACTTTGATTAGAAAACCATATGTGTAAAACCTTCTTTTCTCAGGGTGGCATGAGTGGAATCATTTATCTTCTACGTGTTCAAGCGACGTGGCAAGTGTCACTAAGAAAGGAATCAATGGTTATCTGCTTGGAACCTAAGCAAGGTGAGTACCGTGTTAACTGTTCTTGGTACTGCTTGCTAAAGTAATTCATCTTTAGCATCAATTTGGATTTAGATATATTCTATGTGGTGGTAATATTTCACAAATAAGAAGATTGGACTAGAGCAGCAAAATATGAATATATCTAAATAATTTGTAGTCGTTAGACAAAACTATATGCAAAACCGTGGTAATAACTTGCAGGAATTCAAACCAGAAGTAATTTACAGGCATGCTATCTAGTTTTGCTATACGAACGTATCAGAATGAAGGAACAATTCCATATCCTGTGTCGAACATTATCATTGTGGAGAAAGCTTGGTCTGCCTCTGCATCAACTTCTTTACTCTTTGCAAACCGGCCCTTGATCCGTGGTCTTGTCTCTGCATACGCCTTCCTTGAAGCATATCTTATCGTCTTCTCAAATTTCCTCATCTTCTTCTTCTCTCTGTATCTCAGGACTCTAGCCTCTCTGTCCATTGGACTAAGCATCTGATTTGGAGGTTCAGGTAGTTGGTCAACTACCGCTTTGGGCGATCTTGGATGTGATACTGTTATGTCACTCGTTGTTGGCTCTGACACAACTCCGATATGACTTACCATATGACTTGAGGAACCATTGTTCTGGGTGAAACCGAACTGAAAGTCGTGTTGCTCATGGTGCATGTGACCCTTTAGTTCTTCAACTTGACGTGGAACAACTCCATCTCCCCCATAGCTCCTCTGAGGTACGGTGTAGTCTTGGTGATACTGATTGGTTTGATCTGTGAATTGCTTATCCATATTTGAACTGTAATCGACAAGGTCTAGGTACTCGTCACCAATCGAGAACCCATTGTTGTTGTTACCACTGTTTTTCCCTGAATTAGGCAACAACCAAGAAGCCGCCTCTGCTTCATCTTCATCCTCTTCTTGACCTACCACCAGTCTGTTTTCTCCTTCTGTTGTCTTACTTGAATGGTTCTTCGCCATGGAACTGTACGAGTTTCCAGAGATTGGCAGAATTGGAACTCGTTGATGGCGTCTAGCAAGTGGGTTTGCGGAATGAATCTCTGAATCACAGGTTGTGCATAGAGATGCAGCATCTGCCTTGCAAAAAAAGGCAGCCGGGGCTCGCTCACATGATTCGCATACCCGAACACGTTCATGTCGGAAAGCAACACGATTGGCAGCATGAACTTGTGCATCACAGCTGGTGCACAAGTAGGCAGAATCAGTGCGGCAGTACACGGTACAGGCGGCTGAGCGGCATGTATCGCAGGCTTGTGCCCAGTTACTCTCTTGTTTCAACATAATAACTCAGTTTTAGTAAGTTTGATGGTGAGGTAGGTTGTATATGAAAGGCAGGGGACTAATAAGGCTATATCTGAAGGAAAGATAGAATTCCGAGGGACAACACGTGGCAAAAAGTTAGTGGCCGTGATCATCTAGTGGCTGGCTGAGTTTCTGAGAGAGTTGTCTATGGGGGTCCAGTCCACAGATGCTAACATTGGCTTTTGGATTTCATCAACCATCAGGAAAAAAGGTGAAAAACTTACTTTGTCTTCTTATATCTTAATCTTATCAATGGAGAAGAAAGGTACACACAAGAGTTACTACTACTCTCTCTTTTTCTCTAAGTGTGAGCATCTCTTCCTATGTACTCTTCTATGGGACCCATTCACATGTTGCCTAGGTTCTGGTCCGTGACCTACCATGATTTTGCAAACAAATTTGGTAACTTTTAAACTATTTTCGTGTTATCTTTTTAGTAAAGGTGGAAACTTTAGTGTAGCTCTTTGGGTTGACCATCTGGCTTTGGATGTTTTTATCTTGATTCTTGTGAGGGAAAGTATTTAGCATTGTTAAGAAAGTGACGGCTTTTAACCATTTGTTATCTTACTATGGTGGTCACTTCATGTCGGTCAAGCTGATATGGCAAACGGTGGAGATCTAAGAAGCCAATTGGAAATTGCCAGTCTATGGATTAGGAAGAACATGAGCCACATGTTGAGGCAAATGGTGGGGGTTAGTTATATATATCAACATCACATATGGCTACAAGAACATGTCCTTGTCTGTTTATACAAATGCAATTTGAATATGATCATTATCATGTTCATAGTAACAAAAACATGCATGAGTCCATTATGAGTGTTGTTGTCACATCTCTATCACCTTTTGAGGATATATGATAAAATTCGATGTTATCAAGTTCAGCTTTTATTATATTTTCAATATTGTGGAGGTAATCATATTGAGATGTGTATGGGTCAAAGAAAAAAATTGGTGGATCCACAAAGTTTACATTTTGAAACTCGCATATTTTCTAATGATGCAAAATGAAGGGCGTTAGCACATTACAGGTGAGAGATTCTATTTATATCTAAGAAACAAATCGAATGGCATAACAATGAAAACACAGAGCAAGTGCCAAGATTCTTTTCAATTCTTTTGCGGTCAGAAAGGGCTAACCTCACGAGCCAGTTTTAGCAACAACTCTGGAACAAGACGCTTTCTGGGAGGAGCCAGTGAGTCTTTGGTCAGGGCATCATTGTCGTCCGCGTGTACCACAGAGACTATATCATCAAAGAGTTCGTCTTTACCGCCTCTTAAAGGATCCTAAAAACAAGTACTCACATATGTTTATTATACCCACACCGAGCTAAGTCTGTGTATGTGTGTGTGATACAATGTAAGGTAGTTTCTGTGGCTTACCTGAAGAAATAAGTCGGTATGTGTCTTTCCGCTGTATAAAATAAGCTCGGCTTTGGCTCCAATGGCTTGGAGAGCCTCTGCAAAATTTTTGCTACAAATAGAGGTGGTTTTAGTAAAGCAAAGGATTAATTAACGATTTATGACTTCAAGAGGATGATCATATACCTTTCGTCTGATGGTATGGAATAATCGGAGGATCCATGGAAAAGTATAATAGGAGGCAATAGAGACGCGGCTTTTCCAACTATTGGGTCTTTCAATCTTACTTCCGGTGAGAATTTTTCAAAGGACTCTTCTCCTTCCATTATGCTACAAGTTGGAGTTGAACATTAGAAAGATTTACGTATAACTGATCAGACTGCGTTTCGGACTTGATTACCTCAGAATATACCTTAGGAAAATCGAGCGGTACAGGCCCCGATTATGGAAGTGATCAACCAAATTGTATAGATTGTACCTGTTGAAGTTCAAAAATGATAAGCACGTAGTAACAAACGGGAAATCCATAAGCAAAGTTTAGGAAGTACCCTCCGGATAATCCGAAATAAGCTTTTATCTGGGAAACCTTCCAGGAGATGCTCTCTCCTTTTGATTCTTTAGTAGCTTGTTCCAATAGAGCACAGGCAGCTATATGTGCACCAGCTGATTGCCCCATCAGATAGATCCTACAGGATCAAGCTCATGCAGCTCAATACACGAGACCAATTGGGGAAAAAGATTGAATGATAAATGAGCCAAGAAAATGAGTTGAAACCTGTTGGGGTCACCTCCAAATGCAGAGATGTTATTGCAGACAAATGAGATTCCTTGAGAAGTATCTCTCACCATATCACTAATTGTTCCCTGAGGAAAGTTCCTACACCAAAAGGAAATGATTGCTTGGTAAATGCATGAAAGAATGATCTAAACTTTAAATAAATCTCAAAAAGCTCCAAACAGAACTAAAGTAGTTATATATATCCTGTGTGGACTCTACCACATAAGTAAAATCCAGAGCATGGAGTTTTGAATTGTGTACTTTCGTTTACCTGTAGTCAAGACATGCTACAATGATATCCCTTTCTGCTAGCTGCATTCCCAAGAGCGAGCCCCAAGCTTTGTACCTAAATATCAGCACAAGAGTAGCAAAAATAACCTTATTAACACACGACTTCATCTAGAGCAAGAAGATGAAACTTAGGTGAGACAAGAATGTTGTAACTCCGATGTACTACTCACCCAATAATCCAAGCTCCACCGGTCACAAAAACCACAACCGGCTTCAAACCATCATTGTTGCTTGGTAAGTACAAATCTAGCCTACCGAATCGCCATTCATACATACAATACATCAATTCAACATACCACTAAAGGCCGAAGTGAAAGTAGAAGGTAAAGATTCTACTCAGTCCACACACGAACCTGTTCCTTGGTTGATCTCCATACACTACACTCCTCCGGACTTGTGAAGAGAAAAAATATTTATATGCAACTGCAGGAAACAAAAACAGCATGAAGTCCACTCTATGTACTTGTTCATCAGCAAAGACCAACAAAAACAAAAGGCAAACCTTGAAGAAATCCAGGCATAAGCAGCATAGCATAACATGTAAGCGCAAGCAATCTTGTGATCCATCGATAGCCTACCCTGAACAAGACTTAACAATTATGTAAATTCTTGCTTAGCATTCTAAACATTTCCAGATTTAGAAACAAGTAAAATCACATTTCCAAAGCGTTCCAAGATACATGAACTCTTTGCACTATAACATGTTCAAGAGTAACTTTCCTAAATAAAGTAACGTTCCCAGATCTTACGGAAAAAGTGAACAACAACGAGATATATCATATGATTAACACAATTGCGTACACACAATACTCAAATCCAGCTAATAATTGTCTATAGCCATTCCACGAATTTCATAAGCGTAATCATCAATATACGAATTTCCCAAAACCTCAGAGAAAAAAATAGAAATCAGTACCCGAGGTATCGAAGAAGTTTGAAGCTAAGTCCAGTAATTAGGTACGTCTCAGCTGCCGCGTGGCCGATATCGCGACCGAACGATTGCTGCCGGCAAAAATTCCGACGTGGTCCTCCGTTCACCGGAGACTTACCGGACACTCGACGGCGAACCGATTCCGATGAAGACAAACCGTTAGAACTGTTTAGAAGAGTCGTTCTATCGGATTCCTCCGGTAGAACCTCCTCGATTTCCGATACCGTCGAAGTCATCGGACGGCATCGCTCCGGCTGGTGAGTCTCCGGAGGCGAATCCATCCTCGCCGTGAAATAGTGGATCTCGATTCAAAAATTGTTCCTCTTCTTCGTGTTCGTCTTGTTGATGTGCTGTGTTTGATTCTCTCTCAAATTTCAAACTTTTTTGTATCTTTTGCTTTTGTGCGCTCTCAATGTTCCCTTCTCCAAGAGGAAATAGTTATAACCAAAAGTTCTCCCACACGACGTCGTTTTAGCACTCTGATTACCTCCCCTAGTTAATATTTTTGTTATAAGAGATTTGATAACCTTGTAGTATAATGAAGTGATTAAAGAGAATATATGAATTGATGAAGAGAAAAAATCACATTTAAAAGCCTATAATTTTTTTTGTCGCATGCCGAAATATAAAAATTAATGAATTAAAATATTTGTTGAACGCTAATGATCCATCACAACAAAAATAAAATTAAAAAATTAATGCTAATGTATGGAAATTTAACTTTAATTTTTGTTAATGCGACGACTTCGTAATTTTCGTAATTTGGAAAAGATATCTTCCTCATTTTGTATGTGTAAATGTTTTTAAAAAAATGTTTTTCGCAAAAGGTTAAAAGTGATGGGTCCAACGTGTGACGAATATGTCAGAATGTTCGAGATAAATAGAGAATCCATAACTTTCACAGATTCACGGAAGAATCACGATCATGTGGCAGTGGCACACGGCACACCCACCAAACCACTAGAACATACCACCTTAATCTTTTTATTTCATTTCTTGGCATCAATATACCAGGGTAATGTTTTTTTTTGTTGTTGCCAATAATATATCTGCTAATCTCATTTAATAATCTGGATTTTTTAGCCACAATAAATGAATTAATATTTTTTTTGTCGTTTACAAAATATAATATGAAGAATTTTTGAGATAATGTCTTGACATGTCACTTTACAATCATGCATCGTTTAAAAATATTTATAAGCATGTCGCCTTTTTTAATTTAGTTTTTTTTTTCAAAAGTTCCAAATTTGTTTATAGTTCAATTTTTTTTTTCCAACCTCAGATATAGTCTCTCTCGTATCCAGGTTAGAAAAACATGAATATGAGAGATTTCACACAAAAAAAAAGATTAAATCTAAAATTGGATCTCGTGTATTGGTCTACTAGGATGCTCATCTAGTATCCATTTATATGTCCATATCTTTGTCGTCATGCCATCACCAACCGATCGGAGTAACTACAAGACAGTATCTCTCTACCATGAAGGATACTCCGCCAAACATTCCAAACCTATACTCTTGAGTTTGAGTTCCGAAAGTGAAACTTTGCACACAGAAAAAAAATCTAGATAGTGAAAAGGAACTAGCTATTATGAAAGTCAATAAAAATGGCAGTCAAAAGAAGCTGCTGCATATATGAAAGTTTGCCTGAAGTAAATTTGTGGGGTTTACTTGTGGGGAATTCACGATCACTATGAAGATATAGTTAATTTTGTTTTTTAATTCTATATAAACGATTGAACAAATTCGATCGATTGTAATGCACAACTTCACCACTCAATTATACGATTGATAAAACCTCTCTCGCTTCTTTCCCTTTATATTTCTGGTATAAATTTTTTGTCTTTATTTATGTTTATCTTATTTATCATTCTTTTATAACACTAACTAATTTAACATTCTTAGTTTAGTTTCGTTTATGATTTGAAGAGATTATAGATCAAGAATCTAAAATATGTAAAGACTAGATTGCATCTGCACCCAAAAAAAAACTAACTAAAACAACAAATAATCAAATAGTATGAAAGATCAAATAAATGATGAGGCGAAACAAGTCTTTGGTTTACAAATTACAAAGTCTTTTTTTTTTTCTTTTTAAATATTGATTTAACAAACCAAAACGCAAACCAACAAGCTTGAAAGCTTAATTACAATAATGACCAAATGAGCAATACTTCCCGCCACCGCCATGACCACCGTACCCACCTTCGTCATCATCATCACCATATCTACTGTGAATCCACCACAATAGATTACTCAGAGAGTTTCCATCATCAAACCCATTTAATCCTCTAACCTTCTCCATCGCTCCATCTTTGTCGTAAATACTTTCCAAAGCATACACAAATCCTTTCCACCCTTCTCCGACAGTACTGTCTCTTCCCAACGCCGGTAATGTCCAATTCACCAGCTGCTTCACGAATTTCACATCGGAGAACAGAATCTCCGACACCGGAAGTATCGGTAATAACTGAATCCCAAGGCGACACTCTTTCCATTCCTTTGGCGCGAACCATAAGCCACTGTCTCTCTTCGTCGACCATAAAACCCCGACCACACGATTCTCCGACGTGAAATCTTGCGGGTAAATAGTGTCTTCTTCTTTCACCTGCCACCACCAAATCAAATTAAAACTAATGTAGCCTGAATCGGTTTAGAATGAGCTAGATGTAGCATGAATCGGTTTAGTATGATTTATGTTTTGGTTTGAACTTGGAACCTAATAACGCGCCAGAATCTAACGAAAAGAATCTTAACTGATTCAATTTGACATATTGGGTAAAGAACCGAACCAAAAACAAACTCCTAGTCTTAAGAAATTCTACATCAACTAATCAAATCCTAAATCCTTCAAAAAATTCTACAGGTTATAAGTTACATAATCAAATCTAAATCGAAACTAAAACTAAACTAAATTGTACTATTCAATGTCCATTTTGGTTTGATTTCCAAATATCAGAACCAAACCGAATTTCGATTCGGTACGGTTCGACTCGATTAATTTCAGAGGAAATATGGTTTACCTGCCACCACATTTTCGCGGCGTGAATCTCTAGCGTCAGAACCGTCGAAGCCACCGCAACAAGATGCGTATCGCCGTAAGCTAACCCTAACAAAGCGGCGGAGTAATACGCATTAACCGCCTCGCTCGTACTCTCCTGATTCCTCCCGTCGGCGAACTCCGTTAACCCTCCAGCCCAAGAATGAAGCTTAAAAAGATCAAAACATCTCAACCTCGGATACTTCGAATTCGAATCACCTCCTTTCTTCTTCTTCCCCAATGTCATGAAATCCGCCATTAAAGTATACGCTTGAGGTCTATATCTTTTCCCCCACAACGGATCAATCTTAGCTAACACAGCAATCGCGTATAGAAAATAACCTAAATGATAATGATGATCATTATAAATCCCAAACCCGAAATCCGCTCCTGAATCTCTCGATCCTTGCTTCGTAATCACACCTCCCCATTTCGGATCGTAGAGAAACCCGTTCGGTTCGAAACTACCATCTAGCCACGGCTCGATCATGTTCTTCAAGTATTTTCGAATCGCAGGAATCACATCGAGATAACAAACTTCTTCAGCGATTAAAGCTAATCTCGCTGCTCTCGCGATCAATTTCGCGTAGAAATACGACGAATTCGTCACCGGAGATGATGAATCTAAGGCGGTTACGTCTTTGACTAGAGCTGTGATGATCTCTTGGTGATATTCTTCTTTCACTCCTTTGAGAGAGTGCCACGTCACGGAAACTGGATCTGGTTTCAAAACCCATGAATCTCCGACGATACCAACCAAATCTCCGTCGATGCTTTTGAACCGGAATTGGTCTAGGACGGTTATTGAACAATC
The DNA here is from genome assembly GCA_963576765.1 of Draba incana. Lineage (NCBI taxonomy): Eukaryota > Viridiplantae > Streptophyta > Magnoliopsida > Brassicales > Brassicaceae > Draba > Draba incana. Next base: position 11,496,044 of record OY755205.1, read on the forward strand.
GTTGGTTGATAAAAGCTTGAGATGAAGAGGATGAGCCAGCATAAGGAGATCTCCGTAGCCTCGCTTCTCCCATTTATACTCCAAAGCGAATGGTTTCGTGAAATCAGCGTCGCCGGAAACCGGGTAACAGCAACTGAACCGGTCAAGGATTGATTCGAAATCAGGATTCGAATCCGGTAAGACAACGATTCGGATTATACCGGAAAATCCACCACCGCAATTGATTGTCGAATCGCCGTCGTTGGCTAGGTTAATCGGCGACGATGCGTAAATCAGCCATGTCTGATTGTTGTTGAGCTTGACGGTGTATTTGGTTAAAGAGCTATTGGAGGAAAACGACAAAACCGCGTGAATCGTCGAGATTTTGATCGGAGAGTTACCGGAGACGGCGCAGGTGATAAACGGGCTTCCTCTAACGAGGAAGAATCTGAGATTAGAGGAAGGAAAATCGAGAGTTACGCCGAGATCGCTGAAGGAGGAGATGATATGGGTTTTACGGGAGTGCGGGTCGGATCCATCTGACCCGGAAATGGTCAAGTCGGCGTTAAAGGCTTCGTAGATGAAAGCAGAGTTGTGAGAAAGAGATGGGTACGAGATCGAGAGAGAGGAAACCGATGGTTTGATTATGTAAGGGTGAAAGTACTCTGCTTGATCGCCATTGTTGAGAGTGAAGTTTTGGAAGAAGGAGTTTGTGGGGAGAGGAGATGAGAGGAGATCGTGGCTGAAGAAACGAGACGGGTCGGGTAAAACAGAGGAATCGGATAACGGGAAGAGAAATGGTGTGTTTCTTTGTCTCGATGAAGACATTTCTTGAGGAGGAGGAGGTGGTGGTGGTGGTGAGGGTGATTGAGGTCTTAAAGGTTTGTTCTTGGGAGGCTTTTTAAAGGGTTTGGTGACGAAGGTTTGGACTTTTCGCTTCACTTTTTTCAACATTTAATTTTTGCTTAGTCAAGAGGAGGAAGAGATAACGACGGGTTTTGGAAATTGGGTTTTCCAAAAACTAATGGGGTCTTTTTGTAATTAATTATTAGACAGTCGTGGTTGGTTTGGTTAGAAAAGGAAAATATAAGGGGGATCTTGTAGTTTATAATAGACGTGCAAGGAGGTTTACAAGATGCTAAACCTAGTCAAAATATTTGATATATGCCCAAATGAAAAAATAATAATAAAAGTTTACGAATATGGTTTAGATTACAATACAAACTAAAATACATTTCTAGTAATGTTGCTTATGAACCCAAGACGTATGTATAATATGATCGAATAGTATAATGTTTCGTTTGCATTGGTTATTTTTCAAATTCCAAATATTGTGGATAGGTTTGGAAGATGCTTGAGGTTTGTGAATTTGATGTTTTGCTTAACGAATGAGGAAGATGGTTGATTGCAAGCAATGTAAATTGCAAGCACGCGGCAACGCATATTACATTTTTAAGGCTCCTATTGAATAGGAAAAGGATAAGAATTCAATATATATAGTTTTATCAAATTATTAAATTTCTTTCTTAATTTAATTTCTATAAATAAAAGTCCTTTTATGACAAAAGGTTCATTTTAGATTTGTGAATTTCAATGCATATATATATATATATATATATATCTCCCAATTTATCACACTTCTTATTTGACAATTTATGCCTGTTAATTTTTTTCCAAGTTTATTGAAATTTATTCTTTGATTTAAAAGTTTCTCAAAATTCCAAAACTATTTACGAATTTCAATGAATTTTTTTCTAAATTGATTATCCTAAGAGAATTTTTATTTATCAAATTTTGATTACATAAAGTATGAAAAACATAATCCAGTTTGCTTGCAAAGACTCGTCGTCGCTATAGTCTCTCCCTTCGTCGATTACCAACGTCGTGCCCTTGTGTTTAGTCAATCAGCTTTTGTTTCTCATAGCTTTAGCTTCTAAGCTCCAAACGGTAAGTCGAGGGGCCTTCGTGGAGGATTTGGCTTCAGTGTTTAAGCTCTAGTCCAGCAAATTGGTTTTGGTTCAGTGTGATCGGATTTAACCGGACAGTGGCCCATGGACTATGTTCTTTTGGTGTGGTCTTTGCCTTTAGATGTTTAGGCCCTCTCTTTGTTTCCTCTGCCTAATCATTTAGCTTAGCCTTTTCCAGTCTTCCGCTCGTTAGCTGCTTTTGGTTCCTGCGGATTGAGTGTGTGTAGTCGTTGGGTCGGGGTTGGACAATCTTAGTTTAACAGCTTTGTTTTTGGTGTTTTACGATAGTCTCCATCCACCGCCTTTAGTATTAGTGAATAATCAGATTTTTTTTTGTCATCATTGAATAATCAGTTTTTGCGTTAGATTTTTCATAATCGGTTCTAAGGCTAACTTTTTGTGGGGACTTTAGATTCATTAGGGTGAAAATTAGGTAACTTTTTGTTTCCCGGTTGCCTCTAACCTTGTCTTTGACTTGTGAATTTTGTTTGTTCCGTGACTCCTACGCTCTCCGTTGATTGTAATTACCTCACAGGTCATTGTATTTTGAGGTAGATTTGGTTCGAGTTTCTCGGTAATATTTCAGGTTTTGCTTTCTGGTAATGTTTTGGGCTTTAGTCATTCTGTTATGGATTTTTGGTGCCATTACCATGTATTTTATCTGGTTTATAAAGTTTAGCTGAAAAAAAAGTATGAGAACGTATACATCGCATAAAATTATTTGTTTGTCACATACAGTAAATCAAATAATTAATTACAGGGATTATTGCATGAAATATATTTTTTTCATTTTTAATGCAAAACTACACATTTATTGTGAAAACTTGCAAAACTACTCTAAAGGGGTAGTGAAATTACAGTTAGAGCCTTAATGAACAAATAATAAAACTGCAGCCGCAATGACCGTTCTATCCTTTTGGAAGTCTTCGTTGGAGATTTACACCAGAAGTCTGCAGCGAAATATGGAAGTCTACATCGTAATTATATAGTAAATTTAAATCTATAAATACATAAAAAATAATTTGACAATAAAATCTTTTGAATAATTAAACTAGATGCAATTGTGATGTTTGAAAAATAAAAGTTCACCAAATTAGCATAAAGTACAAAAAAAGACAAATTGGAATGAAAAAGTCTACATTTTGGAAGTCTGCAACAAAATATGGAAGTCTACATCGTAATTATTTAGTGAAATTAAATCTATAAATAAAAAAAAAAAAAATTTGACCATAAAATCTTTTGGATAATTAATCTTAATGCAATTGTGATGTTTTAAAAATAAAAGTTCACCAAATTAGCATAAAGTAAAAAAAAGACAAATTATAATGAAAATGAATGAATGAACTACATATTATCATAGATGAAATACTATATTTCATCACTTTACATTGAGAAGTTTTGTGAAAATGTGGGGACATGATATTCGTTATTGTTTTGTATTATGTATGTATAGTCTTTATGATTGTATGATTGTCATGGATTCACGTTTTAGAGATTTGTGTTACATGATTCATGATTTATAATGAACAACTTATAAGAAGTTTAGGGTTTGATTATGAGAGTTGAATTCACTACGAGGGGATGTAAAATCTTGAATATTATGAGTCATGGACATTAGTTTGTGGGCTTATGGGTTAAAAATATGGGAAATAGATTGACATTACATTTTGAAAACATGTTTTTACCTTTAGGGTTACATTTAAAGTTCATAATATCAAGATTTTAAATGTCAAATTTGCCAAAAAATATAAAATTATGAATATATCAAATGTTTAATTGATCAATAATAGATTTAATTAACAATTATGAATAATCTGAAAGAAAAAGTCGATTTTTGTTTTGAATTGTAGACTTCCATTGTAGCATATTTCACATATGCAAACTTCTATTGTAGACTTCCAGTCGATCTAGTGTTTGAATTGCAGACTTCTATTGTACACTTCCATTGTAGACTTCCAGTTGCGTTTAGGATTTCATTTTAGAGTATAGGGTTTCGTAGACATCCATATGAAAGTCTACCTAACCGGAAAATAATTAACCTAACCGGATGTCTACTTAACCAGAATTTTGTTTTAACCTAACCGAATGTTTTAGTCTCAATATATAAGCAACTTTTTCAATGAAAACCCTAATTTTTTTTTCAACCCTAGCCTTTTAACTTTTTCTCTTTTCACGTTTTAGAGAGTTTTTTGAAGATTTTTTGCCCAAGCCCTATCTTCTTCAACTCTCCACCGATTTGAACAATTTTTGGGTCTAATCCATACGAAATCTTGTCCTCTTTTTGATTCTAGCAACTAATTTCACTTTCAACAAAGGGTATGTGCCTCAATTTTCACTTTTTCAGTTCGTCAACCATTATAAAGATTTGAAATTTGGATGTGTTTCTTCATTATTGGTTGAGTTTGTGTCTTTCTATGCATTTTAAGATGATTTTGCACATACTTATATTCTCTCACTTCTGATTCCTAAGTTTTTGCTTCCTTTGTTTTGCAGATCTAGAGATATGAAAGGTGGTGAAACTGAATGGAAGAACACCAATAAAAGAGAAAATCTCAATCCTTAACACATTCGCAAATCTCAGATCTTTGGTGGGTTTTCTTCATGTGTTGCTTATTATGTCCTTTCAAACTCTTCAATCTCCACTAGATCTAGTCCGTTGTATGCTTTTTAGATGATTTGATTTTGTTTGTGTTTCTTAGGTTACAGAAGTCTACACAGGAAGTCTACACGGGAAGTCTACTAACCCTAATTTTTGTCTCCATATATAAGGAAGTTTTTCTATTCAATCTCCACAAGTTTCAGCATATGAAGCTTAGTTGACAACAATCGAAAACCAACTGTAGACTTCCCTGGAAGTCTGCACAAATGTGGTAATTGGTGGTACAAATATAAAATTGAGTTTGACATGCAAATCTTATAGCTAAACATGTCCAAAGTATATAAAATAACTATTATAACTCAAGTGTAGGACAAAAGTTTTTCGAAGAATAATGTTCAAATCTATAAAAATGCGTTTTAGTGTTTCTGTACAATGTAGACTTTCGTTTTTGTCCGTAGACTTCCCGTGTAGAATTCCAATCAGTCGCTGGAAGTCTACGTTGAATGAGTTAACTAGTCACCAAATGAAAAAATTAGATTTAGCCCATAATATTCAGTTTTATACAAGTCAAACTTACAAAGATGATAGAGAAATAGGTACCACACATTTTAGAACAAAAAAAAACTTGAAATATGTTCCTGTAATGACATATAATTAGGTTTTAAAAAAGACTGTGTATTGTAGACTTCCGTTTTTGTCCGTAGACTTCCCGTGTAGACTTCCAATCTGTCGCTGGAAGTCTACGATGAATGAGCTAACTAGTCACCAAATGAAAAAATTAGATTTACCCTATAAATATTAGTCTTAAACATGTCAAACTTACACAGATGATAGAGAAATAGGTACCACACATGTGAGAACAACAAAACAAGAAATCTCTTTCTAGAATGACATATAATTAGGTTTTAAAAAAGACTGTGTATTGTAGACTTCTTCTGTACACTTCCGATTTTGTCTGTAGACTTCCCGTGTAGACTTCCAATCAGTCGCTGGAAGTCTACGTTGAATGAGTTAACTAGTTACCAAATAAAAAAAAATAGATTCACCCCACAAATATTAGTCTTAAACATGTCAAACTTACACAGATGATAGAGAAATACGTACCACACATGTGAGAACAAAAAAACAAGAAATCTCTTTCTAGAATGACATATAATTAGGTTTTAAAAAAGACTGTGTATTGTAGACTTCCTCTGTACACTTCCTATTTTGTCTATAGACTTCCCGTGTAGACTTCCAATCAGTCGTTGGAAGTCTACAGAGGGGTACTTTTGCATTTTAGGCAAACGCTTTGCAGACATCCAGGGAAATCTGCACAACCGTAGACTTTCCAGGAAGTCTGCAAATGATAGTTTTGTATTTGACCAGAGGTTTGACTTTTTTTTGCAGACTTCCAAGGAAGTCTGCACAAAAAGTGGCGGTAGTTTTGCATTAGACCAGATTTGACTTTTTCAGGGAAGTCTTCAAAGAAAAGTAGACTTCCTAGGAAGTCTGCACAGACAACATTTGTCGACATCCGTACAGGGCAGTTTTACAATTACAAATTTTTTTCGGAAGTCCGCAAATGGAAAGTGAACTTCCTAGAAAGTCTGCAAAAAAAGGGGGTAGTTTTGCATTTGACCAAATTCGTAGAATTTAGTAGTAGACTTCCAGGGAAGTCTACACTGTTTATCTACACTTTCTGGAAGTCTGCAAATATTGGTCAACGTTTTACTTTTTGATCAATTGCAAAACTACCTCTTTTTCTGTGCAGACTTCCCTTGAAGTCTACTTTCCGATTTCCAAATGCAAAACTACCCTTACGTTTTTGCAGACTTCCAGGGAAGTCTACACAAAAAGGTCAAACATGTGGTCAAATGCAAAACTAACCCCGCCTACGTGGCACTGTTTTTTTGTTTCCAAAGGAAACATGCAGACTTCCCTGGAAGTCTACTTCGTATTTTTTCATAAATGGTCAAATGCAAATCTGCCCTCTTTGTTGACTTGCAGAGTTCCTGGAAGTCTACACGAAAAAAAAGAGTTAGTTTACAATCCCGAAGGTACATTGATCAGTGATTTTGCGGGCTGATTTCTCATCGTTATAGAAGGACCCATGAAACGATTAACATACCGTTGCAAAGCCCCGACTCTCATATTTCTAGTGATACCAAGTTCATTTCCATCGGAATTTGGAGTAGAAAGTTATCGTTGTTTCTGTACACTGCGATATTCTAGATCTGAAATTTTTATTTTGTAAATTTTGGTTCTTTTTCATACGCTGAGCTCGTATTTCGCTTCCTCCACCACCGGAACTTGGAAATCTAACCGATATTGAAGAATTCACGGTGTCGTAAAGAAAGATTTGTGAAAAATCAACACATTTTTGATAAATTATGGATGAAATTGTAGATGGGAAGAAATGAAATAAGTAATAAGGATTATGGAAGAGCATTAAGAGCTTGAAAATTAGTTGTTGAGCCATTATGAGCTCAAAATTGGTTGTTCATGGTGGTTGTTCATGGTGGTTGAAAAATTGAAGAAGATGACATTACTGTAAATAGTTTGATTTCTGTAGGATTGTTGAGACTTTTCATCTTTGATTGGAAGTGTACATAACAAAAAATGAAGTCTATGTAATGACAGTTTTGTAAATAAATGGACTGTTTAGTGGCAAAAACTCAAAAAATAGTAGAGAGAAAAAGGGGTGTAGTTTTGCATTTGACCAAGAAAAATGGTGTAGTTCAGAAAAGTTTCCTCAATTACAAGGTGATGTTACTGTAAAACTAAATAATATTTTATACAGTTCATAAATTTACTTATAGTAGGATATAATTACTTATTGGTAATCAGGTATCACATAGCACGTCGTGTTGGTGTAGTAAGGTCCTTCGGGGTTAGGGACCCACTCTCCCGAGAATATGTCGCAGTTCTCATCATGTGTTTTTACGACATTGATTGGGAGCTTGAGGTTGGTGCTGGTTTGGCTTGGAGCTAGTTGTTGCTTGATGAGGAAGTTAGGGCTTTTTGCGAAAGAATAGACAAGAGGGATAAAGGTGAATAGCGAAAAGGCAATGAGTAGCTTTTGTTTACTTGCAGAATGAAGAAGCTCCATTGAAGGAAGATAGAGAGAGAACGATGAGAGATTGTGAGAAAGAATGCATATAATATCTCAGAGACCCAGAGTTGTAGCTAATTTTTTTTGTATCTTGTGAATTAGTTAACCATGAAGCACATGTGCTAAAATATGAGTGGCTTAATCTCGCAGAAAAATTGGAACGAACCGATGAAAGATTCGATTCACGTAGACGTAGCTATCGCTAATTTGGAAGTTTATTTGAAATTTATAGCATGATTTTTAAGGCTAGTAATGAATTGGAAAATATAAGAATCCTAACTGTTAGTTTCTATATATATAGAAAGAAGAAAAGAAGGGGAAAATTAAATTTTTAGGATTTGGTGATCCACACCTTTATTTTTTTAGATTGGTGACATACACTTTAGTTAGAATTATAATCCTCTGATACCCTTAAATTTATTAATTGTGTGATTTTTTTCCAAAATATAAGATTTTTTCCTTAATTGTAGGATTTGAAAATTGATTTTCATATTTAATTCTGATTTTATTTAATAATTTCGGATTTATTTTAATTTATTCTCAAAATTCATTTATTTGTTAATAACATTAATTGAAACTTTTTAAGATTTATAATATAAATATTAATTTTCAAAAATCTTATTTTCGTTAAATATTAATATTTTCGGAACATATATAAATATTTTCAAAAGATTTTCGATCTTATTTCTTTATTATGCAGAATCTAATATAACTGAATATTTAATTTTCTTAACTGAAAGATTTACTAATTTTTTGGAATTTTAAAATTAATTTTAGAATTGGTATTCTCAAATTTTCAGAACATAGAACAAACTGAAGAATACATATTCTACATTATGTAGAACGTAGAGCAAAGTAAAGATTACGTATTCTGAAATTTGATTCTAAAACTTTTAGAATATTAGTGTTTCTCTAATTGTTTTAGAACATAGACCAATGTGCAGATGACGTATTCTGATATTTTGTTCTAAATCGTTTGGACTGTGTGTGTGCTCTAAATTTTTAGAACAAAGAGCAAAGTTAAAAATACAAATTCTAAAAGTTGCAGAACATGTACAATCGATATTTTACATTTTCTAAACTTTTTAGGAACATGTATAGACAGCAGAATGTACATTTTGTACAAAATATATTGAATTTAGAAATTTAAATTTTAATCTATTAGTTACAAATAAAAAATTTCACCTTTTGATAAAAAATCTTATTATTTCATTTGTTACATCTTTGAAAAAAAAAAAGTTTGAAAAAATTAATTATTTATATTAAAAGGGTAATTGTGGCAAAATTTGGTAATGTCAAATAAAGGTTTAGATGGACAAATTAAAATTTAGAAGATCTTTTAATCCAATTTTCCCAAGAAGAAGTCATTATCAATAAATTTTATTTCTAAATTAGGTTCATCTTAGAAATGAAAATTTCATGAAATTTTAGAAATTGTTGTGCATTTTAGAAATTTAATTTGTTGTGATCATGTTAATTACAAAATAGACGTATTTCATTTGTCAAATTCTAATTTGAGTATAAGAAACGTTTCGAATCCCAATAGCATAGGACTATAGTAATGGTAGTTCGTACACGTGAAAAGATGAAGACTAAACCAAGTAGCTCGAAGACTAAATAATAATGTACGAATCCGATACTAGCTAGACTGACTAAAAGAATAGGATGGAAGCTAATAAGAAGTACGAATGTAGGAAGCTTCCCCGATCCCGAGGAGACTACGTTTGATGGAATAATTTCTTAGATGTATTACCGCATCTTCGACATAGTGGAGTTTCTGTAGCAGGTCATGACCACTGGACTAAAAGATGTTGGGTTATCAATTCAAGTCCCACATTTGAAGAGATTGGTCTAATATATAAATAAAGTCCAACCAAATTAGTATGAGACATTTTGGGAAGGAGTCCAAAGATAAATTTGTGCGAGCTTTGCCACTTGGGCCCAAAGCGGACAATATCATACTAATTTGAGAAATTGGACATGAGCTTAAAAGCCTCTCCACATGGTATCAGAGCGGTTACGATCCTGCGACAATACGAAGTGTGTATGGGCTATCTATGATGTGAGAGCATACTCCTCATAAAGTGACCTCGCGAATAAGAAGGGTACAAGACGGTGCCAAAATTTCGCTAAAGGGGAGGACACGAGTCATGTGATCCTTGGTTTGAAGGGGAGAATGTTGGGATATCAATCCAAGTCCCACATATGAAGATTAGACAAAATTGGTTTAATATATAATTAAAGTCCAACCAAATTAGTATGAGGCCTTTTGGGAAGGAGCCCAAAGATAAATCCGTGCGGGCTTTGCCACTTGGACTCAAACCGGACAATATCATACTAATTTGGGAAGTTGGACATGAGCTTCAAAAGCCCCTCCACAAGGGGAGATGTCGTTTTACAATGTAGAATGCTACAATCTATATAATTTGTAAAGGTTTTCAAAAAGTAAAGCAATGTGAAGATGTCATGTGGCAATTTTATTTATTTATAACTTTGTATTTTTCTTTGTGTTGACATTTCTCCCCCTAGGCCCCTAGAATAAGAAATTCTAAAACGCCTATAAACATCTACGACAAGAACTACCTTATGTGGTCCAAAACATGATATTCCCTATCCCGGAATATCATTTCAACCATGACTAACCACTAGTCAACTCACAAACAACACATATAAGAACTACTCATCTTATAAAACACAGAAATATAAGAAACTCCATCTTATAAATCTCCAAAATATATAAATCATTACAACACAAACAAAAATACATAAATAAAAACAACATAGCACCATGCTAAAACATTCAAAACTGGAACCGCAAAGGAAAACAAAGCTCAAGCTGCGACTTGCTTGTCGAACCACTTCCCGAACTTCATCTTCATATTTGCATCTGGCTTCCAAGTCTCCTATTCGACACCGTCACAGTCCCACAAGACTCTCAACAACAGTATCTTCTTCCAGCGCAGAACCTTGACTCTTCTCTCGAGAATCCTCCTAGGTCTCGCCTCAATAGTTAAATCAGGCAGAAGATCCTCTGGAGTCTTAGCCACAACCTCCTCCAACTTATGAAGGCTCTTCCTCAACATCGACACATAATGCCTTCATAATTAGAGGTAACTCCAACCGATAAGCCATTGGTCCAACTCGCTCCACCACTGGGAATAGACCCATAAATCTCAGACTCAGCTTATTCTCTGGAATCGATCAGCTTGGACCTCACAACATGGTCATCTTGAGATACACTCTATCTCTGACCACGAACCCTAACTCTTTCCTCCTCTTATCAGCATAAATCCTCTGTCGATCATAAGCCTCTTTCATGTTCAGCTTCAAAAACACGGATCTTCTCCATTGTTTCCTGAACAAACAACCACAAAAATGCTCATCTCCCCCACTTGGGTCCAACATAGAGGTGTTTAACACGGCTTCCCATAAAAAATCTCATACGGAGCCATCCCAATACTTACCTGAAAGTTGTTGTTATACGCAAACTCAGCCAGGCACAAGTGATCCACCCAATGATCACCCCAATCTAGAACACACATCCTCAACAAATCCTCCAATGTCTGAATCGTCCTCTCAGACTGCCCATCCGTATGAGAATTATATGTTGTACTCATATGCACCTTAGTGCCCATCTCAGCCTGAAACGCCCTCCAAAATTTTGATGTGAACTTGGGATCCCTGTCTGACACTGCATGTAGCCTCACTATCTCCTTCACATATTTCTTAGCCAAATCTGCTGCAATATCAGTTTTCTTAATGGCCAAAAAATGTGCTGACTTAGTCAGACGATCCACAATCACCTATATAGCATCAAAACTATGCGAGTTAGCTAATCCTACCACGAAATCCATCGTAATCATATCCCACTTTCACTCTGGAATTGGTAAACTCTGGAATATACCACTTGGAATGTGATGCTCAACCTTTACTAACTGGTACGTCTCACAAGCCGCGACACAGATCTCTCTTTATCTCGACCCAATGATAGTACCATTTCAGATCACGATACAGCTTAGTCGCTCCCACAAGAATCGAAAACTTGCTCGCATGAGCCTTACTCAGAATCTCGTGCCTCAGGATCTCATCCTTAGGCACATAAACTCGCCCACACACAAGAATCGTTCAATTGAAAGAAACCCGATACTTAGAACCCACAACTCTAGAAGCATCGATCGAACTATGATCACTATCCTGATCCGCAGCCTCCAACCCCTAAGGCTCCTATGAAATATCACATAAACGTAAAGTGTTAATCTTGCTCACCAATACCTCAACGTCGTGCTCCCGAGCCGAATCAACTCTTCGTCGACTCAGAGCATCTGCCACCTAGTTAGCCTTACCCGGATGGTACACAATATCCAAATCATAATTTGCCAACAACTCTACCCAACGCCGTTGCTTCACATTCAGCAATGGCTGAGTAAAGATATACTGTAAATTCTTGTGATCCGTAAAAATCTGCACTCTCCCGCCATAAAGAGAAGACCTCTAAATCTTCAAGGCAAACACTACTGCACTAAACTCCAGATAATGCACAGGATAATTGCGCTCACTTTCCCCCAACTGCCTTGAAGCATCCTTGCCCACCTGCATCATCACACAGCCCAAACCAACTCTTGAAGCGTCCGTGTACACTGCATAAGGCTTATCCGGCTCGGACAACGCCAACACAGGTGTACTTGTCAGCAACGCCTTCAGGTTCGCGAAGCTCTCCTCACACTTAAGACTAGACAAAAGGGATATCCTTCCCTGTCACCTTTATCATCGACTGAGCCATACCCGCAAAACTTTTGACCAATCTCCGATAATATCCTACCAACCCAAGAAAAATCCTAATCTCGATGGCGTAACTTAGTCTAGGCCAATCTTTGATAGCCTCGATCTTAGTCGAATCCACATAAACTCCCTCCACATGCACAATATGACTGAGAAATCTCCTCTCTCGCTGCCAGAAACTGCACTTGCTCAACTAAGAAAACTGATTTACTCCTCAAGCTTCTCCAAAACCAACCTTAAATGCAACTCATGCTCCTCACGACTCCTCGAATGCACCAGAATATCATTAATGAAGATGATCACAAACATATCCAGATACTCTTGGAACACTCCGTTCGTGAGTCCTATCAACGCTGCAAGTGAATTCGTTAACCAAAACGACATCACTACAAACTTCAAATATCCATATCTCATCCGGGTAGCCGTCTTACGAATATCTGCCTTATCAATCGGAATATGATGATATCCAGATGCCAAGTCTATCTTGTAGAACCAAGTAGGATCCATGAGCTGATCGAAGAACTCATCGATCCGCAGAAAAATATACTTTTTCTTCACAGTAACTCGGTTAAGTCCCTGGTAATCGATGAACAGCCGGAAACACCCATCCTTCTTCTTCAAAAATAATTCCAGTGCTCCCCACAATGAAGTACTCGGTCGAATAAAACCCTTACTCGACAAATTCTCTAGCCGCTTTTTCAGCTCTGCCAACTCTACTGGAGTCATCATGTAAGGCGCCTAAGTTGTCAGAGCTATCCTGGGCTCTAACTCAATCGTGAAATGATCAGACCGAGATGGAGGTAATCCCTTCAGTGACTAAAAGACATCTTCCTAGTCCTGAATAACCCGGATACCTCCAATAGCAACCTCATTCCCAGACTTCGGCATAACATTCGTCGCCAGATAAGCCTCGCAACCACACTTAATCATCGGCTCCGCCTGAATAGTAGAGATCACGAGACTCTAAGAAGTCAATCTTACTCCTTGATAAACCAATCTCACTTCCTCGTGCTCAAACACCACATGGCCACGATGACAATCTAGATGGACTCTATATCGCTCTAGCCAATCCATACCCAGAATGACGTCATACACCAGCACCGAACTAATCACTTAGTGTGCTGGCATAGACTTTCCAGCTATTTGCACATCTACGCCCCTCGCTGGACCAAGCGTAGCTAAAAACCCTCTTCCAGCCACCATGACCATGCTCACCGCCTCACCAGCCTCACTCCGAATACCACTGCTCTCAGCATACTCCGGAGTAATAAAGCAATTCGATGCTCCTGAATAAAAAAAAACATGGGACTCACAACTGCCTACTAATAAAGTCCCTGCACAATCTTTAGGTGCTAAGAAACCCTCTATTTTATCAAAGGAAAATAACAGAACACAACACAACAAAAATTCAACACGAAAGAATTTACCGAGTTTGAGTATGAATTTGTATGTGAATGGTCTGGCACTCTGTTGGCATGTCTCCACCGATGTAAACACTCGCGGCGCTGCTCCAATCTGCATTATCGGGTGCACTGCCGCTATCTGCGCCACTGGTTGTACTAGTGCCATTGCCATCTGCTGCAACTTGAGACATCTCGGCTTGATATGCCCAGGCTCTCTGCAGTGAAAACATACTCTCGCATCCTGCAACTCGCCCCTCCTAGAACAACTTGACACTTGGTGCTTCATGCTCCCGCTTCCATAGCACCCTCGGCCACTCTAGCTCAACCTGGAAGTGTCCTCCCACTTCCTCTTATGTCCCTGCAAAGGCTTACCGTCCTTGCTAGAGCCAGAACCACCCTGATGTTGCCTCCTCAGCAGAACAACAAGGGCAACTACTGGCAGAACAACCAATACTACCTTTTGATCTCGTAGATTCTCCTCAATAGCAGCAGCAATCTCGACCAGCTTTGTCCTCGAGGTGAACTCGGACACTCTGCAACGTGTCCTTAGGTCAGGCTGAAGGCCCTTCATGAACCTCTTCACCTGTACCTGCTCATCCTCCATTCCTCTACCCGCATGCACCAAAAACCTGTTAAACTCAACATCATACTCACGCAAGGACTGGTTTTGCTAAACCAACTCCATGAATCTCGTCTCCAGCCAATCTAGTGCCTCCTGAAGAAAGAACTTAACATTAAACTCTGCCAAGAATTTTCCCCAGGTTTACACTGTCTGCCTCCTCCTGGCCTCAACACCTCTCCTCCAAATATGCGCATCACCATCCAGGTAATGCACTACCAGCTTAATCTGAAACTCTGCAAGATATCTAATGGAGCAAAAATTACGCTCAATCCTCATTCGCCACTTATCGGCTCCCTCTGGTCCAACTCCACCTGAGAAGAACACAGTAATAAGCCGCAACATGTATTCCATCATCTTCATATAAGACAAAGGCAGCTCCACAACCATAACCCTCGGCTGCACCTCTGTCACCAGTGGTGGCACTACTGGAGCCTCCACTGGCACCGTACCCAGTAACCGCTCCATAATCAAGGCTAACTTCTGTGCCAGAAGATCATCTCGACCCTGGGCCCCTCCTGCAGCTCCACCCCCATCTAGACCTCGTGCAGCAGCTGCTGCTCCGGCACCACCTCCAGCACTCACACCGACACTCACACCGACACTCACACTGGTCCCGCCCACGGATCCCTCTTCATACATTGGCATCTCAGTAACCCGCTCCTGCGTAACACTCTGCGCTACATTCTCAGCGGACTCACTCACTGGTCCCCGACCACGACCTCAGCCTCGACCACGACCCCGACCCCAACCTCGACCACTACCACGACCTCAAGCACCACCATCCATCACTCTGCATTTCCCAAAAATATAGACTAAGATATTAGAAATCACAAAAATAGAAGTCAGACAACATATACCGTGGAATCTCATTAAAGGCTCGAAGAGGATTACTAAGACTCTACAACTCATAAATTGACTAACTAATCATAATCAATTTATCACATAGTCTCAAATCATTCAACCAAACACCCTAAAACTGTAACAATTCTGATACCAGACTGAGACAAACCTAGCCCAATTTTTTTTTTAAAAAAAAAATTAATTGACTCTAATTAATATTCCTATAAATATTAATTCTCAACATCAATTCAAACTCAAACAATCAGCAAACCAATATAAACCAGCAGATCACACATAAACCATTAAACCAGAATATCTTATTATATAAAGGAGAGTGAGCATAATTCTAACTCACAAGATCGCGACACGTGTTAAGTAGTCGATTAGATTATAACACATGTCATTATTTAAATATGTAAATTTTTCAATATCAAAATTGTTAATTATCAAAAAAGGAAGAAGTTAAAATGGGAAAAAATATAAAGTAATTATACAAATTGCACAAAACCTCTATAAGAATAGTTATATAAGATATTTAGTCAAAAATAATTAATAAAGAGAAATTTAACATAAAACAAAATTAGAAAAAGAAAAATAGCAAACTATGTAATTAAAAATAGAAACAACCATGTTTCTATTGTTATATATAGGCAGATGTTTAATATATGTATATTTATGAGAAACACAAAATAATTGACTATGGATAAAAAGAGAACTATATCAAGAAGAATAAGCAAAAATTAAAAAAAATTGGTTAGTGGTATTTTTTTCATGTGTAAAATTTACGATATATCATCAAAGAAGGATCGTCTAAACATGTAAAAATGGTTTAGTTATTATATCAAATAGTTTAATGATTCAAACCATATTTACATATATCAAGCGTATATACTTCATTGATTTCCAAATTCTTCAAATTATATATGTAATTAAAAATAGAATCGACCATGTTTCTATCATTATATGTTGGCAGAAGTTTAACATATGTATATAAATATATGGGGAACCCAAAATAATTGATCATTGATAAACGGAGAACTATATCACGAAAAATAAGCAAAAAAAAAAAAAAAAAATTTGGTTAGTAGAATTTTTTTTTATTTGTAAAGTTTACAAAATATCATATAAAAAAAAATCGTCAAAACATAAAAATTATTTAGTTTGTGACAAAAAAAATAAATAAAAATGATTTAGCTATTATATAAAATAGTTTAATGATTCAAACCATATTTACATATATAATGCGTATATACTTTATTGATTTCCAAATTCTTCAAATCATATGAGATATGAGACTATATTTTTTCTAATTACATATGAACCTATAACTTTAATCACTACATTATCTAATTTGGGGTTTCAATTAAGAATATAATATACTTCTCCTCCAAACATTCTTTAAACATAACTATTTACTATAAATCAAATAATCCTCGCATCGCAAAGGTCTTATTCTAGTAACCAATAAATCCAAGGTCCATAAATTCATAAAACATATCTAACAACAATTTTAGGAATCACTGACAACCTAAACACCAGGTTCTAAATTCCAACATCACATACATGAAAAAGACCCTAAATCATCCTCCTCTTCTTGCCATGATTCCACGATCACACTTTATCTTTACTTGCATCACATGGAAAAAAGAGATGCGTAAGTATTTCATAAATACTTAGTAAGACGGTCATTCTCTCTACCGGTTATACACAAAAACCGCATAATATGCTACAAGAGTAACTAGTCCACACACACAAAAAACAACATTATTACCACATAAACAACACTGTGTAGATTGGCACACGAAACAATACAGCCTCGATCCAAAAAACAACATTGTTACCACATAAACAACACTGTGTAGATTGGCACACGAAACAATACAGCCTCGATCGACACCTGGAGGGTGTCGATCGACACTAATCGCAGACAGGTTCAGGATCGAACCTCTCCTCTCACGGATCGATCTTGAATGATATCAATCGATCCCTGCATCAAAATCAACACCAAATACACGAGCATATCACAGAAAATATAGAATCACAATCCAAACATCCATCAAATTCACCAAATCAACAAAAACACCCAATAGAACACATTATACAGCTCAGATAAGCCACGGTCGTGCACTCACCTTGGGGAAACGATTAGAACGGGTAAATGGTGATGAACATCCATGAAAATCAAAGAATCAACACACTACGATTCTGATTTTCGTCACCGACACACGAAGGACCCACCACCACACCAAAACCTTGCCTACGAGGTCTCGAAATGAACCCTTTTGAATCGCAACACTAAACTCACACTAATTTTCTACTTTTTCTCAATATACATGTTTTTTCCTCTAAAAACCTAAGGCTGCGCGGCCAAAAACGTGTTTTATATTCGCTCTTAGGGTTTCCCAACCCAGACCACACAAACCGAATGATTAAAAATTGAACCAGTTCTAACCAAAAAAAAACATTGGTGTCGATCGACACCCCTTCCCAATTTCCAAAAATTGATTTGCGAATGTTACACATGTATTGACGATCCTTCTTTGATGCTATTTTGTAAACTTTAAACATGTAAAAACATACCACTTAATCAAATTTTCTTTATCTTTGTTTTCTCCTTGATCTAATTCTCATTTTATCTACGTTCAAATTTTTTGTGTTCTCCATTGATATGCATATATTAAACTTCTGCCTATTTATAATGATAGAAAAATGGTCGTTTCTATTTTTAATTATATAGTTTGCTATTTTTCTTTTCCTAGTTTTTGTTTTATGTTAATTTTTTTTTTTATGAAAAATTGTTAAACTAAATATCTTATATAACTGTTCGTATAGAAGTTTTGTGCAATGGTAAAATTACTTGATGTTTGTTTTTAAAACATTTTAATTTTTTTTTTGGTAATTAACAATTTTGATATTGAAAAACTTACATATATTTAAATAATTGACATGTGTTAGAATCTGATCGTCTATTTAACACGTGTCGCGATCTCGTGAATTAGAATTTTGCGCATCCTCTTTTATATAATACTAGATGAAAGACCCGTTCGTTGCACGTGTTTGGTTGGAATAAAAACTTCATGTAAGAATTAATCAATTAGTTAAAAAATAGTTGTAGTACCTGAAGTTTAGAATTTTAGACCGGCGGCTGTTAGTCGTTGAACGATGGTCTATCATAATTAATTGAATAGAATACAAAATTAGTTTGATAGATTTATTTAATTAATAAACGTATTTATCCAAAAAATATCTAGCAAATTGTAAGGAAAAAAAATACTAATTACATACCTTTTTCGAAACATAATAACTAAATCAAAATCTTGATTTAAATAAAATTTAGTTGAAGAAAATGCTGATAAACTAATTGCACATTTTTAATCAACACTTATCATAATCAAGAGACAATGTTATCGCTTTTAATTAATGGCACAATATTTTTCTTCAAATTGTTTTGCTTGTTCGATCGATATCGTTACTGGTATTTTGATTCCACTACTTATTGAAAGAAAACAATACTAATAGATTCAAAATCATTAAACAATAATATATGCATGTAACTATTACATATAACAGTGGAATTTACATGAAATGTAAATTTAATTAGTTAATGCTTATGGTAATGGGAGAAAAAATGAAAAAGGTGTAAGGAAAAAAAAACAAACCTTCATGTCACAAACAATAAGTCAATAAGAATCGTACATGTATATTTGTGTAGATGAAAACATACATTTCTAGCAATAAAGTCTAAGTAACCCTTCGAACAATTGATGTAGTCGATGTATTGTACGTACGAACATGAATTTTTTCATATCTTTAATATATCTGATTGTATCTAACGAAAAAACTTTAGTTAGGTAGATGTAATACGATAAAATCACAATTTAAAAGTTATGAGAATACCGTATAAATTCACATGCATATCTTTTAGTTTGGCAAAATTGTTACAGATAGTTTTGAAAGTGAATGCATATCTTATGTTTAAAATAAAGTTGTGAAGCATCGGATATGACAATTACAAATTGAAGTAGGATTTATTTATTCTTGAAATACATGAATATATATATATTTTATATATATATATATATAATAAGTTTAGGATATTGCTCACGATTCATAGCATCGGATATGACAATTACAAATCAAAGTATGATTTATTTATTCTTGGAATACATAAATACTTATATTTTTTTTATAATAAGATAAGATTGGGATATTGCTCATGTATTCATTATGTTTATCAATTAGTTACTTTAATTTAAAAAATATAATTAAATTTGTTATATGTTATCTAATTTGAATAATAATTTACACATGTCAAAATCTAAATCGACCGATTGACATGTGTCATGATCATGTTAATTATTATATTTGACGCATCAAGGTTTATATAATAATATGATGATATTATGAGAGTTTTTAATTTGTCAAATTCTAATTTCCTATAATCTTTCCCATAATTTCCCATACTCATTAGATTTCAATTTGTGGAAGTAACCTCATACGTATTAAAATTTGGTATGTCATTTAGTAGTAGTTGTTACCATTATTTATAGCAGGATATATTTGCCTTTTTTTTTAAATCCATAAATACGTGATGGAGGTATAACATTGGATTGGCAAGAACAGTATACAAAGCAGAAACTATTGTGAAGAGAAATGTAACAAGACACGACAAATTCAATTAAACAAAACATCGAGAGAGAGAGAGAGAGAGAGAGAGAGAGAGAGAGAGAGAGAGAGAGAGAGAGAGAGAGAGAGAGAGAGAGAGAGAGAGAGAGAGAGAGAGGGTAAAGCAGAAGACTTGTTTTGGTATGTTCATTCGAACAGCACATTTATCGAACTTGAGCCAATGATTCATTGTCTACTTCTCTCTCTAGCATAGCTAGCAAGAAGTCATTGATGACATCAATAGGACCGGGCAGGCACCAATGAACACAGTCGCTGGTGCCACCGGCTTCAGGTAGATAGTTGTAGCGGCTCGTGTGACCGTCCGGTCTAAGCCACATCGCTTGGGTGGTATCTAGTAGTCTTAACTTCATCCCTTTCTTCTTTGCTTCTTTTTCAGCTCTCCAAAACTCTTCAAACTGAATCTTATGTAGCTTCATTGTTATATCGTCTTGAGTCTGGTTTCTCTGATGAGGTTGTTTCCTCACACAATCTCCTCCTTCAGTCCATAACCCGCCTTCAAAATGCGATGGCGCAAAGGTCCGTAAGTACAGTACTCCTCTGAAGTTTTCCAAGTTCAGGATCGCTTGAAACGCAGTTCTAAATGCTTTTCTATATCCATAAAGAATCGTGAGATCAGTTATGTTTGATAATTGGCAATAGTGGCAACCAACCATTGTCCGTTTTTCGTGGTAGATCGATGGCCGGAAATGCCAATGGCCAGAAGAAATGACCACGTGGTCGAATTCTCCTATCTTGGTCGACCAACTCTCGTCTACCTCATCAAGGTAGACATCGAAAAGATCGGTAAGATCACTATGTCGAGGCAGGTCCGGGTTGGATCTGGACTTTACCAAAACTGTTGTCCAAAATGTGGCGAGCGTGAAGTTGTATGTCTTGTATGTCCATCGTTTGAAATAATCGCCAGACACAACCGAAATATCAACCGGAAGTTCAGCCTGAAATGTTAAATCTATCAATCACACAAAATCCCATGAATATGTTTAATACAAGAGATTCTCTAATCCGGACTATTCGAAAAATGGATCCAAAAATCAAACTAAATCAATTTGGTTTCGTTTTAAAAATTGGAGCAAATTGTAACGAAAACTAACTTACTCATACCAAAACAATACTTGAATTTTCTTTTGTTAAAAAGAAAGAAGAATAAAGTATAAATACTGTTATTCTTTGTAACCATATTATAAAACAAAAACCAACTCAAATTAGGTTCGATATCTATATTCAATACACACAAATCCAAGCTGAAATTTATCAAAAATTAGCCGGAGTAGACATATCCCTGCTTGATATTGTTTATGCAATTTGGTAATTCAGTCAATTAATTAGCTAAAATGACCCGCAAACTCTGAGAAAATGTCAATGTGTATGTACTCTATCTTTTTGGCAGAATTTTACACAAGTAAACTATCATTTTTTTATTAAAAAGTAAAAGAATTTTGTCAGGATCGGAGATTTAAACATCCAAAATCATTGGCCGGAACTACCCACAATGGTTAAGTTGAAAGCAAAAATACTTTTGTGGCTATTACCCTTTTATTTCCATGTTATAGGCTACAAATCAAGTATGGGTTGAGTTTTACGGAAGCAACAAAACAAGTCAAACTTTCCCGTGCAAACTTTTGACAGGGTTATTTATTCACTAAAAGGAAAAGCTAACTGTTAACAATTTTAGGGACTTTGTTTTCTCGTAACGCCAAAAAACAACAAAAAGGTGTTACGTACCCGAGAGAGAAGGCAAAGCAAAGACTGTACATGGTTTCTGCTAACAGAGTCACCAACAATCGCCATGGTTTTCCCTCTCATTATCTCAAGAAACCTCCATGGGTCAAAAACCGGCACGCCATCTTCGCACCCGTCGGGTCTCCATTTCCATTTCATGAAATCCGTGTCGGGTCTTCCATACTTCATGCAGTTTTGGTAATCAGGTATCACATAGCACGTCGTGTTGGTGTAGTAAGGTCCTTCGGGGTTAGGGACCCACTCTCCCGAGAATATGTCGCAGTTCTCATCATGTGTTTTTACGACATTGATTGGGAGCTTGAGGTTGGTGCTGGTTTGGCTTGGAGCTAGTTGTTGCTTGATGAGGAAGTTAGGGCTTTTTGCGAAAGAATAGACAAGAGGGATAAAGGTGAATAGCGAAAAGGCAATGAGTAGCTTTTGTTTACTTGCAGAATGAAGAAGCTCCATTGAAGGAAGATAGAGAGAGAACGATGAGAGATTGTGAGAAAGAATAATACTTACATATAGTATCTCAGAGACCCAGAGTTGTAACTAACTTTTTTTTTTGTATCTTGTGAATTAGTTAACCATGAAACACATGTGCTAAAATATGAGTGGCTTAATCTCGCAGAAAAATTGGAACGAAACGATGAAAGATTCGATTCACGTTGCTATCACTAATTTGGACGTTTATTTGATATTTATAACATGCTTTTTAAGGCTAGTAATGAATTGGAAAAGATAAGAATTCTAACTGTTAGTTACTAAATATATAGTGGAAAAGATAAGAATTTCTAAATTGGCATAGTGGGTCATGAACACCGTACTAAGGGGAAATGTCGTTTTGAAAGCTACAATAAAATGTATTTAATTGAATCTCACATGTAATTTGTTGAACTCAAGATTGAGTTCGACACTAAATTTATAATAGGTTCGGACATTCTTTGATAAATAGAAAGAGAAAAGCCTTTGATGAGAATGTAAGAGCCCGCTCGGATGAAAAGTAACAGAGAGGGAATTCTGGGTCCTTAGGAGATCAAGTGTGCTCGGAGAAGAATAATATGTATTTGCCAAAAAGTGTAGTGTATTTCACCTTAGTTGTACATAAATGATGGTATAACTATATATAGTACATTGGGATTAGGGCTTTTGATACATATGGTTACATTTTAACCATATGCTCATAAAGTAACCTTTAATGAGCATAAAGTAACTACACTAGGATTTAAAGTAACCAAGCTTAGTTAACAAAATAATGAGTTGGGCCTTCCTGCTTGATGGGCTGGGAGTAGGATTTTGCCTTGGGCCAAATCTATGGTGCAACAGTAGCCCCCCCCCCCCCCCCGAGTCGGCGAATCGAGCTTGCTGAGTTCGTCGGGAATAAGCGAGCAGGCAGGAGAGCAAGAAGGTCAGGATCGTCCTTTCTCCCGGGGGTTTTCCCGCTTGTTCAAACGACCTGGGTACACCGGGCTGGACATTTTTCCAAAGATTTTGGCCCAATTTGGATCATCAAATGGGTGATTTGGATGTGAATCATTTGTCTTATTAAAAACCTTTCTTTGGAAAACCCATTGGGATAAAACCAAAGATAAGGGAAAAAGAGTACAAATGAGACACATGCCCATTTGTTGATCAAGTATCAAAACCAATGAGGTTAAGATCCTGCAGGCACGTCGTCCGAGTGAGCGAGCAGGCAGGAGAGCAAGAAGGTCAGGCACGTCCTTTCTCCCGGGGGTTTTCCCGCTCGTTCGGACGACGTGGGTACGTCGGCTTGCGTCAGTGCGTAAATGCGACTAGTCATGGTGCTAGCACGTGCTTCCTCAATTCTCGCCCTAGTGATGATTACACTTTTTTGCGGTTATCGAGATGAATTAGGGTTTTGATGTTGATATGACGCTTTGGTGTGCTGCCCCTTTGGCTTCTGCCTCGTTTCTGACGACGTCTTTTTTGTGGTTCCCTATATATAACGCCATTTCTTTCCTCTCTTTTATCCTTTACTTCATTTTCTGGAGATCCCGATCAGGTACTTTTCTCTTTCTAACCTTATTTCCTTTCTTGTCTGCCTTTCTCTATACCCTTTTATTTCCCGAGTGTGACATCGATCCGAAGAATTCTCTGAAAAGTATGACGTCGGAAGAATCTTCTACTGGCTCCGATAGTGGGGCGCTGATTTGCAGGAGCAAGAGGAACGTGGACCTACTCACCGTTTTGGTTTCCCCTTCTGTTGATGCCGAACCCTCATTTGGCGAGAGAGATTCGGAGGGCGATGATAGGGCGGTTTCGTCGTCCCTCCGTCGTCCCGGGAAGACAACCAACAATGGCGACGGTTCTTCCGAGAAGGAACATACGCCGCTTGCTATTCTGAAGAAGAAGAAGAAAGTTGAGACGCAGAGTGATATCAAAACCGCTCGGGCGAGGAAGGAATCGGCCAAGCATGCGCGGAAGAAAGAAGCCAAACATAAAAAGAAAGTGAAATGAAGGGAACAGTTAGAGGCCATGAAAGCGGTTCCCATTTTCGGCTTGGGCCCCGGTCGCTGCCCTCACATCGTGTTGGAGCGTCATGATGACAAACCGTCATCTTCCACGCTGGAGAGTGTTATCGGGTGCGGTAGTGGGAAGAACTGGCCCAGGAGGACGAATCGCAGCTCGGTTAGCGTAAAACTGTTCCGGTCTGTTGAAATCAGCCAAGGTGCGATTCTGGACATCGTGTCGAGCGACGTGTGGTTGGTGTCGCTCGACATTAACATTTTGTTCCTGTCGAGCGATCTGATGACCCTGTCGATCGACGCCTCCGTTTCCATCGTGTCGAGCGACAGCCAGGTTGTGTTGCTCGACACGAAGCTGTTCCTCCCGAACACGAGCCTGTTCGGCTTCTTCTTCTTCTTGAGCTTGCTGCTGTTTTCCATCTATCTGCTCGACGATTACATTCCCATCAGCGTCCAGTCTCTGTCCATCCTCATTGTACGGGTTTCCTTCTCTGTCGAAGAACCCACCATCTCTTTGGAACACAATCGTGTTTGCAACCATCTTCTTAGCTTCTTTCGTCGCTTTTCGGTTGGTTCGCTCTAGACGTGCTAGTTCCTCGAGTCCTAGTTCCAAAATCTCTTTGTCTTGGCTGCTCCTGGTATTGCGGTTTCGCATGTACCTGAAACACAAAACAAAGAAAGAAAAACAAAAACAAAAACAAAAATAAAATACCTAGACAAAATCCTAGTAGTAAAAATCTAATGGCAAATTGACTCCCCGGCAACGGCGCCAAAATTTGATGTGCTCAAATTATCCCTAAAGCTAGACTCTCTCAAATTAAGAGGTCAATTGCAGTATTTAGGGTTATCGATCCACAGGAAGTCAAGGAAAACACAATAGATTTCAGATTCAGATTAAGCTAGGTGAATAAGTATGAAAGGAAGTAAATCAAAGCAAAACAAACAGTTGTAAATCAGTTAAAGAAAGACGCTAGGCACAGGGAATTCTACAGTGAATCAGAGATTGCAGATAAATCAGATATTAGAAATATAAAGCTCAGTTCATGAACATGCACACGAAAGTAAAACAAACCAGCTGTCGCTGCGAATATTTTCTATGTCTAAATCCTAGAAAACCAACTGTCGTTGCGAAATCAGGTTGATCTAAACAAGCAATAAATTCAGGCACAATTGTTCACAAAATCCTAGACCAAATCTCTTTGCGAATAGGTATTTTGCTCATCAAAAACTAGTTCAGGTTATCAATCAAACTGTCGTTTCTATTAATAAACCCTAGATCAGATTTCAGTTCGCGAGGCTAAAATCAGCAATAAGAACAAGTTAAGATGAAGAACTTCTAATGATTTTATCCTAATAATCAGATCAGATCAGCAACTCATCAAACACTTTCAAAAACCCTAAACCTAACAGGAGAATTACTCAGACATAATCAAAGAAGAAAACATGATTTTATTCAAAGAAATCTCTAAGTATTCAATAAAATAAAGCATAAGTCTAAACAATGACTTAGAAAACATATTTATAGAGTTACAAAACCGTCATGGGCCCACATGCAAACATCTGGGCTTTCTGACGCAAAAAGGAAATCTTCTGAAAACTTGATTTTGGGCTGGTCCGAGTATCGTGTCGAGCGACACCATTCTTCATGTCGATCGACGCTTTTAAAATCTCTGGTGTCGAGCGACATAAACATCCACGTCGCTCGACACTGCTCTGAAATGTTGACTCCGGATTCGCCACTTTGACTGCTCATTCCTTTATGCTCCAAAAAGTTCCAGTAAACACCAATTGAGTCCAAAACGCCTTTGTACCTAAGATTAATACCAAAACACTCGAAAACACCAAAAAGACTCTAAAACAAAGACTTATATCATGGTCTTTAATGGGTAAAAACCACGTTATATCAACTCCCCCAGACTTAGTCTTTTGCTTGCCTCTAAGCAAAACAGTGTTATCAGTCCTTTAGGAACCACATACCTTTGCCAAGCTAATCCGGTGATACTTCGATGTTTCCCTAGAAGTATAGCAGTCCTCCAGATTGAATCCAAACCCCTTAGAGAATCTCAGACGTTCAGTCGCAAACCCCTTTAGTTTATTAAGTGCGGTCTCATCGAGGGAATATCGATTGCTGGACCTTCTAGATTCTTTCGCTTCCTTTAACACTTTCCTGCGCTTACCCCTCTCTCTTCCCTCTGAAATTGTATCCAATTTAGGATATCATAGAGTTGCAATGCCTTTTGATGATTTCCGCCATTGTGATGGCGGGTACCTCAGCAGAGGGTCCTTTACCATCAGAGCTAGATGCTCTATTTTTTTGTTGTTTCTCTGCGTTTTATTCTGGCATGCTTTGAATTCGGCTTGCATTTTTTTCTGTAGATTTTTTTCCTTGGCATCTCTATGATCACTAGATCAGCTCTCATTACTGGTGTTCTTGTGGAGACAGGGTCATGAGGCTTTTTCTTTTTTCGATCTAGGACAGTTGTACTCGTCATCCGGGAAGAAGTTTCGAGAGCGGTCCGTCCTCGCTTTCAAGTGTTTGGAAGTTGAATCAAGTCTCGCGATTACCAACGCCCTTGACAAGAGATTAGAGATTCATTAGGGGCAGGGTCTTTGACATCCTTTCTGGCGTTCTCCAGAAATCTGAACTCGCTCCGTTAAACCGATCCACTTCCAGTTACCCACCTTGTAAAACCAACCAACTTGCATTGGGAATGGTCCTTGAGTGTTGTTCAAAGCAAGTCTAAAGGAGGTTTTGACTCTAAAATTTTTTAAAATTAAACGAAAAAAATTAAAAAAAAACACAAGTGTTAGCAACTACCTCCCCCAGACTTAAACAACACTGTCCCTAGTGTTATTAAGCCTAAGATCGGTGAAACAAGATAAACAGGAATTGAAACGAATGGAAAATCAAGTAAGAATTCGGACCTGGGGGTCGTGTCGAGCGACACATTTAAATCTGTCGCGTCGAGCGACTTAAGCTCATGTTGATCGACTGCTAGATTTTTGCTCGTGTCGAGCGACACTGATATGCCCGTCGCTCGACACAGAGTGCTGAAGAGCATTCTCACTTGCATTTCAACGTTTTAACTCCTGAAAATCAAAACAAAAACAAAACCAAAACGTAAAATTGAAAAAGAAACATAAATAAAACACATAATTAGTAGACTCAAAAGTGGGTTGCCTCCCACTAAGCGCTTGTTTTCAGTCATTAGCTTGACTGTCTTGGAACTTCGGACTATGGTGGATCTTTAGGAAGTATTGGACTTTCTCTATCCAGGTTGATGGAACTCGCAGCAGCTTGTTTGAATTAGACCTTCTTGGAAACTCCCCCAGACTTATCAGAAGCAATCTCAGGGAAAAGTCTCATTGTTCTCTCCATCATCTCTTGAAGAATTTCTTCTCCTTGATCCTTAAATTCCTGGGGAACAATGATTCTCATTCGCGCGAACGGCTTTGAAGTCCGTTTTGGTTTCACCTCTTGTCTCTTTCTTCCTGCAAGTTCATCAGAAAAACCAAGCTCTCGAGAAACTCGATGCTTGCGTAAGCGCGTAACAGGCTTTTCACAATTTAAATCCTTGATGAAAATAGGAGAATTGGAATTAAGTGCAAGAGACTCATACCTTGGCTCTTCAACGATGGTGGTAGAGATGTCCTTTGAAGGCTTCTTGATTGGTTCATCTTCTAGCGATGTATCCACAGAGAAAGCTTGACCATCAATGGTGGATCTTCTCCTTGTCTTGTCCATGTCAAATTCCATGACAATATCACCAAGGTCAAGCTTGATTGTCCCTTTCCTCATATCCATGTTAGCTCCAGCCGTGGCTAAAAATGATCTTCCTAGGATAAGAGGATCCTGAGGCTCGTCATCGTATTCCAAAACGACAAAGTCTGTTGGAATTACGCACTCCTGAACTCTGATTGGCACATCCTCTAGAATACCTTTTGGAAATCTCTTGGAGCGATCCGCCAGGATTAGAGACATCCTTGTCTTCTTAAAGTCCGTCATCCCAAGCCTTGTAGAAACGGAGAGAGGCATAAGATTGATTCCAGAACCCGAATCGCAGAGGGACTGAGGGAAGCACTCGTCAGAGATGGAACAGTCGAGCACAAAACTTCCTGGATCAGGTAGCTTCACAGGAATTTTACTCTGTATCATCGCGCTAACCTCAGCAGAAACCACTATCTCCTTCTTCTTCTTCTTGGAGACTGGAGCTGTGTTCAGGAGAATCGCTTGAAGATCTCTGGTCAGCAACGCACCTTCCTCAGGACTGATTCCATTCGCAACCATTCGCTTGACATAACGTCGAATCACAGGAGAAAGCTTGATGGCATCCACGAGAGGCATCTCAACCATTATCTTCTCGATCATCCTCTTGCAAATGGCTTCTTCAACCTCTTGTTTGGATTTCCTAACTCTGGGAAAGGGCAGCTTCGGCTTATGGATGGGTTCCTCGACGATCGGAGACGGTTTCGGATGAACAGTGTTGGTCTGGCTTGCATGTCGAGCGACGTGGTGTTGCTGTCGATCGACGCTGATGATTTCGTCGTGTCGAGCGACACTAGTGTCCCTGTCGCTCGACATCAAAGCTTCGATTTCAGATACGGCCAGTTCTTCTCGTGTCGATCGACACGCATGCTCTGTGTCGATCGACACAGGCTCTGCTGCTCCAAAAATCGCATCAAACTCGTCGAAATAATTCTCCTCTGCTGTTAGAACGGCATTGCAGGATCTTTTGGGGTTGTTATCAGTCTTGGCAGGAAGAAACCCCTCTTGTCTTCTTACAGATTCTGCAGTTTGAGCTACTTGGACGTCGAGCTTCTTGACATGAGTACTGAGAGCTTCGATCTTGCCGTTCAAATCAGTGTAAAGCGAGTCGAATTTCCCATTCCAATCCACAGCTAGCTTTTGCTCTCCCTCTAGAAGCCGTTCCATCATAGATTCCAATCGACTGTTTTCAGATGGAGGAGGAGGCTTTTGGTACGAAGAAGATCCATAAGTCCTTGTGTAGCCACTGTTTTGAAAAGGCTTCTGATAAGTAAATCCACCGTACTTCTGAAATCCGCTTTGGTTAAGGTAGTTCACATCCTCTTCTGAATCCTGAGCAGAGTGAACTGACTTCTTCCCAGCTAGAAGACTAGTCATATTATCAAGCTTCTTTGTTACCTCAGCAAGCTCATTTCCATGGATGTCTCGCTTCTGCAGGCTCCTCTCATAATCCATGTTCTTAGCACTGGTGCTGTTAGCAAGGTTCTCTATGAGCTGGGTGGCAGTCCCAGGAGAATTGGTGTTGAAGTTTGCATTGCTTGCAGCATCCAATGTCACAGAGTATTGCAGCCCAATCCCTCTGTAGAAGATATTAAGCAGCTGCACCTCGTTGAAACCATGGTGTGGACAGTCCCTCTGATAGCTCTTGAACCTATACCACGCAGCCTTGAATGCTTCAGTATCGTCCTGCTTGAAGGTCGCGATCTTTGATCTTAGATCCTCGGACTTCGCATCATCAAAGAAATTGCATAGGAAAGCATTCTTTGTATCCATCCAGTTAGTCAGCGAGCCTGGTGGTAGCGTCCTTAGCCAATACTTAGCTTCCCCATGTAGAGAGTATGGGAAAAGCTTGCAGAAAAGATAGTCCTCTGAGACTCCATTGGCTTTGATAGCAGATGCCAAGTCCTCGAATCGCTCTATATGATCCATTGGATTCTCATGAGGAAGACCACAGAACGGGTCTTGAGCTACTAAGGAGAAGTACGCAGGCTTTAGCTCGAAGTCATTGCGCTGGAAGGCAGGAGGACGAATCGCAGCTCGGTTAGCGTAAAACTGTTCCGGTCTGTTGAAATCAGCCAAGGTGCGATTCTGGACATCGTGTCGAGCGACGTGTGGTTGGTGTCGCTCGACATTAACATTTTGTTCCTGTCGAGCGATCTGATGACCCTGTCGATCGACGCCTCCGTTTCCATCGTGTCGAGCGACAGCCAGGTTGTGTTGCTCGACACGAAGCTGTTCCTCCCGAACACGAGCCTGTTCGGCTTCTTCTTCTTCTTGAGCTTGCTGCTGTTTTCCATCTATCTGCTCGACGATTACATTCCCATCAGCGTCCAGTCTCTGTCCATCCTCATTGTACGGGTTTCCTTCTCTGTCGAAGAACCCACCATCTCTTTGGAACACAATCGTGTTTGCAACCATCTTCTTAGCTTCTTTCGTCGCTTTTCGGTTGGTTCGCTCTAGACGTGCTAGTTCCTCGAGTCCTAGTTCCAAAATCTCTTTGTCTTGGCTGCTCCTGGTATTGCGGTTTCGCATGTACCTGAAACACAAAACAAAGAAAGAAAAACAAAAACAAAAACAAAAATAAAATACCTAGACAAAATCCTAGTAGTAAAAATCTAATGGCAAATTGACTCCCCGGCAACGGCGCCAAAATTTGATGTGCTCAAATTATCCCTAAAGCTAGACTCTCTCAAATTAAGAGGTCAATTGCAGTATTTAGGGTTATCGATCCACAGGAAGTCAAGGAAAACACAATAGATTTCAGATTCAGATTAAGCTAGGTGAATAAGTATGAAAGGAAGTAAATCAAAGCAAAACAAACAGTTGTAAATCAGTTAAAGAAAGACACTAGGCACAGGGAATTCTACAGTGAATCAGAGATTGCAGATAAATCAGATATTAGAAATATAAAGCTCAGTTCATGAACATGCACACGAAAGTAAAACAAACCAGCCGTCGCTGCGAATATTTTCTATGTCTAAATCCTAGAAAACCAACTGTCGTTGCGAAATCAGGTTGATCTAAACAAGCAATAAATTCAGGCACAATTGTTCACAAAATCCTAGACCAAATCTCTTTGCGAATAGGTATTTTGCTCATCAAAAACTAGTTCAGGTTATCAATCAAACTGTCGTTTCTATTAATAAACCCTAGATCAGATTTCAGTTCGCGAGGCTAAAATCAGCAATAAGAACAAGTTA
This sequence comes from Draba incana, assembly GCA_963576765.1. NCBI lineage: Eukaryota > Viridiplantae > Streptophyta > Magnoliopsida > Brassicales > Brassicaceae > Draba > Draba incana. The sequence continues at coordinate 11,527,184 of OY755205.1, forward strand.
AGATGAAGAACTTCTAATGATTTTATCCTAATAATCAGATCAGATCAGCAACTCATCAAACACTTTCAAAAACCCTAAACCTAACAGGAGAATTACTCAGACATAATCAAAGAAGAAAACATGATTTTATTCAAAGAAATCTCTAAGTATTCAATAAAATAAAGCATAAGTCTAAACAATGACTTAGAAAACATATTTATAGAGTTACAAAACCGTCATGGGCCCACATGCAAACATCTGGGCTTTCTGACGCAAAAAGGAAATCTTCTGAAAACTTGATTTTGGGCTGGTCCGAGTATCGTGTCGAGCGACACCATTCTTCATGTCGATCGACGCTTTTAAAATCTCTTGTGTCGAGCGAGGTTTGAAGATATCACGGAGCCTCAAAAGAGCCAAAGAGGTGAATACTGCGTTGATCGAGCACACCCGGACGCAGTATCCCGTCTGCGGTCTTCTCGGAGAGAGCATAGTCTATCTTGTGCCAAGTTGGCTGTTGAGCAGGTTCGTACCGAGCTGGTCGGTCAGGCGCAATCTTCTCTCGACCGAGCCCGTGAGTACTGTGCTGAACAGCTGGAGTGCGCTCCTCTAAACACCATGGCTAGCCAGGTCAAGATGCAGCTTGACAAGATTTCGGCGTACGGGATTGAGGTTGATTCCGAGGGAGTTGAGGCCAGCTTTGATGACTATCAGAAAAAGATCGAGGCGATGCAGCTAATGGACTTCTCTGATGGGGATTATGAATTCGTTCGCAGAGCGAGCATTCTCCCGGAGAGCTATGAGGAGGATAATGCCAAGTCTCTACTCGGCGAAGATTTTAGGATCGAGCGCGGTTAGATCCTCGAGCCTCTCAGAAGCGAGTGGACTGAAAGTGCTAATGATTGCGGGGGAGACGGTCAGAGTAATGACCAGATCGTCGGATCCGAGCAGAGTGCTGAGGTCGTACTCACGGCAGCGACCTCAAAATCTCCCAGGTCAGTTAAAATTGTCGAGCAGTTCGTATCCGGTATTATTTTAAAAGTTGCCGAGGGCCTAATGGATGAAATTGCGGACATGGTTTTAGCTGAGCCCATTGCTACCGACCAGACTTTGGTTGAGGCTTCGGGAAAGGACCCGGGAGTTGGTGCGTATGGCGTTGTCGGCCAGTCTGAAGTTGAAGCTTCAGCGAAAGATCCGAAGACCGGGGATGACCTGATGCCTCTCTTCGCTCCACCCCCTTTAGCCCCATTGCCGAGTGATCAGCGCCCAGAGTAGTCTTGTATTATTTTCTTTTGTTTTATCGTAATCAGGCCAAGTGTGGCCGTTAACCAGTTTTATAACCCTTGCCTGGCCGATGTGGACCGCGTTAACCTTGTTTGTTTTTCCTGAGTAGCGGATCCTCTAGGTTTTAACGGGATTTAAAGTTTCTTTTATGCGATTAAGTTTTTTAGCTTAAGCATTTACGTATGTCTTGATGCGGCTAAGTTTTAAAGCTTAGGCATAGCGTGTCCGGGCAAGTCACCCTCAGGTTTGCCTTTTCTGTTCTTGTTTCTGCGGCTAAGTTTTCTAAGCTTAGGCATTTGAAAATCTGGGGAGCGGATCCGTAGTTTGTTTAATTTTGATCCGACCGGGCTCGCGCGATGGAGTGGTCGGATCGAGTTGTATGCGGGTCGGAACCCGGCTTACGACTAGAGTCTTTCTCGTGGTTAGGCATGCGAGAAGTGTTCGGCTTAAAGTTTTTAGACGTTCTTAGGAACTTATGCGGGACTGGGCCTGGCTTTTTGACCTATTAGAAAAAGTTGTGGTGAACTTTCCAAGTTCGGCCAGTAGATTATTTTACTACTGCATCTATGTGAGACGCGTGTTTTGATCCTACTCGGGTTTAGCTATGGTGAGCGTCCCGAGTATGACCTATTAACCAAGTACTTGATCAGAGTATCGGTGTAAGTGAGCTTGGAGCTACTAAATTTTTATTGATTATAGCTGGACTTCCGAGGAAGCTGCCTACGTACCCGTTAAATAGGGATCAAGCCAGACGTAGTTCATATTACAAAGTAAAAGCTAGATAAGTCATCCGAAGATGAGCGAGTCGTTAAGAAACGAGTAGAAGCATACGATGCTTAGTTTGATAAGTCATCCGGAGATGAGTGAGTCGTTCAGAAACGAGTAGAAGCAAACGATACTTAGTTTTTTTTTATTTTGTTTTTTTTATATGGCGGAACTTAAGCGATGTATCGAGTGAGCCCGAGGCTTGCCGGGTCGGGCCGGCTTTGCGCTGCGAGCTTCACTTCCCCTTGGGGGCTGACGCAGAGATTTACCGAACGGAGTTATTTTCCCGAGATGAAGCATGTCTGGGCCATCTTTTGGTTCCCGCGGATTGTGAAGACTCCGAGCAGGGTTGGGAATTTGAGGCATTGATGGTACGTTGATGAGACGGATCGGAGAGAGATAGTCATGGGGTTCCCATGATTACGTTGTATATGGCCGGTTTATCTACTACCATGAATTTGACGTTTCGGGAGATTCCCCCGGCGTGTACCATCAGCTTGATCGACCCCAATGTCATTGTTGTGACGCCGTCGAAACCGGTGAGGGGCCTGACACCCGGCTTGATACGATTGTCGGGTATCTCTATTTTCTGCAAGGTTTCCTTGAAAATTGGATCGACCGAGCTCCTTGTATCGACTAGAACCTTTTCACTTCGCAATCTTCTATTTTCAGCTCGACCACGAGTGGATCGTTATGGGGCATGGATAAATTCTTTGTGTCAGACTCTGTGAAGATGATGGGCATGTCGACCTTACTCCGATCGGGACAACTCCTGTCGGTGGTTGCTTCTTTTTCGTACTGCTTGAGGGACCGGACCGAATCGTATGTTAGGCTGAGCCTTCCCATGATCATCAGAACTCTCCTAGTTGGGTTCTGCTTTCCAGCCTGTCCTTTGTCGGATTGAACACGCTTGGGGAGAAGGGGTGAGTCGGCATTCCTGCTCGGCTTTTACTCATCTCCATTTGGTTCCTCCTTGGGTTTTTGCTTCTCGCCTCGGTCGGCTGGAAGCGCAACTTTGACTGCTCCCTTATGGTATTGTGCGAGTAGGTGTTCCTTCAGTTGTCGATACTGCGAGGTCGAATGCCCGTGCATTTGATGGTAGTCGCAATAAGATTGTCTGCTCGTAGGCTCCTGGACCTCTTGTGGTCGCTGGTATTTGTTCCATTACTTGGGGGAGGGCTTGATGAGCTGTTGACGACGTTGGTTGCCAACTTCTTTCTGTATTCATAGTCGAAGTGCTGCCGGGGTTCTTGGTAAGGCTCTTCGACTACTTCCTTTGCCTTTGCCTTGGATGCTGGGGGCTTGACTGGTGAGTTCTTTTGGGCCTTCCCGGCTTGGTCTTTCTCGAGCCTAATGAAGTCGACCGAGCGGTGCATGGCTTCTTCGATTGTCTTAAGCGGGTGTAGGATTAGTTCTTTCTAGAATTTGGATGACCGGAGCCCTTGCTTGAGAGCAGCTACAACAGTGGTGTCGCTTGTCGTGACTCGCAAGATGACGGCTTTGAAGCAGTCTATGAACTTCTCGAGCGTCTCCTTCTCGCCTTGGACCAACCCCCATAAGTCAGCATCCGAGACGCCGTCCCCAATATAGATGGCATAGTGCCTGAGGAATGCCATCGACAGCTGTTGAAACGAGTCGATCGAGTGGGACTCCAGCCTGGAGAATCAGTCTAGAGCAGCGCCTGACAAATATTCGATGAAATACTGGCAATAGCCTGAGTCGTACTCCTCGGGAGAGAAGTGTACCCGTCCCATCACGATGGAGAAGGCGGTGAGGTGCTGCTTCGGATCGGAGTCTTCGGAATACGGTTAAAGTTGCAGTTTGGCGGTATGCCTGATCGGAATGAACGTTATTCTGGCGGAAAAAGGGGTCCGCTGAGTCTCGGCTAAAACCCGGTTGATCTCCGGGGCCAAGCTGAGAGCTTGATGCATCCGTGAACTCATTTCCCAAAGCTGGTTCCTCATGTCCTCAAGCTCGGAGTACTGAGTATGAGTCATTCCACAGTCGGGGACAGTTCCCTGCCGGGCGGCGAGGGTTTGCCGTAAGTCTGCGGTTTGGCCGAGCCTCCCAAAGATTGAGAGTGAAAAGCTCCCTTGGATTGTTGGTGACTCGAAGGTGGCTCGTCGCGGGGCCGCCTTAGTCCGCTCTGGGAGTGGCCCCCGTGATGCGAACAAGCTATCAGGTCTGAGGTTTGTTAATCGTGCTCGTTCTTCCTGCTCGTCGAAGCGACACATGAGTGCTTCGAGGAGACGAGCTGGATCCAGCTGAGGTTCTGGCTCGTTTTGATTATCTGTTTGAGCTTGGTTATCCCGGGTAGCGTCGGGTCGGGCGGCCAGTGTTTGCCTCAGGTCGACTGTACTTCCGAGCGTATGTCGGAGGTCAGCTGGCTCTTGTATCCTCTGGAAGACGGATACCAGACTGGTCGGGTGCTCGATCCTCTCGAAGACCGAGGAGGCGGCGGTTGGCCTCTCGACTCTGTCAGGGGCTGTGGTCGGATCAGCGGGCAGGTCGTGCTCGCTGGGGAAGAGAGCGGGATTATCCGTGTTCACGGGGTTATGGTTTTCCTGCTCGAGAAAAAGGGTCGCTCGTTGGGCCACCGGAGTGTTAGTACCCTGAGCGCTTATTCCCGACGAGTGCGTTCTCATGCTTGCTTCCTTGTTGAGATCCATGTTCGCGTGAAAAGATATCCTCTTGTAGATGCTAGAAATGTCCCCCTACCTGGCGCGCCAAATGTTGAACTCAAGATTGAGTTCGACACTAAATTTGTAATAGGTTCGGGGATTCTTTGATAAATGGAAAGAGGAAAGCCTTTGATGAGAATGTAAGAGCCCGCTCGGATGAACAGTAATCGAGAGGGAATTCTGGGTCCTTAGGAGATCGAGTGTGCACGGAGAAGAATAATATGTATTTGTCAAAAAGTGTAGTGTATTTCACCTTAGTTGTACATAAATGATGGTACAACTATATATAGTACATTGGGATTAGGGCTTTTGATACATATGGTTACATTTTAACCATATGCTCATAAAGTAACCCTTAATAAGCATAAAGTAACTACACTAGGATTTAAAGTAACCAAGTTTAGTTAACAAAATAATAAGTTGGGCCTTCCTGCTTGATGGGCTGGGAGTAAGATTTTGCCTTGGGTCAAATCCATGGTGCAACATAATTGTAAATTGTTTCTTATCAAATGAAATTACAAATTTACGATGAAACTTTCCTTATTCTAATCTTTAATTTGTTCTTCACACGAATCTTCATCCTATTTTCTCTTCATTTTTTAGGTAAAGCTTGTTTCTATCAGTTTGTTTTTTCACAAAATAACAATTTATTATCTCACTCTCTTTTTCTATTTCGTTTTAAGTTTCGAAGACTTTGTTTTAAGGCTCATGTTAACAACGGGAAAACGGTCAATTTAGATATGAACAATCTTTTGTGTCGATATGAACCTTAACCAAAACCTCGTTAATAAACGTTAACGAAACAGTGACCTGGACAAAAAATGGTAGTTCATGTATTCAATTTAAATTATCATTGAATTCAAGTTTAAACTAATCATATGCAAAAGATCATATCTAAAACAAATTCAAGTTTAAAGTAATCATATGCAAAAGATCATATCTAAAAGAGCACCACAAAACATTTCTAAGTCCAAATTGACCGTTTTTTCTGTTAACGACCGATATGGAAACCATTTTGAGCGTTCTCTACGTCTACCCAATTTTTTTCCAAACCGAACCAGCAATAGAATTCAACTAACACATCCGAACCGTCCCGGTTCAAAAACCAACCGCTTCGGTTTAGCTCTGCGATCGTCCGGACTAAAGAGACGACGCCGAAGAAGAAGAAGAAGAAGAAGAAGGCGAGAGAAGCATGGCCGGACTTCTAGCTTGGGCCGCCGATGTCGTCGGTAAAAACGGAAAAGAAGGAGGCGATGAGAAAGATCGGATCCCATTGGTTTTCACGGAGGAGCAACAGAAATACGTCGATGAGCTTGGCCGGAAAGCCACAACTCTCAGCCGTTCGATCCAAGATCTACGGCTCAGATTACCTCCACCGGATATCTCCCAGCGTCTTCCTCACCTTCTCGCTCACTCACTCGCCTCCAATGCCGCTCTCACTCTTCAGCTCGATTCTCACTCCGCTACTCGCGAACAGGTTTTTCCCCTGAATCGATCTGAGTTAGATTGAGTATATCTCATTTCCGTTGAAATTGGTGATTACTGATTCGAGAATTTTTTATTTCTGCTATGTGTGTTTTGGTGATTTGTGTTGTGATCCATGGTTTCTTGTTTTGGTATTGCAATTAGGCTCAAATGAGAGAGCAGACGTTGCTGGAAGAGAACCGTGCTTATGAGAATGCAATATCAATCTGTGAGACAAAAGTAGAAGAGAAAAGATATGAAGCAGATTCTCTTCTTAGAAAGTTGAAGGTGATCTTGTTTAGATATGAATGTTGGTCTTGTTACCATTGGGGCTCTGCCTTATATCATATGGTTTGCAGGAGCTAGAAAATGTAGAGGAAAACTTGAAAGCTGAGCAGGAAGATGCACAAGCTTCTCTAGAGGCAAGGCAGTCCAAAAGCTCTGGTGAATCTGTCATTCAGCTTGATGGGAATGGTAAAGATGGAGGAGATAGTGAGGCTATGAAGTCTGTTATGCTAGAGAAGTCAGAGAGCAAAAAGAAGGATTTGGTTAGTTTTTCGATTTACCTTTCATTGGTATGGAATTCTCTAATCATGTATATCTGATTGCGGTGTAAGTTGTTTTATTCTTTCTTTTAGAGTTCAGTGAAAGAAAAAGTTCAGATTTTAGAGAGGAATTGGGCTGTTATACAGGAAAGAGCATTGAAGCTGCCTTCTCCAGGTACTGTTTGTCATCAACACTGATTGTATTTCTCGACTTTATACATTTAATCTGATTAGTTGTTGTTAAGTATATCACCGGTTTTTGGTTCGGTTAGATAGGTTGAGATCTGAATAGTTTCATTTACATAATCTGACTGGGAAGGTTTTGCTTTCACAGCTCAAAGAGAGAAGACACTGGATAAACAACTTCATAGTCTAATCGAGCAATTAGCTTCGAAGCAGGTCCATCTCAAGCCAAATCAATCTAGATTTTTCCCTTTAGACTGTTTCTTAACTGATACTTTTGATATGTGTATCAGGCACAAGCAGAGGGGATAGTTGGTGAGATTCATTCGAATGAGATGGAGTTAGAGAGACTAAACAGTTTGTTGAGAAGATATGAAAGCTTTAACGTTGAGGGGAACGCTGCAAGGAACAGATTCAAGAGAACAAATTCAGATAGAGGATTTGGATCAGACCAAGAAGTTGATGGTCATTCCTACCTTCCATATTCATCTGCTACAAGAAATGAGACCCAAACAAGGCTTATGTATCTCAGGTCAGCTTTTGTCGTTTACATTTTGGCCTTGCAAATCCTGGTTTTCATCAAGATTTCTTTTTGAGAAATTGTGGGCATGAGTACTCTGTTGTGCTTTTAGTTTGCGCAAGGGGGTCAAAATACTGCATATAAACGTGATAGGATTACGATAATTGTTCTGAATACATGGCAGTAAATACTCCTACAAGAATCTTTCTTTACAGTTTTTCTGGATTTTAGATATTGGTCTCCTCTACTCATTCTTGAGGGATGGTTTTCATTTTTAGCAAAATATCATTCCAAGTATCAATAGGTCCAGGCAGGCACCAATGAATACACTCATTTCTCAAAGTCACCTCAGTATTCTGTAAATGGCCGTATCTCCCAGGAAGCCCACCTGGTCACAGTAGCATTGCCTGTGTCGTGTCCATATACCTCAGTCTCAAACCCTTCTTCTTCCTCCCTACTTCTTCTGCAGCTCCTAAATTCCTCCTGTTGAATTTCGTGAAGCTTGAGATCTGGACCTTCGGGTTTAGTCTCGTTTCTTCCGTAAGGTCTTGTCCTTACACAGTCTCCTTTATTCCACGCCCCACCTTCGAAGTGTTGAGGAGAAAAATTCCTCAAAAATGCCAGACCCTTGAAACTTTCGAGTATAGCTTTTAGAGATATTCTTAAAGCCTTCCTGTATCCATAGTACAAAGACAACTCAGTTGTGTTTGGTAACTCACAGTATTGGCACCCAGAGATTTATTGGTTTTCGTAGAAAAGAACTGGCCTGTAAAACCAGTGGCCAAATGATATAACCAGGTAGTTGATCTGATTCGTCTACTCGGTGTGGGCTCATCACGGTACTGGCTGAAGAGGTTGGACTTTGAATCTGTAGGATCAGGTTTAGTAGAATTCACTAGAAATGGTGACCACATGGCATGAAGAGTGAAGTTATAGGATGTGTAGTTCCATACTTTGAATACTGTATGTGGTGAAGGAGATATGTCTTGAGGATATTCCACCTACAAGGAAATGAAAAAAAGAGTTAAACATATAGAGAGATGTTGGTTAGTTGGTGAGCTATCACAATAAGATTGGATTGTTACAATTAGAGAAGGCACAAGACAGTCTGGACTTGGTTTCTGCTTATGGAATCACCAACAAACTGCATGGCTTTCCATCTAGCCATGTCTAAAAAACTCTTGAGGATCGAAGATGGGGAGATCGGAGCCATCCAGCTTCCATCTCCATCTCATGAGCCCAGTACGTCATGTTGGTGTAGTATGGAGCTTCTTCATTGGGTACCCATTCCCCGCTAAAAAGATCACACCTTTGCTCATCATCTATTATCCGCGTCTTTGATGTGGTGACTGGGGGTGATAAATCATCAGATGATGAAATAATGGGATGAAAGATTCCAATGTCTTACAGATGTAGGATTGAGTGGAGCCAGACTGGGACCATTCACGGGTGAAGGACTTTGTTTGGATGAAATATTCCAATGTCTTAAAAGGCTTATGATCGGGTGGAGTGGAAATTGGGCCTTTCTTGAGTGAAGGACTCTGATGGAATGAAGAAATCCGATGTCTTCAGGGCGTATGATCGGGTGGAGCAGGAAAGGGAATATTCTCGGGTGAAAAAATTCGATGGATGAAGACTTCATAGGTGAAGGAACCTGATTTGGTGTAGAATTCAGATGACTGGGATGCGTATGATCGGGTGGAGAGGAATGATCAGTCTTGGAGGATGACATCGATAGAGGTATGATTGGATTGGCAAGGAGAGAATATAAAGCTGGGACTGTAGTGAGGAAAAATAGAACAAATGCAAATGTAAGTGCAACTTTTGGTGTTCTTTGAAGGATTACAAACAGGGGAATCTCCATTGTCTGCTTCAATAAATATCTATGTATATATGGTGTGTAATGCTATACTCGTACTCGTCCAATAACTATGCACAACATCTGGCTATTTCTTTAAATGCAATTGAATAAATCAGAGAGAGAGAGAGAATGCAGAAGACTTGATTTGGTTTGGTCATTAGGACAACATTTTCCGAACTTGAGCCAATAATCCTTTGTCTTCTTCTTTCTTTAGCATAGCGAGCAAGAAGTCATTGAGGTTATCGATAGGACCGGGCAAGCACCAATGGACACAGTCGTTGTACAGCGTAACATTGGCTTCAAGAAGATGGCCGTAGCGGCTCGGGTGACCGTCAGGTCTAAGCCACATTGCTTGGGTCGTGTCTAGTAGTCTTAACCTCTTACCTTTCTTTTTGGCTTCTTCTTCGGCTCTCCAAAACTCTTCCAACTGAATCTTGTGTAGCTTCATTGTTATTTCGTCTTGAGTCTCGTTTCTCTGATAAGGTCGTTTCCTCAAACAATCTCCTCCTTCATTCCATAACCCGCCTTCAAAATGTGACGGTGCAAAAGTCCGCAGATACATTACCCCGTTGAATTTTTCCGTGTCCAAGATCTCTCTAAATGCAGTCCTAAACGCTTTCCTATATCCGTGAAACATTGTGAGATCAGTTATGTTCGGTAATTGGCAATAATGGCAACCGATGATTGTCCGGTTTTCGTAGTAGACTGATGGCCGGAAATGCCAATGTCCGGAAGAGATGATCATGTAGTCAAAGTCTCCTATCTCGGCCGTCCAACTCTCATCTGCCTCATCAAGATAGATATCAAAAAGATCGGTATGCTGAGGCTGGGTCGGGTCTGTGGACTTTACCAAATGTGGTGTCCAAAATGGGGCGATAGTGAAATTGTATGTCTCGTATGTCCACCTCTTGAAATAATCGTTAGTCTTAACGGAAGCATCCACCGGATATTCAACCTGATACGTTAAATCTATCAATTCACAAAAATTACATGTATAATAGGAGGGATCTCAAAACAAGACATATCTAAAAAATGGATCCAAATATCAAACTAAATTGGAATTTGATTTTTGTTTTCAAATTTGAAAAAATTGTAACGAAGACTAACAAAATCGTTCCAAAACAAAACTTGGATTTCTTTTGATTAAAATATCAAAACACATTCTTTGAAGCCAAATTCTAAAACAAAACCAACCTCAGATTCGATAGATTCAATTCACAAAAATCCAAGTCGAGATTCAACAAAAAGAATCTGGAGTAGTTTGATATTTGGTTATGCAATTATTCAATTATAATTACCTAAAATGACGCATGGACTCGGGCCAAATGTCAATGTGTATTCTATTTCATTGGAGAATCTTTACACATCAGTAATTAAACTAATTTTTGTTATATAAAAACTAAACTAATTTAATTCAAAACATCTAAAATCATTGGTCGGACTGCCCATTTTTGTTTCATAACTACTTTTTTAGTATAAGAAAACACCATTTCAATAGTTGTGGCACCGGTGAACCAAAATCACCTTGATGCACATACAGGAAACCTTTATACAAATATATATATAACTGCGTAGTTATATGCTATCAAATTAGGTAACAACATATATTTAAATGTATATTTTTTTGGCAAGCATATAAATGTACATGATGAAGGTAATGATGCATGCACATCATACACTTCTTAATATAGCGGTAATAGACTAATAGCACACTTTCCTAATATAGTGGTATTTGATCATTGTAATGATGCACATCTAACTTCATTTATACTACTTTGGCAAAACAAAGGGGCAAAAAAAACAATTTATTGATCAGCGTGTTACTTTGAAGTCAAGAGTTCTTATATGATTTTATATGGTGCTCGAGTACTATAAATTACTCCCTCCGTTCCAAAATATAAGTTGTTTTGGGTGTTTATTTTTGTTTCAAAATATAAGTTGTTTTGAGAATCCTAGGTACTTTTCATCTTTATTGAATACTGTGTGACCAATAATATTTTGTAGTCTTTTTTAGGTTTGATTAAATTATATTTATTATGTATATTAAATGAGGAGTAATTTTTATAAGAAAAACTAGTTTCTTAAACACCGTGCTTTTAGCCAAAACTACTTATATATTGGAACGGAGGGAGTATGATTTACTGATTTTAATGCAATTTGTTTTTGTCGTATAACTTATTTCAGTTAAAACACTAATGAAATCTATTTCAAATGAGAACAAAATGGTAAACAAAAAGTTTAATTACCAAATTAAAACTTATTATTCACGAAAATAGTGAAATTAAAAGAAAAAGGTGTTACCTGAGAGAGAAGACAGATCAAAGACTGCATGTGGTTTCTGCTAACAGAGTCACCAACAAACGCCATGGTTTTTCCTCTCATTATCTCAAGAAACCTAAACGGGTCAAAAGCCGGCACGCCATCTTCGCAACCGTAGGGTTTCCATTTCCATTTCATGAAATCTGAGTCAGGTCTTCCAAACTTCATGCAGTTTTGGTGTTCATGTATTGCCCAGCACGTCGTGTTTGTGTAGTAAGGTGCTTCGGGGTTAGGTACCCACTGTCCCGAGAATATGTCGCAGCTCTCGTGTGGTGCTACGGCGCCGTTTTGGGGTTTTAGGATGGTGTTGGTTTGGCTAGGAGGTTGTTGCTTGAGGAAGAAGTTAGGGTCTTCAAAAAAAGGATAGAGAAGAGTGATAATGGTGAAGAGAGATATGGCAATGGTCACTACAATGAGTAGCTTTTGTTTACTTGGAAATTTTGCAGAATGAAGAAGCTCCATTGAAGGACGATAAAGAGAGAAAGAGAAGAGATCGTGAGAAATAATCAGAGTTGGGACTAATTTTGTTTATAAATTGTGAACTATTTAATCATGACAAATTTGAGCTACAACAAAAAGGGTAGGTGTCACATCTAAATAAATAATGACTTGTAAGAGATGATTATTGTAAAATCAATCAGAAGATTAGATTCACAATGGTGATTACTATTCACTAGTTTGGACGTTTTTTGTCGGCAATTTGGACGTTTAAACGATATTTATAGCATGTATCATTGAGTTTTTCAATTATCTGTTTTTTTTTCTTCTAATCGCTGATTTGATTGTTATATACGTATCTGCTACACGAAAAAAAAAAAAAAAAGAATATCAACAATATGAATTGTTCGGTTTCAAATAGAGTAGATGATATTGTAATGGTGACAGTAGTACAAATAATTTTTTAGCTATTGAGAATACTTAGGCAAGGTAAAAAAAAAAAAGAGAATACTTAGGCCAAGAGAACATTTTTACTTCTACTTTGATCGGTCGAAATTGGTGTCATACTTTAAGTTTACTAAAAAATCTAGTAAATAGGCTACTCGACCGCTACACTCATTTTGAAAATTAGTCGGATGCTAAAACTCAAATCATCTCCTAGTTATTATCCAAAAAGACTAAGTTATTGGTCTTTAAAATTTTTGATTAGTTATGATACACTTTCCAACTGTTCCAAGTTAAATATAATTACGACAAATGTATATGACCACATTAGTTGCTTCCATCCATGTGGATTCCTTTTGATTAGTTGTTATTATTTGAATCATATATAAAGATAGGAAAAATTAGATTAAGACATACAACTTGCAGTTTATACTAATGCATTTTACATCTTAACTACCCATTCTTACTATCAACACGAGACAAGGTTACGAAAAAAGTAGACACTAATATTTTTCTTTTCTTAGCAAAAAAAAAAAAATTCTTTTCTTTGGTAATGGTTCAAGAAATGATTATGGAAAACATACTAAACGAAAAATGGAAAACTACATTGTACATATTTTTTTCTCATTTTTAATTTATTTTTCCTAAATAAATGTTATATATTAATATGATTACATGTGTCATAATTTCGATTAAAGATTACACGTGTCACTATCATATGAGTTATAATTTTACCTACATGTGGCACATCAATAAATCCTCAAGATAGGGTGAACGAAATGGGACAAGACCTGGAAACCCTTCAACAACATGAACATCAAGATCAACAAGTTTTATACGCATCATCAATAAAAGTATTCATAGCCGGTTTAGCTCAGTCCGATATATAGGAGATGCATACTTATTTGAGTTATTTCACCCGGCAAACCCGATTAAACAGTAACCCGATTAGAGTCATATTTATTTTAGAGCCCGAATTCCGGTAGTATCAAATATTTACTTTTTTCTTTCTCAAAAATGTTCTTTTTTCCAGATGAAGACACGTGGACTGTCTACGTGGACGTAGGAACACCACAATCGTACAGAGTTGTGATTCTAGGTCGACTCTTTTTTCGTTCCTTCCGAATTTGGTTTGCTTCCAAAGATCACGGACGGCTAATTGTACCCCAAAAGCTTATTGATTTCTGCAGTTTGTAAAATTTTAATCGCCTACCCAAGTTTCAATTTTCACTCTTTGAATCCCCTGAGAAACATTATTTTACGGAATACAAACAAAAAAATCGATACTTTGGGTTACTGAGTTGTACTGTACACGATGCTCAGGTCTCTGATTCGGACACGATCACACGCATCATCATCTTCAGTCGTCACGGTGTCGTGAGTTCTAGTTCTAGGGTTTTCCAATTCTATATCCATTCCTCTTGATTCTGTCAAAAGAAGGACAAAACTTTACCGCATGTTTTGGGTGCATTGCCTCTGTCCCAATTTGTTAGTCTTAGATTCTGATTGACTCATGATTGTCTCTGTCTTTCTCTTGCAGCTCAATCACTCAGAGAGGGAATGAAAGGCTTTTGTCTGAAACTGCTGGTTCACATTCCACAAATAAGGTAAATGAAACAAACTCTTTCATCACTCATGAGTTCTATGTGACATTATGATAAGAGTTTATTAAATCAAATTAGTTAAGAGTAGAATCAGTTGAAACAAGAGTTAGTCATGTGTGTGTGTCTAGTTGTTGAGAAGCTTCTTGGCTTATAGAGAGTTGAGAGTGCTCTTTGATTCACTCTTTGTTTGTGTTTGTTTCTCAGTTTACTGATAATCATTTGGTTGATTTCACAAACTACCAATTGGTTTTAAAGATTGTTGTGTTGAATGCAGATATTGGTTTTGGGAGGAAATGGTTATGTTGGTTCACACATATGTAAGGAGGCACTGAGACAAGGTTTCTCTGTATCTAGTCTTAGCAGGTATTTCTATCATTACCGGCTTTTCGGGTTTCAAATCCTTTTGTTGTATTAATGCTGACGATCGTCGCTTATAGACCGCCTTTGCGCTGTTATTAGGTCTGGAAGATCTTCTCTGCATGATTCATGGGTCGACGATGTAACCTGGCATCAAGGTATGCTCAAGATCAGAAAACACATTTCACATTCTTCGTCTTCGTCATTTGAGAAACTAAAGACTTTGATGAATGACGTTATTCGATTTCTGGAAAACAATAGGTGATTTGCTTTCGCCCGATTCACTCAAGCCTGCACTAGAAGGAATAACATCTGTGGTAATGAAGAAAGTTCCAAACATTTGACTTCACTGTATATCGTCTTTTGAACCGCATCTCATATGTAAACTTCTGCAGATCTCGTGCGTTGGTGGTTTCGGTTCTAATTCTCATATGGTCAAAATTAACGGAACTGCAAACATTAACGCTGTTAAAGCTGCTGCAGAACAAGGTAGACAAGGGCTTATTTGTTTGTATAGGAACTAGAAAAAAATCGAAATGCGAAGTTATCTGCAAAAATGTAAAGAGATGTTTTTCGGTTTGTCTTCTGTTGCAAACTGATAGTAATGAAGCTTGTTTGTTATGTTCAGGTGTGAAAAGATTTGTGTATATATCAGCTGCGGATTTTGGTGTCATAAATAACTTGATTCGAGGATATTTTGAAGGGAAGGTACTTCTTCTCCGTCTTATTGTCTTAGTTCATAGTTATTACACCTCTCTTTGATCCATTTGTCTTACCTATTTGCAGAGAGCAACTGAAGCCGAGATTTTGGATAAATTCGGAAACCGAGGTGTGTAAACTTGCTCACTATACAAGGGCGGTTTTATTCTTCGCTGACTTCAGTTTCTTTATTTCCGTTGTTTTTTAGGAACGGTTTTAAGGCCAGGATTCATACACGGGACTCGTCAGGTCGGTAGCATAAAGCTGCCACTTAGTCTAATCGGAGCTCCTCTCGAAATGGTAAGTAGAATTTGCATCAATCTCAGATAAAGTCTTAATCTCTTCTTCTTAAAACATTTTTTTTTTGGTCATTGCAGGTTTTGAAGCTGTTCCCAAAAGAAGTGACAAAAATTCCTGTTATCGGACCGCTTTTAATACCGCCGGTCAATGTTAAATCCGTTGCAGGAACCGCGGTAAAAGCTGCAGTTGATCCAGATTTCGCTTCTGGAGTCGTCGATGTGTACCGGATTCTTCAACACGGTCATTGAAAATGGCACCAGTCTTAACAAACAAAGTTACTCCTTTTGTTATTTTTAAGGATTGGGTTTAACTATCTGATAATGTTGTAACCTTCATCTAAGGTTCGGCCACCAATAAAACTCTTGGAGATGAGATTTTGAAACTTGAAAAAAAGTTTGGTTGAGATCATCTTACACTTCCATTGTTAAAAGACATTGAAGTTGCACAAAAATTGTAGCCTTTGAGATTCATTAACCGGGTTTAATTTAATAACCGGAATTAACCGTGTATAATTGTTGGTCCGGTTTTTGAAATAAAAATCCAGTCGAATAAGGTTTTTAAAGCGAAAACCTAGAGAGACCTTTGACGCGTCGTGCTTTTTCGTTTCCCGGGTTTTCGCTTCTCGTCGTTTTGCTTTCAGGTCTCTCCCAGTACTGTCACGTGGGGAATCGCGTTTTGAAGGGAGAGAGCGAGAGAGAGAGAGAATCTAGGGTTTTTTTCCGTATGAGACAGTTTCGGATTCGTGAATCTTCGATTTCGGCTAGGCTTTTCACTTGTTCAGGTCGGTTTCTCCCCTCTTGATTGGAATGTGGAAAGTTGAGTTTTGCATCCGTACGCGAATCGAATTATATCTTCTTCTCCTCTCTTTATTCATCGCGTCTTCTTCTTCTTTCGTAAATTGATTTCGCTTTGCTTTTTCTGGGTTTTACTGTTCATTTTTCAGTCACAGGGTTAAAAATTGAAGAGAAGAAATAGTGTGAGACTGATGATTGCTTTGTGATTTGACATTGGGACTATAGAATTGATCAGATCCTAAATTTTTGATTCCTCTATTTGGGTTTTAGGGTTAGTTTTTTGTTTTTTGTTTGCATTGGTTCAGATTCCAAGTTGTATGCTTCCTAATAAGTTTCTAATTTTCTCTTAATTGAAGCCTTAGTTCATGCACCTGTGGATTTGATACTAGAATTGCATAATTTTCAGGTTAATCCAGAAAAAATCTCTTGTGAAGGACGATGTCTGAACTTCGAGCTAAGCGCCCCAAAATCTCGAGAGGGGAAGATGACTTTTTGCCTGGGAATATAACCGAAATCAAGCTTCACAACTTCATGACATTCAATCACTTGGTATGCAAGCCTGGATCTCGCTTGAACCTTGTGATTGGACCAAACGGATCAGGTAAAAGCTCTCTTGTGTGTGCCATTGCACTTTGTCTTGGTGGTGAGCCTCAGCTTCTCGGTAGAGCAACTAGTGTCGGTGCGTACGTTAAGCGTGGGGAAGAGTCTGGCTATGTAAAGATCTCTCTGCGAGGGAATACGAGGGAAGAGAAATTAACTATTTTACGTAAGATCGATACACGTAACAAGTCTGAATGGATGTTTAATGGGAATACGAGTAATAAGAGAGAGATAGTTGAAATAATCCAGAAATTCAACATTCAAGTTAACAATCTCACACAGTTCTTGCCACAGGACAGGGTTTGCGAGTTTGCCAAGTTAACGCCTGTGCAGCTCTTGGAAGAGACGGAAAAAGCTGTTGGTGATCCTCAGCTTCCAGTCCATCATCGTTCGCTTGTTGAGAAAAGCCATGAACTGAAGCAGCTTGAGAGAGCTGTGGCGAAAAATGGAGAGACGCTGAATCAGCTTAAAGCTCTTGTTGATGAGCAGGAGAAGGATGTGGAGCGTGTTAGGCAGAGAGATTTGTATTTGACAAAGGTTGATTCCATGAAGAAGAAATTACCGTGGCTAAAATATGATATGAAAAAGGCTGAGTATGTGGATGCTAAGAAGAAGATGAAGGAAGCCGCGAAGAAATTGGACGAAGCTGCGAGAAATTTGAACAGCGTGAAGGAACCTATTGAAAAGCAAAGGAAGGAGAAAGCAGAGATAGATTCGAAATGCAAAAAGGTTAAGAATCAATTGGATGGTAATGGAAGAAAGCGCTGTGACTTGCTCGAGAGAGAAGATGAGGCAGAAGCACGTGTAGTGGCAACATACAAAGAACTTGAGGAACTGAAGAAACACGAAAAGCATCGCCAAGAAAGGATTCTGAAAGCTAGTGAGGATCTGGTTGCTGCAGAGCAAGAACTCCAAAACCTGCCTGTATATAAACCTCCTGTAGCCAAACTTGAAGAACTGAGCTCCCAGATTGCGGAGCTGCGTGACAACATTAACCGGAAGAGGCATCAGAAGACGGACAACGAGAATCTATTGTCTCAGAAGAGATACACCTTGAAGCAATGCGTAGACAAGTTGAAGGACATGGAGAATGCAAATACCAAACTCTTGAATGCGCTAGCTAAATCTGGAGTTGACCGGATATTTGAAGCATATGAATGGGTGCAACAGAATCGTCATGAGTTCAAAAAGGAAGTATATGGTCCCGTTTTGGTAGAGGTGAATGTTCCAAGTCGAGAGCATGCTTGCTATTTGGAGGGTCATATTCCTAATTATGTCTGGAAGTCTTTTGTCACACAGGATCCCGAGGACCGTGATTTATTGGTTAGAAGTCTGAAACGATTTGATGTTCCTGTTCTAAACTATGCGCCCTATGGCGGCAATCAAAAGCGTCCTTGTCATATTTCTGATCAGATGCGTTCTCTTGGGATCCATGCTCGGCTTGATCAAATATTTGATGCTCCTGATGTCGTCAAGGAGGTTTTAGCTTCCCAGTTTCATTTGCATGAATCATACATTGGAACAAAGATTACTGATCAGAGGGCTGAAGAAGTCTCCAGGTTGGGTGTTACTGATGTTTGGACACCGAACAATCACTACCGGTGGTCTACGTCAAGGTATGGTGGTCACATCTCTGCAAGTGTAGATTCTGTATCTCCTTCACGTCTTCTATTATGTGGTGTGGACGTTGGAGAGCTTGAGAAACTGAGATCAAGAAAGGAGGAATTAGAGGACTCAGTTTCATCCGTAATGGAAATTGACAAGAATCTTCAGATAGAGCAAAGACTTTTGGAAGAAGAAGAAGCTAAGCTTCATAAAGAGAGGGAAGAGATTATTGATGTTTCGCGTGTAGAGAGGAAAAAACGCCGTGAGCTGGATTCCCGTTACCAACAAAGGAAGACAAAGCTAGAATCCTTGGAGCAAGAAGAGGACATGGATGCTTCAGTTGCTAAACTGATTGACCAGA
Source organism: Draba incana (assembly GCA_963576765.1). Taxonomy (NCBI): domain Eukaryota; kingdom Viridiplantae; phylum Streptophyta; class Magnoliopsida; order Brassicales; family Brassicaceae; genus Draba; species Draba incana. The sequence goes on from OY755205.1 coordinate 11,545,984, forward strand.
CTTCGAGAGCTAACTCTGACCGCTATACATACGCGATCAATCTCAAGAAATTACTCGTGGAGGCTGCTGGTTATAAGTGGAGTTACGCGGAGAAGCATATGGCTTCTATTGAACTGGAAAGGAAGATCAGAGAGTCGGAAATCAACATCAAGCAATACGAGAAAATTGCGAATCAGACATCCCTCAATGTTGAGTACTGTAAGAAAGAGTTAGAAGGAAAGCAACGTCTGCTAGAAGCTGCCAAGAGGAATGCAGAGTCTATTACAATCATTACGCCTGAACTTAAAAAGGAGTTTATGGAGATGCCTACCACGATCGAAGAATTGGAAGCGGCTATACAAGACAATATCTCTCAAGCCAATTCAATCCTTTTCGTAAACCAGAACATTCTCCAAGAGTATGAGCATCGACGGAGTCAGATAGAAACGATTGCTAAAAAGCACGAAGCTGATAAAATGGATCTGAGCAAATGCTTGCAAGAAATCGAATCGCTAGAGGAGAAATGGCTTCCAACATTGAGACAGCTTGTTGCTCAGATAAACGAAACATTCAGCCACAACTTCCAAGAAATGGCTGTTGCAGGAGAAGTTTCATTGGATGAGCGCGGCACTGACTTTGATCAATACGGAATACATATCAAAATGAAATTCAGGGAATCAGCGCAACTTCAGGTTCTGAGTTCTCACCACCAATCCGGAGGAGAGCGTTCTGTCTCAACCATCCTTTACCTCGTCTCTCTTCAAGATCTCACAAACTGTCCTTTCAGAGTTGTTGATGAGATTAATCAAGGTAAAACCGATAATAATTAAAAAAAAAATTGTCATGGTCAAAGTTTCTAAAATCTGCGATATGGTTATGCAGGTATGGATCCGATAAACGAAAGGAAGATGTTTCAACAGTTGGTTAGAGCTGCTAGCCAACCTAACACACCACAGTAAGTTTTCATACCGACTGCTCTCGGGAATCTGTTTTCTTTTGCGGGTATTCAATGTGTAAGACTAAAAGCAAGAAACAATGGTAGGTGCTTCTTGCTGACCCCAAAGCTGTTGCCGGAGCTGGAATATAGTGAAGCATGTAGCATTCTGAACATCATGAACGGTCCTTGGATCGAGCAGCCTAAACAAGTCTGGAGCTTTGGTGATAGTTGGGGCAATCTCATGAGACGAACCGAAGCAAGTCAATGCTCTTGATTGACTTCATCAAAACACATTCATCAGTCAGATTTCTATTTTCGGTTTTTGGAAGAATCATGTATCTAATTTGTAGTATTTATGCTGTTAAACCAACCGGTCAGACCAAATTGAACCATAACCGGTTTAAACATGTAAGTTTACATTTTCTCGGGAAAAAAAAAGTAAATTCTGAAGCTTTGGTATAATCTGGAAACGTCATTAAGATAGAGACGCGTATTAGTTATCGATGTGATCTCCAACGTCTCCTTTCTCCATTTCTGGGTTCCTTCCTCATTAGTCACCATCTTCAATAAATAAAATTCTCTATTGTTCTTCAGATTTCAATTTCGTTTGAGAAACCCAGAAATTTAGAGTGCGTTCGATCGCCTTGATTCATTCGGAAAATCGAAGTTTTGGATACGACCCTTTTGATCTGACACCGGAATGTTGGTGGGTTTCCGTTTTTCTCCGATCAATCTACTTTTTTTTTTTTTTTTTATTATTTTAGCTTTCTTCTTCTAGTACGAAGAACTGATCACCATGAGTATTCCCATTCTTCAGCATTTTCTGCTGTTTACGTTTTTGGTATTGCACTATATATATATATATATATATCACCATGGATCGAATTCTATCAACGAAGCCCTATAATTTTATTAAGAAATGATCTGAGTTTGAGTGTAAGGCTTTTAGGTCTAATTGATCTGTGTTTGTATTTACTTGTTTGGTGTATATGATTGATCTTAATGTTGACGATAGTCAGATTTTTGAGTTTCTGTCTGGTTTACACAATGTTGGTATTTCTCAGGTTAGTTTAAATGGAAAGGCAAAAAACAGGTGATCGTGAACTTGGACCAGTTCCTCTACTTGTGCCTGTTGATAGGTTTGGGTTTCTGAAGCAGGAGCATGCCACTTCTCCTCAAGGTCTCACCAAGACTAGATCATCTAGTAACTATGACAAGTATGTCTTTAAGGATAAAAAATGTGATTGTTTTGTTGAGAATTACTTGTGCTTTGTTATTATTATTGACCATGGAGGCTAAACTTGTTTAGGGAGGAGAGAAGAGTGACAAAATGGAGGAAGATGATTGGAGCTGGAGGTAGTGATTGGAAGCATTACGTTAGGAGAAAACCTCATGTCGTTAAAAGGCGGATTCGTAAAGGGATCCCCGATTGCTTAAGGGGTCTTGTTTGGCAATTGATCTCTGGAAGTCGAGACCTTTTGCTTATGAATCCCGGTGTTTATGAGGTGATAACAACTCACTCCTTGTCTCTTGATTTGGTTTTCGATTCTGATAAAATTGTTTTTGGTTTCACTATAGCAACTGGTGATTTATGAGACGTCAGCATCAGAACTCGATATCATTCGGGATATATCTCGTACTTTCCCATCACATGTTTTCTTTCAGAAGAGACATGGACCTGGCCAAAGATCGTTATACAATGTTCTGAAAGCCTATTCTGTCTATGACAGAGATGTCGGATATGTTCAGGTAAATCCTGAGATTTGTTTTTTTCCGTTCTTCTTAATATTTACTAAAGAGTCATGGTTCTAAATATTTATTGCAGGGAATGGGTTTCGTAGCTGGTTTGTTGCTTCTTTATATGAGCGAAGAAGATGTGTTCTGGTTATTAGTTGCATTACTCAAAGGAGCTGTTCATTCCCCAATGGAAGGATTGTATCAGGTGAGGCTTTCTTTACTTTAAAAGATACTGACATTGTAGCTACTTGCCTCTTTAATTATGCGAGTTTGACAACGATAGAGCCACTTTACTTTAATTGAAGGATAGTAAGAAAACGATTTAAAGTCAAATAAATAAAAAATCCTTTCCTTCATGAATTAGTTTATGGCTGCTTTTTCAAATTCTCTGAATCTCTATCAACTATCTTGTAGAGAGTTTTACTTTTTATTCTGATTCGGGTCTTTAAGATTAACGGTTATTCTCTATCAAATGCGTCTCACTGAAGTTATGATAGTCTTTGGAATGAAAACAGAATTTCAGGATCGATTGATTATATATGATTTAATTGATTTAGGATCTCTTTGATTTGTGTAAATGTAGCCAGGGCTTCCTCTTGTACAGCAATACCTGTCACAGTTTGAACAGTTGGTAAAAGAGCTAATGCCAAAGCTAGGAGAACATTTCACTCAAGAAATGATCAATCCGAGTATGTATGCAAGTCAATGGTTCATAACCGTCTTTTCATATTCGTTTCCTTTCCATTCCGCTCTACGAATCTGGGATGTGTTTCTAGCCGAGGTAATTAAAATCAACAACATCTTATAATAATATATCTCAAAATGTTTCGTTCTTTTCTCCAAATGTTTAGCATTTCTTTGTTCGTATAGGGAGTTAAAATCGTGTTCAAAGTCGGTTTAGCATTGTTGAAGCATTGTCATGATGATTTGGTGAAATTGCCATTTGAGGAACTGATGCATGCTCTAAGGAATTTCCCTGAAGATGCCATGGATCCTGATACTTTGCTTCCATTGGCTTACTCCATCAAGGTTCTCTCTCTCTCTCTCTCTCTCTCTCTCTCTCTCTCTCTCTCTCTCTGAATGAACAAGTTGTGAAGTAATGGCTTGTGAAAACCTAAAAGAGAGATGCTTTGAATTGAATCTCTTGATCATTGTATGTTTTATTGTGATTGAATCTCCAGGTAGAAAAGCGTTTGGAAGAAATGAAACAAGATAGTGAGAAGGCTGTAGCTAAACCGGTAAACCCGGTTCAAATATAGAGTTTGATAATCTAGAACTGAGCCTAACCGAAAACCGAATCCAGGATTACTTTCTTTCTTTTTTTTTGTTGCAAATTTCTTATAAAGCTTTTTATCTCTATTTTTTAAAAAAAATTGCAACTCATATGTGAAGAAAGAATAGTAGCTTTACTTTGTAAAAATAGAAATTCGATTACAAGAAAATCAATTTTAATTAGAAAAGCCCAAAATTTACATGCTTCTGTAATGTATTAAGTCAATGTAGTAATCTTGTCACATGTGTAGGTTTGTGATGAACTCAATTATACTAATATCTTTGTAAGATTAAATTGATTAATGATAAAACAAACCTATAATATGATATACTTAGTTGTATTTTGAATTAATCAATGAAGATTAAATGAAAGATGAGGCCAACCAGATACATAACTTGCAAAAGAGAATAGAGTCTAGCACTAACGACAAAAACAGTTGGCATTAAAATTTTAAATTGCGACTGAAACGCATGAACACTTCCATTAAACTCAAGTTGATTAACAATAAAACAGATCATTAAAATTAAAATTAATAAAAAAAGAATCAAAGCCAATATTAAACCAAAATAATTCGATTTCGGTTTGGTTTATTCTATTTGATTAAACCGAAAATCGATAATGGTGAAGTTCATTTGAAATCCGAATCTTCACTCTTTCTTCCTCACAGTGTGGTCTGTGTCCAGTCTGGTCGAGGCGAGAAATTAATGTTTGCGTCAAGAACAAACCTTTGATTCCAATTTATTAATGAAAATGAAGCAATCTTCACTCAAAATCCCTTCTTTCTTCAAAGTTTCGAGATTTTCCTTTCGATTCCCTGAGTCATTTTTGAGATTTGTTTCAGAAGATGATGATGATGAAAGACGTGAAAGAGGCTTTTCGTTTTGTATGTTCGTCTGATTTGTGGAAGATGGGTTTGTTTTGGAGTTTGGCTCTTGTTTCTTCTTACTTGCAATTGCTTAAAGCTAGGATCTCTGGCTCCAAATCTACTCCCATTTACTTGCAATTGCTAAAAAAATTACCCATTTGTGTTACACTGGTGTAGCTAATGTTGTGTGAATCATTCATTGCCTTGATTATGTAATGTTGTCATGTAAAGTAAAGCCTCCATTTCCAAATTTAGAGTTGTTGTTATGTTTATCGAGTATCGACTAGTGTTGGATTCAGCTTAATACTGATGGATGGTTTTGAAATGAGTAATCTTTGGTTTTGAAATTATAACTGGTGTAATTAGTGTTGTGTGAATCATTTCCTTGATTATGTATGTCATGTAATCAGGCGTCCATTTTTATTTATGGACTTGTTAGTATGTTTGTCTATTGGTGTTGGGTTTTGATTGCAGGCTACTTCTGGGCTTGGTAAGGTCACTGCATTTGCTCTTGCAGACAAGGGTTTCTACGTTCTTCTTGGTAAGGGACTCATTGCTTCCTAAAGTGACTCTAGTTCTTCAATAGAAAGATTAACATTAAAGTTTCATTCTCTGTTTCTTGGTTTGTTTCAGTTGGACGTTCCTCACAGCTTCTTTCAAAGGTTCTTTACAATCCTTTTTTTGTTTTCGTTTTGTCGAAATAAGTATGGTCTCTCTTTCACAGTTTTCTTTGATGCAAAAGAGAAAAATCAGTTTCTTGGCACATTATGACAGACATTGAAAGAAATCAAGAGCAAGAACAAAGATGCTCAACTCAAAACTTTTGAAGCTGACATGTCTTCTTTTCAATCAATCTTCAAGTTTAAAAACTCTCTAGAGCAATGGCTCTCGGACTCGGAGTTGCATCCTTCGATTCAGCTCTTGGTGAACAATGCTGGGATAATGGCAACTTCGAGTCGACCAACCATTGAAGGTTATGACAGGTAAGTCTGGTTTCCATCACTTTTGACATTAACAAGTTAGCTCATGTATTGGACTATGGATATTGGATTTGAAAACTGTTTGTTTTTTTGTCTTCCTCTTTGTCAGGATGATTGCCACACACTATATTGGTCCATTCTCTTTGACAAAACTTCTTTTGCCACTTCTGAAAAACAGCCCTGTGCCTTCACGGGTCGTGAACGTTATATCCTTCACGCATCGTTATGGTGAAACAAATGGATTTTGGTGAAATATACTGATTGTCACAAATGAATGGACCTATAATGAGAGTAAGCTTAAGTGAACCTAATATCGTTATTTCCTGTCTATTTCTTTGTAGCTTCTATTCAGAAGTTTGACAAGGATTCTGTAACTGGAGTATATTTCTCGACATTAAACCGATATCCTTGTGCTCAGGTCTACCAGTATTCTAAATGTAAGCCAAAAAAACTCTTCACATTTACGTACAAAGCACATATCTATATAATGTATAGTTTGATTCTTACTCAATATTGAAATGCTGATTGATGATTCTTATGTTCCTGGATATAGTATGCCTTGTACTATTCTCATATGAATTGCACAGACAGCTTCGCCTTTCCGATGAATCGCACCATGTTCTGTTATGTATGCTTCCCTAACACTCATTGCACTCTTAATTGTCTCACTCTTTAAAAGATTGTGTTTTGAGTTGTGGGTTTTGCTTTGCTGAATGCAGAGCTGCAGATCCCGGATTTGCGAAAACGAATATAATGCGTGAGCTTCCTTCATACATAGCTTCAATAGTGTTTCTTGGGTTCAGAGTTCTTGGCCTCCTCCAGTCACCAGATAAAGGAGCTGAATCTTTAGTTGATGCTGCTTTAGCTCCACCTGTTAAGACAAATTTTCTCTGATAGCTTTATATGAATTACAAAGATTTTGTTTAAATGTCTTATTTGATCCCTAATCTGATGATTATTGCAGGAAACATCAGGTGCTTACTACTTTGGAGGAAAAGGAAGGACCATTGAATCATCGCAAGTTTCTAAAGACCCAAAACTTGCTAAACAACTTTGGGAAACATCTTGTGATTTGTACAATGAGTTGCACCCAACTTCATCACACATAAACTAGTTAAAAACTCGCTCGAAGATCCTTATCTAATTAATCATGGCTTATAATCTGTCTGTTTTTTTTTTTATATAATTTGTTCTAGCTTGACTATATATGTTTTCTTTTAAATTTGTATAATGGTGTCTTGACTTTATTGTATTGTGTTTGATCTAATAGATCGATTAGAAATCAAAAATGTCAAAACCTTCAAAATAATAAGACAATTTTATCAAAAAAATAAAATAAAAAAATAAGACAAAAATATAAATTTCTCCCCCACAAAAACTTAAAACTTCAAAACTGACCCCGTATGAAAAACAATACTACTCCACACTCATAATCTTGATAACAGAGTAAGCATCGATCTTGTGCAAGGCCACAATCAAATCTCCCGCCTTATATATTCCCTTCTCCTTCCCAACTTCGCTCGCGAACCTAAACGTCTCCTCCGTCGAATCCAAACCTCCGTTCGCCACCACCGGAATGATTCCACGGCAAATCAAACCACGTCTCGCCACATGAGTCGCTGCTTCTTCGTCGCGATCAATCTCCGGCACAATCACCGACAGAATCGGAACGCTCGGTCTGTATTTCGCCACGAGCTCCGAAGTGTAACCGCCTTTGGTCAATACCCCAATCGCCTTCGCACCTAAACTCCTAGCCGTCGAAACGGCGGAAGCGGCTAAGCTCTCAATAGGTGATAACGGTAACCAAACGGTTTCTGGGGTTTTCGTCTGCACCGCGTTGTAATCCTCTGCTTCTTTACAGATTCTCGACATCGTTAACACTGCGGTCTCCGGGTGAGCTCCGGCGGCTGTTTCTCCGTTAAGCATGACGCAATCGGTACCGTCAAGAACAGCGTTCGCAATGTCGGTCGTTTCGGCTCTAGTCGGACGAGGAGATATAGTCATCGACTCAAGCATCTGTGTCGCTGTCACGACTGGTTTCCCGAGAGCGTTCGCCTTCTCGATCATCATCTTTTGAGCTTGAAACATCTTCTCAATCGGAATCTCCATTCCTGTTGAACTCGGTACGAGATCGACACTAGAATTTGTAGTAGGTTCGGGGATTCTTTGACAAATTGAAAGGAATGTTGTAAGTGAGAGTGCGTTCCTACTCGGATGAACAGTAACCGAGTAGGATATTTCAGATTTTAGGGAGATTAATTGAATAAAAAGTGATTTGCTCAAAAGAGTGATCTATCCAGCCTTGGTTATACAAAAATGATGTACAACCTTTATATAGTACAAGAATACTAGAGTTTTAGATACATATGGTTACATTTGAACCATATGTTTCCATAAAGTAACTCACCTTGATCATAAAGTAACTACACCAAAGATAAGGTGGTTATTACTTAGTTAGCAAGATAATGAGTTGGGCCTTTTCGCTTGATGGGCTGAGAGCAGGATTTTGCCTTGGGCTAAATCCAAGGTGTAATAGTAAGCCCCCCCGCCCCTCCCCCCCGAGTCGGCGAATCGAGCTTACCGAGTTCGTCGGATGGTCGCGAGCAGGCGAGAGAGCGGAAAGGCTCAACTTGTTATTCCTATCTGGGATTTAGTTTCGCTCGCATGGATTAGCTAGGCGCGTCGGCCTGCGTTAGCGCGTGGGTGCAACTGGTTCTGCGCGGGTACGTGCTTCCTTAACTCCCGCCCCAGTAATGATTATACTTTACACGGTTACCGAGGGGTTTTTAGGGTTTCGATGCCGTCTTGACCTTTCGGTGTGCCGTCTCTTTGATTGCCATTCTTAATGATTACGCCTTTTCACCGTTCCACGTTGGTTCTCTATGTATACTTCACCCATGTCGTGTTTTTCGTTCTTCATAACACTCGACTTTCCCTTTCAAAAAGCACAACAACTCTCTTTTTCTTGACTTTTTTGTTTTCCCGGCTCATTTTTTATTTTCTCTATACCTTCTCAAAATTATGCCTTCAAGTGATTCGTTCTCCAGTTCTGACGATGTCATGTTGGTCCGGATGGATCAACAGGGAATAAACCCCAATCCTCCTTCGCGAACCTTCCGCCTTATGCAAATGGAAGAGAGTGACGATGAGGGTATTCCCCTCGAGTACTTGAGCAGGTACATCCCGTCCAACTCAGTGGAGTCTATCGATAGCGGTCTCAGAGACAGTCCTCCAAGTGAATCGGTGCAAACGGGTTCCGGGCAGGAAGTGATGCGGGCTACTTTGAGGATGAGATCGGGAGTCGAGGATGCCCCGGTCGTTCCTGCTTACGTTACTGGGGCAGGTGATGCTGTCTTATCCCGACAATGCTCCGAGGGGATGAGGTGCCCCTCTGAAGGGATTGAGTCTCGGGCTCGCGGGAAGAGAATTATCGTGGTAACTCTTGACCAACCTCGGCCTCTTCGACTCAGTTGTCCCAGCCGGATTGCCACGACAATCGTACGCAGATACCCTGGCGGGCCGAGTGGATCTTCTGCTCCTGAAGCGGGAGAAACGTCTTTTCCAGATCGCAGAGGTGGCGTTTTTGGTGGGCCACCCGGGATGACTGGGATTGTTTTGAGGAAAGGGTCGAGGGACAAGACCCCCCAATCACTCAGGTTCCGGTCGAATTGCTGGCCCAGAACGTTACTTCGACAAAACCCGAACTGGAAGCGGCAGGAGACGGTTGTCCGAGCTGGATCACGCAACTCGTGAGGGAAAATATGTCCTTGAAGGAGGACAAGGCCTCCCTGACGAGGGAAAATGAGTCGTTGCAGGCTCGCGGCGGTTCATCTGTGGAGTTTGAGAGGCTGAAGGAATATTCCGCAGAGCGGGATGCTGCGGTGAGGGAGCTCAGTCAGATGGTCAGACATAAGGTCGATCTGAGGGTTCTCGCTGACCAAAAGTGCGACGACCTTAAGTCGCACCTCGAGGCGGTCAAGCAGGCTAATACCGAGCTAGTTAGCCACGTTCGGTCCCAGAGATCCGTCTGCACACATACATAAGAGACTATGGACGTGCGTGTGCTAGGTCTGCCGTCAAGCTGACTCATACCAAGCTTGTTGGGTTGGCGCAAGCTTCGCTTACTAGTGATCGAGAATACTTCCTAGAGCAGAGGAACTATCTCAGTCTTGTTAGCCGGGCAAGCCAGGTTAAAACTCAGCTTGATGACATGGATCTGATGGCGGCGACCGAAGTCGTGATTCTTCCGGAAGACCGGGCCGAGACTCAAGCCAAATATGACGGTCTCGTGAGGGAGATGGAGGCAAAAGAGATGATGAATTTCTCCAACCGCGAGTACACGTTTGCTCCGGGATTTTGCATTCTCCCGAATGACTATGTGGCCAACTATCCTTCTTCCCCTCTCATTTCTGGAGAGTACGGGATTAAAGATTCCTGGGCGGTTGAAGCCTTCGACGGCTGCCTGTCTGAGGTGCCCGAGCCGGCGGGTGGTGAAAGCCCTTGACCGCATTACGGATACGACTCAAAGAGTATTGCACTCTCCAGGGCTCAAGCAGCGTTTCGGATGCGGCTCTTCGTTTTTCCAGCTCTTAGGAACCTTGAATGTTATTCGTTATTTTTCTTTCTGTTATGTTTTAGCCGGGTCTGGCGGTGATATATGATGTAATTGTGGACCTATTTTGCCCGAGGAACGGATCCTCGGGTTTTAAATGAAATTTGAATTTTCTTTATGCGGTTAATTTTTTAGCTTAAGCATAGCGGGCCCAAAGAGGGCGTCTTGGAATTTGCTCTCTCGATTTTATTTATGCGGCTATGTTTTTCGAGCTTAGACGTTTGCGCATCTAGGCAGCGGATTCCTAGGTTATGCTGGTTTTGATCCGACCGAGCTCGCGTGGTGGATTGGTCGGATCGGGTCGTCTGCAAATCGGAATCTGGCTTTCGACTGGAGTCCGTCTCGTGGTTAAGTATGCGAGAAGTATTCGGCTTAAAATTCTTACACGTGCAGGACGGGGCCTGGCTTTGATCCTATTCGGGGGAGTTGTGGTGGACTTCCCGAGTTTGGTCTGTAGATTATTTCACTACTGCATCTATGAGAGACGCGTGTTATGATCCTACTCAGGTTTAGCTGTGGTGGGCCTCCCGGGTACGATCTATAGATCAAGTACTTGGCCAGAGCACTGATGTAAGTGAGCTCGGAGTTGTTTAAAAATTGAACGGATCGAGAGTAATAGATATAAATTTTATTAATTATAGCTGGACTTCCGAGAAAGCTGCCTACGTACCCGTTAAGTAGGGATCAAGCCAAACGTAGTTCAAGTTACAAAACGAAAGCTAGATAAGTCATCTGGGGATGAGCGGGGATAGGTCGTTTGGAAACGAGTGGAAGTACGCGGCACTTAGTTTTTTATTTTTTTTATTTGTACCTCCGGGGAGGCTGCCTACGTATCCTGCTGCTCAGGAGAGGATCAAGTCAATCGTAGTTCAAAGTAAAGTGGGGGACTGCTGGTGAGAAAGCGATTTCCCCCTGAGCGACTTAGGTGATATGTCGAGGAGGTTTGGAACCTGCTGGGACGTCGATGTTGTAGTGGTATCGTTTAAACGTAATTGAATTCCAGGCTCGGACGAGGGCTATTCGGTCCATCATCATCAGTCTTTATACGCCTGGTCGGATGATTTTATGGATTTGGTACGGGCCTTCCCAATTGGCCCCAAGCTTTCCAGCATTCTACTCTTTGGTGTCCTCGTATACTTTTCTCAATACGAGGTTGCCAATATCGAAACTTCGACTCTGGACCCGTTTGTTGTAGTATCAGGCCGCCAGTTGTTGGTAGTTCTGGATTCTGAGGAGTCTTGCATCCCGTTCTTCTTCGGTGTAGTCAAAATTGTCTAGGAGCATTTGGTCATTTTGGTCAGGGTCGCCCGGCAAGATTTCTCTATGAAAGTTGTGCACGCATGCTTCAGCTGGGGCCATCGCCTCGAGTCCATACACGAGTGAGAAAGGCATCCTTCGGGTCGACTCGCGGGGGGTTGTTCGAAGTGACCACAAGACCCCGTCGAGCTCGTCTGCCCACAGTCTTTTCTTGTCATCGAGGTGCTTTTTGAGCTCGGATATGATGGCTTTGTTCGTGGCTTCGGCCTGCCCGTTTCCTTGCGGGTACCTCGGTATGGACTTGTTGAGGCGGATGTTCCATTTTGAGCAGAAGTCTTTGAATGTTTTGGAAATGAATTGGGATCCATTGTCTGCGATGATCTCGTAGGGGAGACCGTGCCGGTATATGAGGAATTTCCGGACAAAGTTCTGAACATCGTTTGCCCGGATCATTACCCACTTTGTGAAATAATCGATGATGACGATTACGAATCGCTTCTGTCTAGACTTCGAGAAGGGGCCAATGATGTCCATTGCCCACCGCATAAACGGGTAGGCCATGGTGGCGGTTGTAAGCGTCTCGGTTGGCGACTTGATCATTGTCCCGTGACAATAACATTTTTCATAACAACGAACATGGTCAGCGCAGTCCCAAAGCATGGTCGGCCAGAAGTATCCCAGTTTTTTTATTTTGAGCACAAGCGTACGGGACCCCGAGTCCTTCATGGGACTCGATAACCACGGCTTCGATCACCTCGCTGGCAATACAGCTCAGTAGTGCTCCGGTTGCGCTCCATCGGTATAGTTTGTTCTCGACCAGCACGTAGTGGGCTGCCTTGGTCTGAATCCCGCAGGCGGCCCACTTGTTGGCTGGCGTTGCGCCGTGCTTGATGTATTCAATGATCTCCTTCCTCTAGTCGAGAGTGGACTTCGAAACTATGGACAAGATTTCTTCTGGGGGTTAAGCTCCGTCCTCGTCGCCGTCAATGATGATCATGATTCTACTATTTCCTCTCGGGAGGGATATGCTCGGGTCCGAGATGACCTCCATCGGGATTGTACGGCTCGTTTCTAATCTTGAACTCAAAGCGAATGTTGCCAGTATGTCGGCATCGGCGTTCTCTGCTCTGGTGATCTGGGTGATTCTGAAACTATCCAGGTTCCAAAGGATGAGGTCCTTAGCTAACTTCTTGTATGCTTCCATTCGCTCACTCTTTGTGTCGTAGTCGCCCTTTAGCTGGTTGGTAACAAGCTGGGAGTCGATGTTAGTGTGTATCCTTTGTGCTCCGACGACTTTGACTAGTCGTATTCCGGCGATGAGGACATCCCATTCGGCTTCATTGTTGCTGGCGAGGAAGTCCAATCGGAACGATTGCTCGAGAACTTTCCCGGATGGGGAGGTAAGTCGGATGCATATTCCCACGCCCTGCTGGGAGACGAAACCGTCGATATAGAGGATCCATTCAGCATTCCTCGGCTCGAGTATTTCCTTGTTCGGGGGCAACTCGGTGATGAAGTCCGCCAAGACTTGCGATTTGACACATGTCCGGTTCCTGAATTCAATGTCGTACTCGCTGAGATTGATCGCTCACTTCGCCATCCGCCCGGTCAGTGAAGTCCATGCATACCTTTCATTTGTCCTTCTTCTTCTTGACAACAACTGGGTTGGCCAACCACTCGGGGTACCGAGCCTCCACTATCGAGCCTGCTTCCAAGAGCCTAGCCACTTTACCGTTAACGGCTTTGGATCGCTCGGGTCCGTGCTTCCTGCGTTTTTGCTTGATCGGCTTATAGATTGGGTAAACATTGAGCTTGTGGCTTGTGATGCTCGGACTGATGCCTTTCATATCATCGATCGTCCAGGCGAAGGTGGTAACGTTTCTGCTCAGGAAATTTATCAGCTCGGCCTGGATAGGATCGGCGAGCTCGGCTACGATGCTGATCCTGTGAGCAGGATTAGCTTGGTCGATGCTTATTTGAGTCGTGAACTCCTGCCTGGGCTCAAAGGTGCTGGCTTCATCGGCGGGGTCGATGTGATAGTTTGCCATTCGTAAGTGTTTCTCAGCAATGAAACACGTGCGGGCCATCTTTTGGCTTCCTCGGATAGTGAAAACTCCAGTCGAGGTTGGGAACTTGACGCACTGATGGTAGACACAAGCGATCGCGCGAAGGGAGAATAACCAAGGGGTTCCCAAGATCGCGTTGTATACGGCCGGTTTGTCTACGGCCATAAATTTCACGCTCTGGGAGGTGTTGCCGGTGTGTATCGCTAATTTAACTGATCCGACTGTCGTAGTAGTTATGCCGTCGTCGTGGATCTCCATCTTTTCCAAGGTTTCCTTGAAGATTAGGTTGACGGAGCTCCCGGTGTCGACCAGGACCCTGCTCACCTCGCAGTTGTCAATTACCAAAGTGATCACGAGCAGGTTGTTGTGGGGCATGACGAGATGTTCGGTGTCGTCCACTACAAGAAAACAGGTCCATTTGCAACGGAAATAAATCGTCGCGAATTTGCGTCATATTTGCGACAGTTTTGCGTCGAAAATGTAAACGTCGACGCAAAACCGTCGCAAATTTGCGTAAAAACTTGACGACGCACAAACGTCGCAAATTAGCGACGCTTTTGCATCGAGTTTTAAATTTAGACGCAAAGTCGTCGCAAATTATGCGACGTTTTTGCGTCAACTTATAATTTGCAACGGTTTTGCTTGGATTTGAACGTTTAGACGCAAAACCGTCGCAAATTTTGCGTCTAATTTGCGACGGTACTAGGTTTGCGAGGGATTTGCAACGAAATTAGGTTGAACACGTTTTAATTGATTCTTACTTGTTTATAAGTGTAATATTTTAGCCGCAAAACAGTCGCAAAAGTCTTAGAAATTTGTTGCAAATTAGTCGCAAACTGAAATGAAAATTCTATAAAATCCACATAATATTATATTATCTCACATTCTATAATTCAATTCACATTATATTTTCTCACATTCTATAATTCAACAAATATCTATGGATAACAATCGATCTTTGATTCCGGGTCCGGCTGGTGTGAGACAAGCAGAAGAACGAGCAAGGAAAAAACTTGAAGAATCGATGTTGCAAGAATGCAATTCTTATGAGAGACATGTACAAATACTTAACTCTGTTGTTGAGGCAGAAGATCCTTCGTTCACCGATGTCCTTTGGAAGACGACAATTGGAAATTTAACCAAATTAACAGGTATAATGAAATGCTATTATTATTAATTAGTAAGAAACAAAAATAATTAATTATATTTGAAAGTTTGTATATTGTTTAATTGACATTAATTATATTTTACTTATTCTACGTTGTAAATATGTACAGGTGGACACACACGTGGGTGGACACTGGTAAAAGAGTTGCTTAAAATAAGACCACAATTGCATTATTGTGACGTACCATATGTGGTAGCAGAGATTCATAAAATGGAACCTAATGGATTGGGGGACGCAATGGTCATACTAAAGGTAAAATGTATATATAAGTTATACGAGAAGATGTTTTTAACATGTTAGAATATTTAATTAGTAATCGATAAATATGTTAATTGTTTTCGTTGAAGGATCCTACCGGGACTGTACAAGGGAGCATTCATAGGTCCGCCATATCTGATAACAAATATGGGCCGCACATAAAGGAGGGTTCGGTATTGGTTCTAAAGGAGGTTGTACTTGTTAAGTTTGATAGGGCGGCAATATATCTTAACATTGTTCTTAAGAACATAAGCAATGTAAGTTAATTACAATATATAATTTAAAGGTATTGTATTAATTAAGTAGTATCATTTCAAAAAAAAATCAAGTTTTTATTTCACAGGTTATATCTAAAGAAAACATGGCTACAGCGTTCATAGAAGAAGGTAGTAGCAGTCGTGTTCATCGAAATCCAAACAATTGGCTATCGCAGGAAAATGACGAAGGGTCGACGACGGATGATGGTGAAGTAGTAATTAGCGATGATGAGTAAAAACAATACGTCATCAATAAAAGAAATTAAAATAAATAAATAAATTTGTTTATGTCTACAGTTTATTTGTATTACGTTTTTAAGCAATCATATATGTACTATATATATCGATTGTACGTACGTTATAAACATCAAATTAATTAATGTTAAAATATGATATTAATATAAGTTTGCAAAAATTTACTTGTAACCCTAACACATTAATACTAATAACAAAAAAGTCCAAATTACATCTTAACTTACAAAACTATAAATACAAAAGTTTTATCGTAATAACTTATCAAACTATAAATACACATTTGCAACGATTTTGTGTCGACTTGAACGATTCGTTGCAAAACCGTCGCAAATGTTGCGACGACATTGCGGCGACTATGAGATAACGACGCAACAACGTCGCAATATTTGCGTCGTAAGATATTTTGTAATACCTTACTACAACACGTGTTTATGATGCTTACCTATCTATGGGTGCAATATTTTTAGTCGCAAATTCGTCGCAAAAGAGAAGCAACAAAGTCGCAAATGAGTTGCAAAAAAAATCAATTTTCTATAAAATGCTGTGATGAACGAATTCACAACAAAAACATTCCAATCATAATCTAAAAACAAAAGACAAGAAATTTTTTTTTCCAAACATTTCTTAAAGGGTCAAATTAATTTGATAATTTATCGAAGATGTCTTCGCATCATGAGGTCTACGTGGTTCGAGCATGGATGTACAACCGCACAGATCCAGAAACTGGCGGCGTGACTAGAGAATTTAGAGAAGGGCTTGACCAGTTTTTGACCCAGGCGATAAACAACGAAGGGGCTGTCGCAGGATATACCAACGACGGTAACGTGAAAATTTTCTGTCCTTGTGTGAAATGCAAAAACTTTGCTCCACGTGATACGAAAACTGTTTATAAACATTTACATACGAGGGGGTTTTTACCTAACTACTATGTTTGGTTTTCGCATGGGGAGGATTTTGTTGTTAATGTTCCGGGTAGTTCAAGTACGAGTTATAATCGTGGGAATGTAGAAGGTGGTAGTAATTATGAGGATAGTAATTATCAGTATGGTCATGATAATTTGAATGAATCTGCATATGGAAATACAGATGGGAATAGGTTTAATGATATGGTCAATGATGCATTTCAAGAAACTCCTGCTTCGTTTAGTGATAATACTTTTGAAGAACCGAACCCGAGTGCTAAAATTTTTTATGATATGTTAGATGCTGCTAACGAACCTATCTACGAAGGATGTAGAGAAGGGCTTTCAAAATTGTCGTTGGCATCTAGGATGATGACAATTAAAAGCGAAGATAACCTTAGTGAAAATTGCATGGATAAATGGGGTGAATTGTTTAAAGAGTATTTGCCAGAGGGTAATAACTCTGCAGAGAGTTACTATGAGATACAAAGATTGGTAGCAAGTCTTGGATTACCGTCTGAGATGATTGATGTCTGCATTGATAATTGTATGATTTTTTGGAAAGATGATGCTCAGCTGCAGGAATGTCGTTTTTGCTCTCATCCAAGATATAAGAAGACTAGTGGTCGCACCAAAGTCCCATTCAAGCGTATGTGGTACCTTCCAATAACAGATAGGTTGCAGCGATTATATCAATCAGAGCAGACAGCAGGGGCAATGAGGTGGCACGCAGAACACGATTGTGAGGAAGGGGTGGTCGCCCATCCATCAGATGCAAAGGCGTGGAAACACTTTCACACGGTACATCCAGACTTTGTTGTAGAACATAGAAATGTGTATTTGGGTCTTTGCACTGATGGGTTTAGTCCATTTGGGATGTCGGGTAGGCAATATTCGTTGTGGTCAGTCATAGTGACGCCATATAATCTCCCACCGTGGATGTGTATGCATCGAGAATTCTTATTTCTCAGCATTTTAGTTCCAGGGCCAAAGCATCCAAAAAGATCACTTGATGTCTTCCTACAACCTCTTATCCAGGAACTCAAGCAGTTGTGGCATGTTGGTGTACGCACATTTGATTCGTCCAGCCGTAAGAACTTCAACATGAAGGCTGTCCTCATGTGGACGATAAGCGACTTTCCGGCGTATGGTATGCTATCTGGATGGACAACGCACGGAAAGTTATCATGTCCTTATTGTTTAGATAAGACCGAATCATTTCAATTGTCAGCAGGAGGGAAAGCTTGCTGGTTTGACTGCCATCGTCGTTTTCTTCCAAGGAATCATCCTTATAGAAAGAGTAGGACGTTATTTCGAAATCGAGTTGTTAAAACCTCCCCCTTGGTTTACCTCTCAGGTGAGGAGTTGGAAGAACAAATTGATGGATATGGTGCGGAAGAAACTGTAAAAGTTGGAGGTAATTGGCAAAGTAATCCAGCAAATATGCCTATTGGGTATGGGGTATACCATAACTGGCATAAGAAAAGTATATTTTGGGAATTGCCTTACTGGAAGGACCATCTGCTGAGGCACAACTTGGATGTCATGCATGTAGAGAAGAATTTCTTCGAGAATATTATACACACATTGTTGAATGTTGCAGGGAAAACAAAAAACAATCGGAAATCTCGTCTGGATCTCGCGGCTTTATGCATAAGACCTGAGTTGCATCTAACAGGAGATGGTAGGGCACCTATTCCCAGTTTCCGACTATCACCTGCTGCGAAGAATGCTTTGATTAACTGGGTTAAGGAGTGTGTGAAGTTCCCAGATGGCTACGTGTCAACTTTTTCAAGGTGTGTTGAGCAAGGAGGGAAATTTTCTGGGATGAAGAGCCACGATTGTCATGTGTTCATGCAGCGACTACTGCCTTTTGCCTTTCAAGAGCTTTTACCGCAGGATGTACACGAGGCAATTGCAGGTGTTACGTTTATCTATGGTTATTAATATATACATACATGTATTCTTTACCTGTATTAATTAACTTACTTCGGACCGGATTGACGTTTTAGGTATTGGAGCATTTTTCAGAGACATATGTGCCAGAACCTTAATGGAGGACGAAATCTCGAAGTTGAATTCAGACATTCCACTCACTATTTGCAACTTAGAGAAGATATTTCCACCTTCCTTTTTTGATGTGATGGAACATTTGGTTGTACACTTACCACATGAGTTAGATTTGGGTGGTCCTGTCCAATTTCGATGGATGTACCCCTTCGAAAGGTTCTTCAAACATTTGAAGATGAAGGCGAAAAATCTTGCAAGAGTAGAGGGATCAATCATTGCTGGAAGTTTGACAGAGGAGACATCAAACTTCTCTACTTACTACTTTAGCAAAGCCGCGAAAACTAAGAAAACCCGTCGTACACGATACGACGATGGTGGGGTTGGCCGAACATATCACTTGGAGGGTGTACCGGATGTTTTCTGTGATGTAGGTCGGATGGGTGGAACAGTGAAGGAATCAACGTGGTGTGATTTCAAGCATATGCAAGCTGCCCATACGTATATAATGCTCAATTGTAACTACTTTCAGCCATATGAGAGGTACGTGGCATATATATAGTTATTGACAATATATATAGCTACAACTAATTAATAATTAACGGGTGTACAGAATGTTAGAAGGCCAAATACGAGAGGCATTTCCTGAACTAAATGATGAAGAAGTTCAATTTTACCTAGAACGTGATTTTGCTGGCTGGATGCAGGAGAAGGTAAGAACCATGCATGAGTTTTATTAGTATTACTTATATATGTATACTAATTAAGATATTGCAATTTGACAATATATAGGTGGCGAAGAAATCTCGACGAAGTTGGCCTTTATGGGTACATGAGTTTGTTTTGGGGCCCATTGCAAGCATAAAAACGAGTAAGATGTATTGTACTCGCGGCTTTATTTTTCACACATTTCAACATGGACAAGATAAAACCACTGCAAATTATGGTATACATGTCCCGGGCGATACAAACTTCTATGGTATTTTGAAGGAAATCATTGAGATTGAGTATGCTGGTGTGTTGAACTTGAAAAGTGTATTATTTCGTTGTGATTGGTTTGATCCAACCAATGGTCTCGGGGTTAGAACCAGCAAATTTGGAGTTGTTGATGTAAAAGGAAATAGGAGCTACACTGACAAGTTTGAGCCATTTGTTTTAGCATCCCAAGCAGAGCAAGTAGTATTCATTCCGTACCCTCGAACTCGTGGACGACGGGATCAAGATTGGCTATCCGTGATCAAAGTTAACCCAAGGGGTCGATTTGTCGGGGGGTTAGCAGCTGATGCAGATGATGACCAACCCCCAGTGCAACCAGCAAGAACCGAAGATGTTTCGATCCCTACAGAGGTAACCACCGATTTGACAAGAATTGACCCACTTCATAGTGGTCTTGATGTGATATTCGAGGATTCAGAAGGAAACGAAGATGAGTTTGATGAAGACGAAGAGGAAGATGAGGACGACGATGATGACGAAGAAGGCGGATTAGATGATGATGAAGAAGATTAACAAATGTAATATTATTTATGTGTATATATTAAGTAAGTGTTTATTTTTAAACAAGATATATAAGCATTTGCTACGTTTTTACGAGGGCACCGTCTTTCTTTACATTGAAGTCGGTTTATTATTATTTTGAGGTACGTGGCAAATTCGGGGATATATCAGATTATTTAGGGACTCGGGCAACGGTGGCATTTGTAAGCAACATTGAGCGAGCCTCATAATGTACTCTTACCTCAGTTAAAACGCTTCGACAGAACTTTGATTCCAAACAGCGGATTTAGCCTCATAATGTACTCTTAATTAATGTAGTAGATTATAGGCCTAAATCCGCCATTTGGAATCAATTAACTATCGACATTTGAAGAGAGATGTATAGACATTTGAAGAGAGATGTGAGGAATGAGGGAAGGATTGGACTTGCTTTTATAGGGAAAACTACCCTCGCAATGGCGTTGCAATTTGGTTGCAAAAAGGACCGAATATTTCACCCAATCCATGTGCGATCAATTAATAGAGTTGACCGTTATAGTCGCAAGAGTGTTGCTAACATAGCAACGTATTTGCGACGAAACCGTCGCAAAACCGTTGTAAATATTCAATTGCAACGTTTTAGCGAAATTATCGTCGCAAATCCCACGCAAATTAGGGTATAGGGTAAACTTAGGGGTTTGGATGTTTTAGACCAAAAATAGGATTCGTAAAATAAAAATATACAAGTATGAGTGTCTAATATAAAAGTATGAGTGCCTAATAAATAACAATCCTTCAAGAATATTATAAGGTTTGGGGTATAGGCTTTTGCCGCGGTTTTGCAAGGGAGTCGTTGCAAATGTCTATACCCTAAACTCTAATCAACACATCATTTACACCGTTTAAATTGGATTTTCTTCGAATTTAAAAGTATGAGTCGTCTAATAAATAACAATCCCTCTATAATTACTCAAATAAAACTTTTCCAAACATAATCGAGAAACATATATAACGAAGTATCAAATACATGTAATTATACTTAGATTATGATCGAGTTATCATTTTTGTCGATTTTACAAATAACTTCAATTAGTACTCTAACTTTGGTTCATACATGCAGTAGGACCTAAACAATTGTGTATTTATCTTTTATGAAACCTAATTTTGGTCTAAAACATCCAATTCCCTAAATATACCCTAAACCTTATTTGCATGGGAATTGCGACGAATATGTCGCAAAAGAGTTGCAATCAACAATTTGCAACGTATTTGCGACGAAAACGTCGCAACTCCGATGCTAAGTTAGCCACACTTTTGCGACTACAGTTACGGTCAACTCTATTAATTAACCGTTACAAACACCTCGGGATTTTATGGTTTGCGAGGAAATTGCAACGATTTTTTTAATATTTGCGAGGCATTTGCGACGAAATGTGGGCGGGAAACGAAAAGACGTGGGCGGCAACCATGCAGTGGGCGAAATATTCGGCCCAATTAGCATCGAAATTGCGACGGTTTGGTTAATATTTGCGACGGAATTGCGAGGGATAGTTCTCCCTATATATACGGTTTCAATCCTTCGGACTGTACACTCATCTCTCCTCTCTCCAAAAAAAAAAAAATCTCTCCCTATAAAAAAATTTCATCCACCTTCCAAATCATTCCCGACCTTATTAGGTAAATCCCTAAATTGTTCTTTCCTTTTATGAATGTTAATTTTTCCTTTCGTATATAATTTATTAGTTAATTGTGGTTTATAGGAAAATTGTTATGAATAATTAATTAGGAATCAAATTGTATTAGAGAATTGAGGATTAACTTATATTGATTAAAAGTTAAAATTGTTAATCTACTAATTTTGTTATAAATATTAATGCTATAAATAATGTTATAAATAATTTTGATTAGGTTAAAATAATGTTAATGTTATAAATAATTAATGTTATAAATAATGTTAATGTTATAAATTAATGTTAATGTTATAAATAATGTTATTAATTTTATAAATATTAATGTTATAAATAATTTTGATTAGGTTAAATTAATGTTATAAATACAAAATGGTTAAAATTAATATTAAACTAAATATTTTGTAAATATGCAATTACTAATTTAAAAAACTATCAAATTTATTTAGATGGCAGGGAACGACTATAACCAGTTCGTACAGTCCAGTGGTCGTGCTAGTGGTCATAAACGACCAGGACAGAGGAGACATCCCTTGCAGGGCTCTGAAATCCCCTCTAGTTCCACGATTCCTGAGACACAGCCGACGCCACCTCCCGAGTCACAGCAGACGCCACCTACCCAGCCAAACCCTAGAGCACTTCCTTCATGGGACGACTTGACCTTGGGCTAGCTTCTCGTTACTCCTGGACGGGAGACTCTTCCCCATTTACACCCTGACTCCCAGGGCAACGCTGTGTGGTAAGTAATTAAATTTTTATAGTTTTAATTCAATTTTGTTTTATAATTATTATTATATTTACACAATATATTGCTTTTTGTATATTTTTTTAGGTTTTGGAAAAATTCGGTCGGCAAGGATGTTAGAAAGATCATAGAGCGGGATTTCAAGGTGTGCCACACGAGTTGGAAGTATGTTACCCCGGAGATCAAGGATCGGTGGTTCCATCAATTCGCGGTAAATTTTTTTATTAATTTTTAAAACTTTTATTTATTTATTCAATTTTGTAATTTTCTAACTTATGTTCTAATTTATGACAATTTGCAGCAAAAATACTATTGGAACCCTGCGATTAATGGTTTAGTTCGTGAGGGATTTGAGAAGAAAGCGAAGGACCGTCTCAACAACCAAATAGGACGGTGGAAGGAGAAGTGGCAAAAAAATCCGGATCCCAAGGTATGTATGCCAACTTTCTTCGATCCCGATATTTGGGATGGCCTTGTCGCCTTCTGGGAGTTGGAGACATCTAAGGAGAGGTCTAGCCAGTGCTCGTCTGCTCGATTGACGAAGGTTGGCGGTAGTGACCACCCTTCAAAACACGTTTCGGGACAGAAGGGATTTGAGCAGCGTGGTTTTGAGATTGTAAGTTATTCATTATCTTACTTTAAATTTTTAGGGTCACAAAAATCTCAACTTCTAATGTTTTCTTTGTCAGGCCATGCAAAAAGGATCTCCCGCAACGATCCCAGAGGTTTGGGAGGTGACCCACCGCAGGCCGGACGGGTCATGGGTTGATGAACGTGTCCACAACCTCCACGACGAGGTCAATGAGCGAGTCGAAGAACTCTCATCCCAGCCTACTCCCGATGGTCAACCTACTCAGTTGACACCGATGGCGATCAACCAAATCGCATTACAGGTATATAAACTTAATTTCCTTCGTAATTTTATTCACAATTTTAAATATTTAGTATACTATTAACATTTGTAAACTTTTCATTTTTTTGGTAGTTGGCTCCTCGAAACCGTAAGGGAAAGATGGCATTTACAGGATCTGTCGGGACGGATGATCATGGAGTGCCATTTTGTCCCGTTACGAGATTTGCTTCTGATCCGGAAATAGTCAAGGAGCTCCACCAAACCAAAGAAGAGCTCACACAAACAAAAGAACGGCTCAGCGAAACGGAGAAGTTGCTCAGCGAAACGACGAAGAGGACCACCGCCCATGATGATATGTTCGCGCTGTTAGCGAGGGGGAACCCCGAGCTTGCCGAGTTTCTGAGAAGGCCAGAAGGCGACGGAGGAGGCACATCGACCACCAGGGAAGGCGACGGAGGAGGCACATCGACCACCAGGGATCCGCTCGATGATATCGATTTCGAATAGATTTGTTTTCAGTTTTTAGATTTATGTAAAACTTTATTTTTATTTTATGTTTTTATATTTAAATTTAAATATTTTAGAATTTTTTTTTTTTAATTATAAATTATTTAATTTTCGAAATTTTTTTTTTTATAAATCACATCGAAAATCGTCGCAAATAATAGCCGCAATTGCGTCGCAATCCGGTATGACGCAAACATATCGCAAAATATTACTCGCAAAATCGTCGCCAAAAATAGCTGCAAAACCGTTGCAAGTACTAGTCGTCGCAAAACCGATGCTAACTTTTACCACGTAAAACCGATGCTACTTCGTCGCAAATATATTAAGTCGCAAAAACGTCGCAAAATATTAAGTCTCAAAATCGTCGCAAAATTAGCGACGGTTTTGCGACTATCGATATAGTTGCGACGATTTTGCGACGATTTTTGGTTTGCGACGAGCTAGTTGCGACAAACGACAAAACGTCGCAAAATCGTCGCAAATACCCATTTTGCAACGAATTTGCGACGAAACTTGCCGTTGCAAATGGGGGTGTTTTCTTGTAGTGGTCCTCGCTAAAAATGATGGGCATGTCCACCTTGGTTCTTTGGAGATAGTCTTGTTCGATTTTTGCTCTTTTCTCGTGCTGCTTGAGGGACATGACTGAGTCGTGGATCGCGTCGAATCCTCCCATGATCATTAGGATTTCTTTCCCGGGGATCTGTGTATCGATCAAGTCCTCTGCGGAGCATGAGAGTGTTAGTTTCCTGAGCGCTTACCTCCGCGGAGTGTGTTCGGATGCTCGCTTCTTTGTTGAGGTCCATGATTGCATAGAAAGATATCCTCTGGATGTAAAGTAACCCCTACCTGGCGCGCCAAATGTTGAACTCGGTACGAGAACGACACTAGAATTTAGAGTAGGTTCGGGGATTCTTTGACAAATTGAAAGGAATGTTGTAGGTGAGAGTGCGTTCCTGCTCGGATGAACAGTAACCAAGTAGGATATTTCGGATTTTAGGGAGATTAATTGAATAAAAAAGTGATTTGCTCAAAAGAGTGGGATCTATTCAGCCTTGGTTGTACAAAAATGATGTACAACCTTTATATAGTACAAGAATACTGGGGTTTTAGATACATATGGTTACATTTTAACCATATGTTTCCATAAAGTAACCCATATTGATCATAAAGTAACTACACTAAAGATAAGGTGGTTATTACTTAGTTAGCAAGATAATGAGTTGGGCCTTTTCGCTTGATGGGTTGAGAGCAGGATTTTGCCTTGGGCTCAATCCATGGTGTAACAATTCCTAAATCTCCTCGAGCCACCATGAACGCATCAGTGTTCTTCAGAATGTCGTCGAAATTCATCACTCCTTCTTGATTCTCCACCTTTGACATAAGCATGATGCTCTTTGCGTGCTCTCCAAGTAACTTCCTAACCTCGATTAGGTCAGATCCTTTACGAACAAAGGAAAGAGCGATGATATCGATTTTATTCGGAATCCCCCACTGGAGGATATCGGCTTGATCTTTCTCGGTGAGTGTCGGGAAATCAACTACGATTCCAGGGAGATTGACGTTTTTTCTTTCACCAAGAGTGGCAGAGTTTTCGCAACGGCAACGAACAAGACCAAGATTCTTGCAACAGGACAAGACGGTTAGAGAGATTGTCCCGTCGGAACAGAGAATCACGTCGCCGGACTTGAGATCCTTCGCAAGTTTCTTGTAGCTCATGGAGATTGTGTTTGAATCTCCTTCAATTGTGTAATCGGTTGAGATTGTGATCTCTTGGCCTTGAACTAGCTGAACCGGTTTACCTTCTTTGAGAAATCCGGTTCGGATCTCAGGACCCTATAAATAAACAAAATTTAAAACGAGTTAACATTTAAACAATAATCGAATATTTAGATATCAAAAGTAGGGATAAAACGATGATAAATTAGGTTGTTTACCTTTGTATCGAGCATGACGGCACAGAGAATACCAGTGTTCTTCATGGCGATTCTGAGATTATCGAGAGTTTCTTGATGGTAATCGTGAGAACCATGAGAGAAATTGAACCGGGCTACGTTCATACCGGCTTTGAGAAGCTTTTCAATCATCTCGACGGATCTAGACGCCGGTCCAAGAGTACACACGATCTTAGTCTTTGACTTAAGGGGTCCATTGTTTGTTTAACCACCAAGTAATTTCTCCAATGTGAAAAAAAACACTAAAAAACGTAGAGACAAAGAAAAAAGTGTTTGTGTGATGTTTTGTGTTTGTGAAAGGTTGTGCTTATGATTAGAGTCACATATGTATCTAGGTATATATAGGGAATTGATTTAAAACTTGAAGAGAAATAATTTCCTTTTCTTAACAATTATACCAAAAAGATATAAGGAAAGCTTCGGACAAATTGTTGATATTGTTGGAAGCAGTAATTTTCGATTTTGCTCTTAACTTAATAGTGAAAACAAAAATGGAAGCTTTTCTTAATTGAATTTTATCGATGTTCTTGTTCCTCCAGAATGTCAAAGTGAAAAAGTGATTATGAAACATAAAAAGCTTTATGAATTTATATTATGATTTGTTACATGGGTTTTAAATTAACTGGTCGAGTCGGTTTTATTGTTTTAATACAAACCGATGTTTGATCTTGAACCAAGAATTCAATACTGACCAAAATTGGTTTCGATTCAATTACACATCAAATTGGTTTCGGTTTATGTTAGTTTGAACAAAAACTAATAGTTAAAACCTTACTTGTTTTACAAGCTTAGTTTTTTTTTTCAATAATTGTTTGCGTAATACCAGATCGTTAATTATAGAATCAAATGTCCTTTTTGTGCTTCTAGAATCAAAGGATGAAGAAGATTGATCAGATCGTTATAGAACCATGGATAAATTTTTTTCACACAAATACTAAAACACAAACTTTTGTATCATTGAAGACAATCATTCACTTTACCTTCATCTTCTCCATTTGAAGCTACAATTGAAAAAGAAGAATCACAAATGAAAAAACTACGATCAGAGTATTAATAACATGTTGATAAATACATCACGCCATGTGTAGATAACATCATTTACCTTTAGTTACATTCCCTTCAATTGAAATACAATCGCAAATGAATACATATCGAAATCCTACAATCCGAGCTCAAGAATTTTCTTTACTTTCGTGTACAATCCGAAAATGTTACCACAATGACAGACATCAACAAATGTCTGAAGAAAAATTGCGGGCAATTCAGGTTCAAAATTTAAAAGAAGCTCAATGTGTACACAAGAACTTTTATCTGCTAAAGGTTAAGAATCTATTTGCAGATAAAAAAAAGCAAAATATAAATATTCCCTATACCTGAAACCATGAGGTAGAGGGCGACCGCTATGAATCATTGTAGGTTGATCACGATTCTGGGATTTCCAATACCAAGTCTATTTGCCAAGACAAAACATTGTGTCCGCTTATATCATCTTTTTCTTCAATAGCAAGCATTATGTTTATATTTTCACGTTTTAAAGCCTGAACTGGAAGAACGAAATCTTTATATGACGATATAAGAAGAATGTTTGGAGTCTTAAACGATTCTGCAAAGATGTCTTGTATACAGTAATTATCTGCAGCATCAGTTTTGCGCATAACTTTTACTGAAATAATGAAGAAACCTTTATCATTTTCAAAACAATTCAGAGAATCAAAAACCATTGAGAAGAGAGAAAAAAACACTATTTTACCGCGATTCGGAGCACCACCAGGTGGGGCACAAACAACAAGTACACCACAACTAATAATATCACAAAGAGTTTGGTCATGAGGAATTGAGACTGTGTAAAATCAGCACATCGCATGATTGCTCGATATTTCCATCTGGAGGCCGGTCTTAGACCATGATTGTTCCGTTTATACGATAATTACGATCTTAATATTCGCGAGCCTAAACGGGCTTGATTTATAAAAATGAGCCTGTGCGTGCTGGAAATTCACACAATAGAAATTGTGAAGATTCTACGAATTAGAGCTTCTTTAGGGTTTCAAACACTTAGGGAAGATTGCGAATTAGGGTTCTTAGAAATTATTCTTATTTATCAAGATCAGAGCTGTTCTTTTTGTCTTATTATAACTCAGAAAATCCGGATCCCCTCAAATGAGGGGGGTACATGCTTATTTATAGAAATACAACTTGGTTGAGGCAAACAGTGATAGACCGCTAATGGGCTTCCATCTTCTGGACTTTGACCGTTGGACCGGTTGGCGAAATACGACGTCGTTTTAGGCTTATCGATTCTTCTAGGGGAGATTTGACCCCTAAAGTTAGCCCCCCAGTTCAACAGTTTTATAAATAAAAGTGTTGAAGTAAGGGTGTCCGAGTGAGGAATCGATTTCCGTTTAGACGGCTTACGTGTTGACGATGATGCTGCCGAGCCCAGATGACATGATTTGTACCCAATTTTGGCGAGTTGACCAAGTGTGACGTTATGAGCGAGTCGATCGAGCTCGTAATACGCGAGCTGCTTTTGAAGATGCGAGTCGTTGATGACGCGAGGCGATTCGGGAGATTAACCGCCAGATGGCGAAGTGAGGTCACAAATCGGTTATGGCGAGATGACAAGATTGTTTCCAACTTCGGCGAACTGGCCGATACGATGCTAGGCGGCGAGACGAAGATGAAGTCGCGAGTTGATTTGACGAAAATGAAGTCGCGAGCTGCTTTGACGAAGGCGAAGTCGCGAGTTGATTTGATGAAGATGAAGTCGTGATATGATCTGAGGAAGATAAAGTCGCGAGTTGATCTGATGAAGATGAAGTCGCGAGTTGCTTTGACGAAGACGAAGTCGCGAGTTGATCTGATGAAGATGAAGTCGCGAGTTGCTTTGACGAAGACGAAGTCGCGAGTTAATCTGATGAAGATGAAGTCGCGAGTTGCTTTGACGAAGACGAAGTCGCGAGTTGATCTGATGAAGATGAAGTTGCGAGTTGCTTTGACGAAGGCGAAGTCGCGAGTTGATCTGATGAAGATGAAGTCGCGAGCTGCTTTGGCGAAGGCAAAGTCGCGAGTTGATCTGATGAAGATGAAGTCGCGATATTATCTGAGGAAGATAAAGTCGCGAGTTGATCTGATGAAGATGAAGTCGCGAGTTGCTTTGACGAAAACGAAGTCGCGAGTTGATCTGATGAAGATGAAGTCGCGAGTTGCTTTGACGAAGGCGAAGTCGCGAGTTGATCTGATGAAGATGAAGTCGCGAGTTGCTTTGACGAAGACGAAGTCGCGAGTTGATCTGATGAAGATGAAGTCGCGAGTTGATCTGATGAAGATGAAGTCGCGAGTTGCTTTGACGAAGGCGAAGTCGCGAGTTGATCTGATGAAGATGAAGTCGCGAGTTGCTTTGACGAAGGCGAAGTCGCGAGTTGATCTGATGAAGATGAAGTCGCGAGTTGCTTTGACGAAGAGGAAGTCGCGAGTTGATTTGATCAACTCCACCGCTACTGCGAGGTCATGGTAATCGCTGAGAATTGAAGTCTTGAGAAAGTGAAATCTTGAAGTCGCGAACTAATTCAGAGGATCGGCTCGCGAGGTCGCATTTTCGAGTTAATATAAATTTGAGGCATCGCAAGTCGGTCTGGTTCCCTATGAAACTGTGATACTTTAAGCCCAGATTCTCGGCCCAAAATAAAATGAGGCCAACCCCGAAACTCGAATCGTCATAAATGCCTTTATAAGGAGCGATGCTCCTCAGATACTTCCCATAATTCTCATTTCTCCAAAAACAGGTTTGCTCTCTCTCTCCCTTTTCTCACGTTTTTCTTTCAAGTTTTTATTAAGTTTTTTATCGTCCCGTCACTTCGCCGCCGCTATGTTCTTCATCGCCGCCGTCGTGTTCTTGAGAAGAAAACTATCCGATTTTTGATCCAACAATCATGTCAACAAATTCGATTAAGTTTGCGAGATCTGCCGAGCCCGCCGAGAAGGAAAAAACTGATCTGGGCGTATTCTGCTAACAACGAATCGGTCGTTGATGCGAGTTCAAGCTGTGGTCGGTTTCGCGGATACGAGAACACGAGTACGTCTGATCGCGAGGAGACGAGTGCATCTAGTCGAGAGGATCGAGTTGGTGGTCATTCTCCTCTTGCGAAATTGTTCTTTTATCCCTCCCCTGTCTTAAGGCAAAGTCGCGAGATGAGGGAGAATGCTTCACCCGTGCGAGTTCCGCGACCAGATTTCCAAGAGGGAGTTGGGACCTCACGTCCTTCGCAAATTGGCAAAGCTTCTGCTATTGATGAGCAGAGGCTAGTCGTGGAAATTCCACATCTCCGGGACGAGTCGCTTAGCCCTGCCGAGCCGCCTCCTCGAGTAAAGATCAAAGAATGTGCTTGGGAGTACAATCCTCTCGTAGAAGCAGAGAGATTGCAAGCCTGGATTGGATCCGGGCTTACCGAAGTCGTTAAGAAAAAGAAGTCGAGGCAAAAGGAACGCTCGCCTCCAGGCTCTTCATGGTGCGATGAGGAGTCGCTGGATACCCTTCGCACAGAATGCGGAATCCCCGATGCGGTCGAGATGATTGTGCCGACTGTCGAGCAGCGAGAAGACGACCCGCCAGTCGGCACGTTTACTGCATATGAATGCTGGTTTAGGGATTGTTACCTTACATTCCCCATTCCAGCGTTGATCGTGCGGTATATGCGGTTCCATAGAATCGCACTTGCTCAGATCAACACCAGGGGAGTCCGTCAGCTGGTCGGGCTCTTGACTCGAGCTGCCGAATGTGGCGAACCCATCGGAGTTCGTCATCTTCATAATTTCTTCGAGTTTCGCAAGCATGCCGACCCGAGCGGCAAGAGGTTGTATAACTTGGCGAGTCGACCCATGTACAAGATTTTGGACGACTTCCCAAACAAAGACCATAGCTGGAGAAAGAAATTTTTCTTTGTACCGATTTCGGCTGCGTCTGCTGAAGAAGAACACTGGGTGGTGGCGAAGTGGGGAATACTTGGTAGACTTTCTTGATGTTTACCGCGTGAATTGCTCTCTTCTTATATTTTATATTGACCTTGTGTTCACTTGTTTTTACAGTTAGTTGACCGATATTCACTCCTGTTGCCGGAGTTGACGACTTGTTCGACAAGCTGAAGGCCCGGAAGTGTCTTTGGAATCGCCACTTTCACATTCGGAGAGTTGTTCGAGCTCGCGAGTCCGTCTTAACCGACGAGGAAGACAAGTTTGATCAAAGCGAGTCCGAAGATCTTCAAATTATGCTGGAACGACAAACTTTCCGCGATATTGTCAAGAAGCAAGCCGAGAAGGCTAAGAAGCAAGCCGAGAAGGTCAAAAAGAAGGCCACTCGCAAAGAAACTACCTCTGTCGCCGAAACGTCAGAGAGAAGTGTAGCCAAGGAAGACGTTCCTGCTTTGGCTGTCATGCCTTCGCAACCGATTACTATTACTGCCGAGCCCGCCGAGTCTGAGCCCGTCGAGTCCGAGCATCAACTGTCTCGGAAGCGAAAGCACTCTGCTGTAGATAAAGGCAAAGGCAGAGCTGGCGAGTCGAAGAAAAGTCGTCGCGAGCTGCCGACTCTGCAAATGAATGAGCCTCTTCCTCGATCCGGTAGGTCCATCGAGATCTACGATAATTCATCTGTTGCGGCCACCTTAATGGCCAAAATCACATACCCTGGCGACAACATTCCAATTCCGGAGATGTTGCTAAAGAGCGAGCTCTACAAAGAGTTCTCGTCTCGTCAGGCCAAGGTAAATCTACGTTATTTCATCTGTCTCGTCTTGCTTCCTTTCTCATACTTCGACCCTTTTGTAGGCTACCACGTATTTCAATAGACTTATCATCGCGTACGATCAGGAGGCGAGGTCCAGGCAGGCTTTCAACGACGAGGCCAAGGAGAAGAAAGAAACCGAGAAGAAGCAAGTCGCGGCCAAAATGAACGCACTAGCTGCCAAGCACGATGCGTATAAGAAGGGCTCTGACGACATGGCGAAGCATCTTCAGCGAGTCGGTCTTAAAAAGAAGAAGCCCGAAGATAAAAATGCCGAACTGGAGGCAGAGCTGCTGTCTCTGAAAGCGAGTCGCGATAGGGCAATCGAGGAGGCTGCTTCTTCTGCGAGGCGAACCGCGGCTGCCGAGGTTCAGTCTCAACTGACTCGTGCAAACGAGTTGTTCTGCCGCTTGATGAAAAAACCGATTAGGAACATGGTTTATCTTTCGCAAGCGGACTCTAACCTCCAGCTTCTTGATGATATGGATGATGCCACTGCCGAGGAGCCTTTTGATCCCAAAGCCGAGCGTGCTCTCCTTGTCGAACACAAGACGAAGCTGGGCTTTGCTCATGATGTCTTTGACGAGATGGCCGCCGAGTTGAGAAAAACGCTAGGTATGAATTACGTCGTGCCCATTAATGTAGCGGATATAGTTGTTTCTCCGCCAGTCGAGATCAGCGCTAAGTTAGTTGGTATTAATGTAGCTTCTGGCTCAAACGACGGCTCCTTGGGTATGCGGCTACGAAGCGCGAGCGAGGAGTTGAGCGACGGCGAGTCGGGCGAGACGGACAAGACCGTTGATCCCGACCAAACTGTAGCAACCAAACTTCAGCGCGAGCCGACTCCCCTGGAAAAGGATTCCAAGACTGGAGATGTTGCAAGTTCGGTTGGACCTTCTGCACCGGCTGGCGGTGAAATGGAAAAGGAAGGTGGTGAGTTGAGGGGTGCGGCTGGCGTTGATGCTCATATCAAGGATAAAGGAGTCGAAGAAGGTGAGTTGGTCGCCTAATCCAAACTTTAATAGGTTTTTAGGATTTTTTTCCTTTTGTTTTGCTAAGTTTTAAGACTTGTTTTTTGTTTCGATGCCTGGATGGCTTTATCCAACCTGTGACATTTTTTCTTCCTGGTTGGCCGAACCCAAATGTTTTATAAAAATTCGGATTTATTGCGACATGCTTTATCATTTTAAGGGATTCGTCGTTTTTGGCGAGACCTGTTAGGGCTTACTTAGAAGCGATGCGGTTTTAAGACGCTCAAATGCGATACTGTTTTAAGACGCTTAAGGGCGATGCGGTATTAAGACGCTTAGTGGCGATACGGTTTTAAGACGCTTAGAGGCGAAACACTAATAGTGTTGCCGCAAAATTCGCCATGTTTGGCGAGGCCTGTTATAGCTCGTCAGCTAGGCCTGTTATAGTTTGTTTACTTGAAGCAAATTTCAGAGTATAGATATTCCCAGGAATATCTTACCCGATAATAATCTCTGACCAGATTATGTTTGCCAAGTTCGACCAGTGTTAAGTATAACTGGGTTCGCGAGATGAACATCCTGGTTTACGGTCGTATTCCACTGAATACATCCGCTCCAGTGATGAACTCTAAATTTTTATAGCGCGCTTTATCCACTTTGGATGTATAGATTAACTTCGCGATGAAGTATTTTAGATCGTCATTATGGTTAGTAATGACGACGAGTCGCGTGTAGACATTTAAGTCGTTTGCGAGTTGATCGAGTCGCGTGTAGACAGTTAAGTCGTTTTGCGAGCTGATCGAGTTGTTAAAACTGTCGCGTTTAGACATTTAAGTCGTTTGCGAATTGATCGAGTTTTAACAACTTTCGCGTTTAGACATTTAAGTCGTTTGCGAATTGATCGAGTTGTTACAACTGTCGCGTTTAGACATTTAAGTCGTTTGCGAATTGATCGAGTTCTTACAACTGTCGCGTTTAGACATTTAAGTCGTTTGCGAATTGATCGAGTCGCGTGTAGACAGTTAAGTCATTTTGCGAGCTGATCGAGTTGTTACAACTGTCGCGTTTAGACATTTAAGTCGTTTGCGAATTGATCGAGTTGTTACAACTGTCGCGTTTAGACATTTAAGTCGTTTGCGAATTGAACAAGTTGTTACAACTGTCGCGTTTAGATATTTAAGTCGTTTGTGAATTGATCGAGTTGTTACAACTGTCGCGTTTAGACATTTAAGTCGTTTGCGAATTGATCGAGTTGTTACAACTGTCGCGTTTAAACATTTAAGTCGTTTGCGAATTGATCGAGTTGTTACAACTGTCGCGTTTAGACATTTAAGTCGTTTGTGAATTGATCAAGTTGTTACAACTGTCACGTTTAGACATTTAAGTCGTTTACGACTTGATCGAGTTGTGACAACTCTCGTTTGTTACGCCGTAATTGGGAGTATGAATATACGGACCCACTCTCCCCCCTTTTATGAATAGGGGGCAACTGAACTCGTTCGAAAATGAGCTGCCTACGTACCCTGTGAAGGGATCAAGTCGCGCCGTAGTTCAAGTCAAATGACTTAGTATTTTTTAGCAGTAGTACTTCTTTAGATGTCGCGCATTCCAGGAACGCGGGATCATCTCGCCTTTCATGTTAGCGATTTCGTAGACGCATGGACGGACTACCTTCGTGATCTGGTAAGGTCTTTCCCAGTGAGTGCCGAGCTTGCCGGCATTTATCTCGGCCGTATTCTGAAAAACCCCGCGAAGGACGAGGTCTCCTTCGTGGAAACGCCGAACTCGCACTTTAGAGTTGTGATACTTGGCCGCGGCAATTTGATATTCGGTCATTTTTATAAGAGCTCGGTCGCGCCTTTCATTGATGAGGTCGAGTTCGTCGAGCATGAGGAGATGATTAAGACCTTCCTGTTCGGGAAGCAATCGTCGACGAACTCCTGGGAAATGGACCTCGAGAGGAATTACACATTCTGTTCCGTAGACAAGGACAAACGGTGTCTCGCCTGTAGCGCGACGAGGTGTGGTTCGATAAGTCCATAGAACGCCTTCGAGTTCATCTGCCCAACGGCCCTTCTTAGCATCGAGTCGAGTCTTAAGCCCGTGAATAACTGTTTTGTTCGAGGGCTCCGCCTGACCGTTGCCTTGTGGGCAGCAAGGTGTCAACTTGCTGACTCTTATCTTCCATTTATCACAGAAAAGTTCGAATTGCTTGGAGATGAACTGCGAACCGTTGTCAGTCATTATTTCGTAGGGCACGCCGTGTCGACAAATGATATTCTTCCAGATGAAGTTTTCGACATGCTTGTCCTTGATCGATCTGAATGCCTCCACCTCTATCCACTTGGAAAAATAATCCGTCAGGACTAACAGATATCGCTTCTGCCGTGATGGGTGGAGTGGCCCGACGATGTCCATTGCCCACCTCATGAAGGGATAAAGCGAGGCGACCGAGCTCAAAAACTCCGTAGGTAGATGGATGAAGGGACAATAGCGTTGACATTTCTCGCATTTTGCCGCGAACAGCTCGCAGTCTTTTATCATTGTTGGCCAGAAATATCCATGTCGTTTAATTCGAATGGCGAGTGAGCGACCTCCCGAATGGTTTCCGCAGGATCCGTTATGTACTTCGCGCATTATCTTGCGAGCCGCTTCACCCTCGACGCAGACGAGGAGTGATCCGGACAGTCGCCACTTGAAAACTTCCCTGTGGAACAGAATGAAACGCGATGATTGTGCCTTTAGCTTGCGAGCCGCCCATTTGTCTTCAGGCACTTCGCCGTCTACAAGATACCCGCGAATGTCGGCCATCCACTTAGTATCACAACCATAAACTGTAGTCTCGTCGTCAATGGGAGTGTTGGCGATTTCGTGCGCTGGTGGCGGCACCTCGCTATTCGGGTAAGAGTCCTCTGGCAGTTCATCGAGCTGTTTGGGGAGGAGACCACGGTTAAAATTCGTATTGCCAGGGTCTAGCTTGTTGTTTCCTGTCATTACATCCGTTGTTTCGTCTGCCCCGACTATGTCAGGCTCGTCGAGATCTCTCGGATCTGTCGAGGGGCGAGTGGGCGAGCTTTTGTTTGGATCCGCCCTTCGCTTTGTGGCTTGAGATCTCATCAGTACGTTGACCTCCCTGGCGAGTTCAATACTTGGCATTTCGATGAACTCAACCCAGGCGATTCTTTGAAGATCTTTGTCGGGCTGCGCCGATGAGCCGAGTGAAGCGAGGGCATCTGCTTGCGAGTTCTCTGCCCTTGGAATTCTTGTTAAGGTAAAGAACTCGAAATTCGCAGTCAACGTCTTGATGAGTGCGAGGTATGCCTCCATGTGTTCGTCTTTTGTTGCGTATTCGCCGTTGAACTGATTCACGACGAGTTGCGAGTCGCAAAAGGCTTCTATCCTTGTCATATTAAGAGCTTTAGTCAATCGAAGACCCGCGAGTAAGGCCTCGTATTCTGCCTCATTGTTCGATGCTTTGAAGCCAAGGCGGAATGACTGTTCCAGAGATTCTCTGTTCCATGCTTAAATGACGAGCCGTCGACATGTAACTGCCAGATTTGGGATGAGTCCTTATTATCGCTCTCTGACGAGGCCGTCGCCTCCGGTAGTTCGATTAGAAAATAGGCCAACACTTGTGCCTTGATTGTCCTCCTACTTCGATACTCGATTTCGAACTCGCTTAATTCGATTGCTCACTTTGCGAGTCGCCCAGACTGAGTAGGGCTGTGGAGAACAGCTCGTAGCGGAAAGGTACTGAGAAACACAATCGAATGCGATTGGAAATAAGGTCGGAGTTTGCGAGCTGACGTAATAACCGCGAGTGCTAATTTCTCGGTCAAGGGATATCTTGTTTCTGCATCGGTTAAGGATTTACTAACGTAGAAAACTGGCTTCTGCTCTGTGCCGTCTTCGCGAATTAGAACCCCACTAACTACCGAGGCGGAGACCGCAATGTAAAGGTAGAGCGGTTCGCCAGTTACGGGTTTGGTCAAAACAAGCGGAGTCGTGAGATATTGCTTCAATCTCTGGAAGGCTTCTTCGCATATTTCTGTCCACTCGAAGGCCTGTCGAACCGGCCCCTTCTTATCATTAAGCGTTTCGTAGAAAGGCAAGCATTTGTCAGTAAAGCGCGAGATGAATCTGTTTAATGCTGCGACTCTTCCTGTCAATCGTTATACTTCCCTTTTTGTTTTAGGCGAGGCCATCTGGATTAGCTCATGGATTTGCTTCGGGTTTGCTTTGATCCCGCGACGAGTAACCATATAGCCGAGGAACTCGCTTGATGTTACGCCGAAACGACACTTAGCCGGATTCAGCTTCATGTTATACTTGTTTAGTAGCACAAAGCATTCTGCGAGGTGGCCGACATGGTCTTTTTCTTCGAGCAATTTGACGAGCATATCGTCTATGTAGACCTCCATTGTCTTGCTGAGGTGTCCTTCGAACATCATGTTCACCAATCGCTGATAAGTAGCCCCAGCGTTCTTAAGGCCAAATGGCATGACCTTGTAGCAATAGATCCCGCGATCTGTAATGATAGATGTTTTATCGCGATCGCCAGGATGCATAAAAATTTGATTGTAGCCAGAGAACGCGTCTATAAATGATAGCAGCTTGTTCCCGAATGTCGACTCGACGAGGCGGACGATATGAGGAAGAGGGAAACGGTCTTTTGGGCATGCCTTGTTTAAATCCGTGAAGTCCACACAGACTCGCCACTTGCCACTCTTCTTCTTCACAACGACTAGATTTGCGAGCAAATCCGGATATCTGACTTCGGCGATCGAACCGGCTCGCAAGAGTTTTTCTACTTCGTCGTTCACCGCTTGAGCTCTGTCCAGCCCGAGTCGCCTTCGCTTCCGTTTTATGGGTTTGAAAGTCGAGTCAACATTCAACTCGTGACTGATGATGCCGATATCGATCCCAGGCATATCCTCTGCGGTCCATGCGAAAGTGCTAACGTTCCTCTTAAGGAAGCTGACGAGTTCGAGCCTGACGATTTCATCAAGCGTTGCGCCAATCCCCACGCACTTATCCGGGTACTCGTTGTCAATGCAAACCGGGAACTTGTCGTTTTGAGCTTTTTTCCCAACTGTCGCGACGCCGACTGACTCCCTCTGATTATTTTAATCTCGATTTTTGTTGGAAACTTAAGGCAGAGATGGTACGTCGAGGCGACGACGCGCATCGAATTGAGCCAAGGAGTTCTCATTATCACGTTGTAAATAGCCGGGTTGTCCGATACCGCGAACTCCACTATTTTTGTTACTCTTTCCGCACATACTGGAAGTTTGATCGTTCCGAGTGTCATTATCGTCTCGCCATTGAATCCGGTCAAAGGTTTGGGATAGGATTCGACTTGAGTGAGGTCGATTTCCATACGCTTAAGAGCATCAATGAAAATGGTGTCGACTGTGCTTCCAGTATCGATCAAAGCGCGACCTGTGTCCCATCCTGCGACGGCGAGTCGGATGACAAGCGGGTCGTCGTGAGGTTTGTCGATATCATCGATCTCATTTTCTTCGAACTGGATGACATCGTTTGGGAACTCGGACGGCACGGGTTTGTTCGCTCCTACCTCAGCTCGTCTTTGATAGGCCTTGATTGACGAGATTATATTTGAACAATAGCGCGAGCTGCCCATGATCATGTTGCAGACTTTTTGTTTCAAGCCGCTTTGGCCATCACTATTGTTTTGCCGGCCGAGGTGGACCTCGTCGTTATTCCGCCTGTCCCGTTTGTTATTCTTGCTATTGTCTGCAGACGAACTGTCTCATTCTCTTGCATCGTAGAACTGCTCGAGCTGGAAATCGTTAACATTTATATTTCCTCTGAGATCTCCGGCGGCTAGCTTCGCTGCGAGTCGCATACCGAGCACTCGACAGTTAGCCGTCGAATGTCCCACCATTTTGTGCAAGTCGCAATATGCGGATTCGTCGTAAGGCGAGTTCCTAATCCACTAATTACCGTTATTACGACCCAGAGGGCCATTTCCGTGACCTCGCCCCCTTTCTCGACCGAAGCCGGGCGAGTCCACCTGGTAGTTATGGGCACCCTTAAAACCTCCCTCGTGCTGCACGAAGTTGCCTGGCTTCTTCTTTGTTGCAGCTGGGGCTTCTCGCGGATTGGGAACTTTGGCCTTCCCGTACTTCTGGCCCAACGCTCTGGTTTCATTCTCGCTTTTTGCGAAGCCGTTGGCGCGATGAAGCGCATCCAGAATAGACAACGGCTCGTTGATCGTCATCTCCTTTCGGAAATCCGAGTCGTACCACAGGGCTTTTCGAAGCGCGCTCAGTGCGGACTGGTCGTCAATCCCCTTCACCTGAGTAAGCATCGCCTTAAAGCGTTCGATGAAAACTCCTAAGGGTTCGCTAGCCGCTTGCGAAATGCTGTAAAGATCAGCCTCGGACGTCCTGCGCTTGATTAAGATCGCGTACTGCTTTAGGAACGTTTATGAGAGCTGCGCGAAGCTGTCGATTGAATTCTTCTTCATTCCCGTGAACCAATAGAGAGCTGCCCCCTTGAGGTGCTCCACGAAGAGGAGGCAGCAACCAACGTTGATTTCGTCGAGTCGGAAATTGGCTCGCCCCATTGCGATTGAGAAAGCCCTAATGTGCTCTGTGGGGTCGCCCTTTCCATCGTAAATTGGAAGCCTGAGCTTCCCCGGATCGGATAGACGCGCCTTGCTGGCGCCTTGCTGGTGGCGCGATGGACCTGTGACCTCATGTCCTTAAGATCGCGAACTGTCTGCTGCATGTTGACTTTCAGCTCGTCCATCTCCCTTTGTTGTGAAGCGATAGCTCCGCGATTGGTTGGGGCTTCGGCCTGCTCCATCCATCGCGCATTCTCTGCGATTTCGCCCTCATCCCGACTTTGGACGCGACTGGTCGGCAGACTGGGTCGAGTGGTTTCGAATTCGCGTCTTCCAAGATCGTCTGCGACTGCAACTAGACCTCCAGTTGCATCTGCGACGAGGACGGCCCCGTCTCTGAGAGGCGTATGATCTTCGCGAGCCCCGCGAGCTGAAGGCGAGGCCGCTGGAGAGAAGTTAAGAGCGATCGGGGTGATGCGACGTATAGCATCGTGAGGTAGGCCTTGGGACTGACGAGTTGTCGACAACGCTTTGATCTCGGCGGTAAGGTTGCTGTTGATGGTTTCCTGGTTCTGCGATTGCTTGAGCAACTGCTCGAGCATTGCTTTGAGCTGATCGAAAGCGGCCGGTGTTGCCGGGTCGGCCGAGTTGGTATTGGCGGTCGCTTGGTTTCCTGTAGGGACAGATCTGCTCGCTTCCGCCTCCAATGCGGACTGGCTGCTTGCGTTTGCCTGCCCACTCTCGACGAGCTCCCTCGGATCTGAACCACCTTCGGTTGCTGGAGATTGCGGGTTCGTTATTGACATCTTGGCGAATTCGTTTAAGCGTTTGTTTGGTGTATGAAGCTAGTGTTGCGAGCACCCTCCTTCTAGCGCCAAATTGTGCGTGCTGGAAATTCACACAATAGAAATTGTGAAGATTCTACGAATTAGAGCTTCTTTAGGGTTTCAAACACTTAGGGAAGATTGCAAATTAGGGTTCTTAGAAATTATTCTTATTTATCAAGATCAGAGATGTTCTTGTTGTCTTATTATAACTCAGAAAATCCGGATTCCCTCAAATGAGGGGGGTACATGCTTATTTATAGAAATACAACTTGGTTGAGGCAAACAGTGATGGGCCGCTAATGGGCTTCCATCTTCTGAACTTTGACCGTTGGACCGGTTGGCGAAATACGACGTCGTTTTAGGCTTATCGATTCTTTTAGGGGAGATTTGACCCCTACAGAGCCCATTTATAAGTAAAGTGAAAATGAGTTTAAACGGGCTAACCCATTTTAGGCCCGTTTAAGCCCGTTTAGTTTTTTAAAAAAATTGAAAAATAATAATAATTATTGATGAACTTTTATTTCCAAGTTTGCTGATATGCGATTTTATTTACATTCTAATAATAAAAAGAGAAATCATAATGTTCTACGTATTAAGGTAAGTTCACCATTTCCTATTTTGGAAACAATTTTTTTTAGAGAAGTTCGACACTAAGCATTAAACGTTCAAAAATGAACTTTCCCCGTTTACGTTTATAAAAATACTTTATGGTTGTTTTTGGTAACAATATTTTATGTTTTTGATTGTATGATAAGCATTTGACGTAGCAAAAACAAATTATGATGATTTACTGTCAATATTTAAAGCACCATTTGTTTCCACATATTTTAACATAAAATATTAAATCAGTTAAAAAAATACTAAATAAGTTAATCGGGCCTATACGGGCCTAAATAAATCTGCGGGCTTTACCGTAAACGAGTATTAAATAGGCTTTACTTAAACGGGTTTAAACGGGCTAATATTAAACGGGTCGGGCCTAAACGGGTTAGGGCCTAACGGGTCGGGCTGGCCTGTTTTAACATCACTAGGTGACGACATCAACAAATGTCTGAAGAAAAATTGCGGCGAGACAACCGCGATCTCCCTCCGCGAGATACCTTCGCAACGACGGATAAATGATAGACATAGTTAACAATCCTTTTTACCTACTACATATGTAACAATCCTTTCTACCTACTACAATTAAAGGTAACAATCGATTTTTAATTTTATTATTTGAAACTCTTACATACATATATAGTCATTCTATATCATTCACGTCATTGTTAAGTTATATTACTATAGATAACTACCAATCAACTTCCGTAATGTAGGAACCGAAAAAAAAAAAGTGAATTAAAGAGGAGGTTAAACGCCAGTTTGTCTTCTTATATCAGTATGCAAAATTAGATTTATTATTCGTTTAATTGAATACATAAACGATTTCATGATATATATATATATATATATATATATATATATATATATATATATATATATGCATTTTTTTTTGTCGTCAACTTAAACGATTTCATGATAAATCGGTTATTTTCTAGAGAAGAGAACAAAACTGTTTGTTTGCCACTGTACTTTGAATTTTTTTTTGTTAGGTTAAATGAATTTCGTACACTAATCTAATCATGTTAATTAGTATTTCTCTTTTGTTTAATGCGTTTTTGATTGAAAAGTGAATATTCATTAGGTCACCTTTTACTTTTTTACACTTGCACTTTTGACCAAAACGGGACACGAGTCACGCACGGCGATGGTGACATTAGGGTCATTTTGGTCATTGTCAAACAATTAAAGGAGCTTTATTAGTAAAACAGAATTTGATTCTCTGGGCCCATGAAACACGAAACAGCCCACGTTCTCCTCACCTGTCTCTTTCTTGTATCGAAATCTTGAACGTGTAGTCTCCAACAGTACACGTGTCTTATTCTTATTCGTTGAATTATTCTTCTCTCTTTTGATAGTGTTTGTGTGGCTCAACCAATCTCGTAAATTCTAAACATTTAAAAATCCATTAAATTTCGTATTTCCAAATTTATCGATTACTTATGTAAAACGCTTTTATCGCTGTTATATTTTCCTCGTGGTCAGGAACAGTGTCATCAATTAACGCTCTTATTTTTTCCGTGGCCAGAAATCGTCGTGAATATCGTAGCCTTGAACGTGGCTTCCACAAAATTACACGTGTCATCTAATATATTGCCGTTATGTCACATTGTGTGGCTTTTTTTTTTTCCATTGTGTGGCTTTTAGCCTAGATCGGAGATATGTTTTAATTATAATATTTAAATTATTTATAACTAAATCTAATTAATTAATTTGTTATAAAAATAGCTGATTACAACTAAAATATTTATAGGTAAATCTAATTAATTAATTTATTATCAAAAATAGCTGATTACTAGTAAAAGATTTATTGCTCTAATTGAATTGCGTGGTAACCGCTTAAAGAAGACCCTCCCGAACCTAATTTCGGAGACACAATCGGCCTTTATGGCTAGACGTCAAAAAACGGATAATATTTTACTCGCTCAAGAAAACTTCCATGCCCTAAGAACCAACAAGAGCTGCAGAGAAACCTTTATGGCTATGAAGACTGACATGAATAAAGCATACGACCGGGTAGAATGGAGTTTCCTAGAAGCCTTTATGCTAAAACTGGGGTTCTCGGTTAAATGGGTCAAATGGCTTATGTTTTGTATATCATCAGTATCGTATCAAGTTTTGATAAATGGAGTGCCGAAAGGAAAAATTAAACCGTCTCGGGGAATTAGACAAGGAGATCCCCTATCTCCCTTTCTAGTCATACTCTGCACGGAAGCTCTTATCTCCCTGCTCAAAGGAGCAGAGGAAGAATCTCGTATTACAGGACTACGAATTGCTCGAGCAAGCCCGAGAGTGTCTCACCTCCTCTTTGCTGACGACAACCTCTTTTTCTGTAAAGCAGACGTCCTGCAATGTGCAGAGATCTTAAACATTGTCAAAACCTATGGTGATGCATCTGGCCAACAATTAAATCCCAACAAATCCTCGCTATTTTTTGGGAATCGAGTTGATCATCAGATCAAAAGGGAGATCAAGAGAGTCATAGGCATAACAAGCGAAGGAGGTATGAGCATGTACTTAGGGCTACCAGAACAAATTTGTGGCTCTAAGAAAAACGTATTCGCCTATGTTCAAGATCGCTTAAACAACCGTATTAATACTTGGTCGGCAAAATTCCTTTCCAAAGGAGGGAAAAAGGTTCTAGTCAAATCAGTGGCACAAGCCCTTCCGACATACGTTATGTCGTGTTTTCTACTCCCGCAAGGTATCACAGATAAACTCAGGAGCGCTATATCCAACTTTTGGTGGAGCTCCTGCCAAAATAGTAGAGGACTACATTGGATCGCCTGGGATAAAATTTGTACTCCTCGGGATGCAGGCGGTCTAGGATTCAGAGATCTCCACGAGTTCAACCTAGCACTCCTTGCAAAACAATTGTGAAGGTTGATCCACTCCCCAACATCTCTCCTTGCTAGAGTATTACGTGGAAGATACTACCACCAATCATCCCCGATGATAGATCGTGAGGCCAGATCCCCCTCGTATGGTTGAACTAGCATCATGGCGGCCAAACCTCTGCTTAGACTTGGCATTCAGAAGACTATTTGATCTGGGTGTAATACCAAGACTTGGAGTGAACCCTGGATTCCAGACAAACCAGCTCGTTTACCGAGACGCCGTAATAGACATATCCGACAAGATCCCTATCTCCTGGTTAAAGATCTTATGCTACATAACTCACCAGAATGGAATCACACAAGAATCCGGGAATTATTCCATCCCGAGGATGTCGTCCTAATTCTAGGGTTGAAACCTAGTAGAACTTTCAATCTAGACGGTTTTGCGTGGAGCTATACAAATTCAGGAATGTACACGGTTAAATCAGGATACGAGTTACTACACAACACAAACCAAAGGAGTATACAATCCCAACAGATATTTGAGCCAAGCATTACGAGTTTGCTTAGCCAAGTGTGGAAAATTAAGACTCCTGGGAAACTTTGACACTTTATGTGGCAAGCCCTAACAGGGTGTATAGCCACTTGCCAACGGCTGACCTACCGACACCTGGGAAACGACAAGAGCTGTCCTAGATGTGGTGCACCAGAAGAAACAATCAACCATATGATTTTTGAGTGCCCTCCGGCTTTGCAGATGTGGGCCTTATCGGACTTTTCGTCCCTTCCGGGTTATTTCCCGTGTACATCCCTATACCAAAATATGGATTTCCTATTTTTGAGGGCAAAAGAAAGGGGTCTCCCCAAACCACAAAGGGATACATTCCCGTGGATCATTTGGTTCATTTGGAAGGCTAGAAACGACAAACTCTTCAATGGGAAGAATGTATCAGTCGCGACTACGCTCCAAGTAGCCCA
This sequence comes from Draba incana, assembly GCA_963576765.1. NCBI lineage: Eukaryota > Viridiplantae > Streptophyta > Magnoliopsida > Brassicales > Brassicaceae > Draba > Draba incana. The sequence goes on from OY755205.1 coordinate 11,590,342, forward strand.
GCTAGAGGAAGAAAGTTGGCGATATGCGAATTTGGTTAGAGACGAAGAAGACGGGGAGGAAGAATTTTCTACCGAGATTGGAGATAACTTCCGATCCGAGCACCTAAGTATTCCGATCTGCCAAGTGGACGCATCTTGGACAGATCTAGGGTCCATTAGCGGCCTCGGATGGTGCCTCACCAACACTTTAGGCCAAACACACACCGGCAATCAGGGATGCCGAAGGAGCCTTTCAGCCTTACATGCAGAGTTCGACGGACTCCTTTGGGCAATGGAATGTCTGGTCTAGAAACGTGTTCTTAGTGCCCGTTTCGAGACAGATTGCTCAAATCTTTTGAAGATGACTGACGATCCGATAGATTGGCCAGCTTTCCAGTCTGAGCTAGACCATTTCGCAGAATTTAAAAATCACTTTATTTCCTTTCAGCTAGCCCATATTTCTCGTTCTTGTAATGACCGTGTGGATGCCCTTACAAAAGCGGCACGAGCACGTAATCTTATATTTTCCCATGTAGATCTCGACGAATCAGTAGAAAATACCCGATTTCAGGATGTTTCTACCGATCGAATGTGATTTAATATATGGAGTTTGTTGAAAAAAAAAAAAAATTTGAATTGCGTGGTCAGGAATCGTCGCGAATCTCGCGAACAATCTTTCAACATGAAGAAAAAGCAAGGGTATATTTTAGTAAAAGCCCCAACAAAGAAGGGTAAATACGTCATTTTTAAAATCCCTAAGGCCATCACCATTGGAGACATTTTACCAATGTCTCACAATATAAAAATATTAAAAACACATTCTCTCTTCTTTTTACTCAACTTTATACCTTCTTTTTCATTTTTTTACTCAACTTTATACCTTCTCTTTCATCCTTTTACTCAACTTTTATTAATTTTATATTTAAACACACCCCAATTATCTCTCTCTTATCTCTTCCCCAAGACACAATCTCTCCAACTAAACCCACTATCTCTTCTCTTTACTCAACTTTTATTAATTTTATATTTCAATACACCACACTATTTCAACAAAATACACTCTCTTTCTTCCTTTTACTCAAATTTTAATAATTTTATATTATAAGACACATCCACATTGTCTCCAATGTATATGCTCTAATAGCCTCACAACGCACCTGGCTAAAGACTATAAATAATAAGCACTCTCTGTTTTTCAACAATATCAAAAACTCGTTTCTTTTCATCATCACCAAATCATAAGCGCCTCTCTCTCAATTTCTAGTGTTCTTTCTCAATCACCTGAATCAGGTTGGTTTCTTCTTCAGCTTTTGATTATCGATCGTAGATCTTCTCGTTTACTATTGTTGTTTTGATCGATTGATTAATTTTTGGCGATTGTTTCGTTTTCAGGTTTCGTTCGTTGAATCATACCTGGGTTTCTTATTGAAGTGATTACAAAACTCCGGATCGATATCAATATATATCTAACATTTGGTCTTTGTTAATGAAATATAGAGAAGCGTGAATGAGATTATGATGGAATCGAAAGCTGGTAATAAGAAGTCAAGCAATAGTTCCTTATTCTACGAAGCTCCCTTAGGTTACAGCATTGAAGACGTTCGTCCCAACGGTGGAATCAAGAAATTCAAATCTTCTGCTTACTCAAACGTCAGTTTCTTTTACCTTAATCAACATTTTACTTTCTCTGTGGTTTCTTCATATCATTGTTATTAACAAAATTCTCTATTGCTTTCTTCTCTTGCAGTGCGCTAAGAGGCCATCCTGAGTATTAATCCTCACTTATAGTCTCGTTTTGTCAAATCTTCCCTCGTTCTCTGCTACAAGATTTTTTTGCTCTTTCAACAACAACAACAAAGAGAGATGGCATTGTCAGTCTCTGCAATCGGTTTCGAAGGATACGAGAAGCGTCTCGAAGTTTCCTTCTTTGAGCCAAGTCTCTTTCTCGACACTCAAGGGAAAGGGCTACGTGCACTAACCAAATCTCAAATCGACGAGATTCTTCAACCAGCTGAGTGCACGATCGTTTCGTCTCTCTCGAACGATCAGCTCGACTCTTACGTTCTCTCTGAGTCCAGTGCATTTATCTTCCTTTACAAGATGATTATCAAGACTTGCGGGACTACGAAACTCCTCCTCTCTATTGAACCGCTCTTGAGGTTGGCGAATGAGCTCTCTATGGAAGTTAAGTCGGTTAGGTACACTCGTGGAAGCTTCCTCTGTCCTGGGGGCCAACCGTTCCCACATAGAAACTTCTCTGAAGAAGTTTCTGTTCTTGATGGTCATTTTGCTAAGCTTGGTTTGAGCAGTGTTGCTTACTTGATGGGTAATGATGATGAAACCAAGAAATGGCATGTTTACTCTGCTTCTTCTTCTGCTAATATCAGCAACAAGAAGAAGAAGAATGTGTACACTCTCGAGATGTGTATGACTGGTTTGGATAAAGACAAGGCATATGTGTTCTTCAAGAACGATTCAAGCTCTGGTGGTTCCATGACTGATAACGCTGGCATTAGAAAGATACTTCCTCAATCCCAAATCTGCGACTTTGAGTTCGAGCCTTGCGGCTATTCGATGAACAGTATCGAAGGCGATGCGATCTCCACTATCCATGTGACTCCAGAAGATGGGTTCAGCTACGCTAGCTTTGAAGCGGTGGGGTATGATTTCACAACCATGGACTTGACTCATCTTGTCTCAAGGGTGCTAACTTGCTTCGAACCGAAGCAATTCTCTGTAGCGGTCCACTCTAGTCTTGGACAGAAGGGGTATGAATCTGGTCTTTGTGTAGACTTAGATGATTATGGATGCAGAGAATCGACAATGGAGTCTCTAGGAGAAGAAAGAGGAACAGTGATGTATCAGAGGTTTGAGAAGCTTGGAATGTATTGTGGGTCTCCGAGATCTACCTTAAAATGTGAATGGAGCAGCAACAGTAGCTGCACTAGCGAAGACGAGAAGGAAGAAGGAATCTAAGAGCAAGTATTTTTTTTTAATCATGTCTTATGGGATGTGTATTTTTCCTTTCATGAACCAGTAATTGTATCTGGTCTATCTGAATTCGGATAATCGAAAATCATGAAATATATCTATTATTATGAATTTATGATCATTAAGTTGCGTTTTTATACATTTTAATGTGCACCTTGCTTGACGAGAAATTTAGCTTCATCTCGTGATTCAACAAGACTTGTTAAGTATAACCTGGTGAATTTTAAAAATTTTGATGAATGAGAGAGGCTAAATATGTAAAAGAGACAGATGTGAGTAAATTTATTACGAGTGCTAACTTGTAGGAGTATAACTTATGAGTTGTGACTAACCATGGACTTGGCCCATCTTCCCAAAAATCTATTCACAACGTTTGGGTTTAGTAATATTTATACGAGTGAGACGACGTAGTTTTAACGTGACCACATCACGTATGTTCGTTTTGATGCCCTGACCGGACCGCCCGGTCGGCCCGGATAAACCGGGATCCGGCCACTCCGGTTGGGATTTAGTACTTAAATCCGGTAAATACTAACCCGGATAAACCCGGAAAAAATCGTTATTTACCCGCGACCCAGTGAACCGATTAAACCGGCCGACTCACGGTTTTAGAGAAAATTCACAAAAGAATAATATTTGGGTCAAAAGCTAAGGCCCATTACGTATTTGTGTGTCCCCAAGAAACAAATTCATTAAACTTTAGCATTAAAATAGGGTTTTTAACAATTCGTTTAATAATCTTTTGATTATTTTCAATTTTGTTTCTTTTAAAATTGAATGCTTCACCTTCTCTGAGCTATCGGCTCGTCTCTTGACTGAGATGCCTCTTTCTTTTTTGTTTGTTTTAGATCCTTATTTGTTGTGGATTTGATCTCTGTTTTTAAGTTGTTCTTCTATCGTCTTCTCCGACTATTATTTTGTTCTTTAATTATTTTTGTGCTATGCATAATGGAACAAAAACGTGGATATGATTGGATGTGAAGGATTTTTGTTTTGAAATACAATTTTTTTTAATGAAGAAGTTACGTAACTTGACCATGAAAACTAATATTTTTTTTAAAAAACATATATATATAATATATTAAAGGGCTTTTTATTAAAATTGTCATAATGATCGGTAATTACTTTTCAAAATTGCCATAACCCAAAAAAACTTTTTAAATTTCTTACCACAAGAGATAAAAAGACTAATTTACCCTTACTACAACTTATGATATATCATTGTTATTTTGTCCACCACCGTTTAGTCCCCTATCATTCGTCGTCATCATTACCGTCTCCGTCACTAGCTCCGTCGCTAGCTCCGTCGCTGGTTTCAGTTTGTCCACCATCTCCGTCGCCAATTTTGTCCACTATCACCGTCATTTTTTGTTTACAGTCATCGCATCTGTCATCGGTTTGGTTTTTGTCTACAGTTCTTCATCAAATATGTTTCGTCCATCGACAACGTCACGTGATTTTTGTCCACCGTCGTCGTGTCCGTCTCCTTCCTCCACGTCTCTGTCACCGTCATCAAATCTTGTCCATCGCCGACGTCTCCATCACCATCTCTTTCTTTCTCATAGTACCATTTCTTAGAGAGGGAGAGAGAGAGATGAGAGAGAGAGATGAGAGAAACGGTGATGAGAGAGAGAGACGGTGAAATTTAAGGGAGAGAGAGGGAGAGATATGATAAAAAAGGAAAGAAGAAGATGAGATGAAAGAGGTTGATGAATGAAGAAGATAAGGGTAAATTTGTTATTTAAAAAAATTGTGGTATGAAATTAAAAAGATTTTTGTAGTTATGGCAATTTTGAAAAGGATTGCCAAATTTATGGCAATTTTGATAAAAAAATCCCTATATTAAATCCAACAGACGGTTGATCCACAGTCCACCCGATTCGACCCAGAGACCCACTAACCTGGACCATATTTCGGTTCGTCATCTGCGTTGGGGTATCAAAACATACTTCTAACCGAACAAAGAGAACAATAAGCGTGTTTTCGATTGTGAATACAGAAATAGGCCTAAGAATTCGGATATTCGGTTCGGATTAGATAATATCCAATGGATTTCATATATTTTGGGTAGAGAGGTTTAGGTTTCGTTTAGGAACCAAAATATAGTCAGTCCCGTATCGGTTCAGTATTGGTTGGTTTCGGATCGGTTCGATTTTTAAATTGATTACCCAAAAATATTCAGTTCTTATTCGTTTCGGATCAGCTTCAGATATTTTTTACTCAAACCACAAAAAAATATCCAAAAATATTCAAAAATATCCAATATATCTGAGAATTATATTATTTTTAATAGAAATCAAATAATACACATAAATTATCATTTTTATCCGAACTATCCATCCATACTTATTATAATTAAACCAATCGAATAAATCTTGAAATTAACAAAACAAATTGTAAAATTTACCCATATTATCCGTACATATCCAACCTAAAACCAAAATATTTATGGGATAATTTATGTTTCGGATATTTCGGGTATCCATTCGGTTTTTGGTTTGGTACTGATTCGGTTTCGGTTTTTTTATTCTAGATATACATGATCAATCGGGTATTCTAAAAAAATTGGTTCGGATAATTTTGGATCGGTTTCGGATCGGTTTTTCGGTTCCGGGTATTTTTCCCAGACCTATACAGAACACAGACAATAATATTAAATATTATATTTAAAAAAATTGATTTAAGTTCATGACGTTCTTGTGGCCTACCAATTTGTTTTCATAAGCGAGCTTGTTTGATTCTGATTCCTTAACCATTCTATCATGACATAGTCGTCTTATCTAACTTTTGAAGAAGATATAATAAACAATATCCGAAAATTTATATCAACATTTTAATCGAGAAAACTGATTGGTGGAATTCCACATTGGTGATGAAATGAGTTAATTAAAGCAAATAACTTCATATAGTATGCATCCATTTATATCATATAAGTTTATGTAGGAAGTTCATAACTCCTAAAACTAAATTATGAAGAAAAAAAACTCAAATTATTTTAATATGGAAAGATGGGCGGTTCGGCAAATGCAGCACATAAAACTTGCCAAACACAGCTCGTGCCGTGCGTCTAACTTTCTTCCCCGTCTAATATGCCGTGAACGGCACCAATTTGTTTTTTAAATAAAAGTTGTAAAGATTCTGTTTCTAATTTCTTCTCGAATAACAACAACACGAGATGTTTGCCAAAGGGCAAAGGCGTATACAACAAATGCACGTTACATAGACTAGACGAGGCCTCCATTGTTAAAAACTAAAAATATTTATAAAATAATAATATAGTACAATTTAAATATCAATATATTTTGAAAAGACTCATCTTAAATTCTTAATAAATAAATGAGAAAAACACGGGAGGCAAGGGAACCATACACAAAAATAGAGAGTCCTATCCAAAAACGGCACGGGATATTTTGATAGCCAATAAAAAGCTACCGACATAAGGCAAAGCCATATCGTACCATTACTAGTCACCCACGTGGTCTCGTATTACACGTGGCACCATACAGCTCTCTCCATTTGGCCTATAAATACAAGCCCTAACCCTTCATTTCTTGACATTCCAAACACTAACACAAATCAAAACCAAATCAAAATATACTTGTAAGAAAATGGCAGACAACAAGCAAAGCTTCCAAGCCGGTCAAGCCGCTGGAAAAGCTGAGGTCTCTTTCTCTCTTTAACACTTTTGTTCTAAATAGTGAAAACTTTTCTGTACTCTTTTGGTTATAACAATTTCATTTTTTTTTTTTTGGTTTTAATGTTTAGATTTTATACCAAAAACGATAACGTTACATACTACTAACGTACAACTAAACTTACCTTTACAACTTTTTTTTTTTTTTTGAAACTTTACCTTTACAACTTACCATAACAATTTCATTTTATTTGTTAATGATTAGTTTTGTGTGGACATTAATGGTTTAATTGTACTTTTGTGTTATAGGAGAAGAGTAATACGTTGATTAACCAAGTCAAGGATGCTGCTGCTGGAGCCGGAACGGCCGCACAACAGGTAAGCAATACATATAAATATAGAAATATACTTATTTTAATCTACATGTACGTAGATCTCATATTTATTTGTATGGTATTTGCGCTTGCGTATAGACTGGTCAGAAGATATCAGAGGCAGCAGGAGGCGCTGTTAACCTTGTGAAGGAGAAGACCGGAATGAACAAGTAGTGATTCGAAAATTTAAAATCGGGAATTTATAATATTCCTGTATTTTATAAATGATTGTTGTGATTTTAATAAATTTGGGAGTTATGAATGGCTAATTGATTCTCATATTCGTCCTAACTGTTGACGATGTTGTTGTTATTGTAGTGCTTTAATGTTTTAGTAATGTTAAGCTTCCCGTCATTGAGCATCTACTTTAAGTTCCTACAAAATTTATTTTTTTCCTTGTTATTCACGCCCTTAATGCGTTTAACCACTTTTTCATATATTAATTGAGTTATATGGAATTAATTAATTTATAAATTCAAAGACGATGGTACCGGGAGTCATCATCTAATAAGCAAAGAAAAAATTCTGTAAATACTCAAAACGCGATGATGAAAAATATAAGATCTTCCTAAATGATATAATGAATATAAATACATTAGGTAAATCCGTAAATGAAGGCAAATGATATTACAGACTTTATAATTTTTAAAAAAGGCATTATAATTTTAGAAAAGCCAATGATTTTTCCTTACAAGTTGCAAATTGTCGTGACCATGGAATAATATTTGATCCAATGAAAAAAAACTATACGACAAACACTGATAAGTCAAAAGGAAATTACGTGATAAACTCCAATTATCCAAAGAGCATGATTAATGGTGAAAGTTAGTGGGGTATCAATAAATCAAAAGTGTTAAATAAGCTGTGAACCGTCTCAGTTATTAGAAACATGTGAGACGGAATGGAGACACGTGTTGAATGTATATTGGCCAAAATTTCCGGGGAAAAAGAAAAAAAAAACTTTTCATTTTCGATTTTCCTTCTTTCTCTCTTCTGCGAGAGGCGAAATGGCGATTGTGGTTCCTCTGGGTAGATCTTCGTCGGAATCAATAACCACCGGCGATTCACCTCTCGTCTCTCTCTATTTTGTCACCGATTCTCCTCTCTCTCCACTCTTCTTCGTGGTCGCGATGGATCAGATATGAATCTTCTAGGTTTGTTACGTTTTGGTCCTTAAATTGGAATGTTGTTAGATTTCTGTATTGTTCTTGAGGTTTAACAGATTCTCCTTTACATTGTTAAGGATTGATGCAAATTGTTTTGGAGACTATGGGATCAATCAATGATGATTACGGTTCTGATATCAATCAGATTCTCTGCGATATCCAGGTTAATAAGATACGATTGTTCCATGAGTTTGTTATCTCAATTTCTTGCTATACAAAAGCTAAGTTTTGACATGGAGCTAGTTGATAGATTGTTTATCTTGGTATGGTAATTTTAGATAGTTATGTGAACAATCAGTTGGTAATTTCGGAATTTGGACCTCGTGAATGTTCAATTTTGGTTAAAGCCTTTGTGAATGTTCTTGAGCAGGTGTGATTTCTGGTGGTCTTTTGTACATTAAGGATGATTTTGAGGTGGTGAATCAAAGTAATTTCCTACAGGTGTGTAATATGCTCAAATCTCTATTTTGCTACTCTATGAAAGTACTGATTTTTTACTTGATTATCGGACAGGAAACAATTGTTAGTATGGCGTTAGTTGGTGCTGCTTCGGGGTGTTGGATTAGCGATGTGTATGGCCGTATAAAGGCGACTCTGCTTGCCAATATTGTGTTTGTAGTTGGAGCTATTGTTATTGTTGCTGCTCCTGATCTGGAAGTCGAGTTTTTTTTTTGGTTTTAAATACAAATTTATTCTTCTTTCCATTGTTTTCATGAATTATGTTTGAGAGTTTACTTTGATACAAAAACTCGAAGAGCTCTTTGATGCGTCTCTGAAATTAACGGTTCCTGATGAACCTAGTGTTGACCTCAAGATTACTATTGGAACTCATGGAGATTACCATGGTTTGCTCTTCCTTTTTAACTTACTTCAATGTTCCTAATTAAATTCCTATATGTTTGTTAAATTTACAGTTTATTTTCTCAATATTGTTGTTTGCTGTGACAATGCAATGAAACTATGGTCCAAACTTAAAGGAAAGGGTACTACTCAATTCAGTAATTCTCTAGCTATTGGAGAGGTTTGTTTTTCCCCGAATTTCATGGCTTTTCTTTGTTCTTCTTCAAGTAGCCGATTCATATTTGTTTTGTTGGTTTTTTCTTCACATAGGCCATTGTTACGAATCTCCCTACTTATTACGGCTTCATCTCGATATGTATAATGTCTCGGATTTCAAGTAATCTAAGTTTATGATGAAGTTTTATGTGATTGTTAAATTGTGTTAATTGTGTTCTTCATTAATCATTATGCTTTTATATGTTTTTTTCATTCTACGTTTTTACGGATTGTAATATACGTTTAAAATTTTATGCAACATATTATATTACTCTTTTTATATAATCTTTTATATTTGTATTTATTAATTTGATTTTCTTTCATATTACAAATTTTTTTTAAAAAAAAATAATTCTTTAGAATCCCACTTGAGTTTCAAAAAAGAAACAAATATTAAATTTAATACTAAATAATGTTTTAATAACCTTTAAGGGGTTCATCTTTAATGATGTCCTAAGAGCATCTCCAATGGGAGTTTCTTAATGAGGTTCTCACAAACTATAAAATAATAATAATACTAATATACTGTAAAAATAATGATATAATATAGTATTTGGGGTTCTCAAAATTTGAGAGACTTTTGATTGGGTCTCTCAAGTTTTGAGAATCTCAACTTATATAATACTAGATTAAAACCCTCGCGATGTGTGGATTATTGGATTTATAGTAAATATCTAACTTGTGTTTAAAAACATTTTTGGGAAAAAGTATACTATCTTTTTAATTCAAACTCTAACTTAGATAATGTAGTGAATAAAGACTTAAAGTTATATGTTTATATGTAATTTGGAAAAATATAGTCTCATATCTTATAAAATTTGAATAATTTGGGAATCAATAAATTATATACACTTGATATATGTAAATAGGATTTAAATCTTTAAACTATTTGATATAATAACTAAATCATTCTTACATGTTTTTTGATGATCCTTCTTTGATGTTATTTCGTAAACTCTAAACATGTAAAAATATATCACCAACCAAATTTTCTTTATCTTTCCTTCTTCTCCTTGATCTAGTTCTTTTTTTATTCATGGTAGAATTATATTGTGTTCCCCATAGATATACGTATGTTAAATCTCTGCTTATATATAACTAGGGGTGTCAAAATGGGTAAACCAAACCAAACCAACTCATACCCAAATGACTCAAATGCTAAATGGGTAATGGATCAACCCAACTCAATAAGCAAATGAGTTGGGTTTATCCACTAACTCATTTAAATTAATGGGTTAATGGTTAAATGAGTTTAACCCATTAAATAATTTTTTTTGAATTCTGTAACAAAGAAAACAAAATACATTGTCCTTTAATTCGACCAAAGTAAATGAGTCTTCTCAATCTGTCATTATATATATGAAAAAGACACAAATTTATATATATATATATATATATAAGTAATGGAACCAACATTTCTTTGATAGAAACATCTCAGATATGATTGATTTCAATAAAATGTTGTTATTGTCCAAACAAAATGAGTTGATAAGAGTAATCTAGATAGGTAAAAATCAGAAACTTGAAGCAGGAATTGGATTTGCTCCTTGAGTTGTTTAGCAACACCTCTTGTAGCACCTGAACAAGTAAACAAAACCAAATGAACCACTCTAACAAAATCAAATGAACCACTAAATGACTTTGGTTCATTGTCATTGTTCTGCTACTCAACCAAAACAAAATTCCTCAACTTTCTAACCATGATCATCCGAAATGATCTCAATATAACCAATCTCATATCAGTCCTCAAGAGAAACTTCTTCTAACACTAACACAATCACATCAATATACATAAAGCTAGAAAATTCAGAACAAGAAGCGAAAACCATACTTGAGATATTAAGGGAATAACAATTCACAAACTAAAGACATGAAATCCAGTAAAGTATTATGACATGGAGATCTTTACACAAACTAAAGAGAACCAAAGGCCTAAGAGTCTAAGACTATCGAATAAGAACTCACCTGGAGAATGAATTCTTTAGCTTAATGGAGCCTAAACAATCTGAATAATTCAATCTCCAAATCTTGGTCTTGCCTAAAAGTCTAAAACCCCAAGAAATTCAACAAAACACATTAAAATATTAAGTTCCAAAACACGTATCTTTGATCAAATTATCAAAAAAACAAAAGCTCAAAATAACTCACATAAATGAAGCTATTCTCCTCCGTATCTTTACCATGAGTCAACACTGTTACAAAAATCATTACCAAAAAACCATTAAAACAAACATTGATAAGCTTGTTCAATGGACTTATACAAACTTACAAAGGAATACAAAGTATTGAACAAACGAGAAAATCCATAGATGAAACTATGAGCAGTACCATCGGATGATCGGAAACAAAAGCTCATTAGAAAATTCTCAAACCCATCAACGGAAACGAAAAATTAGCTCGAAACAGAGAAACACGAAGGATAGCAACAAGTCACTGACCTTCTCTCGCTGGAATTACTGACTTTCGAGCGAATTTGAGTTTTAGGAAGATTCAAATCCTTTTTGTTCTCTCTACCACAAATTTCAGAAATCGGAATCGAATCAACCAACGATAGATTAGTGTGTTCGCCGATTATCGGATCTACCAGATTTCAGAAATCGCCGATGGAGCATTCTTAAACTCAGATCGTTCTTTGGAGCTCAAAACATCGAACAAAATTTCATATGGTCAAATTTTTTTTCCTGTAACCCTAAAATTAGATTCGGTTTACAAATAAAATTTCGGTTTAGATTCGATTTTAACATTTAATTTCGGTTTACAAATTGTGAGCTAATTTCAGTTAAGACAATTAATTCATATTATTTTGGTTTATACTTTTATTGGTTTGGTTATGGATAACTCAATAACTCATTTAAAATTAACTCATTTCAACCCAATCCATTTAACTTATTAACCCATTAAACTCATTAACTTACTAAGATCCAAATATTCTTACCCATTGGGTTAATGGATTGGATTGGTTTGGATTGATTCATAAAATTTTACCCATTTTGACACTCCTATATATAACGATAGAAAAATGGTTGTTTCTATTTCTAATTATATAGTTTGCTATTTTTCTTTTTCTAATTTTTGTTTTATGTTAAATTTCTCTTTATTACAAATTATTTTCAACTACTTATCTTATATAACTATTTGTTTAGAAGTTTTATGTAATTAGTAAAATTACTTTAAGCTTGTTACTTTTTTTTTTAATTTAACTTCCTTCTTTTTGGGTAATTAACAATTTTGATATTAAAAAACTTACATATTTAATTAATTGACATGTGTTAGAATCTAAATGATTACTTAACACGTGTTGCGATCTCGTGAGTTACAATTTTGCGCACTCTCTTTTATATAATAAGATCTTTTTTTTTAATTTTACTTCCTTCTTTTTGGATAATTAACAATTTTAATATTGAAAAACTTACATATTTAAATAATTGACATGTATTAGAATCTAAATGACTACTTAACACGTGTCGCGATCTCGTGGGTTACAATTTTGCGCACTCTCTTTTATATAATAAGATTATTATTACTTTTTTTATACTTAATTAATATCATAGTATTTTCAAAAAAATTTATATATTTTGAGAAACTTGGTGAGAGACTACCATTGATGGTGCTCTTAAGTCTTTTGTTTTGTTATCTCTGCGTCATCGCAATGGGACATTCTCTCTCAGTTAGCTGGTTTCCTCACCTCAAAAAATCAGAATCCTCGCTACTACTACCATAACATTTCTCAGAGCTTTATTATCGTTGTTCCTCCGTTTCTTTTATAAAGGACGAAGTATCTATTCAGATCAAATTGATTACACGGACAAATTCACAAATGGTAGGCCACTTTCAAAATAAATTTGGAGCGTTAACTCATTTGACCCACTTTCACCATAATCACCTCTAATATTTTACCTCGATTAGTGCATCTTTGTTTGGACCATCAATTACAATTTCGTGATCGTTGTTGTTAGTCCTTTATATATAATAGGAGAGTTCACTCTCCTCTTATAATGTCCACGTCAGCCTTCTCTTCTAAGTGGGGTCCACTGCTTACTTACTGTGGAAGCCCAGTTATAATCCATGTTTAGGATATTACGAAGCCCAGTAACATCATTTGGCCCAAATTGAAAAACTGAACGATACACGACTCTTCTTCTTCCCTAAGTCAAAACTTCCTCGGCGGCTCCATCCCTCACTGTCATCAGCGGTCATAATGGTAGCACTCACATTCAACACAGCCTTTAATGCAATGCATGTAAATTCATGTTTGGCCTTTGATTTTACATCTCCCTTATGCCGTTTATTTCTTCTCTTAAATTTCTCAAATATTTCAGCCTAATCGCTATGAAAACACGTTTCCTATAAATTATGCAATCATCACACTATAACCCCACACCTACTCATCATCTTCTCTGAATCATACATAAACCATCTCTCTCTACTCATCTTTCAACTAACTTTTCCTCAAATATGGCTTCTTCTGATCTTGTCGCGATACCGATTCAGGCTAACTATGCCAATTTTGATAACTTACGTCTAGGTCGGTCATCTCAGCAGATTGATTGCCGTCTCCTCGCTTCTGGGATGCTCGAGGATGGGAAATTCTGAGACTTTTCTGCTTTGTGTTTCCTGCTTTGAGAATTTGTTATATCGATTAGTATCTACACGTTAAATTCAACCTGTCTTAGAATTACTTCCCTTTGATTTTTGTTTCCAGAAGCTGTTACTTTCATGCTATATAATTTCACTATTGTGCTCATGTGAATTTCATCCTCATCACTGCCTTCGAGTTATCTCCCTTATCTCATTCTTACACAAAGAATATTGCCTTTGTGAAAATGTGGAATATAAGAAAAGTTTTCCTCTTCCAATCTTAAGCATAAACGTATTTCCCCTCGAATCAGATTTTTCCTTTTCTCCATTATATCTCACGCTTCAATCATCATACAAAAATTGATGCAAGTTTTTATGAAGCACAAAACTCGCCAAACAAGGGGAAAGGTCAAGATTCAATTTTATTTGGTCAAATTCGCAGTCGCAAACTTTTAATTCTTATGAAATCAAAATTTGTTCCAAGCCATCGTCTTCCACAATCGAAGACCGTAATATCTATCGAAAGAATTGATTTCACCTTCGTTCCGCTTTTGCTGGTTAATCGGGTTCTGGTTTCTTTTTGTATATGATAATTGAGTTCATGAATGCACAACTTATAACACTTTCGTGATTTCTAGGAAAGTCTCTATTTGTGGTTGTAAAAAATATGATGTAGCCGTAAGTTTTGAGAACTTAATTCATATATGCTCAGATTTCATATGCTAACTTAGTGTTTTCTGAGAAAGTGAGAAACATCGCATTATTGAACCACAAGTTCCTGTTTTTGTGGTCAGGGTTCCTGAGTTTTGTAGTTTGCTTAAGTACGATTTCGTTGCTATATAGGTTTGAAGATAATCATTGAAGACAGCTGAAACCTAGCCAATGCCCGCTAAGCCAATCTTTAAGCTATTGAAGGCTTATGAGAAAATATTTGATGGGAAGGTTCATTTCAGAAAACTCTATGTCCCATCAAACCGGTACTCTCCTCCCAAGAAAGCTTGGTAAGATATCTACACACCAGGGTAAGGCCGGATGAAAATCTTAGGCACTGAAATGATCTTCCACAAACCCCTGCAATGCTCACATCTCGATTCATCATCCTCCTTGAGCTAAGGTACCTATCACAAGATTTACTTGCCACGTCGAGATTTAGTTGGTTTCTTTTGATTCAGAATTATTATCCTGTTTTATATGAACTCTGTATTACGAACACAACAAATTTAAATTTCAGAACTTTCAGACTTTTCACCACCAAGCTGTCAGCACAACATCTTCAAACATCAATAACGGAACGGGAAAAGCATGTATGCATTCCAAAATAAACCTTCGAATCTTGGTGCCAGTGGAAAAAACCTTTTCACTAATTGCTTCTTCTTTTTGAATAACTCATATTGATCCTATTATATGGAGGAGCTACTCTTGAGGGTGTGTTGTTGATTATGAATGTCAAATGAGCTTTTTTCAGGTCCTTATCATAACTGATTTCCTCCCGGCATTTGTTTCCTGATGGTGCTTTCTTTTACAAAATGCTAGATATAAACATTACGAGATAGGTACCAAAGTGGTTCCTATGTTAATTGTTATTACTCTTTCATGCTTTTTTCCTAGAAAATACCATGGACAAGTTAATATCGCTCCCACATATAACATCTCTTGATTTGATAGGATACTAAAGGTATTACTTATTACAAATGCTACACCATATTCACCTTGTATGAAAAGTCTTCAAATTTTCATATTTATGCTACAGGAACATGTATATTACAGAGACTATGCAATTTCGGATGGAAATACCAGAGATACTCCATAAGCAGCTTCAGGTATGTTCATTAAGGCATTGTCTTTAGTCTTTGTTTTTATGTCTAAGTCTGAGCTTTTAGTTTTAAGTGTTTTAATGGGAGCACCAAAAGTTAAAAGGCAAAATCTGAATAAAGAGTTGTGACTTTGGATCAGATTGATTTGTCTCTCATTGTGCCTGCAGATTCAAAGAAACTAAAAATCTAGATAGCTGAACTTGGTATGTATACGTTTTTTAGGATGACCACCGCACCTACACCAGTGGTGAGTCTGTACTCCTCCTTCTTGAAGATGTTATGGTGCATGGTTCCCTCGATTTTTCCTTAAGGATCTTTAAAGGTTACTAGCAGATCTCCCTGGTCATTGGGGGTTAAACTAGAGACCATAGCCACAATCTGATAATGAAATAGAATATACTTGTGAGATAAATTTTATGTCTACATGTTAATAAAATAGGTCGAAAACGTAAACCTTTTTCACTTTCACAAATTGTGAATGCGGACATTGAATTTCTGCAAGCTGGGTCCAGAATGGTCTGCTCCTATTCTTATAAGAACCTACATGTATGAATGATTGATTTAGTATTTGTCAGCTACAATCATTATTGTAACCACATACCTACATATATACCTTCACGGAGTATGTAATCGATAGTAGAAGTCCACCGAGGACTACTAAAATCCTGGTCGGTCTGTGGTGCCTCATTAATGACTTCACGAATAAAATCTTGTGTTGGGCGTGCCTGAGAACTTTCACCTTGCATCACCTGCGCATCATGAGACCTCTTTCGAAACAGGTCTCGGCGTACAACTTGGCCAGGTCCCGGTATTACGGGCGTTTGGTTCTGGGATTGTTGAGTTGGACGGAGTGAAATTGTCGGTTCAGCTTCAGTAACATTTAAGTTATCGTAAGTAGGGCTTGAAGGAACAAGAGTTGTGTTTGGAGGGTTATGACCGGGTGCTCGGTTTTGCATATAGTAATTCCACAAATCTCTGTTTGCCATTACGTAATTGAATTTTTATGTGTTATGATTTTGTGTTGAAATTTTTTTATAAAGGAATGACAAAATCTGCTAACTTATGTACAAGTGATATCCGTCAGAATTCCGTCAAACAACCGTCAAGACCTCCGACATAACAACACATCAATCCCATCGGCCAACCCAGACGATGTGTTAACCACTCAAAGTTTGCCGACATCGGATCCGTCAGAATTCCGTCGGAATTCCGTTACATAATTCTGACGACTTATCTTCGTCGGAAATCCGTGGGTCCACCTGACCAATCAATCATTGCCGACATCAGAAATCGTCTGCCATCCGCCGGACATCCGTCACACAATTCTGACGACATAGCTGCGTCGGAAATCCGTCGGTATAGCTGACCAATCAAACTTTGCCGACACCTCTCCGTAACAGACGGAATACCGACGGTTTATACATATAACTTCTATTATAAATACATCTGATGGAGTGTATATCTTCTACACCTCTCCGTAACAAAAAAAACATGTCTTCTCGCTCTCCAAATGAAGACGCAAAAACAACATCCGATAAAAAAAAAATTTATGTTCCAAAATACTCCTGGGAAACCGAATCTCATTGCGACGAATTCACTCAAGAGATTCTCACTTACTCGTGGGAATTTGATACCTGCTCACCAATCCATAAAGAAGATTCCACATTAACAATAGTGCCTGACAGCCAGTGGTCGCAAAACATCCACCACGCCAATCCAATCGAAGGCGAGCAACCATGTCAATTGATGGAAAAGTCAGATACTTACAGTGGAAGTACTTCAAACGTATGTAAGGATCATTACCATGATTATGAATTCGCCCAAAGCCCAGAAAAGCCAAACTTAAATTTAGATGTTGATGCAATCAAACGTGAATTGTGCGACGGATTTATAGATTCGCCACCAAAGGATCATTACTATCATGATTTCGAGTTCGCCCAAAGTCCAGAAAAGCCAAACATAAATCTAGATGTTGATGCAATCAAAAGCGAATTGTGTGACGGCTTTGTAGATTCTCCATAAAAGAAGAAAAAGGGAAAGAACATCAGTAAATGGTTCTAACAAAAGAAGAAAAAGGGAAAGAACATCACTAAAGTGGAAACCGACATATGATTTTCAAATGCGGAGTTTATTATGTAGTTGTACCATAACCGTTGTGTGTTTAATATTTGCAAGGATTTTGTGTACCTTTTTAAGAATGTGTTCTAAATTTTATGTTTCATTATATGTAATGTTTTATTGGAGTTGCAATACCAATAATTATCGGTAATTAGTCAGTGAACATGACAATATATATACTATTAAATAATACGGAACACACAAATGTAAGAGAAGAACATGAAAAAGCAAACATTTAATCCCAAATTATTATTCTGAATCTTCGGAGGGATCTTCACTAGGGATGGAGTCTGAATCGTCGTCAAATTCCCCACGTGTTTCCTCTTTGTCTGAATGCACTAGATCATCTCCGACATGTGTGACATCAACGACAAGGTCAATGTTATCCATCTCCTCAACAGGTGACATTGGTACACTTCTCGATGGTTGTAGAGCATCATGTTCTGGAACTCCATAGATTTTTCCTCTGGGGTTTATTAGCGTAACTGTAATCCACGGATCTGTACGGTAGGCTACTCGAGGATATGGCATGTAGCAAACCTATTAACAATTAGTTGATATTGTTAATATACATGAACAAGAAACGTTAACTATGAGTACATAGGTAAACATATTAGCGTATTGATACATGGTCTGCTTGAGAAGCAAGGATAAATGGATCGTAATACGGTAGTTTTCGGCTTGAATTTATCGAAATAACACCAAGAGGGTCAACTCGAACCCCTCGACCATTGGATGGATAATACCAATCATACATAAACACAATGCACCTCAAGTTCAACATTCTCGGATAGCAGATTTGCAAGATTTCTTTTAAAATCCCATAGTACATGGTATCGCCGGAATTTGCCGAAATACCATAGTCCGCAGTTGACGTTTCACGTCCTTCCTTGCGGATCCTGAACGAATATCCCCTACTGCAAAACTGGGGATATAAAATGGCGGTGCTGCGTAAACCATGGACAAACTCTAGTAACCATGTCGGGAGGGGATGAGCACGTGCTATACAATCGGAAACCTAAAAATGATGATAGTAAGATATAAGTAACATATGAACGTGATAACATCGAAAATTAAGAGTAAGTAATTATAGTAAACTTACATAACATTTCAACCACCTCTCAAATTCTTCATCTTTCAAGACAGCAAGTTCGGCATCTGTCTTATCACGATGGTATTCACGTGCGAGAGACATGTATATCATGTAACATAACAGTCGTTAGTAGATGAAGTAAAATAATTCTATAAATTTAGTATGATAACTGATATATATATACCTTTCGTACTCCAAAATTTCATCACAGTTTCTTAGGATATATGTATGCAAATGTGTGACCTCTTGTGGTGATAGTCTGCGTTTCTTTGCTTTTCCACTTGGTCGACCAACTTGGGTAAACAACTCGGGAACTACCACGTCATAGACTGCTTTCTCACCTCTATCATCATGTCGGGGAGGCCGTCTCGCCTTAGTACTAACTGCCGGTGGAAAGTAATATTCGGAAAATTGGGAGACTTCCTCGTTTATGCTTTGTGCGACAATTGATCCCTCAACCTTGCTCAAATTTTTAACCTTTTTCTTCAGGTGGAACATGTACCGCTCGAACGGATACATCCATCGGTATTGAACAGGGCCTCCTAAGGCTGCTTCGCGGGGGAGGTGAATAGCAAGATGTTCCATAACGTCAAAAAAAGACGGTGGAAATATCTTCTCAAGATTACAAAGGATAACCGGGATATTGGCCTCCAAGTTACGTATCCCGTGGGTGGTAAGCGTTCTTGAACATAAATCTCGGAAGAATGCACCAACTCCTACAAACGAAAATTAAACAAGTTAGTACATATATAGTACTATTATGGTTGTAAGAAACTAACGGGAGTAAGAAATATACCTCCAATAGCTTGGTGGATAGGTTGTGGAAGAAGATATGCAAATACAAATGGAAGAAGACACTGCATCACGACATGACAATCATGACTCTTCATCCCTATAAACTTGGCTTCCGTCGAATCCACGCAATTACGTAGATTAGATGCGTAACCGTCTGGAAATTTTACAAATTTTTTGAACCATTCAGAAAATACTTCTTTCTGCCCTGCGTCTAACCGGAAAGCAGGCATCGGCAATCTTCCATTCTTTACATGAAGAGATGGCCTCGAACAAATCGATGACAAGTCTAATCTAGACTTCCAGTTGTCTTTTGTCTTTCCTGGTACATTTAATACGGTGTTCATGATGTTATCAAAGAAATTCTTTTCCACATGCATGACATCTAGATTATGCCGAAGTAGATGGTCTTTCCAGTAAGGCAAATCCCAGAAAATACTCTTCTTGTGCCAATTGTGATATTCCCCACAACCATCAACGGGGTAATGGCCATTACCCCCACATTCTGGAGTTCGCTCTGCACCAAAATCTCGTAACTGTTCCAACATGCTGCGACCATCTATCTCAGGAGGTGGACCATGAAACACTTGTACATCCGTCTTGAAATGTCTTCTAGACCGACGATATGGATGATTATCCGGCAAAAAACACCTGTGGCAATCAAACCATGAAGTCTTCCTGCCGTGCTGTAATTGGAAAGCTGAAGTATTGTCTTGGCAATAAGGACATGCCAATCTTCCATGCGTTGACCATCCATATAACATACCGTACGCAGGAAAATCGCTTATTGTCCACATAAGAACCGCCCGCATATTGAAATTCTGCTTGATTGAAACATCGAATGCCGTAACACCATACTCCCACAACATCTTCAACTCACAGATCAATGGTTGGAGGAATATATCGAGCGACCGTCTTGGATGATCTGGCCCGGGAACTAGAATTGAGAGAAACAAGAACTCTCGGCGCATGCACATAGATGGAGGAAAATTGTGAGGTGTCACGATGACCGGCCACAACGAATATTTTCTTCCATGCTTGCCAAACGGGTTGAAACCATCAGTGGATAAGCCTATGTATACATTTTGTCGTTCACACGCAAAATCTGGATATACTGATTGGAAGTGTTTCCACGCTTCCGCGTCAGAAGGATGCGTGATATCTCCATCTTGTCTATGCTCTGCATGCCATCTCATAGAGTTAGCTGTGCGTTCAGATTCGTACAGCCTTTTCAACCTCTCCGTTAAGGGTAAATACCACATCCGTTTGAAGGGAATCTGCATCCTCCCACTTGTGTCCTGGAACCGTGGTTTGTTGCAAAATTAACATTTATTTCGGTTCTCGTCTTCTCTCCAGTATATCATACAGTTGTCGATGCACACATCAATAACCTGGTAGGGCACCAAGACCGGCAACAAGTTTTTGGATCTCGTAGTATGATCCAGGGGCCAGATTATCTTCTGGCAAAATATCTTTCACGAACTCGGCGAATGCATCAACACAATCTTCGGACAAATTGTAATTAGTCTTTATGTTCATCATCCTTGTAGCAGAAGATAGCGGTGAATGACCATCCCTACAACCGATGTATAGTGGTTGCTTTGCTGCGTCTAACATATCGAAAAAACTTCGAGATTCTAAATTAGGCTCTTCAACCCTACCACCCTCATAACCACCCGACTGGAAATTATCTCTAACCATCGCAACCGTACTTACCCCAACATCTACTTCCGTACTTACCCCAACATCTACTTCCGCTGTAGGTTCCCCTATGCTATCCGGAAAATAAGGTGCATTACTACTACTACTACCATATTCATAATTCCTTTCTCCATGTAAATACCAAACCTTATATCCGGCCCTAAATCCATATCTATATAAATGGTTCCAAACATTAGGAACATCAACACTAATTCTATTACGGCAATTAGAACAAGGACATTTGATATCCTGACCTTTGTTGGCCGCCTCTTGATTTCTGGGTAACTTCATGAACTCAGAAATACCAGTAGCGTATGCAGTCGTTAATAAGTTACCCCCCTCTTTCATCATTGGCCCGTCCATCCATGACCGAAAATATGAAGAACTCATATCTAAAAATTTTTTTTTTTTGGTTTTCAAATGATCTTATGAACAACCGGAGAAATTGGAAAACTTAAGTAGAATGAAAATCCGTCAGAATTCCGTCAGACAACCGTCAAAACCTCCGACATAGCCGACATCAGAATCCGTCAGAATTCCGTCGGAATTCCGTCATCCCTATAAAAAAACTTATTTCCGTCAGTGTTCCGTCATTAATACCGTCGGAATTAGATGACCGATTATTTCCGTCGGTATTCCGTCGGTTAATAATGACGGATTTATGACGGAAAACTGACGGATGCCCTTTCCGTCAGAAATCCGTCAGAATAAACTGACGGATTTCTGACGGAATGAATTTTCTGTCAGATTACCGTCAGTAAACCGTCGGAATTGACCGACGGAAATACTGACGGCTGAAAATTCCGTCAGAATCGATGGTGTTTTCTTGTAGTGGTACCCCTCCCTGCAAATAATGTTTGAGAAGCATAACTCGGGTCTCCCCAGAGGAAAAGCCTCAGCATCACAATATTCAGCCCAAACTGCACAAGAAGACAAGGAAAATGTTCGAAGAAAGTCCCAGCCAAAAGGCATGCACAACTAATAATTGGCAAAATTTGTGTGCTAGGAAGTAGGAATTGGTGTTCTGCTTGATCATTTCAGAGTTCATGAGTTTAACTGTAAGAAATATAGCTATCTACTCTTGATAATTAAGGACTTCTCTCACGAGTCACGACTATTTAACTATCTCCTTGGTTGGAAATTCTCACTTCGGTAGACAAACAAATCCACAAAGAAAAATTAAACAAATCAAATAGATTGACTTGTCTTGTCTCTTGTACATCTGGCAATGGGTAAAAACGTAAGAATGAGCTACCAAAATTAAGATTGTTTTCGACTACAATTTTAAACATTTGCATGTACAACTACAAATAATTTAGTTCATACTTCATATGACAAATACATTACATGTGAATACCAATGCAAATTAAACAATCGCGGTCCTACATGTAGATAAACATGAAGCACTCGAGGGTTTGTGACTGTTGAAGAAGCAATAGCTTAAATTTGAATCCACTAGCATCGAAAGGAAAAGTGTTTAGTTTATGCGAATGTTGCTGGAAACCAAGGTAATCACTAAATCCCTTCGCATAACAATTTTTTTTGTTTATTTTAGAAAGGGCATGACAAAATTGTTCCATTAATTAAATGAAGGAAAACCAAGAACCACGCTTCATGAACTTTAATCCAATGGTAATTACGACACTACATACACTTCATGAACGATTAGTGTTTAGAAGTCAAACTCAAATTCCATCACCAATATATTGTTTCCACTTTCCATCCAGAAAAAGAGAGCTGAGAGTATATATTTCAAACATATTTTGAATTAAAAAAAATCATATAAAATGAACCATCGATTCATGTCATAGTAAAAGTACATAGTTATAATTCTTTTGACATCAAGTTTTTCGTATATTTTTATTTTAATGGTATAGTTTCTATACACAATATATATGTATACATATTGAATATTGAATTTACATTTACTTGACTTGTAGTTATTTAAAAATATACAACTTTTGGAATTGGTTTATTATATTTTACATGTATACACCATGGTTATATTTTTGTTGCTCAGTGTGTACCTTTTTTTTTTCCGAAGAGGCTTTCTAACTTTTGTTTCTTTAGTTAAGAGTAACGAAGTTAGTAATGAACCACCAATGTATTCTAATCGAATTGTTTTTAGCCTTCCATTACACCAAACTTGGAATAGTATCAATATTATTGTCATATGGGTACAAAAAGAAATGGCATTGTTTTTTAGGTTTGTTTTCCACATTTTCATTTTCTCTCCTATATGATAATTTTATTAAACACAAAACCTAAAATATTATCTTCCTACAAGCCTAGACTACATACAATATGATGTTAAAAAACTTTTCACTACATACAAAACGAAATACAAATTATAGAAAATATGTGACATAATTTTTGGATTAAAAGTATAAATATGAAAATGAATACATTTAGAACAAAACCCGCGCGTATGCGCGGGTACTCACCTAGTTACATAAAATATGTTAACAAAGAAATCACGAGGAGTTAATATTCTAATCAAAACCACCACACAAAATTAATTGGATTAAATAAACAGTTTAAACAAACAATTGTAACAAATTAGTAAATTCAAATTTTCAGAATTATTCTATTTATAAATTAAAAATTCAATATAATTTAAAGACCTCATCTCCTTGCTTAAAGGAGTAGAAGAAGAAAGATGTATAGCGGGGCATGCGGATTGCTATAGCTAATACAAAAGTATCACATCTCTTCTTTGCTAATGACAATCTCTTTATGTATATACAACATGAGTCTAACATTGTGCAGTCATCCTAAAGATTATCAAGATATATGGAGAAGCATCTGGTCAACAATTCAACCCCACAAAACCATCACTCTTATTTGGGAGCAAAATGGAGCAATATACTAAGCGCAAAATCAAGCAGACGATCTACATAACTAATGTGAATGAACTTGGGACTTCCTGAACAGATATGTGATTCAAAGAAGAAGGTGTTTGCCTATGTACAATATTATCTAAACCATCGATTCGACACTTGGTCATCAAGATTCATTTCCAAAGAGGAAAAACAAGTCTTATTTAAACTGGTAACCCAAACCCTTCCAACATATGGTATATATATCATGCCTCCTCCTCCTCATCACAAACAAGCTAAAGAGTTACATACATAACTTTTGGCGGAGCTTTCGCAAATATAGTAAAAGCATACATTGGATCGCATGGGATAAGATATGCATTCGCTAAGATTTAGGCGGCCTGGATTTTCGATATTTGCATGAGTTCAATTTAGTCCTTCTAGCTAAACATGTGTGGCATCGACTTTCACTTTCCATCATCCCTCTTG
Organism: Draba incana; assembly: GCA_963576765.1. Classification (NCBI taxonomy): domain Eukaryota; kingdom Viridiplantae; phylum Streptophyta; class Magnoliopsida; order Brassicales; family Brassicaceae; genus Draba; species Draba incana. The sequence continues at coordinate 11,614,946 of OY755205.1, forward strand.
CCTCCTTGCGGAGTTCTTTGTCACACTATAGGAACTCCGAGCTCTTTGTCAAGGATCAATGAGGCACAACTAGATGGAGTAGAACCAATCAGTACTCCAAAAACCTGTCTTACCCAAGGATGGCACTGTGATTATTGGGTTGAGACCTAGTTAGAGATTCAATATAGATAGATTCGCCCTGAGCTATACAAAATCAAGAATGTATGTTCACCAATGGTTTTTAGCCCAAGAAGCTTTACACACAAAAGAAAAGCAACTACAAGAGAGTTTGTGATACCATCATGATTGACTAAATTGCAATGTTTGGTTTTCTTGGTGGTGTGGCATGGGTTCTTAGGGATAAGAATGGAGAAGGGCTTACTCATAGTAGACAAGCTTTTAGTGTCATCAAGAATTTCTTAGACGTGAAACAGAGGAGGCTATTGAAGGTGAATAGAAAGCATGAGAAGTCTTCGGATAACAAATGTAGTATTTGCTTCAAAAGTTGGAGAGTTGATAATGCGATCAATCACCCGTTGAAATGACGAGTCTTTCGCTCTTATGCGCAGAAACTGAAGCAAGAATTACAACTTATCCCTCCATGACAATGTGTACGGGAAGCCGAAGTACTAACCGGGTCGCCTTCTTGATTACTCGTAGCGTCAATTGGAAAAGCGGTTGCATGCTTACGTCGCACGAATTCACCAAGCCGGTTTAAAAAGTTTTTTGCTCAAGAAAGGTCTATTTCTATTAGGGTTAATTTGTGCAATAGCATAGAAAAAAAATTAAACTAAATAAGTAACTAAAAACCCTAAATCTATTGGCCATCAATTTGCCACATTAGTCACTTTTTGTTACTTAATTAGTTTAGTTTTTTTTCGGTGCTATTCCACAAATTAACCCTTTCTATTATTGGTCGATGTGTTTGTTCCCTTTGTTTTAGTCTTTTCATGTTCTGTTGTTTGGTTTTTGGGATTTTGTAGCCTTTGTGGCTTTTAACATCTTATTATATAAAAGAGAGTTCACAAAATTATAGCTCATGAGATCGCGACACGTGTATAAGTAGCCGATTAGATTTTAACACATGTCAATTATTTAAATATGTAAGTATTTCAATATTAAAATTGTTAATTACTCAAAAAGTAAGAAATTAAAATGGAAAAAAACACAAGCATAAAGTAAATTTACAAATTGCACAAAACCTCTATACAAATAGTTATATTTAGTTATAGAAAAAAAAATTTAGGCAAATAAAAACGACAAACTATATAACTAAAAATAGAAACAACCATGTTTATATCGTTATATATAAGAAGAAGTTTAACATATGTATATCTATGGAGAATACAAAATAATTGACATAAATGAACTAGATCAACGAGAAAGCAAAGATAAAGAAAAATTGATCAATGTTATGTTTTCACATGTTTAAAATTTACAGCATAACATCAAAAAAAGATCATTAAAATATGTAAGCATGAGTTAGTTATTATATCAAATAGTTTAATGCTTGAAACAATATTTACATATATCAAGCGTATATATTTAGTCTTAAAACATAACTATTTACAGTAACTCAAATAATCCCCGCATCGCGTGTTAAGTAGTCGATTAGATTTTAACACATGTCAATTATTTAAATATGTAAGTTTTTCAATATCAAAATTTTTAATTATCCAAAAAAAGAAAAAATTAAAATGGAAAAAACCACAAGCATAAAGTAATTTTACAAATTTCACAAAACCTCTATATAGTTATATAAGATATTTAGTTGAAAACCATTTTTAATATATAAAATTTTAACATAAAGCAAAAAATTAGGAAAAGAAAAATAGCAAACTATATAACTAAAAGTAGAAACATCATATTTCTACCATTATATATAGGTAGAGGTTTTACATAAGAAAATAAAATTAGAAAAATAGCAAACTATATAATTAAAATAGAAACAACCATATTTCTTTCGTTATATATATGCAGAGGATTAACATATTTATATCTATAAGGAACATAATATAATTAGTCATGGATAAAAAGAGAATTAGATTAAGGAGAAATAAAGAATATGATTAGTGGTATGTTTTTACATGTTTAAAGTTTACTAATTTATAAATATCAAACGTAAATACTTATTGATTTTCAAATTCTTTAAATTATATGAGATATGAGACTATAATTTTTTAAATTACATATAAACTTATAACTTTAATCATTATATTATCTAAGTTAGGGTTTAAATTAAAAATATATATATATTTCCCCAAAACATTGTTAAAACATAACTATTTACTATAAATCAAATAATCCTCTTACTCTAGTTTTTCATAATAGGGGAAAAAAAATATATCTTTAATAATATCGACTTGAATTAAAAAAAAAAAAGCTGTTAACTTTTTTAAAAAAAATTCTTCGCGAATAATAGCACACATCTTTGCGAAAGGAATATGCAACAAATCCACGTTACATATTTTTTTTTTACAGCCATAGAATAGCGGCCTATAGCTATATTTTTTTAAAGTAAAAATATCTATGCACCAAAATTACTGTAACGTATCTAAATACTAGTAAATACACATCCCAAGATGGTTTGAAATGACTCATCTTAATTAACAAAACACGGAAGGCGAGAGAGGCACATAGAAAAAATGTTTTATATCTAAAAAAAGACGTGGAACTTCGATAGCCAATACAAATCTACCGACATCAGGCAAAACCTAATCGTACCATATTACTCGTCATCCACGTAGTTACAGATTAATTACACGTGTCATTTCACAACCTTCTCCATTAGGCTTATAAATAATACGAACTCGAAACTCACTTCTCTACTCATCATCGAAACACACATAAACCATCAAAACTAAAACAAAACTAAACATCTTTTTAGAAAATGGCAGACAACAAGCAAAGCTTCCAAGCCGGTCAAGCCGCTGGAAAAACTGAGGTCTCTTTCTCCATTTCACACTATTGTTCTAAATAGTGCGAAAACTTTTGTGTGATCTTTTGGTTACAATAATTTCATTTTCTATGAATCATGAATTTGTGTGTTATAGGAGAAGGGTAATGTGGTGATTGACAAAGTCAAGGATGCTGCTGCCGGAGCTGGAGCTACCGCTCAACAGGTAAACAATGCATATATATTTATAGAAATATACTCATTTTAATTTACATGTACGTAGATCTAACATGTTACACATGGTATTTGTATTTTGCGTGTAGGGTGGACAAAAGATATCGGAGGCAGCAGGAGGAGCTGTTAATGCCGTCAAGGAGAAGACCGGAACGAACAAGTAGAAAGATTCGAAAAGTTTAAACTGGGAATTTATGATTTCCCTTTATTTTACCAATGTTTTGATTTTAAATAAATTTGGGAGTTCTAATTGATTCTCATCCTCGTCCTAGTCGTCGTTGTTGTCGTCGTCGTTGATTGTTGTTGTTTTAATTAATGTTTGGGGTGTTTATTGTACTTTAGCTTCTCGATAATAAACACTGATTTTAATTCTAAGAACTTTTGTCTTATCCTCATTATCCATGCAAGTCTTTCTCTCAATAATTTAATCTCCCAAAAGTCCTTACAAGGAACTCTCTTTCTCTCTAACCTATTATGAATATCACAATGCATATTCCTAAAGAGAAGCTATCGACATTTATTTATACACATAGGTGTCGATACATTTACAAATTTACAAAAACATGATATGAACATTTTCTTGATATCACTTTTTCTAAACTCTGTTTATTTCCCTCTTTTTGTTCTTCTTAAAGACTCTTTTCCTTATTAACACTTCACATTGTTTTTCTTTTTTCATGTTATGATGGTACAAGCCAAAAAACCAAACTTGCTTGATGTGATTTCACCTTCTCAAATCTTTTGTGATGAGCTCTAATATTGCTACATCAACAATCTTCCCCTTTATAACTCAATTTGCTCTTCCAAGCATTTTGCATAAGACTCCCCCTTAAGCTTGGATCACAAGAAAAACGAACACCTGGAATCTTATGTGATGAGCTCTAATATTGCTACATCAACGGATATGTGATTCAGATAAGAAGAAGTTTGCCTATGTACAAGATTGTCTAAACAACCGTTTCAACACTTGGTCATCAAGATTCATTTCCAAAGAGGAAAAACAAATTTTATTTAAATCGATAGTCCAAACCCTTTTAACATATGTTATATATATCGTGCCTCCTCCTCCATAGGACATCACAAACCAGCTAAAGAGTTACATAACTTTTGGCGGAGCTTTCGCAAAAATAGTAAAAGCATACATTGGATCGCATGGGATAAGATATGCATTCGCCAAGATTTAGGCGGCCTAGATTTTTGAGATTTGCATGAGTTCAATCTAGTCCTTCTAGCTAAACATGTGTGGCATCGACTTTCACTTTCCATCATCCCTCCTTCCTCCTTGCGGAGTTCTCCATGGGTGTTATTATCTCGACTCCACTCTATTAGAAGACCATAAGGTATATTCTCCCTCCTTTGGGTGGAATAACATTATAGCGGCGGCGGCCAAAAACCTCCTCAAACACGGGCTCCATAAGACTATTAGCTATGGTTGCAACACCAAGGTATGTAGTAAACCATGGATCCCAAATAAACTGGGCGGATACCAAGGAACATCCATCGCCACACTATGAGGAACTCCGAGCTCTTTGTCAAGGATCAATGAGGCACAATTCGATGGAGTAGAACTAATCACTACTCCAAAAACCTTTCTTACCCGAGGATGGCACCGTGATTATTGAGTAAAGACCTAGTAAGAGATTCAATATAGATAGATACGCCTGGAGCTATCACTACAAGACAAACAACCGCTATTCCGACGGCCAAAACCGTCGAAATTCGGTCGGAAAAGACCCATTTCCGACGTGTTTCTCACGGCTTGGGTCCGTCGGATCTATCACGTCGGAATTTTAATATCCGTCGGAATTCCGTCTGTTTGTTGCAACGGGACTCCGACGGAATACGGATATCCGTTTTCCGTTTGAGAGCCGTCGTTATACCGTCGGAACTTAATTAGACGACCGAATACCGACGGGTTCGGAGATCCGGTAGTTTCCGAAGGCTTTCCGACGGTAAGGTATTTCCGACGGTATACCGAGGGTAAAGTAACCGAGGGAATTCCGACGGATAACGGCACGACGGTGTTCCGATGGAATTATATACCGAGGGTATACCGACGGAATTCGTATGTTTTTTATAAAAAAAAAACTATTTAAATAATTTAAAATCATTAATAAATCATTAAAAATTAAAATTAAAATCTTAAAAAACCCAAATTAAATTAAAATTGTTTCAAAAGTACATTAAAGTTTTACAATAAATTTTAAAACTAATAAATGTCTATTCTGGCCTACGGGTACGGAAGAAGTCGTTCATCTGATCTTCCAACGCTTTAAAGCGTTTTTCCGACTCCGCCCTATCTCTGTCTCTCTCTTCCTGCATTTCCCTAAGCCGGTCGTGCAGCTCTCGGTTTTCCGCCTCCAACCTGCTACCACCGCCATATCGAACCGTCGAAACAGACAAGCTACTATCTTCAGGGAGGCCGTAAACACGGCCTCTGGTCTTGGGAGTCACCTACGATAAAAAAAAAATTATATTTTATAACTTACTTGTATTAAAAGTAATGTTTAAATTTCTTTAAAAGTTAAACGGTTACTAACCTCGTACGTGAACTCGTTGATCTTCTCGACTGGAACTTCGGTTGGCGCCGGAGTTCCTTCCACGATAGGTTGCGATTACAAGAACTCTTCCTGCCGCCTCTGCACGGCTTCCACGATTTCACGAGCAAGTGGGTCTTGAATTTCACCGGTCTTCTTGTTGGTGTGCGAAACCTTGACCAAATCAAGGTTGGAAGGATAGACACCGGTCTGCTGAAACTGTTAACATATACAATTTCGTTAGCGAATTTAAAAAATTTTTGAATTATTAAACTACTTACAATTTTCTGAGCAGCTGAAGCCTTGCTCGTTGCTCTGAGGTTGTGAGTCGCCTTTCCCTTCTCCTTCCGGGTGCTGTTGCGGTTAGTGGAGTGTTTCTCGGAGTCCGCCCGAGTTGCCTCTAGTTCCCAATGTCGAAGTAGTCCAGCCCACATCTCTTGTTTATATTTAAAAACTTTAGGCACCTTCCCGTATTTATACCACGAGTCTTTCCACTCGTTGATCTTCCACGAAAACTTCCTCGCAGCCTTTGTGTCGAATTCATTTCGGACCATCGATGTGAGCGGTGGGTCCCACGTAAAATCTTGGTGCAAAAAAACACCACATTTCCGCATTAGTAATTAAAATGTGAGTCATATAGAAAATACATTTGAAAAAAATAAAATAAAATCATACCGCAAATTGTCGGAACCAAGTGTCCTGGTCCTCCAATGGCATGTCGGTGTATGTGGGATACGGTTTAGTGAGCATGGAATTCATCATTTCGTTGATAGAACCCGTAATACCGTTTCCCGAGTATTGGAACCTATTAAAACATTTAGTTAAATATTTATCTAAAATTATTAAATCCACTACATGTTTAAATAAGAATTACCAGGTCGTGTTAGGTGCCGGGTCTGGATGTAGACGCGTCAACCTATCACGTCCGGGTTGCGCCACAAACTGCTCGATGGTCATCGAGGTGGGAGCTGAGTGGGCTGTAGGCGGGGGCTGAGACATGTATTGGGTCTCCAAGTCGGGACAATCCTCGGGGATAACCGTCTCACTCGTAGTCCGACCTCCCCTACTGGAACTCCCACCTCCTCTAGAGTTATGAAACTGCCCATAATTCCTACGATTTCCATAATTCTAAGATTTAGAGATTTCGGGATTTTTGGAATTTGGAATGTATAGGAATTTGTGATTTTGAAATTTTGGGATTTAGTTAATTGGAAATTTAGGATGATGGGAATTAAGGATATTGGGGATTGAAGAGTTTTGTAGTAAATGAATTTAATTCAATTGGAATTACGTGGTTTTGTGATTTGCAATTTTTAAATTTAAGTAATTTGGGTTTTTTTTATATTGTATATTCAGAAACCGAAGTTCAAGGATTTAAGTTTTAAATTTTAAAATTTTTTAATTGTTAAAATTTTTTATTAACATTAATTTTCCAAATTTTTTAAACTTGTAAAAAATGCTTTAAAGGTTTAAATTTGTTTAAAGTTTGAATTGGTAAACATTTTTTATTAAAATTAATATAACAAATTTTTAAAAATTGTTAAAAAATTTGTAAATATGAAGGATTTAAAGGTTTAATTTTTTAAAAATTGTTTAAAATTCTGAACATTAATTTGACAAATTTTATTAACGTTAAAAAATTATAAATTTAAAAGATTAAATTGTTAACGTTATAAACTTTAAAATTTATCAAATTGTAAATTTAAAGGATTTAAAGTTTTAAATTTTATTAATTTTAAATAGGTTTAAATTGTTTTAAACCTTACATAATTTTTGATTTTTTTTTAAATTTAAATTGTTTTATTAATGTTATAATATTATGTAAAATTATTCTATATAGGTATTTACAAATATAAAATTTTATGAAGAAATTCTTTTTTTTCCCAAGAACACTATTTTTTTTTTATGAAGAACAAATTTTTATTTTTATGAACAAACTTTGTAATCATCTAAAAACTTACATAGCTTTGTTGAATTCGTGAAGGAGGGTGTGGATTAGGATGATTCCGGCGGTTTGTGTGAGTTTTCCGGCAGTTGAAAGCGAAATCCGGCGGTGAAAGGTTTTTTTTTTTTATTTCTCCGTTGAAGAATCGGGAAGAAGAGGAGACCGAGGGATTACACGGCTGGAACGAGGCGGTGACTCGGCAAGGGATCGGCTGTGACTCGGCAAGCAAGGGATCGCCGGCGACAAACAAAAGTTGTGGTGAAATTTTTGTTTTTCGAGATATGTCTTCGGGGAAGACGAAGATTGTGGATTTAATAGACTATCCGACGGCCTTCAGACGAAATTCCGACGGCCAGGCAATATTCCAACGGTAATTCCGACAGTTTTCCCGCGTTGACGAAGATTACGAAGTCTTTTTGCGGCTGGTCAAATTAGGGTTTCCGTCGGTAGACCGTCAGAATTTAAGACGGAATTCCGACGGAAATTCTTTTAAAATATTAAATTGTACATTTTTTTAGATATTTTCCCGTCAAAATAAATTGTTTGTATCCGAAATTTTAAGAGTTTGAGATTTCAGGAGTTATAGAAAATGGAATTTATAGGAATTTGAGATTTTAAGATTAAGTGATTTATTTATTTCGGATTTAGGGATATATATAAGGATATTGGGAATTAATGGTTTTTGGAATATAGAAATTAAAGGAATTAACTTCTCGGACATTTTGTTATGTAAGGACATATGGATTGATGGGAATTTAAGATTTTGGTAATAATAGAATTCATTGAATTTAGGATTATGTGGTTTTCTAATTTATGCACTTTGTGAATTCAGACGGATTTCCCGGTTTGACGATGATCACGAAGTTGTTTGGTTTTTTTGAAACATAGTATAAGATTATAACCAACTACTATTTTTCAAATTGATGATGTTATTTTTGAAACATAGTAACCGACGGTAATGCCGACGGAATTCCCGCTTTGACGACGAACACGAGGTTGTTTGGCAGCAAGTCGCATTAGGGTTTCCGTCGGAATTCCGTCCTAATGTCAGACGGTATTCCGTCCTAATGTCAGACTGTATTCCGACGGAATTTAAATTGTATTACTTAGGGGGGGGGGGGGCATAATTCCCGTTCCGTTCTATTCCCGATCCTATATTCCCGTTCCCTTTAGTATTTTCTATGTGAAAATATATTTTATTTGATAACACTTTAGTTTGTTCAATTGCATTTTATTTATTTAGACATTAGTTTGTACGCCGAATTAATTGTATACTTAATAAATTTGGTAAAAAAATCTTATAATTTGGAATCCCCGAATAAATACGTCTGATTTTTCGAATTGGTGATGTTATTTTGTAAACATTATCATTATTACAAATCTTATAATGCCTTTACAAAAACCTTATAATCAAATTTAAAACCTTATTATATATTTAAAAAAAAAAAAAAATCAAACACCGTCGGAATTCCGTCTTAAAGTTCAGACGGAATTCCGACGGCTATAATTTATTTTGTAATTTTAATTTCTCGGAACAAATAAAAATTAATTTAAAACATTAAACCGTCGGAATTCCGTATGAACTTTAAGACGGAATTCCGACGGTGTTTGATTTTTTTTTTTTTTTAAATATATGATAAGGTTTTAAATTTGATTATAAGGTTTTTGGAAAGGAATTATAAGATTTGTATAAAATATATGATAATGATTAAAAAGTAACATTATCATATATTTTATATAATTAAATATATAAATTGATGTAACACCAATATTTCATAATTTTAGTTACTTTTGTTTTGTAATGATTTGCGTATTAATTTATGTAAATAAATATTTTGAACGGTATTTCACATATATAACACCAATATTTCATAATCATTAAAAGGAAATATAACACATGAAAACATTATACGATCGTAAAATAGATACTGGATCATTATTGAACATAAAAGCAACATAAAGTTGTTATCATTAAATTATTCTTATTTGTGAACGAGTTGGATGTTTAGTCTTCATCAGAGTCTGGAACTGTTTCATACTCGTACCCAGTAGTTCCTCCATCTTCCGCCTCGATGGTAGATCCTTCCATTGGTTGGTATTCAGCAATAATCGAATTAGCACCGATTATCTGTTTCAAAAACGAATTTAGTTAAGCATTCCCATAAATATTTATAAATGTATATATGGTGTATCTACCTTAACAATGTTCCGCTCTGTGATGTTCAGGTACTTTTGGTTTCTATCAAAACGGCAAACGGTAACATTCTTCAGGATTACCACCGCACCTACACCAGTGGTGAGTCTGTACTCGTCCTTCTTGAAGATGTTATGGTGCATGGTTCCCTCGATTTTTCCTGAAGGATCTTTTAAGGTTACAAGCAAATCTCCTTGGTCATTGGGGGTTAAACTAGAGAGCATAGCCACAATATGATAATAAAATATATAGAATATACTTGTCAGGTAACTTGTATGTCTAAATGTTAATCAAATATGTCGCAAAACGTAAACCTTTTTGACTTTAAAAAATTGTGAATGCGGGGATTTAATTTCTGCAACCTGGGTCCAGAATGGTGTGCTTCTTTTGTTAGAAGAACCTACATGAAAATGAATGGTAGATTTAGTATTCGTCAGCTACAATCATTATTGTAAAAGTAAAACCGGTAATTATATATATATACCTTCACGGATTATGTAATCGATAGTAGAAGTCCACCGAGGACTACTAAAATCCTGGTCCTCCTGTGGTGCCTCATTCATGACCTCACGAATAAAATCTTGTGTTGGGCGTGGCTGAGAACTTTCACCTCGCATCACATTTGCATCATGAGACCTCTTTCGAAACAGGCCTCGCCGTACAACTTGGCCAGGTCCCGGTATTACGGGCGTTTGGTTCTGGGATTGTTGAGTTGGATGGAGTGAAATAGTCGGTTCAGCAATAGTAACATTTAAGTTATCGTAAGGAGGGCTTGAAGGAACAGGAGTTGTGGCTAGAGGGTTATGACCGGGGGATCGGTTTTGCATATAGTAATTCCACAGATCTTTGTTGGCCATTACGCAATTGAATTTTTCTGTGTTATGACTTGATGGTTATAATTTTGTTATGAATGCAATGAAAAAATGTGCAAACTTATGTAGAACGGATATCCGTCGAAAAACCGTCTAAACACTCCGACATAAGACCCCACCAATCCCTTCCGCCACTGCAGACGATTTATTAGCCACTCAAACTTTGCCGACATCGGAAACCATCTACAATCCGTCGGAAAGCCGTTACATAATTGTGACGACATAGCTCCGTCAGAAATACGTCGGTACAGCTGACCAATCAAACTTTGCCGACATCGGAAACCGTCTGCAAGCTATCAGAAATCCGTTAAATAATTTTGACGACATATATCCGTCGGTACAACTGACCAATCAAACATTGCCAACATCAGAAACAGCCCGCAATCCGACGACATACGGACGGTGTGCGTGCTGGATTAATCACACAATCGAATTTGTGAAGATTCGTTTGAAATAGAGCTTCTTTAGGGTTTTCAAACACTTAGAGGAAGATAGAATTAGATTATGAATTAGGGTTCTTATTCATCAAGATCAGAGCTGTAAACAGTGTTTTTACAAGAAATTTCGGATCCTCTACAAGTGAAGGGGTGCATGTCTATATATAGGTAAAATTGGGCGGTATGAACAGTTCCAGTCGAGGTGACCTGAGCAGTTCCGGTCGCTCTGAGTCGGGCCGGTCTAGAAGGATCGAACAGCGCTGGAATGAACAGTGATGGGCCTTTGACGGGCCTGCATTTTCTGGGTTCGACCGCTGAACCGCTTTAACACGTGTTAAGCCGTTTGGTTTATCGATTCTTCTAGGGGAGATTTGACCCCTACAGTTAGCCCCCCAGTTCAGCAATTTTAGTTAAAAAGTGCTGAAGTAAGGGTGTCTGAAAAATCGATTCCCGCTTAGGCCGTTTACCATGTTAGCGGCGATGCTGTCGAACCCAAATACTCAATACTGCGAGTCGGTTGCTGTTATTGGCGAGTAGATTTCTAGTTTCGCGAATCTGCGAGTTGGTTTTACTTGTGATCCGCGAATCGTGCGAGAGTGCGAGGTGTCAAGGTAGATTTGTTCCGATATCTGCGAGCTGACTGAAAGCCTTCAAAATCGCGAGTTGACTTGATTGAATGAATCTGCTCGAAGATGCGAGGTGATCAGATGAAGATGTACAGATGTGCGAACAAGCCTCGGTAAAACCCTTGTCTAGAAAACCCAGTGGGAAAAAGCAGAAAAGGGGAAAAGAGCGCGAGTCGCACATTTACTCAAATCATCGTTGTCGCCGAAGAGGAAGTCGCGAGTTGACGAAGTCGCGAGTTGATGAAGTCGCGACTTGATGAAGTCGCGAGTTGATTTCTGTGGAGAAAAAGTCGCGAACTGATCCAATGAGATGGAGTCGCGAGTTGATTTTCACGGAGAGAAAGTCGCGACTGATCCATTGAGATGGAGTCGCGAGTTGATTTTCACGGAGAGAAAGTCGCGACTAATCTATCGAGATGGAGTCGCGAGTTGATTTTCACGGAGAGAAAGTCGCGACTGATCCATTGAGATGGAGTCGCGAGTTGATTTTCACGGAGAGAAAGTCGCGACTGATCTATTGAGATGGAGTCGCGAGTTGATTTTCACGGAGAGAGTCGCGACTGATCCATTGAGATGGAGTCGCGAGTTGCGAGATGCTGAAGTCGCAAGTTTATTCGTAAGTGGAGTCGCGAGGTCGCGCGATTCTTTAAAGGTCAAAATCCTGAGAATATCGAAACTATGAAGGCGCGAAACAGATCGAGGAGGAGCCCGCGGAGTCGTATTTAGGGTCAGATAAAAATTGTGGAACCATTGATTTGGATCAATCTCGTGAAACTGATCTTCTGAGCCCAGAATCTTTGGGCCCATTAAGAAATGAGGCCCACCTCGAAAGTCGAACCGTCGAAAATGTCCTTATAAGAGGCAACGCTCCCTTGATACTTCTCATTATTCTCATTCCTCCGAAAAAACAGGTTCGCTCTCTCTCTCCCTTCTCTGTTTTTTCTTTCGAGTAATAGATAGAAATTTTGCCGTCCCATCACTTCGCCGCCGCCGTGTTCTTCATCGCCGCCGCAGTGTTCTTTAGAAAAACTGAAAAAACTTAAAGTTTTGATCCAAAGACAGATGTCGTCGACGAGTTCTTTTGCACCCGCGAAGTCTGCCGAACTCCCCGCGAAGGGAAAATCGGCCTGGGAGTATTCTCCCGATAGCGAGTCGATTGTAGATGCGAGTTCGAGTTGTAGTAGGCTCCGTGGTCAAGAGGAAGCGAGTCCTTCAGGCCGCGAGGAGGCGAGTCCCATTAGTCGAGCAGATCGAGCTGGAGGCCATTCTCCTCTTGCCGAACTGTTCTCTTATCCTACTCCCGTCTTAAGACAAAGTCGCGTGACAAGGGAGTCTACTTCATCCATGCGAGCTGGACGAACTGGCCTTGAAGAGGGAGTTGGGACTTCGCATCCTTCGCAAATTGGCGAGGCCTCGACCACTGATGGGCGAAGACTGGTTGTGGAAATCCCACAACTCCGCGACGAGTCCCTTAGTCCTGCCGAGCTGCCTCTTCAAGTAAAGATCGAAGAAGGTAACTGGTCGTACAACTCTTTAGTAGAAAAAGAGAGACTGGAAGCTTGGGCTGCGTGCGGGCTGGCCGAGGTTGTCCAGAAGAAAAAGAGATCGAGGCGAAAGCAACGCCCGCCTCCAGGTTCCTCTTGGTGCGACGAGGACTTCCTGGAAGATTATCGCTCAGAGTGCCGAATTCCCGACTCGGTCGAACTGATCGCGCCTTCTTTCGAGCAGCGAGAAGACGATCCCCCTGCCGGCACGTTTACCGCCTATGCGTGTTGGTTTAAGGAGTGTTTCCTCACGTTCCCCATCCCTGCGCTGATTCTCCGTTTCGCGCGGGTTCACAAAATCGCGCTCGCGCAAATCAACTCGAAAGGGATTCGCCAATTGGTGGGAATTACGACGCGGGCAGCCGAATGTCGCGAGCCCATCGGAGTTCGCCATCTACACAACCTTCTTGAATGGCGCAAGCAATCCAGCCCGTGTGGCATGAAGTATTACAATCTGGCGAGTCGTTCTCTTTATAAAATACTGGACGACTTCCCGAACAAAGATCATAGCTGGAGAAAATATTTTTTCTTCGTGCCGATATCGGCCGCGTCGGCCGAGGATGAACACTTAGTGGTGGCGAATTGGGGGACACTTGGTAGATTTTCTCGAATGTTTACTGCGCGAACTGCCCCCTTGTTTTATACTAACTTTTCTGCTAATTTGTTTTTACAGCTAGCAGACTGCTATTCACTCCTGTTGCCAACATCGACGATTTGGTCAATAAGTTGAAGGCTCGGAAGTGCCTTTGGAATCGTCACTTCAATCTTCGAAGAGCTGTTCGAGCTCGCGAGTTCATTTCCTACGACGAAGAAGAAGAAATCGAACAGAGCGAGTCCGACGATCTAGAGATCATGCCTCCCAAGCTAACTTTCCGCGATCTCGCCAAGAGAAAAGCCGAGAAGGCTAAGAGAAAGGCCGACCCGAAGGCCACTGCCTCCATCGTCGAGACGTCCGAGCGGAGCGTCGATAAAGAGCCTACTCCTACTGCTCAGGGTGACGAAGCGGCTGCTGTAGCCGCGAGTGGTGCGTTGGCTGTTATTACTTCACAGCCAACTACCATTACTGACGAGCCCGCCGAGCCTGAGGCCCAATTGCATCGGAAGAGAAAACGATCTTCTGCCTCTGAGAAGGGCAAAGGTAAAGTTGGCGAGAAGAAGAAGTCTCGTCGCGAGCTGCCGACTCTGTCCCCAGGGCAAACTATTCCTGGTAGCTCCGATGGGCTTTATACTGATCCCTTAGCCGCAGCCGCCATGATGGCTAAGGTTATGTATTCGGGTGATCGTATGCCGATCCCGGAAAGGCTGGTAAAGAGCGAGCTCTACAAGGAGTTCGCGTCTCGCCAGGCCAAGGTAATTCCACACTTTATTCTTTCTTTTTCACTTAGCTTTATTTTTCATACTGTCAACTCCTTCGCAGGCCATCGCCCATTTCAACAGGCTGATCATGTCGTATGATCAAGACTCGAGGTCTAAGGAGCTCTTTATAGGCGAGGCCAGGCAGAGAGAAGAGGTCGAGAAGGAAAAATTCGCGGCCCAACTGAGAAATCTTGCTGCTGAGCGAGATATGTACAAGAAGAGCTCAGACGACCTGGGCGTGCACCTTCACAGAGTCGGTAAGGAGAAGGAGAAGGTCGAGGAGAACAACGCCGAGCTGGTGAAAGAGCTATCTGCTCTGAAGACGAGTCGCGAGCGGGATCTTGAAGAGGCTGTTTCTTCTGCGAGGCGATCTGCGGCCGCCGAAGTGCAAGGCCAGCTTAACCGGGCTTACGAGCTGTTTCAACAGATGATGAAGAAGCCGATTAGGAAAATGGTCTATCTTGCACAAGCGGAGGCTAATCTCCAGCTCCTTGACGACATGGAGAATGCTGAAGCAGAGGAGGCCTTCGATCCCAAGGCCGAGCGTGCCCTTTTAGCTGAAAACAAGGCGTCGCTCGGAAAAGCCGACGAGATCTTCGACGCGATAGCACTCGAATTGAGAAGGACCTTGGGTAAGAATTATGTTGTCCCCATTAGAGTAGCGGATATAGTTGCGTCTCCGCGAATCGAAGTTGTTGCTAAGTCTGTTGGTATAAATGCAGCTTCTGGGTCGAACGATGGCTCTCTTGGTATGCGCTTGCGAAGCGCGAGTGAGGAGTTAGACGAGAGCGAGTCGGACGAAGCCGATGAGACCGTCGCTCCGATCCCAGTCGCACCAACTGAACCTCTTTGCGAACAGGCTCCTTCGGAACCAGAAACCAAGGACGGCGAGGCTGCGAGTTCGGCTGCTATCATTACTCCAGCCGAAGAACAAGTTGTCGAAGAGGGCGAGCTGGCTTCTGATGACAAAGAGGCCGAAGATGGCGAGGCTGTCGCCTAATCCGGACTTTGCAATAGTAGGATTAGTTTTTGTTTTTGCTTAAGGATTTTATGACTCGATTTTTGTTTTTGTGCCTGGATGGCTTTATCCAACTTGTAACAACATTTTTATGCCGAGTTGGTCGAACAGATTTATATGAATGCCCTTAAGCAATTTCTTAACTATATTTTCGACTAGTAGTTTGTCGCTTAGAGGCGATGCGGTTTTAAGACGCTTAGAGGCGATGCGGTTTTAAGACGCTTAGAGGCGATGCGGTTTTAAGACGCGATGCGGTTTTAAGACGCATAGACGAACATCCTGGTTATATTCTACTGAATATATCTTATCCAGGCAAATATATATTTGCTAAGTTCGACCAGTTTGTTAAGGTTAAAACTGGGTTTGCGAGTCAAACATCCTGGCTAACGGACACATTCTATTGAATGTGTCTATCCCGAGATGGACTCGCGAGATGGACATCCCGGCTAACGGACAATACTCGCGCTTTATCCGTTGAGGATGTATGAGTATACTTCATAATGATGATGAAGTTTTAATCAGGTCGCCATTATGGCCATAATGACGCCTAATTGTTATTGATTTCGCGTTTTAGACAGTTAAGTCGTTTTAGCGAGTTTCCGCGTTTAGACCGAAGTTGTTTGCGAGTTGAGCGAATAAGACTTGGTTAAAACCTCAGCTTATTGCAAATCGATAATCGCGTTTAAACCGGAGTCGTTTGCGAGTTGAGCGAATAAGACTTGGTTAAAGCCTTAGCTTATTGCGAATCGATTATCGCGTTTAGACCGGAGACGTTTGCGAGTTAGCGAATAAGACTTGGTTAAAACCTTAGCTTATTGCAAATCGATTATCGCGTTTAGACCGGAGTCGTTTGCGAGTTGAGCGAATAAGACTTGGTTAAAACCTTAGCTTATTGCAAATCGATTATCGCGTTTAGACCGGAGTCGTTTGCGAGTTGAGCGAATAAGACTTGGTTAAAACCTCAGCTTATTGCGAATCGATAATCGCGTTTAGACCGGAGTCGTTTGCGAGTTGAGCGAATAAGACTTGGTTAAAACCTTAGCTTATTGCGAATCGATTATCGCGTTTAGACCGGAGTCGTTTGCGAGTTGAGCGAATAAGACTTGGTTAAAACCTTAGCTTATTGCAAATCGATTATCGCGTTTAGACCGGAGTCGTTTGCGAGTTGAGCGAATAAGACTTGGTTAAAACCTTAGCTTATTGCGAATCGATTATCGCGTTTAGACCGGAGTCGTTTGCGAGTTGAGCGAATAAGACTTGGTTAAAACCTTAGCTTATTGCGAATCGATTATCGCGTTTAGACCGGAGTCGTTTGCGAGTTGAGCGAATAAGACTTGGTTAAAACCTTAGCTTATTGCAAATCGATTATCGCGTTTAGACCGGAGTTGTTTGCGAGTTCAGCGAATAAGACTTGGTTAAAACCTTAGCTTATTGCGAATCGATTATCGTGTTTAGACCGGAGTTGTTTGCGAGCTGAGCGAATAAGACTTGGTTAAAACCTTAAGTCGTTACATATTGGGAGTGGGAGTATGAATATACGGACCCACTCCCCCCCTTTTTTTGAATAAGGGGGGAACTGAACTCGTCCGAAAACGAGCTGCCTACGTACCCAATGAAGGGATCAAGTCGCGTCGTAGTTCAAGTCTAATGACTTAGTATTTTTAGCAGTAATATTTCTTCAAATGTCGCGCATTCCAGGAACGCGGGACCATCTCGCCTTTCATGTTGGCGATTTCGTAGACGCCCGGGCGAACTACTTTTGTGATCTGATAAGGTCCTTCCCAGTGAGCGCCGAGCTTGCCGGCATTGGGCTCGGCAGTGTTTTGAAATACTGCGCGAAGGACGAGGTCTCCTTCGTAAAAACGCCGAACTCGCACCTTGGAGTTGTAATACTTGGATGCTGCAATTTGATATTCGGTCATTTTTATAAGTGCTTGGTCGCGCCTTTCGTTGATAAGGTCGAGTTCGTCGAGCATGAGGAGATGATTGAGACCTTCCTGTTCTGGAAGCAATCGTCGGCGAACTCCTGGAAAATAGACTTCAGGAGGAATCACACATTCTGTTCCGTAGACGAGGACGAAAGGCGTCTCGCCCGTAGCGCGTCGCGGTGTTGTTCGACAAGACCATAAAACGCCTTCAAGTTCATCTGCCCAACGACCCTTCTTAACGTCTAGTTGAGTCTTTAGGCCATGGATAAGTGTTTTGTTTGATGATTCTGCCTGGCCGTTGCCTTGCGGGCAGCGAGGCGTTGACTTGCTGATTCTGATTTTCCACTTATCGCAGAAAAGTTCGAACCGTTTAGATATGAATTGCGAACCGTTATCTGTCACTATCTCATAGGGTACGCCGTGACGACAGATGATATTCTTCCAGACGAAGTTTTCGACCTGCTTATCCTTGATTGATCCGAATGCTTCCGCCTCGATCCACTTGGAAAAATAATCCGTTAGGACTAAGAGGTATCGTTTCTGCCGAGACGGATGAAGCGGTCCGACTATATCCATTCCCCATCGCATAAATGGGTAGGGCGAGGTGATCGAGCTTAAGAACTCCGTCGGTTGATGGATGAACGGACCAAGTCGCTGACACTTCTCACACTTTGCTGCGAACAGCTCGCAGTCTTTTATCATTGATGGCCAAAAATATCCGTGCCTCTTGATTCGTATGGCGAGTGAGCGACCTCCCGAGTGGTTACCGCAGGATCCGCCATGAACCTCGTGCATTATCTCGCGAGCCTCCTGCCCCTCGACACAAGCGAGTAGTGGCCCGGACAGTCGCCATTTGAAGATATTTCCATCAAGTAAAACGTAACGAGACGACTGTGACTTTAATTTGCGAGCCACCCATTTGTCGATTGGCATCTCGCCGTCTGCGAGATAAACGCGAATGTTGGCCATCCACTTGGTGTCGCATCCATAGACTGTGGTCTCGTCGTCAATGGGAATGTCGACGACTTCATGCCCAGGTGGAGGCTCCTCGCTACATGGGTAAGCATCCTCTGGGGATTCCTCAAGTTGTTCGGGGAGAAAGCCACGGTCAAAAGCTGTGTTATTCGGGTCGAGCTCGTTATCTGTTGCCATCACATCCGTCGTTTCGTCTGTGCCGACTGTACCGGATTGATTGGGATCCATCGGATCTGGTTCGACGTTATCTTTGGGGTGGTCGAGGTCCATCGGGTCTGCGGCGGAGCGAGCGGGCAAGCCATTGCTGAGAGCTGCTTTTTGCTTCGCTATCAGAGATCTTGTTAGGACGTTGACTGCTTTTGCGATTGCGATACTCGGCTCTTCAATGAATTCGACCTTGATAATTCTTTGAAGATCTTTATCTAGCTTCGCGGTCGAGCCGAGTGATGCGAGGGCATCCGCTTGGGAGTTTTCCGACCTTGGAATTCTTATCAAGGTGAACAGATCGAATTCAGCTGTTAAAGTTTTGACGAGAGCGCGGTATGCTTCCATGCGCTCGTCCTTTGTCGCGTATTCGCCGTTGAACTGATTTACGACGAGCTGAGAGTCGCAAAAAGCTTCTACCTTTGTTATTTTCAACGCTTTAGACAATCGAAGACCTGCGAGAAGGGCCTCGTATTCGGCCTCGTTGTTCGATGCCTTGAAACCAAGGCAGAACGATTGCTCTAGAGATTTTCCGTCTAACGATAGTCGAATGCCTACTCCCGATCCGTGTTTAGATGACGAGCCGTCGACGTGCAGCTGCCAGATTTGGGATGCAGAACAGTCCGCATCTTCGATTTCGGGCGATACCTGTGCCTTGATCATCGTCCTACTACGATACTCGATATCAAACTCGCTTAGCTCGATCGCCCACTTGGCGAGTCGCCCGGACTGAGTCGGACTGTGGAGAACAGCGCGCAGTGGAAAAGTACTTAGTACCACGATCGAATGTGATTGAAAATACGGTCGAAGCTTTCGAGCCGACGTAATAACTGCGAGTGCGAGTTTCTCCGTCAAAGGATACCTTGTTTCTGCATCGATTAGCGACTTACTAATATAGAAAACAGGCTTTCGCTCGGTGCCGTCTTCGCGAACCAGAACCCCTCTAACTGCCGAGGTCGAGACCGCGATGTAAAGATAGAGCGGTTCGCCAGCTATTGGCTTTGTCAGAACAAGTGGAGTCGCGAGATACTGGTTCAACTTCTGGAAGGTTTCTTCACATTTTTCAGTCCACTCGAAATCTTGTCGAGCCGCCCCCTTCTTATCCTTAAGCGTTTCATAAAAAGGTAAACACTTATCAGTAGAGCGCGAGATAAATCGGTTCAAGGCCGCGACTCTGCCGTTTAGTCGCTGGACTTCTCTTCTCGTTTTTGGCGAAAGCATCTGGATTAGTGCGTCGATTTGCTTTGGATTTGCCTCGATCCCGCGACGAGTAACCATGTAGCCGAGGAACTCGCCGGACGTTACACCGAAACGACACTTAGCCGGATTTAGCTTCATGTTATACTTGTTTAATAACGCAAAGCACTCTACGAGGTGGCCGATGTGGTCCTTTTCCTCGAGTGATTTGACGAGCATGTCGTCAATGTAAACCTCCATCGTTTTGCTGAGTAAGTCCGCAAACATTTTATTTACCAATCGCTGATAAGTAGCTCCAGCATTCTTAAGTCCAAAGGGCATGACTTTGTAGCAATAGATTCTGCGGTCTGTGATAAAAGATGTTTTGTCGCGATCGCCGGGGTGCATGAAGATCTGATTATAGCCAGAGAATGCGTCCATAAATGACAACAACTTGTTTCCAGATGTCGCCTCGACGAGGCGGTCGATGCGAGGAAGAGGGAAACTGTCTTTAGGGCATGCCTTATTCAAATCCGTGAAGTCTACACAGACTCGCCACTTACCACTTTTCTTCTTCACGACGACTGGGTTCGCGAGCCACTCCGGATATCTGACCTCAGAGACCGACCCGGCCTGCAAGAGTTTGTCTACTTCGTCATTTACCGCTTGAGCCCTTTCAGGACCTAGTCGCCTTCGCTTTTGCTTTATCGGTTTGTAGGTCGAGTCCACGTTTAACCGGGCATGTCTCCCGCAGACCATGCGAATGTACCGACGTTTTTCTTGAGGAATTCGATGAGGTCGAGCCTGACTGCTTTGTCAAGTGTCGCGCCTATCTCTACGTATTTCTCTGGGAATTTGTCGTTTATACAAACAGATATTACAGGCTCGCAGGTCGGGCCCGCTCCTCTTTCTTCAGCGGATTCCGCGATCTGTAGCTGCTATAAGAGGTTTGAGATTTCCTTGACGGGCTCCCTGTCTGTCTTAATCTTTTTCCGCGGCTCGCTTGGGATCGGCACTGTCGCCTGAGCTCTTAGTTTGTGCGCGGTCATGAAACAAGATCTTCACGCCGACTGACTTCCTCTGATTGTTCTGACTCCGCCCTTTGTTGGAAACTTAAGACAGAGATGATACGTTGAGGCGACGGCGCGCATCGAGTTTAGCCAAGGGGTTCCCATTATCACATTGTAAATTGCCGGGTTGTTCGAGACTGCGAACTCAACTATTTTAGTCACACCTTCCGCGCTTACAGGAAGCTTGACCGTACCGAGTGTCATAGTCGTCTCGCCATTGAATCCGGTTAATGGCTTAGGATAGGATTCGACTTGTGCGAGGTCAATTTCCATGCACTTCAGAGCGTCTACGAAAATGATGTCGACTGTGCTCCCACTGTCGATTAAAACGCGACCCGTGTCCCATCCTGCGACAGAGAGTCGGATGACAAGCGGGTCGTCATGAGGTTTGTCAATGTCATCGACCTCATTTTCTTCGAACTGGATGAAGTCGTTCGGGAACTTCGACGGTTCGGGTTTGTTTGCCCCTACCTCCGCTCTTCTCTGATAGGCTTTGATCGACGAGACGGTGTAAGAGCAGTAGCGCGAGCCGCCCATGATCATGTTGCAGATTTTCTGTTTCGAGGCGCTCCGGCCATCATTACCGTTTCGTCGGTCGAGGTGGGCCTCGTCATTTCGTCGGTCTCGCTTATTATTCCTGTTGTCTCCCGACGGGCCGTCCCCTTCTCTTGCATCGTCGAATTGCTCGAGCTGAAAATCGTTAACATTGATGTTTCCTTTGAGCTCGCCGGCGGCCAACTTTGCTGCGAGTCGCATGCCGAGGACTCTGCAGTTAGACGTCGAGTGTCCCTCCATCTTATGCAAGTCGCAATAAGCAGACTCGTCATACTGCGATATTCTCGGCCAAGTGTTGCCGCTAGCGCGACCAGGGGCGCCTCTTCCACGGCCTCGCCCTCTTCCTCGACCGTAGCCGGGCGAGTCCACCTGGTAGTTATGGGCCCCCTTGAAACCTCCTTCATGTTGTGCGAAATTTCCCGGCTTCCTCTTTGTCGCGACTGGGACTTCCAGCGGATTAGGATTCCTGGCCTTTCCATGCTTCTGGCTCAGGATTTTGGTTTCATCTTCGCTTCTTGCGAAGTCGTTAGCGCGATGAAGCGCATCTTGAATTGACGAGGGCTCGTTAATCGTCATCTCTTTTCGGAAATCCAAGCTGTACCACAAAGCTTTTCGCAGGGCACTCAGGGCGGATCTGTCGTCAATCCCTTTTACCTGAATAAGCATCGCTTTGAAGCGTTCAATGAAAACTCCCAAGGGCTCGCCGGCCGCTTGCGTTATAGTATAAAGGTCCACCTCCGATGACCTGCGTTTGATTAGGACGGAATACTGCTTTAGGAAGGCCTCGGAGAGTTGGGCGAAGCTGTCAACAGAGTTCCTTTTCATCCCCGTGAACCAATAGAGGGCCGCCCCTTGGAGATGCTCCACGAAGAGGAGGCAGCAACCAACATCGATTTCATCGAGCCTGAAATTAGCTCGCCCCATTGCGATTGAGAATGCTCTGATATGCTCTGTGGGGTCGCCCTTTCCCTCATAGATAGGAATCTTGAGCTTCCCTGGGTCAGATAAACGCGCCTTTGTTATTCGCTCGGTAAAAGGAGTGGTGCGAGCTTCTTCAAGAACGCGGTCGAGTTCCGGCGCCTTGCTGGTTGCGCGATGGACCTGTGACCTCATATCCTTGAAATCGCGAGTGTTTTGCTCCAAGACGGCTCTGAGCTCGTCCATTTCCGTTCCCTGCGAATCGACAGCTCTACGGGCGGTTATGGCTTCGGCTTGTTCCATCCATCGCGTATTTTCTGCGATTTCGCCCTCGTCCCGACTCTGGATACGACTAGTCGGTCGACTGGGCCGAGCTGCTCCGAATTCACGTCCTTCTGAATTGTCTGCGATTGCAGGTATACCGCCGGGAGCGCCTGCGACGAAAACGGTTCCGTCTCTGAGAGGTGTAGGCGTATGATCTTCGCGAGTGCAACGAGCCAATGGCGATGCCGCCTGGGAGAAGTTAAGAGCGAGCGGGGCGACGCAAAGCGCGTTACCTTGAGGTAGCCCTCGAGACTGACGAGTTGTCGACAAGGCCCTGATTTCAGCAGTCAGGTTGCTGTTGATCGTCTCCTGGTTTTGCGACTGCTTGAGCAACTGTTCGAGCATTGCTTTGAGTTGACCGAAATCTCCTGGTGTGGACGGGTCGGCCGCGTTTGTATTCGCGGTTGCCTGGTTCTCTGTCGGGACAGGTCTGCTTGCTTCTGCCCCCAATGCGGACTGGTTGATCAGCCCAGCCACAATGGGCTCGCTTGGACCTGTATCTTCGGCTGCTGGAGACTGCGGGTTCGTTATTGACATGTTGCGAGTAGCGGGTTCGTCTAAGCGTTTGTTTCGTGTATGAAGCTAGTGTTGCGAGCACCCTCCTTCTAGCGCCAAATTGTGCGTGCTGGATTAATCACACAATCGAATTTGTGAAGATTCGTTTGAAATAGAGCTTCTTTAGGGTTTTCAAACACTTAGAGGAAGATAGAATTAGATTATGAATTAGGGTTCTTATTCATCAAAATCAGAGCTGTAAACAGTGTTTTTACAAGAAATTTCGGATCCTCTACAAGTGAAGGGGTGCATGTCTATATATAGGTAAAATTGGGCGGTATGAACAGTTCCAGTCGAGGTGACCTGAGCAGTTCCGGTCGCTCTGAGTCGGGCCGGTCTAGAAGGATCGAACAGCGCTGGAATGAACAGTGATGGGCCTTTGACGGGCCTGCGTTTTCTGGGTTCGACCGCTGAACCGCTTTAACACGTGTTAAGCCGTTTGGTTTATCGATTCTTCTAGGGTAGATTTGACCCCTACAGACGGTTTATACAGTCAAGTACAACTATAAATAGACCTTATGGAGTGTATATCTTCTACACCTCTCCATAACCAAAAAATAATGTCTTCTAGCTCTCCTAATGAAGACGCAAAAACAACATCCGAGGCTAATTTTTTTTATGTCCAAAAATACTCTTGGGAAACCGAATCTCAATGCGACGAATTCACTCAAGAAATTCCCACTTACTCGTGGGAATTTGATACGTGCTCACCAATCCAAAAAGAAGATTCTACATCAACAGTAGTGCCTGACAGCCAGTGGTCGCCAAACATCCACCACGCCAATCCAATCGAAGTCGAACAACCATGTGACTTGGTGGAAAAGTCTGATACTTACGGTGCAAGTACTTCAAACGTATGTAAGGATCAGTCGTATGATTTTGAATTTGCCCAAAGCCCTGAAAAGCCAAACTTAAATTTAGATGTTGATGCAATCAAAAGTGAATTGTGCGGCGGATTTATAGATTGTGCACAAAAGGATCATTACTATGATTTTGAATTCGCCCAAAGCCCACACAAGCCAAACCTAAATTTAGATGTTGATGCAATAAAAAGCGAATTGTGCGACGGATTTGTAGATTCTCAAGAAAAGAAAATAAAGGGAAAGCACATCAGAAAATGGTTCTAACAAATGGTAAGTTCGGAGTGGAAACCGACATATGATTGTAAAATGAGGAGTTTATTATGTACTTGTGTCGTAACGGTTGTGTGTTAAAAATTTCAAACTCTCTAATGTAACTGTTAACGTTTATTTCATCTGTTTTAAATTTTATGTTCCAATAAATGTAATGTTTTATTGGAATTGCAATAACATTAGTTATCTTTAATTACTCATCGTCCATGACTATATATATAGTATTAAATAATATGATATATGGAACACACAATTGTGAGAGAACAACATGCATTAGTAAGCAAATTTTTATTCCCAAATAATTATTCTGAATCTTCGGAGAAACCTTCACTAGGGATGGAGTCTGAATCGTCGTCAAATTCTCCACGTGTTTCCTCTTCGTCCGAATGCACTTGATCATCCCCGACATAATTAGGATCAACGACAAGGTCGATGTTATCCATCTCCTCAACCGGTGACATTTGTACACTTCTCGATGGTTGTAGAGCATCATGTTCTGGAACTCCAAAGATTTTTCCTCTAGGGTTTATTGCAGTTACTGTGATCCATGGATCTGTACGGTAGGCAACTCGAGGATATGGAATGTAGCAAACCTAATAATAATTAGTGGTTATTGATAATTAACATGAACAAGAAACCTTAACAATGAGTAAGTAGGTAAACATATTACTGTATTGATACCTAGTCTGCTTGAGACGCAAGGATAAATGGATCGTAATACTATAGTTTTCGGCTTGAATTAATCGAAATAACACCAAAAGGGTCAACTCGAACCCCTCGACCATTGGATGGGTCATACCAAGCGCACATAAACACAATGAACCGCAAATCTAACATTCCGGGATAGTGGATTTCCAAGATTTCTTTTAAAATCCCATAGTACATCGTATCACCAGATTGCGCCGAAATACCACAGTCCGAAGTTGACTTTTTACGTCCTTCCTCACGGATCCTGAACGAATATCCCCTAGTACAAAACCCGCGATATGAAGTCGCGGTGCTGAGTAACCCATGAACAAACTCAACTAACCATGTCGGGACATCTTCACCATGTCCTATACAGTCAGATACCTACAAAATGATATAAGTAAGATATAAGTAACATATGAACGTGAAAACATGGAAAAGTAAGAGTAAGTAATTATCTTAAACTTACATAACATGGCAACCACCCCGGAAATTCTTTATCTTTCAAGACAGCTAGTTCGGCATCTGTCTTATCAGAATGGTATTCACGGGCGAGAGACATGTAGATCCTGTAACATAACAGTTGTTAGTTGATGAAGGCATATATATATTTCCATAAATTTGCCATAAAAACTTATATACCTTTCGTACTTCAAAATGTCGTCACAGTTTCTGAGGATATACGTATGCAAATGTGTGACCTCTTGTTGTGATAGTCTGCGTTTCTTTCCTTTTCCAATTGGTCGACCAACTTGGGCAAACAACTCAGGTACAACCACGGCATAGACAGCTTTCTCACCTCCATCATCATGTCTGGCAGGACGTCTCGCCTTAGTACGAGCTTCCGATGGAAAGTAAGTTTCGGCAAAGTGTGAGACTTCTTTGTTTAGGCTTTGTTGAACAATAGATCCTTCAACCCTGCTTAAATTTTTTACCTTTTTCTTCAGGTGGAACATATAACGCTCGAACGGATACATCAATCGGTATTGAACAGGGCCTCCTAAGGCTGCTTCTCGTGGGAGGTGAATAGTTAGATGTTCCATAACGTCAAAAAAGGACGGTGGAAATATCTTCTCAAGATTACAAAGGAGAGCCGGGATATTGTCCTCCAAGTTACGTATCCCGTGGACGGTAAGCGTTCTTGAACATAAGTCTCGGAAGAATGCACCAACTCCTATGAACAAAAATTAAACAAGTTAGCTAGTACATATATAGTAATATTATGGTAGTAAGAAACTAATGGGAGTACGAAATATACCTCCAATTGCTTAGTGGATTGGTTGTGGAAGAAGATATGCAAATACAAATGGAAGAAGACGTTGCATCACGACATGACAATCATGACTCTTCATTCCTATAAACTTGCCTTCCGTCGAATCCACGCAATTACGTAGATTAGATGCGTAGCCATCTGGAAATTTGACAAATTTTTTGAACCATTCAAAAAATACTTCTTTCTGGCCTGCGTCTAACCGGTACGCAGGCATCGGTAATCTATCGTTAGAAACATGAAGAGATTCCCTTGAACAAACCAATGGCAAGTCTAACCTAGACTTCCTGTTATCTTTTGTTTTCCCTGGAACGTTTAAAATGGTGTTCATGATGTTGTCAAAGAAATTCTTTTCAACATGCATGACATCTACATTATGGTGCAGTAGATGGTCTTTCCAGTAAGGCAAATCCCAAAAAATACTCTTCTTGTGCCAATTGTGATATTATCCACAACCGTCGACGGGGTAATGGCCATTACCCCCACATTCAGGAGTTCGCTCTGCACCAAAATCTCGTAATTGTTCTAATATGTTGCGACCATCTATCTCAGGAGGTGGACCATGTAACACTTGTACATTCTTCTTAAAATGTCCTCTAGACCGACGATATGGATGGGTTGACGGTAAAAAACACCTATGGCAATCAAACCATGAAGTCTTCCTTCCGTGCTGCAATTGGAATGCTGAAGTATTGTCTTGGCAATAAGGACATGCCAATCTTCCATGCGTTGTCCATCCAGATAACATACCGTATGCCAGAAAATCGCTTATGGTCTACATAAGAACCGCTCGCATGTTGAAATTCTGCTTGATTGAAATGTCAAATACCTCGACACCATGCTCCCACAACATCTGCAACTCATAGATCAATGGTTGGAGGAATATATCGAGTGACCGTCTTGGATGATCAGGCCCGGGAACTAGAATTGAGAGAAACAGGAACTCTTGTCGCATGCACATAGAAGGAGGCAAATTGTAAGGTGTTACGATGACCGGCCACAATGAATATTTTCTTCCATGCTTTCCAAATGGGTTGAAACCATCGGTGGATAAGCCGAGGTATACATTCCGTCGTTCATATGCAAAATCTGGATATACGGATTGGAAGTGCTTCCACGCTTCCGCGTCTGAAGGATGCATGATATCTCCATATTGACTATGCTCTGCATGCAATCTCATAGCCCTAGCAGTGCGGTCTGATTCGTACAGCCTCTTCAACCTCTCCGTTAAGGGTAAATACCACATCCGTTTAAATGGAATCTTCGCCCTCCCACTTGTGTCTTGGAACCACTTGTCTGAAGGATGCGTGATATCTCCATATTGACTATGCTCTGCATGCCATCTCATAGCCCTAGCAGTGCGGTCTGATTCGTACAGCCTCTTCAACCTCTCCGTTAAGGGTAAATACCACATCTGTTTAAATGGAATCTTCGCCCTCCCACTTGTGTCCTGGAACCGTGGTTTGTGGCAAAATTTACTTTTATTTCGGTTCTCGTCTTCTCTCCAGTATATCATACAGTTGTCGATGCACACATCTATAACCTCGTAGGGCAAACCAAGACCGGCAACAAGTTTTTGGATCTCGTAGTATGATCCGGGGGACAGATTATCTTCTGGCAAAATATCTTTCACGAACTTGGCGAATGCATCAACACATTCTTCGGACAAATTGTAATCAGTCTTCAGGTTCATCATCCTACTAGCAGCAGATAGCGGTGAATGACCATCCCTACAACCGCTGTATAGTGGTTGCTTTGATGCGTCTAACATTTCGAAAAACCTTCGGGATTCTAAATTAGGTTCTTCAACCCTATCACCCTCATGATACCCACCCGACTGCAAATTCTCTCTAAACGCATCGTTAACCATCGCAACCGTACTTACCCCAACACCTACTTCTGGTGTACGTTCTCCTACGCTATCCGGAAAATAAGGTGCATTACTACTACTACTACCATATTCATAATTGGTTTCTCCATGTAAAAACCAAACCTTATATCCCGGCCAAAATCCATATATATATAAGTGATTCCAAACTTTACTAACCGAACCACTAATTCTATTACAGCAATTAGAACAAGGACATTTGATATCCTGACCTTTGTAGGCCGCCTCTTGATTTTTAGGTAACTGCATGAACTCGCAAATACCTTGAGCGTATTCAGTCGTTAATAAGTTCGACCCCTCTTCCATCATTGGCGCGTCCATCCATGACCGAAAATATGAAGAACTCATCTCTCAAATTTTTTAAGTTTGGTTTTCAGATGTTGGTATAATGAACGTTGGAAGAAATGTGCAAACTTATGTAGAGGAGATTTCTGTCGGAAATCCGTCAGAAATCCGTCAATACATCCGACATAACACCCCACCAATCACATCGGCCACCGCAGACGATATGTCAACCATTCAAACTCTGCCGACATCGATAACCGTCCGAATTCCGTTAGAATGCCGTCGGAATATACCGATTGATAGTGTCCGTCGGAAAACCGTCGGTTATGTCCGACGGTTGTCCGACGGAATCGTTTTGGTCGGCATGCTGTCTGAAACCCGTTGGAAAGAACCGACGGTTTTCCGACGGAAAAAAAATTCCGTCGGAATTTACAGTGTTTTCTTGTAGTGTATACTAAATCAAGAATGTACACGATAGCTGAAGATGTTCACCAATGGTTTTTAGCCCAAGAAGCCTTACACAAGGAAGAAAAGCAACTAGAGGAGAGTTTGTCTCAAAATACCAAAAAGTAGATACCTAATGGTCTTGATTGACTAAATTGCAATGATGTGTAGAGGAAAGCCGAAGTACTAACCGGAGCACCTTCTTGATTACTCGTAGTGTTACATTGGAAAACCGGTTGCCTGCTTAGGTCGCAACGAATTCACCAAGCTGGTTGAAAAAGATTTTTGCTCAAGAAAGATCTAATTCTATTATTAATCGATGTGTTTGTTCCTTTGTTTTAGTCTTTTCATGTTCTCTTTCTTGGTTTTTTTAAGCCTCTGTGGTTTTTTTTTGGGGTCGAATTGTAGCTTCTGTGGCTTTTAACATCTTTGATAATATCGACTCGAATTAAAAAAAAAACTTTTTTAAAAAATTACTTCGCGAATAATAACACACTAGATTTTGATCCACGCCATGCGTGAAAATATAAATTTCAGTTTATTGTATAGTGAAAATATTTTTTTTTTGAATCATACATACAAAAAATATTAGATAAATAATCATGTCCACTACAAAAATTATTTGATTGGTTTTTGAATTTTGAGTGTCTTAATAATAAGTCTTACGTTTTAAGTCAAAAACAAAGAAAAAAAATGAATTAAAGATTTTCCTACCGGAAAAAAAAATCTTTGTTTTTCTTAGATATTTTTTTTTGTGTTTGTTAGCTTATATATAAGGAAGTGGGTGCTGGTAGTCTTATTTTAGGTTTGAAAAAGAAGGACAATTATATCTATAAATTTTTATTTTGGAATTTATTTAAAATTAATGCAAAATTTTATGAATGTTTCGTAATGTTGATAAATTTTGAAATGTGTTATTATTTTAAATTTTTAATAGGAAGATAATTAGCTCTTAAAACACTCTTAGCATGACACATATGATTTTTTAAGTGAGAATATCTCTAGCATGACACATAAGATTTTTTAAGTTAGAATGTCTTCTAAAAGGCTCAATGAGTGACACCTAGGATTTTGAGGTTTTAGTGTCTCCTCAATTAATATATATAGAATGTTTGCGAAAGGAATATGCAACAAATTCACGTTACATATTTTCTATTTACAACCATAGAATAGCGGCCTATATAGCTATATTTTTGAAAAGTAAAAATATCTATGCACCAAAATTACTGTAACATATCTAAATACTAGTAACTAGTAAGAGTGACTGGTGTAGCCGCAGCGGTTGCGGGAATTTGCGGAAGCGAGCGGTTGCGGTTTCAGGCGTTTACGAGCGATTTGAATGACTGGTGTAACGGTTAAAAATTGATGCATTTGCGGGATATTTACGACTGGTTGACAGCGGGTGCAATAACGGTTAAATAATAAATCAGCAATATAAACACATTAAATAATTATAAAAAATATCAAAAATCATATTATTATAATAAAATATAAAAATTATTAATTAAAATTTTGAAAAATGATGTATATGATACTTACGTTGTTTATTATTATTATTATTATTATTATTCTTATTATTCTTATTATATTTTGGATTAAAGTTATGAATTTAATGGATAAATTGTTTCTTTTGTAGATTAATGCTACATTTTAAAATTTTAGTTTGTTAGATTTATATATATTTGTGATCGTAATTTATTAAAAGAATTTTGGTGTGGAGATTTTATAAATATAAAATTATAATAGGTTACCAATTGAAAATGTCAAATTATTTATATATTTTATAATTATAATATTCAAATTTTGATTTAAAAAAAATTATTATATATTTTCTGATTTTTAAGTAGATTTTATTTTATTTTTTAATAAAAGTAAATTCATTCGCAACCATCCGCAACCACAAACACTCGAGGAAAGCAGTTTTTGGTTTTGAGCGATTTGGAGTGGTACAGAAAGGCAAAAAACGTTTTCTATAATTATTGTTAAACGCTAATAACCGCTACCATTATCATCCGCAAACACAGTGTTTATGGGTGGTGTTTATGGGTGATAGCAGATGTTCCAATAAACAAATAAAAAAGTAAAACATGGAAGGCGAGAGAAGCACATAGAAAAAGAGTCTCATATCTGAAAAAAGACGTGGAACTTCGATAGCGGATTAATATCTACCGACATTAGGCAAAACCTCATCGTACCATTACTCGTCATCCACGTGGTTACAGATTACACGTGTCATTTCACAACCTTCTCCATTAGGCTTATAAAACGAACTCGAAACTCACTTCTCTACTCATCATCCAAACACACATAAACACATCAAAACCAAAACAAAACAAAATATCTTTTTAGGAAATGGCAGACAACAAGCAAAGCTTCCAAGCCGGTCATGCCACTGGAAAAACTGAGGTCTCTTTCTCTCTTTTCACACTTTTGTTCTAAATAGTGCGAAAACTTTTGTGTGATCTTTTGGTTACAATAATTTCATTTTCTATGAAACATGAATTTGTGTGTTATAGGAGAAGGGTCATGAGGTGATTGACAAAGTCAAGGATGCTGGTGCTGGAGCTGGTGACAAAGTCAAGGATGCTGGTGCCGGAGCTGGAACTACCGCTCAACAGGTAAACAATACATATATATTTATAGAAACATACTCATTTTAATTTACATGTACGTAGGTCTAACATGTTACACATGGTATTTGTATTTTACGTATAGGGTGGACAAAAGACATCGGAGACAGGAGGAGGACCTGTTAATGTCGTCAAGGAGAAGCTCGGATTGAACAAGTAGAAAGATTCGAAAAGTTTAATCTGGGAATTTATGATTTCCCTTTATTTTAGTAATGTTGTGATTTTAAATAAATTTGGGAGTTCTACGTGATCCTCATCCTCGTCCTTGTTCTTGTCGTCGTCGTTGTTGTTGTTGATTGTAGTGTTTTAATTAATGTTCAGGTGTATGTTTGGGATGTTTATTGTATTTGAGCTCCTCGATAATAAACATCTGTTTGTAATTCTAAGAACTTTTTGTCATATCCTCATTATCCATGCACTTGATGCTTATATAGTTATATCCATAAATTTGTTCATATATTAATTGAGTTTATCATTCGGATCAAATTGAATTATAAGTTCATAGAGTATTCATCATTTAATAAACAAAGAAAAAATTATCTGAAAAATACCCAAATTAAGGACACGAAGAAAACAAGAACTTCCTAAGAATGTGATAAATCAATTCATATAAATACAAATATATTAGTAAATGAAGGCAAAGTTTTAAAATTTTCAAAAGGCATGAATTTTCCCTTACAAGTTGCAAATATAGTTTTGATCATGGTAAATATTAACCTATTTAAAACCACACGACCGAATTTGATAACCACAAGAAAACTAGGAGCTAAAATCGAATTATTCTAAGTTTTTTTTTTTTTGTGTGTGACAGAACCTTCTCTCTCAGTTAGCTGGTTTCCTCACGCCCAAAAAAAATAAAAAACCAAAAATCAAAATTCTCACTAAAACCCTAACATTTCCCAGAGCTTCACAAATCGCTGTTCCTCCGTCTCGTTTCTTCCAAAAAGGATCAAGCTTTTGATTCAGATCAATCCACTACACTAAACCTTTTCGTCTTTTTGGAAACCCAGATCAAATCAGAGAGATGAGACATCAACAATGGCGATTGCTTCTTCTTCGAAGCTACCATCGATCTCATCTTTCTCCTTGTTCTCAGTTTCTTCAGGTAACCTCCATTTCTACTCGATCTATCTCTTCCTTCCTCCATTCTGAGATCGGAGCTTCGAATCAAACCGAAGCGATTCGTTCGTTAAGATCCCCAATGACGAGCTCTACCTCCTTGGTGGGTCGAAGCTTCTCGTCAGAGTCTGAGATTGAGAAGAAGCCTTCTCCTGAGTCTATCGTGATTGATGTGTTAAGTAGATTGAGTGGTGACGATGAGATTAGGAAAGAGTTGGAATCGAGTGATATCGTGATTAGTCAAGATTTAGCTTTAAAGGTTTTGAGAAAGCTCGAATCGAATCCCGATGTTGCGAAAATGTTTTTCGAATGGATTACGGAGGCTTCTCCTGAGGAACTTACTTCGAAGAACTGTAACATGATGCTTCGAATTCTAGGTGGTAATGGACTTCTTGATGAGTTTTGGGGTTTGGTTGATACTATGAAGAAGAAAGGACATGGTATATCTGCTAACGTTAGAGATAAAGTAGGTGAGAAATTTGAGAAAGATGGGCTTGAGAATGATTTAGTGAAACTGAGGAAGCTTTTTGCTTCAGATGTTTTAGATAACTCGCCGGAGAAAGTTTGCGAGAGAGTGTGTAAGATTGTGATGAAAAAAGAATGGGATGATGATGTGGAGAAAAAGGTAAGAGATTTGAATGTTGAGTTTCATAGTGATTTAGTGAAGATGATTGTGGAAAGTCTTGATGTGGAACCTAGGAAAACTTTGATGTTCTTCCGGTGGATCGATGAATCTGGTCTCTTTAAGCATGATGAGAAAATGTATAATGCTATGGCTAGGGTTTTGGGACGAGAGAAATGTCTCGATAGGTTTCAGAACATCGTTTTAGAAATGAGGAGTGCTGGTTATGAAGTGGAATTAGAGACCTATGTTAAAGTTTCGACGAGGTTTTGCCGGACTAAACTGATCAAGGAAGCTGTTGACTTGTTCGAGATTGCAATGGCGGGGAGCAGTAGTAACAAACCCATCCCACACTTCTGCTTGTTGCTTAAGAAAATCGTTACTGCAAAGGTTCTAGATATGGATTTGTTTTCGCGAGCTGTGGAAGCTTATACCACAAATGGTAAGGTTTTGACGGATGACATGCTAAAATCTGTCTTAAAGTCGTTAAGAAGCGTGGATAGGGTTGTCCATAGCAATGAGGTGTTGAAAGCAATGAATAAAGGAGGCTATGTTCCAAGTAGCGATCTGCAGATCATGATCGCATCAGGGCTTAGTCGTAAAGGAAAGAAAGACGAAGTTGATGAACTTGTAGACTTTATGGAAGCATCTGGAAATAGTCTAGATGATAAGGCAATTGCATCTCTTGTTGAAGGGTATTGTGATTCCGGGGAATTTGAGGAAGCTATAGTGACTTTTGAAAAAATGGTTGGAAAATCGGGAGTCTCTTATGCTGATGATGCATTTGAGAAGTTGGTTCATGTTTACTGTAACAAGAATCAGGCGAGAGATGCATACAAGGTGTTGAATGCACAAGTAAAGCAAAATGAGCTGAAACCTCGTCATACGACGTACAAACTCTTGGTGAAGAATCTGTTGACGAAGAAGGTTGCAAAAGATGGTGGGTTTGAAGAAGCTTTGAGTCTACTACCGATAATGAAAGATCACGGGTTCCCTCCTTTCATCGACCCTTTCATGAGTTACTTCTCAAGAACTGGAGAAAGCACTGAAGCTCTCGGTTTCCTGAAGGCTATGACCTCAAAGAATTTTCCAGCTACCCCAGTGGTTCTTCGTTTATTCGAAACTATGATGAAATCAGCAAGACACAGCGAGGCACAGGATTTACTCTCTTTGTGCCCAAGCTATATCCGTAACAATGGAGATGTTCTAGAACTCTTCAATTCCATGAAACCTAATGAATCTGCTGTAGAGAAACCATTGCCTTCTTCTGCTTAGCTCAAGTTTTAGTTTACATTCCTTCAAGTCTTTTTGTTTCTGGGCATTTGATTTCAAAATATTGGCCAGAGAAACTTCTTGCTGTTCCCTTTTGTTTACATGTATCACCATTCACCAGTTCACTGTCTTCATCAACTTGGTGCATTGGCAAAATAAGTTTCAAGGTACTCTGTTCTTTTGATCGCTTGCTCATGTGTGTAACTCCATTTTCATTGCTTTTAGCTTTTTCTTTGTATCAATGTATTGCCTATGGATCAGATACTTGTGTTTGACATTGCCAAGTGCTTATGGTATCAAAAATGGAAGATCTTTTGATGATGAAACATTTGTTTATGAAAGTCTCATTGTCTCTGTTTAGTCAAGTTGTGACTTGAAATGTAAATGATGTGCCAAAACCCAAAAGAAGCTTCACTCTTGTGGCTTTGTATTCCTTCATGGGCCAGAGAGATCTAGAAACAGAAGAGACTACTCAAGGTTAGCTTCCATACATAGTCTTTGTTCTTTTCTGATTATTGATAGAGAAACAGAACCACAGCTAGAATCAAAATAGTAGTGGTGGTCTTTGTCGCGTTCTATATCGATCTTTTTATTTGAAGTTGAATCTTGATCTGTGAATGTGAATGATTCAAAGTTTGCACCGTTTTCATTCTCATTGTCAATAGCATCAATGCCTGCAAACTCAATTTTGAATTTTTCCGCAGAGAGTGTGTGGATAAGTAAAAGGACTGAACGAGGAGGAACAGATCGGCGAGAGAGTGACATAGCAACATAAGAAGACAAGCTTTAATTCATCTTCTTCCAAGAAATGAGACAAAAAAGAGTGAAAGAGAAAACGTAAGAGAGAGATGTGTCATCATTCCTGTATGATTAGTTGCTATTTACAAAAGGGGACCGTTTTATTTTAAACCTTTGGATTCATTCGGCGGGTTTCTGGTTTTTTAAGCAAAGTTTGAGATTTTTTTTTTTTTGGTTAGAAGAAAGAGAAAAAAGGAGGTTAAAGGTTTCACATTTCAAGGAGGAGACAGTTTCTATCACTTTCCCGGGAAAAGCTAAAAAGAAACATAGAAAAGGAAAATAGAAAAAGAGAGGGAAAGAAATCGAATTCTTTTAAGCACTAAGCACGCTTATTTACATACCTGCCTGCTTGGGACCGAAATTGTAAAATCAAATTTTAACGCATGTTGCAAGTTAAATTTTTCTTTACACTACTCTCTTTATCCGGTTGAGCTTGAGAAAAGATAAAACTATTCAACATATACAAATGAAATGAGCTCAAATATCGATATTATTATTGAGAAAAGATATGTATTTTATTTGCTTGTGTATGTTAATTGATTTGAAAATTTATAGTCTTTGCAGAATTTTTATAAAAGTTATTGATTTCAAAATGAAACTCATAGAAAGAGGAAAGATAAATATTGTCGAATATTTCTAAGTGCCATGATTTGTGGCTTTGTGTTTAATGATTTATTCATAGTGGTTGTAATTTGTGTTATTCGTGTTAGAAAAGGAAAGAAATGTTGGTGTCTTTGATAAAAAAAAAAACATGTGTTCAATTTAAAAACTGCGGATAAATCAGAAAATTCGAAAATAGAGTTTCACATAGCAATAATTTATACCAGAAGAAAACATCCATGATTAAGGAGTAAAGTTTTTACTTGTTAACCTAATTAGTTCTCTATAATTTTTTTGTTTTTGTTCAACACTTGGATTTCTATTAAATTACGCGGTTACACTCCCACAAGGGGAAATTGTTCGAATCCGAAATGGATACAATCGAGATTACATCATCCACGACTAAAATACATAAGCATAAATTTAACAACATTAAAAACATGATAGAAGCAAAAGAGTTACAAAGCTTGTTTGCAAACTCCTCCAAGATAATTAGGGAGCCAAAGTTTGAATCCGAAAACGAGAACGAATGCGGAAAGAAGTAAACTTTGTCCGAAGCTTTTGCCAATACACATCCGACCACCGACAACTCAACAAACACACCCCAGTCCACGGGACATCGAACTGTTGAACTATGGAGAGAGACACTCATGACATAGACTTTCTTTACACCCACGACCATAACATGGTCACATATAGCTCGCTTGGTACTAACCAAAAGCATAGAGCTTAACAAGACCGGCTTTAAAACCGGAATCCAATCACCAATCCTAGAAAAGGAGATTGGTCGTATGGTTCTCTTCTCAAAGGAGGAGGATAGAGCATACGGTTTCATCAACCAGAACAAGTTCCGTTGAGAGCAAATCAATTCTAAGCAAGTAATTTCACTTCTAGATATTAGTCCTAAATCATATCTAGAAGCTACACCACTTACTATTTTGATTTGGAGAAAAGCTTGAGAATTTAGAAATTCAGACCTGGGCCAATTTGTAGCGGTTACAAGGTAAAAAACCCAGAAAACTTGACAATCCTCACATCGGAGGGGATGGTGTTACTCTTAGAAGCAGCCGGCGAGCATTGATGACCAATAGATGAATGCTCTTCCAATTGATGGATACTATCCCTTGGAAGCTTCTCCTTCAAAATTTTTATCAGATGCGCGTCCTCCGACGAGTTTCCTTTGAAAGCGAGGTGGAGAAGGCACGGTCTCTCCATGTTCGAGGTGGAGGACATAAGATTTAACGAACCTTGTAACATTGACGAGCCGGCGAGAGTCTGTAGCGGAGTTGGGCATTCCGGCTTAACGGCAGACGCTGATTCCGGAGCTCGATTTGGATAGTAGAGGGAGCATGGGCTTATGCTCTGAATCGTTGGATTTTTTGGTGGATAAACACAGTGGGCTAGGCCCATCAGTAATTGTAGCCAATTTAGAGCAGCTAGGGTTTCATCGGTGCCCATCTGTCGGCGGCGAGGGGAGTGAAAGATACGGCAGCAAAGGTGTTGTCACCGGTGATAAGGTTGGAGGCGGGGACAGTGATAGGGTTACAGGGATGAGTGGGACGCACCCTTTGTCCGATTAAGATGATTTCAACTAGCTTGGTCGACGCAAGCCAGAGGAGTACACCAACTGTCGGAGTAAAAAGAGCCATCGGCGACGGAGTGATGGAGATCGGCGGAGACGATGAATGGGTTGATGGCGAGGGTGATGACGATTAGAGGTGAATAGGTTGAGAAAAAGCTAGAAAGAGCGACACAGCAAGAACAAAGGAAGGAGCAAACAAGGGCATCGTCGAGAGAAGAAAGAACGAAGGCGACGCCGACGAGATTCGACTCGCCGGCGTCGATTGACGGTGGTGGAAAAATTTCTTCAAAATCGCAGACGAGAGAAGCGCGTGAGATTCACGATCAGGTGGATACATTAGTTCTCTATAATTTATATATGTGTTTGTCTTCTTAAACTCGTTTGCAACTGATGATTAATGGTTAGTTTGAAAGAACCAACCGATATCTCGTCAAATTGGGTGTCTCTAATTTATTATGCTGTGCTTTTAATCGCTTCCATAAAATCAAATCTAGCGTCTTCAAAAATCTTACGCATGTTAGTTCGTCAACATTTAAGTGTCGTTATATTAACTTAATGATGATTTATAGTTTCAAATTCATATCACCAATTACATAGAATTTTTTTTCACCAGTAAGATGCATTGTGTGTGAATTTGGAATGGTGACCCAACTACCTGTTACATTTATACGGAAAATGGGTTTCAAATGCCACAACTATTTTGAAGAATTGCATTTTCTTATAATAAAAACTATAGTACAAAGCTAACTAATAATGCCACGATTTGATGTAATAATCACATAGATAAGGGAAATGATAGCTAGTTGCTTCGACGGTTCATTTTCATGGACCGACAAGGCATAGTCGTAATCATTATACTCCAATAAACCATGCAATATACAATTATTGAGAAAGTTTATCCAAATGGAAGTTAAAATTAAATTCAAACTTTCATGATTTCAACGGATTCTAGGTAACAATATGATTATAACTTGTTTGTTAGTCTGTTTGATGACTTGCAATGAACAGTCCTCTTAATTTTAGGCATTAGAGTATCTTCAACCCTACACCAAACTTCAATTTTGTGTAAAATTAGCTTCAATCCAACACCATATCCTACATTATTTACCGGTTTTCTTGTTTTATAAATGATGCATGGCAGTCAGAATTCCGCCAAGGGAGACTGGGACTGTTCAATTCTACAAGGATCAGAAACAAAAAGCTTTATTCCTTCGGCACTTATGGCGGAAACGTTGGCACTACCAGTTACGATCACAAAGGCAAAACATCAAAGACATTCAAATTGTAATGCCCTGACCGCCGTCGTAGGGGAAATCCTCATCTCCCAATGGGCCTCACGTCCACTCTCGGCCCATGGGCCCACCCATGTCAGACGGTCGGTGCGTTAGTCCGGGAGGCTCGGAAGTCATGTTTACTGACCCTGTAAATCACCACGCGATCTTTTTCGTGTTTTGACCTCACTCACACGATACTGAAAATCACTTCTCGTAGTTCACCCATCCTAAAACTACTTCAGCTTAAGCACGCTTAACTCTGGAGTTCTCTCAAGACATGTGACTGAAAAGATAAGTGCACTTTGGTGATATAGGTAGCCAAATCAATTCTTTTAAGCCTCTCGCATATACCGCATATACCATATATGCCCTGAAACCGGGTTGTCACAGAAGTCTTTTTGGACAGCGAAGTACCAAGATTGTGGGAATCCTCTTTGACATAAGAAACTTTGCATCTCGCTTCTCTTCTCTCTTTCTATTACATTTCTCGTGCTTTGAATTTTGAGGCTCATACCTTAGCTAAGATAGTCTTATGTAATTTAAATCCAAGTCTGGACATAAACTAGTGAGTAATGAGACTTAAACATTGACAAAGAAAAATGATGTAGAATTATTTTATTTATAAGATGGTCCTTCATTTTGTAAGTTATTTTCGATTTGATTGTATAGAGATAAGGAAAAATATCAAATGTGCTTTAAAAATTACTTTTTAATATTAAATTGTTAAGATAGTGACCAAAAAAATAATCGATATATTAAGTTGTAAAGATCTTATTATATAAAAGAGAAGCCGGTCAACGAGAGCGTGATACACAAGCAAAATTGTAATTCGCGAGATTATGACATGTGTTTAATATTGATTGAGATGATGACATGTGTTAAAACTTAAATTTAGTTAAGTAAAAATAATATTAACAAAAAGATTTTCCAAGTAACTACTCAAATAATTAAATGGAAAATTTCTAATAGTCTAAACTAATAAAAATAATAAATGGGATGTAGAGAGGATATAATAAGATGTATATATGTAATGTTTGCTAATATAAATGGAAAATTTCTAATAGCCTAAATTAATATAAGTAATATTATATGGGATGTAGAGAGGATATAATAAGATGTATATATGTGATGTTTCATAATATTTTTTATATGTTTTCTATGAGGTTACTAACATAAAATTTACTAATTTCTGATTTAATTTTAAAATAGTTTAGTTGTTTTATGATTTATTATATAGTTAAAAAAATATTGAGTATGATCTGAATTATGTTATATATATGATTATGAATTCACATTATATAAATTATCACATAAGAATTGAGATATAAATGATTTCTATTGATTTATAGTCTATGTTCTATCAAATTTAACGGATTATTAATTAAAACTTAAATATTTATTAATAATTTTAATGTGTTAACCCGTGTATTAACGCGGGCCTTACTCTTACTCTAGTTAATACATAATGGTCGTTATAATGTAAAGTATTATCTCTTGTGTAATTAGTCAAAAGATAGCATTACGAGATGTAATATCACTTTTTTTTTTTAATATTGTTATATCTTATCACTAGCGATACTATTTATAAATGTACTATCATCTTGTATACCATCAAAATATGTATATCATCTTGTATTACTAATTAGACGCATTATCATCATCATCTTTTTCGTAGTTATGTTTAACTGTTATTTTCCTGATTATAGCTGGTTAATACATAAAGCTTCTTCTACTATTTCTTTTTGTTTCAGTTTGATTATTCTTTGATGAACCCACATTTAGTATAATTTAACGTTAGAGAAGTAGCACTTTTAGCTACATTAAATAAGGTTTCACTGCTTTAATAAAATATCACATTTTTAACTAGGTAATTGATGACAATTAGGTGAGCTAAAAAGACAAATACAAAACTCTAAGTGAGAAGGAACCAAAGTCTAGCTTAGACAATTGTGTGAATAGTATAAATGTATACATTGCCAAATGCCAAGCACATGTACAAATAATGTAATGCCCATAATTGTAGAATAGATCGTCTAGAACTTCATAAACGAGTTAGATCACTTTTTTAGTCAAATTTACGAAGTTTTCACAAAATCTAAATACAATGTCATCAGTAACTCTCTCACTAACATTATTGATGTTGGGACAGTGTAGCTCCACCACCTTAGGCATAGGACTCAAGTAGGGAATCATCTTTCTCCATCTGAATTCTGCACTATCTTCATGTCATGTTTTATAATCTATACTTGTATTTATAGTATTTTTTATTTTTGTTTCCTCTGAATGTCACAGAACCCATTTACCATCAAACGTCAAATCAACGAGAAAAACATTAAATATTAATGATTGGTTCTCATAAATCAAGTTTTAAGAAACCGTGTCACGTGGACCGAAATATCAAAACTTGACTAGGAATCACGTTTGGGAAAGTAATTTTTTTTTTCCAACAATCTCCATATATTAAATCACATTTGATCGGTAGAAATATCCCGAAACCGAGAGTTATCTACCGACTCATCGAGATCTACATGGGAAAAGATAAGATTACGTGCTCGTACCGCTTTTGCAAGGGCATCAGCACGATTATTACAGGAACGAAGAATAAAAGCTAACTGAAAGTGGATAAAAGATCCTATAAATTCTGCGAAGAGATCTAGTTCAGACTGGAAAGCTGGCCAATCTATCGGATCGTTGATCATTGTCAACAGGTTTGAACAATCCGTCTCAAATCGGACCTTAAGAACGCGTCTCTGAATAAGGCATTACATCGCCCAAAGAAGTCCGTCAAACTCTGCATGTAAGGTTGAAAGACTTCTTCGACATCCCTGCTTGTCGGTGTGTGTTTCACCTAATGTATCAGTGAGGCACCATCCGAGACCGCTAGTGGGCCCTTGATTTGCCCAAGATGCGTCTACTTGGCATATCGGGATATGTGGATACTCGGATCGGATGATATCTTCATTCTCGGTAGTATTTCCTTCCTCCCCTTCCTCTTTATCTTTAGCCAAATTCGCGCATCGCCAACTTTCCTCCTCTAACTGGGCTACTTGGAGTGTAATCGCGGCTGATACATTTTTCCCACTAAAGAGCTTGTCGTTCCTAGCCTTCCAGATGAACCAAATGATCCACGGGAATGTATCCCTCTGTAGTTTGGGGAGACCCCTTTCTTTTACCCTCCAAAATAGGAAATCCATATTTTGGTATAGGGATGTACTCGAAAAATAACCCGGAATGGACGGATAGTCCGATAAGGCCCACACCTGTAGGGCCGGAGGGCACTCAAAAATCATATGGTTAATTGTTTCCTCTGGTGCACCACATCTGGGGCAACTCTTGTCATTTCCAAGGTGCCGATAAGTGAGTCGTTGGCAGGTGGCTACACACCCCGTTAAAGCTTGCCACATAAAGTGTCGAAGCTTTTTGGGGGTTTTAATTTTCCAAACATGACTAAGTAGACCTGTGATGCTCGGTTCGGATATATGATGGGATTGTAATCCTTGGTTTATGTTGTGTAGTATCTCGTATCCAGATTTAACCGTATACATTCCTGAATTTGTATAACTCCACCCATAGCTGTCTAGTTTGAAAGTTCTACTAGGTTTCAACCCCATAATTAGGGCGACATCCTCGGGATGGAATAATTCTCGGAGTCTTGTGTGATTCCATTCTGATGAATTGTGTGACATTAGGTCTTTAACCAGAAGGTTCGGGTCTTGCCGGGTATGTCTATCTAGACGTCTTGGTAAACGAATCGGTTTGTCTGGAATCCAGGATTCACTCCAGATCTTGGTATTATATCCAGAGCGAAGAGTCTTCTGGAGACCTAATCTGAGTAGGGGTTTAGCCGCCATAATGCTAGTCCAACCATACGAAGGGGTTCTGGCCTTACGATTTACCATCGGGGATGATTGGGAGTAGTATCGTCCACGTAGTACTCTAGCAAGGAGAGATGTTGGAAAGTGGATCAACCTCCACAATTGTTTTGCAAGGAGGGCTAGGTTGAACTCGTGAAGATCTTTGAATCCTAGACCGCCCGAGTCCCGAGACGTACATATCTTATCCCAGGCAATCCAATGTAATCCTCTACTGTTTTGACGGGAGCTCCACCAAAAGTTGGATATAGCGCTCTTTTGTTTGTTTTGTTGTTTTGTTTGTTTTGTTTATTTTTGAGCAAGAAAATAATATATTGTTCACCACATATTTAGAATACTTTTGTTTGTTTGTTTCTTTTTGGTTTTCAGGTCGGTACGCATCGATGAAATTAACGATGATGTACGAATCTGAATAGAAATAAATAGAACGTTACAAATCATTTTGATGTTTGGTAAAATAATATTGTTTTTTTTTGTTGATGGAAGCCATAATCTATAAAAGTATTGTTTTTCTTGTTGGATAAAACTATAAAAGTATTGTTATGTAATTGATTAATGATATGATCGAGAAATAAAAGAATGTGTGGAATACTTTGCAATTTTGCATGAGCCTTGAAAATTTGGTTAACATGCAAATTAAGAATACTTAAAATTTAGTAGCTCTAGCTAGAGTTTGATAGCACCGTGATATAACCCAAAGATCGCATTTGAAATCCCATTATTTCTTACGTAATCGATTCTTTATGTTTTGACTGGAAATGTTTTTTTTTTTTTGGGTGATAGACAAATATATAAATCGAATAGTTTTTTTTTTTTATTGAAATGGTATTATAACAAAAAAATGCAAATACCCTTCTCTAATATTCTCGGGTTATCCCATTATCATCTAGTTTTATTAAACAAATCCTTCTATACATGTTAGTACACTACAAGATATCGAGTGTCTTATAGTGACTTTAGATTTTGTAGTTGTAGAATAAAAGTGGGTTAAATTTTCTATCTCAGTGATTAGAAAAATTGTTGTAATTCTGAAATTTTAACGCTCTTGTATATATTTTTTTTATCTGATGAAAGTTAAATGTGATCGTTCGCTCTGTGGGATTTGCACAAGAA
Organism: Draba incana; assembly: GCA_963576765.1. Taxonomy (NCBI): domain Eukaryota; kingdom Viridiplantae; phylum Streptophyta; class Magnoliopsida; order Brassicales; family Brassicaceae; genus Draba; species Draba incana. Next base: position 11,658,878 of record OY755205.1, read on the forward strand.
AAAAAAAACTCTTATAGTGGGATTTTTCGAATCTATTTCTTTTCCATGCAAAAGGCCAAAGTTCCGCATAAATAAAACAAAATGTAGTAAGTGACTGAAAAATAAAATAAATAAAGTTGAAAACTTTGGTTTATGACCTGAAAATATATGTAGAACGCATGAAATACATACATACATCTCAAAACTCTCGAGATTAAACTCCTCCGAAATCAATTTTACCGTGTGTAAATATTCTGCATGGACTATTGATTAGTCGAATTTTCAGTCCAGACGTTTTACATCCGTTTATGAAAAAACGTATGATTAGATATGTTCATCTTGATTGATCATACACTTTCACGAAATTTAGTACCAGTGCTAACTGGATTTAACAAAACTGAAATATTTTTTCTATTGCCTTAATATCCATATTTTATTTTATGAATGTAATTTCTTGCTAAAAAAGGAAATACTAAAAATTGGCACACTATTATAAATACTTAACCTACAACATTTTCTTTGAAAAAAGACTAATCTACAATCCACTTAGATATCTTCGTATTTCCACACATCGAGAAGACAAAGATTCTGAATATTGAGTGGGCAACAAAATCAATAAACAAAAAATATCTTGAGCCCAGTTTCTTTTCTTCATATAGTATTTATTAATCTTCTCATCGAAATTCTCACATTCTCAAAACATATTAACCCAATTTTTTTTACATGTAAACATATTCGGTGTGTATTTTGGATTGAAACCAGTTTTTAATCGCCCATCGAAACTCAATAACTTATTTTCACCAAAATTCTACACTAACAGCAAATGTACGTTAAATCATTTATAGATTAAGAAAGAAATGAAAAAAAAATATGAGAGAAAAATAAAACGAAAAACCATAGACAAAAAAACATGACAGAGAGGCAGCTAGCAAAAGAACAGTATTCTAATTTCCTGCCTTACCCTTTTTGATTTTTTAAATACAAATGATTTCTTCTCTACTGACTATGCTCGTTCCATTACAAGACTATGAGCAAATATATATATTAAAAAATACAGTTAAAAAATATATATATACTGTATTACTTTTTTAACGGTCTCTCCCCCCCCCACACACAAGCTTTATAGACAAGCATGCTTATGAACTTCACTTTAGACTTTCAATGAATCTGGTTTCTCTTTTTCATTTTTTTTTCTTTTCTGACAAACAAAAAAACTATTTTTTAAAATAAAGATTTTGCTTTTGGTGAAGTGGGTTTCTTCTGCCAAAGAAAGCAATTTTCCGTGATGTTGAAATGCTTATACTTTAACCCAAATTTTCTTTAAAATAAACAAATAAATATTTGGTTTTTTATTCTTCCAATCTCACTCACTCTCTCTCTCTCTCTCCATCAAATACCAAATTATCTGGAAACTGAGTACATCTTGTTTTCTGTCATTCCTTTCTCTCTGTTTCAACAATGGAGAGTAGTACAATAGTTATAATGATGATGATGAGAAGATCTTTAGTCTATTTCTTGGGATTTTTATGCCTTCTCAGCTTTGTAAATGGTTTGCTTTCTCCTAAAGGTGTTAACTTTGAAGGTAAATTCATTCAAAAAATTTCAATTTTTCTTAAATTGTCACTTTTTTTGTTCCTGATCTAAACTAATGTTGGAAATAATATTTATTTCTTCAGTGCAAGCTTTGATGGACATAAAAGCATCATTACATGATCCTCATGGTGTTCTTGATAACTGGGACAGAGATGCAGTTGATCCTTGTAGTTGGACAATGGTCACTTGTTCTTCAGAAAACTTTGTCATTGGCTTGTAAGTTTCACATTTACATTTTAATATGTTACATAAATTAGCAAAAAGTAAATTCAATTAAAATGCTTTAATTTCATTGTAGGGGTACACCTAGTCAGAATTTATCTGGTACATTATCTCCAAGCATCACCAACTTGACAAATCTTAGGATTGTGTAAGTACTTACTGTTTACTAAACCATTAAAAAGTTTTAAACTTTTGATTATATATTCTTGTGTGTGTTCTTGATGAGTTTTTCTCTTGCAGGCTGTTGCAAAACAACAACATAACAGGGAAAATTCCTTCTGAGATTGGTCGGCTTACGAGGCTTCAAACTCTTGATCTCTCTGATAACTTATTCCGCGGTGAAATTCCAAATTCACTAGGCTATCTAAAAAGCTTGCAATACTTGTAAGAATAGGAATAAGTTGTTTATAGATTCTTGATTTGTGTTGTTATTAAGGAGTTTTTGTGATCTTGATTTGTCATATTGTGTGCATCGTCATCAGGAGGCTTAACAACAATTCTCTCTCTGGAGTTTTTCCTCTGTCACTATCCAATATGACTCAACTTGCTTTTCTGTAAACTAAAAATTACATTAACTAGTAATCAATTCATATCTAGAGACATGTTATATTGAGATTTGATGTGTGTTTTTTGTTTTGTTTTCTCAGTGATTTATCTTACAACAATCTTAGTGGTCCTGTCCCAAGATTTGCTGCAAAGACCTTTAGGTGATTGATTCTTTCTCAATCTCTCACTCTTTATCTTGAATTCTTGATGTTCATTGTATCCTTTTTGATTACAGCATCGTTGGGAACCCGCTGATCTGTCCGACTGGTACTGAACCGGACTGCAATGGAACTACATTGATGCCAATGTCTATGAATTTGAATGAAACTGGAGGTAACTAACTAACTAACTTGGAGAAACTTTAATCTTGGTATAATAGTTCCTAACTAAACTAACAAATGCTTTCTTTTTTAAGCTTCTTTAGCCCTCGGTGGATCGAAGAATCATAAAATGGCAATCGCAGTTGGATCCAGCGTTGGAATTGTATCATTGATCTTCATTGCTTTTGGTTTGTTTCTCTGGTGGAGACAAAGACATAACCAAAACACATTCTTTGATGTTAAAGGTTTGATTCTTACTTGCATTGTACATTCTTGAAAGATTAATTTGAAAAGAAAATTCCTTTATTATGTTTCATTAGATGGGTATCATCATGAGGAAGTCTCACTAGGAAACCTGAGGAGATTCGGTTTCCGGGAGCTTCAAATCGCGACAAATAACTTCAGTAGCAAGAACTTATTAGGGAAAGGTGGTTATGGAAATGTATACAAAGGAATACTTGGAGACAGTACAGTGGTTGCAGTGAAAAGGCTTAAAGATGGAAATGCATTAGGAGGAGAGATTCAGTTTCAGACAGAAGTCGAAATGATCAGTTTAGCCGTTCATCGAAACCTTTTAAGACTCTCCGGTTTCTGCATCACACAAACCGAGAAGCTTCTTGTTTATCCTTACATGTCTAACGGAAGTGTTGCATTGCGAATGAAAGCAAAACCGGTTCTTGATTGGAGCATTAGGAAGAGAATAGCCATAGGAGCTGCAAGAGGGCTTGTGTATTTACACGAGCAATGTGATCCGAAGATTATCCACCGTGATGTCAAAGCAGCGAATATACTTCTTGATGACTATTGTGAAGCTGTTGTTGGAGATTTCGGTTTAGCGAAATTACTAGATCATCAAGATTCCCATGTCACAACCGCGGTTAGAGGCACGGTTGGTCACATTGCTCCTGAATATCTCTCAACTGGTCAATCCTCTGAGAAAACCGATGTTTTCGGGTTTGGGATTCTTCTTCTCGAGCTTGTGACAGGACAAAGAGCTCATGAGTTTGGTAAAGCGGCTAACCAAAAAGGTGCAATGCTTGATTGGGTTAAGAAAATACATCAAGAGAAGAAACTTGAGGTACTTGTGGATAAAGAGTTGTTGAAGAAGAAGAGTTATGATGAGATTGAGTTAGATGAAATGGTGAGAGTGGCTTTGTTGTGTACACAGTATTTGCCTGGACATAGACCGAAAATGTCAGAAGTTGTTCGAATGCTCGAAGGAGATGGTCTTGCAGAGAAATGGGAAGCTTCTCAAAGAAGATCAGATAGTGCTTCAAAATGTAGTAACAGGATCAATGAGTTTATGTCATCTTCAGATAGATACTCTGATCTTACTGATGACTCTAGTTTACTTGTGCAAGCAATGGAGCTCTCTGGTCCTAGATAAAATCTGAAGAAGAAGAAGAAGAACATGTTTCTGTTTCTTGAATCTTTGAGTGATTCTTGTTTTTTGTTGTATAATAGAGAGGTTTTTGTTTGGGAATGTTGTGTCTCTGTAATTGAATAGGCTTGTTATGTAAGAAGTTATTTTACTGTACTTAGGGGTTAATTCATAGTTATTATATAAATTTGTGTAGAGTAGAGATAGACTTTGGATACAAGGTAGGTTCTTGGATTTCATCTTTGGACTTCGATAACTCAAAGTTTGAGATGAAAATGTTTCGCTTCTCCTTACCGTTAATTTTTCAAGTGGTGTTTCGAACATGCAAGTTAGTCAGTCCGATACCGGTCAGACAATAATATAACTTCCGATTCAGAGCCGGGTTTGAGTTTTAGAAAACTACAAACTAGAGAAAAAATAGATTGTTTTACATATTTGATAAAAAATTGGTATTGGTATTGATTTTTTATTAACCGTAAATTCATGTTTGGTTCATTTTGTGAGTGAATCCAAACCAAGAGTATTCAAGCTCAAATGAGCTTTATTAAGGTAGATTATGCAAAGATACTAAATAGTAAATAGCTTAAGAAAGCTCTGTTCAAATGAAATAAAAAAAAAGGAAAAGGCAGTAACTTTAGATTGTCACCAAACTTAGTAATATTTTGATTCAGTCATAAAATGGGAAAAGAGGAGAGTTGTTTTCCAACTCTCAAAGTTACTTACAATGTTCCCATAAATAGCATATTTATATGAGACTTCTTGCTCGAAAACACTAAACACATGGGCTTGATAATATTCATTAGACTTGTTTTGGGCTTGAGATATGGATACTCTAATACATTTGGATTCAAGACCAACTTCGTTTCGGGTTTTTGTCCATCTCTTTAACGATTTATATGACAATGGTGGGTGGAGGCAGGAAACCACATTACAACTTAAGTCTCACCTATACCAAACATAGAGACTAAATACAACAAAATGAAATTCAAAAGGGTCCTAAAAACCATTTCCTTCCTAATATATACAGTAAAAATTACAAATTGATGCTGAACGAAAAGGATCAACCACTCTCACTTTCAAAGAGTTCACTCAGCCATGATGGGAGTTTCCTTGTCACATAGGACTAAGTTCTCATATCTTTTGTCACACTCAGAGCAATGAAAAATGCTCTTTGATTAGTTTCTTTGTTCTCTTATATATAGATTTTACAACCTTATAAAATCATGTATAAATTATCAATAACTATGTCGTTGTGAACAATTTTTAAAAACAACAATGCAAAAAAAAAAAAAAAAAGAGAGATTGAGCACACGGGTTAATTTGCAAAATAACCAACAAAAAAAATATAATTAAGAGAGTAGCCAAAATTACCTTATGTGGCATGATTCTTAGCCGTTAAATTTAGGTCAATTGGTTATTTTTATAATTATAAAATTTTTGTTGGTTATTCATGCTAATTTCCCTTGTGCACATTACCAATTGTGCCAAAATAATTTTTGTGGGAATTACAAACAGATGTACATGTAAAGAACTCGTGGCGCATTTTTGTTCTCTGAAGTGTGAAAAGCTAAGGAGTTATAAAATTTGAATGGAGATTTGTTCAGACATAAATAATAGATTCAAAGTTACACCCACAATTTATTTTGCTACGTATGCTTGTTAGGCCTGGGCGCGGATCGGATATCCGGAAAAATTATAGTATTTGTGATTCGATTTGTTATTCACGGATATTAAATTTTCCGATTTGCTTTGCTTTGAAAATTTTAGATATTTGGAGTTACGGATATCCTGATTTTTTCCGGATATTTGCGGATATTCGGATATTTGCGGATATTTGTTTTAACTGAAAAAAACGAAAGAAAAATATTTTATTTTTTCAAAAAGTTATTTTTTCAGTATAAATTTTAAACTAATTAGTGAAAAAATAATATAAGTTAGATAATTTTATTTGATATAACTAAAAATAAAATGAAAAGTGAAAGAAAAAATGGTGGACTACGAAACATTTATTATTATTTTTAGATAAAAATATGAGACAACTGATTTACAAAATTAGTAACTACGTAAATTTACTATAACTATATCCGTTCAATGTATTGAAAAGGTTAAAAAATGCAAATATATGTTGTAGGTATATCATATTATATGTACATATATGTAATTTACGGATCGGATCGGATATTCGGATTTTTAAAATTAGTATTTATGATTTGCTTTGCTTTAGACGGATCGTAGATTTTACTATTTGCTTTGCTTTTATTTATAACGGATATTCGATTTTTTCGGATCGGATCAAAACGGATCACGGATCGGAGCAAATCTAACGGATAATTTGCCCAGTCCTAATGCTTGTGTGTTATATCTCATCAAATCAAAGAGTTGACGAAAAAGAAAAAAGATAGCTAATCAAATCATATCTTCTTATTCACATTTGGTTTCGTAGTCGGTGTTATCTTTAATCATCGAATATTTTTTCACTAAAAAAAAGGGAAAAAATTAACAAATGTGTGGTTATAAATAGAAGAGACTTGTAGAAGACAAAACTTATATCCAAAATTTGCAGCATCAATTTCTTCAACTTGTGCACAAGCTTCTGTATCCACCGCCTCCATCGATACTGCTCAACTCTATGAGCGTCGTTGGTTTAGCCGCTTTAGCCAAGATCGGTTGGTCGGAAATTAAAGGAAATCATCTCAAATACTCCAAATTCAACAACGCATCATCATCATCAACACAAACACAACAACCACAGAAACAGAGTTTCGGCACCATCTCGAGCCGAACCGGAATGCTTTGTCTATACACACCTGCGTTTCTAGCAGCTTCGGCTTCTTTCTTCGTCTTACCTTCTGATGATCTCAGGTTTCTTCTCGTTAAATCCGCACTTGCCCTCCATTTCTTCAAAAGGGTCCTCGAGGTAAAACTCAAAACTTCCTCTATTTCTCTCTCCGACGCATTTCGTCGAACAGGTTGTGTTCATTCATAAATAAATAAATTTGCTCACATACTTGACTTGTTTGGGAACTTATGATAATCATTTAAGCTTGTGAAGTGTCAATTACTTGTGTTTGGTTAGGAGTTTTGATTACCAGCTAGTTAATTTTTCCTTTGTTGTTAGCTTTCTCTCTTTGACGCATTTCATCGAACAGGTTCTGTTCATACATAAGTACAGTGGAGGAATGGCTGTAGATTCAGCTTTCGTCATAACAAGCAGCTATTTCTCATCGACTGTATTGATGTTATGCAGCCAAAACTTCACATTAGGACTTACCGAGCCAGGTTTCGATACGAAATTCGTCGGGATTGCGATGTTTGTGGTGGGAATAGTTGGGAATCTGTATCACCATATCTTACTAGCTAAGCTTAGGAAAGAAGAAGATGGGACGAAGAAAAAAGAGTACAAGATACCAAAAGGAGGTCTCTTTGATACAATCATTTGCCCTCATTATCTATTTGAGATCATTGTGTTTTGGAGCCTCTTTATGATTTCTCAGACCATTTATTCGCTTTCTTTCGCCATGGGAACGACTTTGTATCTCGTCGGTCGGAGTTACGCTACTCGAAGATGGTATCTTTCTAAGTTCGATGACTTCCCTAAGCATATCAAGGCTCTGATTCCTTCTGTATTCTAGAGAATAATACTCGCTAAGAAATTTCTACTACCAATGTTTTTTTTTTATTGAACATCCATGGTTTTTTGGTGGTGTTGTTGTTTCCAGTGTGTTTGAATTTGATTGGTTTTGTTACATGAATATAGTGAAAATATCATATTAGTTGATTTGTGAAACTCTTTTGGTTGAAATATAATACTAGACAGAATATTCATTAGACATTAGAAAAGTGTTTTTTTTTTTTTTTTTTTCCATCTGAATGTAAAATATATAGAAGGAACTCATGAACAACAGAGCGTCACATATAGAAGCCTATGGACAGGAAGACAGACTCCATACATGAGACAAAAAGGAGACATGCCTATCTACAACAAAAAATTAAAGATCTCTCAACTGAGATGCACAAAACAGCAGCATCTGAGAGCACCCCAAAAAGTCCTATGAAGGAGAGGCCAAACGTTTCACTATCAAAAATGTCATTTAGCCAAGACAGAGAACCAATGTAGACATAAGAATGAATCCGACAGTCCTTAATGACACTTTGAGCGATGAGAAATGCACCTCTATTCGAAGGACGAACCTCATTCACCAAACTCCAGTTAGCAAAAGATTCTAACCTATAACTAATTTCACCTGCCTCGTAAAGAAGAGATGGCCACAACTTTGGCTTGTTCACCGCTCCAACCAGATCAAGAGCTTCAATAGCAAAAATTACTTTGTCATACCTATGCTCCTTGACACGATCCAGAGCCCAGACTAAAGCTTTCAACAAAGCTTCATCATACGATTCTGTTTGAGAGAAACCTCTCCTACTGTGAAGCAGAACCGTACCCAGATGATCCCTAATGACCCAAGAAGCTCCCACCATCCTCTTTCTTCTTGACCATGAGAAACCAATGTTGCATTTTAACCAAGGGGCTGGTGGACCCTTCCACTAAACTTTTGCTCTTATCACCTTTTCCTGTTCTAGCTGCTCTAGAGCTTGACCACTAAACCATTCCTCAGCTTCATCCACATATAATCTTTGAGACAGTTTCAAACGCAAGAAACACATTACCCTTGAAAAGATGGTTGTTCCTATTTTTCCAAAAATACCAAAGAATCCAAGTAAAACTTCTTTTCAGCTCTTCAGGGAATTTTTTTCTTTTCCGATTCTCAAGCAAGGAGTGCAAATTAGCAAACTCAGAAACTTGATTGAAGCCATCAAGGGGAAAAGGGTAAGAGGAGAGGGCCTAAACTTGTCTAGCAAAGGGACAAGTGAAAAGGGCATGGTTCACCGATTCTCTTTCAAAACCACATAATTGACATATATTATCCATTTTCATTCCCCTAGCTATCACTACATCCGCCACTGGAATGATACCACTGAGAAATCTCCATAGAAAAAAATCTAATTTTAGGAGAAGTTTTTAAAGACCACATGTAACACCCCGACCGCTCCTCCCATGGGCCCCTCGTCCACTCTCACGCCCGTAGGCCCACCATGTCCGACAGTCGGTACGTTAGTCAGGGAGGCTCGGAAGTTATGTTTACTGACCCTGCAAATCACCACGCGATCCTTTCTCGTGTTTTGACCTCACTCACACGATACTGAAAATCACTTCCCAGTAGATCACCCATCCTGAAATTACTCCAGCTTAAGCACACTTAACTCTAGAGTTCTCTCAAGACCTGTGACCGAAAAGATAAGTGCACTTTGGTGATATAGGTAGCCAAATCAATTCTTTTAAGCCTCTCCGCATATACTGCATATACCATACATGCCCTGAAACTGGGGTGTCATAATCACCCCCACTAACAGACCGCAACATCCTCGTTGCGCATACCAAAATCGTTACCCCGACAGTCTGACTCTTCACAGATGTTAGGATTCGCTCTGATATCACTTGTAACGTCCCGACCACCCTATCCATGGGCTCCACGTTTACTCTCGGCTCGTGGGCACTCCTGGACTAACGCACCGATCGTCAGGGAGTGCCCACGGGCCTAGAGTAGACGTGGAGCCCATGGATAGGGCGGTCAGGGTGTTACACCACACCTCAGCTTTGAGGTGATTAAGGGACGGCTGCATTTCTGCTTCTCTGATTAGCTCTTCATGACCTGAAGACCAAGCCAATTTGTAACCTGATTGGACTGAATAGTCACCACCTTTATTATACCTCCAAACCAGTAATCATTTCTCCACACAACTGGTTGCTTTCTTTGAATGATCTCAATATCTTCCTAAAAGAACATATCTCTGAGCTTATAAACATTCCATCTCCTTGAAGCACTGTCAATAAGGTCAGACACTTTGAGATTAAGATCAAAGAGATAATTCCTAATTAGAGGTCTTCTCATACCATTGTCAAAGATCCATGGGTCAATCCATACCAAGAAGACCTTCCATTACCAACCATATTTTTAAGTCCTTTTTCCAATAATTCTCTGCCATGAATTACGCTTTTCCAGGCAAAGGATGGTCTTCTTCCCAACGGAGCCTCAAGGAAGGAATTGTGGACAAAATACCTGCTCTTTAAAATTGTAGAGCACAAACTCTCTGGAATCTTGAGAATTCTCCAAGCTTGCTTTGCTAAGAAAGCTTGATTAAAGCATTGGATGTCCCTAAAACCCAATCCTCCTTGATCCTTTGAGAGACAGAGCTTCTCGCATTTCATCCAGTGAGTCTTCCGCTTATGTTCTTGAGAGTTCCACCAAAAGCTTGTCATTGCCTTAGTGATACTCTTACAAGTGTAAATTGGGAGCTTGAAGCGAGACATGGCGAAAAATGGGAGAGCCTATGCCACTGCTTTAAGGAGAACTTCTTTTCCTCCTAAGGAAAGGGATCTATCAAACCAACACTCTGGTAAACCAAGATACTTTGCTAGCTCCCCCTTCATTATGGATACCAGTTAAGATCTTTATTTTCTCCTTCATCTAACTATCAATTAAATGACCAAAAGTAATGGATGCTTATTCGGATTGACCATCTGACCTATGGCTTTTCCATACACTTGAAGAATCTTCATTAGCTCATCCGTCTGCTCCAAATTGGCTTTGCATAGGAAGAGATTGTCATCCGCAAACAGTAAGTGATGAATAGATGGCTTCGAAGGAGAGAAGCATATTCCATTTATGAGGTTTTTCCTCTCAGCCACATTAAGAAGATGAGTTAAACCTTCTGTACATAACACAAAGAGAAAAGGAGACAGGGGATCTCCTTGTCTCAAGCCTCTTTAGGGCTTGATCATTTCAAAAGGCTGATTGTTAATTAAAACCGAATAAGTGACCGAAGAGACACAAGCCATAATCCAACCAACCCATCTGTGATGAAACCCTAAAGCTGTCAACAAAGCTTTCAAATACTTCCATTCGACCCAATCAAAGGCTTTGGACATATCAGATTTGAAGGCCATAAATTCTTTTGAGATTGGTTTATGAGTTTTCAATGCATGGACAAGCTCATGTGCGATGATGATGTTGTCAGAGATAAGCATGTCTGATACGCATGCAGATTGAGTGGGAGAAACAATCTTATCCAAAAAAGGTTGAAGCCTTCTTATCATAATTTTTGAGATGATCTTATACATGACTGAAGCTGATTGGGCGCAGATCAGCCATCTTTGTAGGCTTTATCACTTTCGGCAGAAGACAGAGTTGAGTGTAATTCCACTCTTGAGGCATGGCTCCATCTCTAAAAAACTGTTGGACTTCTGAGGAGACCTGTTATTACATTAATAATGTTTGGTACTTCTAATACTATTTTAACACGTTAGCGTCCATTTTGTTTCTTTATGTTTGGTACTTCTAATACTATTTTAACACGTTAGCGTCCATTTTGTTTCGTATAAAGTCTAAGACCATGATTATCGGGGTCTTTTAATGGGTTTTTAATAGGGTTTTTAGCTGTTTTAATTAAAAGAAAAATGATAATGGGCCAAATGATCCAATATACGTATGCTCGACAAGGCACGGAAGAGCCGTCTCTTCGCACACAATGGAGACACGTGGCATCGTATTATTGGATGTATGAAAAAAGAAAGAAAAAAAATTCTCTCTTCTCTCTCTCTCCGTTCATCGCGAATTTGATCCAGAAATCAACTGAATCATTTTGTTAAAATGATGATAAATCTTTGTTTGATCTCTCGATCTCTCTCCCGATCTGTCTGTCGATCTCTCCATCGTTCATGCTTGATTTCGTCGCAGATGTATTTGTTCATGAACCGACGACGACTCCGGATTTGAAGATCTTCATCAATTTAGGTATGATTTCTCTGTTTTCTCTGTTTGCATGTGTGTAATTAGGTTATATTCGTTTGATTGTTTGATCAATTTCGATTTTGGAATATAGATTTTGATTTTGCAAATTAGTGTCTCCAAAAATTCAATTTGATTTGGGGTTTTTGAATATAATACATATATTTCTACACATATATAACGCTCTCTGATATTGATTCACATATAGGGCTGTAGCAAACTGAGGAGAAATTGGTGGTTAGAATTCGAGATTTCAACTTTTGATATGATTGTTCATACACTGGAACAAAATCTTGTTGTGCTAAAGTGTGTTCTTTGAATCTCGACATAATCACTAAACATTGTGGGTACACTGCTTTTGAAGGGTTTTTGTCTATGTAAGCAAACACTAATAGAATGGTCAATAGAGATGCTTGAAGATAGTTTTAGGTATGTGACAGTGAAGGTAGGTCTATGAATGCAGGGACTATGTTGGTAGGATCTTAACTAAATATAGAAATTGGATTTAATAGGTTCCTAAGCCCATGAATTTGAAATCAGTGACTTCTTGTTAGATAACAGAACAGTGTGGATCCACTCTTTGTTAGTTGGATTTGTCTCTACATAAGCATGAAGTCTTGATCAGTATTGGTGTTAACATTGTAATATATTTCTGTCTTGACCAGGCGACTTTCTAAAGACCAACCTCAGAGACATTGCAAGTATCACTGACGGGAGCATTGAGAATGAAAGTGGATGGAAACGGAATGGACATAATGGTGGCGATATACAATTGTGCAAGATGAGACAACAAAGGAAGAATGTTATTGAATGGCTAGTTGTAAGAAAGATGGAGAAGATGTGCACTGTGAAAGACGTAAAACCAAAGAAATCAGCGTTGGGGGCTGCTCATTTCACGCTCTGGGATGGATTCAACAGCAACAAATGTGGAGTTATACATGTGTGATTCCAAATAGGGTTTAGGTCTTATTTGTTTTAATTTCAACCAATCTTTTTCTAACTGTTCTCTTGCTTATTCAATTGGACGTTTGAAGTATAGCAATTTTTTTTTTAAGAGACTTTCATAGGTCTCTACCATTGGAAGAGAAAAAAATCAAGTCTCTTCAACGGTTTTTTAAATCATTCTGATGCAAAATATATTAATAAAAAAAATTGATAAGAGACTTTTAAACATACTACCATTAATCACGCTCTAAGGCGCCCAATCCGATTGTTGATCTCAATGGGAAATCCAACCCCGAAGCTGACACGGTTTTGCAATTTTATACATGATGTCTAAAAAATGCATATTATTCTGCCAAATACTAGTCAAACCGCAATATAATTCTTTCAAACTAGACAAAAGTCATTATATATATATATATATAGGAACATAGAAGATGGCTTTTTGTAGATAGAACTAGTAGTAGAACTCAAAACCAACCATCTATCAACCGTATAAAATCATGTATAAGTTACCATTTTGTACAGTTTTTTTAACACAACAACGCACAAACAGAAATGGTGCACATTACCAATTGTGCCAAAATAGTTTTTTAGAGGAATTACATCATATGCAAAAAGTCATGACGCATTTTGTGTGTTTGTGAAGTGTGTGAACTATGGAGATTTGTTCACTTCACACGTAGTCAGACTTACACCCACAATTTATATTTGTACGTACGACTGCGTGTTTATTTCTCATCAAATCAGAGAATGGAACAAAAAACGACAGCTAATCAATTCATATCTGGTTTCGTAGTCGGCGTTTTCTTTAATGATTGAGAATTTTTTTCATTACAAAAACTTACAAAATTGTGGTTATAAATAGAAGAGAATTGTAGAGGACAAAAATTATCCAAAACTTGCTTCGTCTTATTCCAAAGCAAAACAAAAAATGGAAATGGTGAAATGTTTTCTGTATCCACCGCCTCCGTCGATATTGCTCAACTCTATGAGCGTCGTTGGTTTAGCCGGTATGGCTAAGATCTGTTGGTCGGAAATTAAAGGAAATCATCTCAAATACTCCAAATTCAACAACGCTTCATCAACTCAAACACAGCAACCACAGAAACAGAGTTTCGGCACCATCTCGAGCCGAACCGGAATGCTTTGTCTATACACACCTGCGTTTCTAGCCGCGTCGGCTTCTTTCTTCGTCTTACCTTCTGATGATCTCAGGTTCCTTCTCGTCAAATCCGTACTCGCCCTTCATTTCCTCAAAAGGGTCCTCGAGGTAAAACCTTAAACAAGTCGGTCATGAGTTTCAATTGACCGCAAGCAAAAATAAAAAATAGTCCGATTTAACCATTAAGCTAAAGAAATTTTTAAGATTTGAGGCCTATTTGTCATAAAAAAAATATGAGGATAGATATGAGGGCCGCAAGCATAGGTTTTGCCCGCTTGCCCTCAGGGCTGGCCTGACCTTAAATTTACTTTGGTCGAACATATTATGTTCACACATTAGACTTATTAGAGAACTTATGATAATCATTTAAAGCATGTGAATTAACAATTCCTTGTGTTTGGTTAGGAGTTGTTATCATCATCTAGTTAATTTTTCCTTTGTTGTAGCTTTCTCTCTTTGACGCATTTCATCGAACAGGTTCTGTTCATACATAAGTACAGTGGAGGAATGGCAATAGACTCAGCTTTCGCCATAACAAGCGGCTATTTCTCATCGACGGTACTAATGTTATACAGCCAATACTTCTCATTAGGACTTACCGAGCCAGGTTTCGATACGAAATTCGTCGGGATTGCGATGTTTGTGGTGGGAATAGTTGGGAATTTGTATCACCATATCTTACTAGCTAAGCTTAGGAAAGAAGAAGAAGATGGGAAGAAGAAAAAAGAGTACAAGATACCAAAAGGAGGTCTCTTTGATACAATCATTTGCCCTCATTATCTATTTGAGATCATTGTGTTTTGGAGCTTCTTTATGATTTCTCAGACCATTTATTCGTTTTCTTTCGCCATGGGAACGACTTTGTATCTCGTCGGTCGGAGTTACGCTACTCGAAGATGGTATCTTTCTAAGTTCGATGACTTCCCTAAGCATATCAAGGCTCTTATTCCATTTGTGTTCTAGAGAATAGTACACACCAAGAGATTTCTACTACCAATGTTTTTTTTTGTTTCTTTGTTTTTTATTTGAACATCCATGGTTTTTGGTGTTGTTGTTTCCAGTGTGTCTGAATAAAACAAAGAATTTGATTGCTTTTGTTACATGAATATAGTGAAAATATCATATTAGTTGAATTGTGAGAACTGTTTTGGTTGAAATATAATTCTAGACAGAATATTCATTAGACATTAGAAAACGTGTTATAACATTAATAAAGTTTGGTACTTTTAGAAGATCACGAACTAGACAAAAGTCATTATATATATGAACATAGAAGATGGCTTTTTGTAGATAGAACTCAAAACCATCTATCAACCATTCAACGGTATAAAATCATGTATAAGTTATCATTTTGTACAGTTTTTTAAACACAACAACGCAAAAACAGAAATGGTGCTCAATACCAATTGTGCCAAAATAGTTTTTTTGTAGGAATTACATCATATGCAAAAAAGTCATAACGCATTTTGTGTTTTGTGAAATGTGTGAACTATGGAGCTATAAAATATGAACGGAGATTTGTTCACTTCACACGTAGTCAGACTTACACGGTTACACCCACAATTTATATTCTCATCAAATCAAAGAATTGACCAAAAAACGACAGCTAATCATCAAATCAAAGAATTGACCAAAAAACGACAGCTAATCAATTCACATCGTAGTCGGTGTTCTCTTTAATGATTAGAGTATATTTTCATTACAGAAACTAACAAATTAGTGATGATAAATAGAAGAGAATTGGGAAAAATGTACTTTCAAATTATATGGACGAAAAAAGTATGAACTTTCAAAACGCCATTTAAATCTTAAAGTTTTGGTTGACTTCTTTAAAATATGGTTAACTTTCGTTGACTCGGCCATTTTAGGCATGCCGTTAAATTTCCGTTAACAATACGATTATGGGGTCAATTTTCCGTTAACAATCTCCATTAGACAAAACGACGACGTTTTAAAAATAAAACATAATGTCGAAAAAAACATAAACTTTTAAATTGTGGACGAAAAAAGTCTCAACTTTCCAAAAATGCTTTTTAAATCCCAAAGTTTTTGAGATTCTCATGTGATTACGTATAACAAAAAAACCGTCTTCCTAGGTTGTGTGGCACCCCACACATACTTCTACGGTAAACCACAACCCCTAATGCTAACAAGCAAGTTTACATGCACGGAAAGCGAGTTCCTGAAATCAATCCAAGACATCGTATTACATCTACAATCTCCATCCACAACTGCGTTCACTAATCTCTAGAATCAAAATTCCACTTTGTTATCTCTAGTTTTGTTGATGATCAATTGCAGATGGGGAGGAGGGAATTCTTTGTGTAAGTAGTAACCTCCAAGTTTGGATGAAGTCCAAACATGGAGAGAATTATACAATCTCAATCTCAAACCCTTTTGATGCCAACAAAAAAGCTTACATGCGCGAAAATCGTGTCTTCAAGATCATTCCACTACACGTTATTACCAAAGAAGTTAAGAATAAGAGTGCAAGTGACACAGAGATAAACAAACATTTCTTGTACCTTCTGTTTATCTTTAATTAGACGAGTGATTGACAAAAAATTAATCATTCGAAACTCTTAGGGTGAAAGTGTAAAAAACGTATAGTATATCGTGGATTGATCTCATGGACTCTCTTTCCGCGCATATAAACTTGCTTGTTAGCATTAGAGGTTGGGGTTTACCGTCGAAGTGTGTGTGGGATGCCACACAACCTAGGAAAGCGGTTTTTTTGGTTGTACGTAATCCACATGGGAATCTCAAAAACTTTGGGATTTAAACAGCATTTTTAGAAAGTTGAGGACAAAAATTATCCAAAACTTGCTTCGTCTTATTCCAAAGCAAAACAAAAAATGGAAATGGTGAAATGTTTTCTGTATGCACCACTGCACCAGCACCGCCTCCGTCGATATTGCTCAACTCTATGAGCGCCGTTGGTTTAGCCGGTATGGCTAAGATCTGTTGGTCGGAAATTAAAGGAAATCATCTTAAATATGTTGGGAATGTCCTGAAATCATTTGTACTTTACTCTAATTAAAGTTGAATGTCAAGGTTTGACAATTGTATAATATTAGATGGTTATAATGTTTTGCTAGAAACCGCTTATAGCTTATGGGCTTGAAAGTTCATTACTAATATTATTCAATCCTATTGGGTCACACACCTAAACAAACTAGATCATTATGTAATTGGGCCTAATATAGATTAGACCAATTAATATTAGGTTTTATGTATTATATATATAATATATATATATTTGATATATATATATATATATATGTATATATTGGAAAAAGGAAATATCCCATGTAAATGGGAATTACTTCACGATCACACACATTCTTTATGTGATAAGGAATTACTTAGTGCACGAGTTATTGTGTATCTCTTTATTAAGGAAATTACTTGATTCACAAGTAATTGAGACATTATTGACTTTATGTGATAAAGGAAATATTGGATCTTATATAAAGAGAGATGAGACGTGAAAAGAAGAATATTACAATTCATTTGCTCACAAAAATAAAACCTAAAGAAAAGTTTTTACTAGAGATTAGATCTCTACGGCACTAGCATCCCGTTCGATCTAGTTTGTGTGCGTGTAGATACCGATAGAGGCACGGCATTTGAAGTGCTCTAGAACTTTGATCAATCTAATTCCGTTTTTCCGCTGCAATTGATCCAGGTATATCCAAAACTATGTAGACTAGATTTAATTCAATATTTACACGCATCCTGGAAATTGAATTCAAACTAATTATTTATAAAGTGTTATAAACCGGTTAGAATTCCAACAGTGGTATCAGAGCGTACGTGTATAATACTGAAATTGGTCTAGTAATTTAATATATATATATATATATATATATATATATATGATATCTATATTAATTGTGTTACTGCTTAAAGAATTAAATAACCAGAGATACGTTTTATATTGTTATATCATATGCATGTTATAAACTTATGAAAACATCACGTCTCTTGGTAATGCATAATTTGATTTTAATTAAATAATATATGCATACGTTAATTGAGAATCACGTTTGCATGGTTTGATTTTAATTAAATAATACATATGCATGCGATTGATTGAAAATCACGTTCTCAAGTTCACTGTTGCTAATCGGTTCACTAAATCAAAGTCTCTAGATCTAGTCCCTAGATCCAGTCCCTCTGAATGTTTGATTTAAGTTTCGATTAAAGACACAGTTGTAAAAGATCCAGAATATGTGAGATTTATTCCGGATCAATCTTGAGAATAATTAATAATTAATGATTTTAATTTGATTAAGGTAATTTAATTATTTACGATTCAATTATATACATATTTGATATGTATTATATTTATATTTTATATATGATATAAAACTATGATATAAATATAAATTGGATTAAAATTAATTCCTCAATTTAATATCAAGTATATTTGATGCCTCCCCAATCTTTGCAACGGTCAAAGCTTATTTCGTTGTGCGATGGGCCTGTCAAGCAGGGTGTCCACTTCTACATAAGTGAGGCAGATGGTAATGGTTACCATATGAATTGAGATTGGTTTACTTGACTAGGCTATCAAAACGGTTTTGGGCTTAGAGGCATAGGTTGGATTAGGCATAAGATGTCATCCAACAACCAAGAGTTATATTTGATATAATTAGCAAAGTTGTTGCTTACCTAAATAGCTAGCATTCATGCGATGAGCCAAAGCTCACTTGGATTCTAGTAAAATAAGGATCTTGGATCATTATATTCATTTTGAGGATAATATTGTTTTGAATATAATGCGAGTTTTCTTAATTGTTGAGATTTCTCGAAAGAATGAACATCATATTAATCTTTACTCTTCTTTCTGACAGATATGTCAAACCCTCACAGTTTATTTTCACTGCGATCTGTCCTTGAGAAGGACAAGCTGAGTGGATCGAACTTCCTCGAATGGTATCGAAACCTGAGAATTGTTCTCAAACAGGAAAAGAAGGATTATGTCTTGGAGAAGATACTTCCTGAAAAACCTAAGACCAATGTTCAACATGCAGAGAGGACTGCTTGGGATAAGCACCTCAGTGATAGGGTTGATGTGTGTTGTCTTATGTTGGCTACCATGAACTCAGACTTGCAGAAGCAATATGAGAACGTGGATTCGCCAATAGACATGATCACTAGCCTGAAAGGGATGTTTCAGGAGCAGGCACGAACTGAGAGATACCAGACCGTTAAGTCTCTCATTGAGTGCAAGCTTCCTAAGGATAGTCCAGTTAGCCCACACGTCATTAAGATGATGGGTTATATTGATAACCTGGCAAAATTGGATTCTCCTATTAGCCAAGAGTTGGCAACTGACATCATCCTACAGTCATTGCCGTCAAGTTTTGATCAGTTTGTTTTGAACTACAACATGAACAACTTGACAAAGACTTTGACTGAGCTGCATGGTATGCTCAAAACTGCTGAGCCAAACATCAAGAAGGATGCTCCGCATGTACTTATGGTGCAAGGGGGTAAAAAGTTTAAGAAACATGGTAAGAACAAAGGAAGTGGTAAGGCAAGCTGGGTTAAGAATCCGGTTAAGCCTGACCTTGCTCCTAAGTTTAAGCCTGGTCCTTCTGGTGAAGACAAGTACCATTATTGTAATGGTTCTGGACATTGGAAGAGAAACTGCAAGAAATATTTGGAAGATCTGAAACAGAAGAAGACTTTTGAGACTTCTTCTAAAGGTATTTATGTTATAGAAGTAAATGTTACTACTTCTAGTTCTACTTCTTGGGTATTAGATACCGGTTGTGGTGCTCATATTTGTACGAATATGCAGGGCCTAAGCAACAGTAGAACTTTGGAGAAAGGACAAGTGGACCTGCGCGTTGGGAATGGAGCAAGAGTTGCTGCATTAGCTGTAGGAACATTTCATTTGTCTTTGCCTTCAGGCATGGTTTTAGAACTTAAAAATTGCTATTATGTACCTGCTATAAGCAGAAATATTATTTCTATTCCTTGTTTGGATTTGGAAGGATTTCATTTTTCGATTAAAGACAAGTGTTGTTTATTTGATCGTGGTGATATTATTTATGGTAGCGGTCCATTAGAGAATGGGTTTTATGTTCTTAACCAAAGTGTGCCTGTCTATAACATTAGTACTAAGAGATTTAAGTCAAAAGACTCAAATCCAACATTCCTTTGGCATTGTCGTTTGGGCCACATAAATGAGAAACGCATTCAAAAACTTCATAGTGATGGACTTTTGAGCTCATTTGATTATGAATCATATGAGAAGTGCCAATCTTGTTTATTGGGAAAAATGACTAAGGCCCCTTTTACTGGACACAGTGAATGGGCTAGCGACTTATTGGGCCTTATACATACTGATGTATGTGGGCCAATGAGTATTAGTGCTAGAGGAAACTATCAGTACTTCATCACATTTACTGATGATTACAGTAGATATGGTTATGTTTATCTAATGAAACATAAGTCTGAATCTTTTGAAAAGTTCAAAGAATTTCAGAATGAAGTGCAGAATCAACTTGGCAAGAAAATTAAAGCACTTCGATCAAATCGAGGTGGAGAATATTTGAGCCAAACTTTCATTGATCATCTAAAAGAATGTGGAATTATTTCACAACTTACTCCTCCGGGAACGCCTCAGTGGAATGGTGTATCTGAAAGGAGAAATCGGACTTTATTAGATATGGTTCGATCAATGATGAGTCAAACAGATCTTCCATTATCCTTTTGGGGATATGCTCTAGAAACATCTGCGTTTACGCTAAATAGATGTCCATCAAAATCAGTTGAAAAGACACCATATGAGATATGGACTGGAAAAATTCCTAATTTGTCTTTTCTGAAAATTTGGGGTTGTGAAGCTTTTGTCAAACGCTTAATTGCTGATAAGCTTGGACCCAAATCTGATAAATGCTACTTTGTTGGTTATCCTAAAGAAACCAAAGGTTATTACTTTTACAAACCCAGCGAGAACAAAGTGTTTGTGGCTCGAAATTGTGTCTTTTTGGAAAGAGAATTTCTTTCTAATAGAAATAGTGGGAGTAAAGTACAACTCGAAGAGGTTCGAGAAACACAGGAGGATGCTCCAACTTCTCAGGAAGAGCATCAACTAGATCTACGAAGAGTCGTAGAATCTCCACCTGTAGAACCTGAGGTACGTAGGTCTGAGAGGATTCGTCATGAACCTGATAGATATGGAGTTTGGGTGACGGATCATCATGATCTATTAATTATAGAGAATGATGAACTTACGTCTCATGAAGAAGCAATGATGGGCCCTGATTCCGATAAATGGCTAATAGCCGAAGAATCCGAAATGGAATCCATGTCAGAAAACAAAGTATGGACTTTGGTAGATTTACCTGATGGTGTTAAAGCTATTGAGTGTAAATGGGTCTTTAAGAAGAAGATTGACATGGATGGTAATATTCAGATATACAAAGCTAGATTGGTGGCTAAAGGTTACAAGCAAATTCATGGTATAGACTATGATGAAACCTATTCGCCAGTCGCAATGCTTAATTAAGTCCATTCGGATCCTCCTAGCAACTGCAGCTTATTATGATTATGAGATATGGCAGATGGATGTGAAAACAGCTTTCCTTAATGGAAATCTGGAGGAGGATGTGTACATGACACAACCTGAAGGTTTCACAGATCCTAACAATGTTGGGAAAGTATGCAAGCTTAATCGTTCCATTTATGGTTTGAAGCAAGCATCTCGGAGTTGGAATCTTCGTTTTAATGAAGCGATCAAAGAGTTTGATTTCATTAGAAATGAAGAAGAACCCTGCGTTTACAAGAAGACTAGTGGGAGCACAGTTGCGTTTCTGATATTGTATGTAGATGACATACTGCTCATTGGAAATGACATTCCTTTGCTTCAGTCTGTTAAGACTTGGCTAAGTAGTTGTTTCTCAATGAAAGACATGGGAGAAGCCGCTTATGTTCTTGGAATAAGAATCTATAGAGATAGATTGAACAAAATCATTGGACTGAGTCAAGATACTTATATAGATAAGATCTTACACAGGTTCAATATGCATAATTCCAAGAAAGGTTTTATTCCAATGTCTCATGGTATAACTCTCAGCAAGACACAATGTCCTTCGACACCTGATGAGCGAGAGCGGATGAGTAGAATCCCATATGCTTCTGCTATAGGATCTATCATGTATGCCATGCTCTGTACTCGTCCAGATGTTGCATGTGCTTTAAGCATGACGAGTAGATACCAATCAGATCCAGGTGAGAGTAACTGGACAGCGGTCAAGACCATCCTAAAGTATTTGAGAAATACTAAGGATAAGTTCTTGGTCTATGGAGGAAGTGATGAGCTTGTTGTAAGCGGTTACACCGACGCCAGCTTTCAGACAGACAAAGATGATTTCCGATCTCAATCTGGATTTATCTTTTGTCTTAATGGAGGAGCGGTGAGCTGGAAGAGCTCCAAGCAAAGCACTGTAGCAGACTCCACAACCGAGGCTGAGTACATCGCTGCTTCTGAAGCAGCAAAGGAGGTTGTTTGGATTAAGAAGTTCATTACTGAGCTTGGTGTGATTCCTAGCATATCTGGTCCGGTGGATCTTTATTGTGACAACAATGGAGCCATCGCTCAGGTGAAGGAACCGAGATCACACCAGAAATCCAAACACATAGAGAGGCGATATCATCTCATTCGTGATATTGTTGATAGAGGAGATGTGAAGATTAGTAGAGTCTCGACGGATGCAAATGTTGCTGATCCTTTGACCAAGCCTATTCCACGGCCTAAGCATGAGAGTCATACTGCTGCTATAGGCATTAAATTTCTTAAGATGTGATCTTAATTTTAGTGGGAGACTTTTTATTTTATGATATGATGTTCATGTTTACATACATTTGATTTATTTTCAAATTAATGAAATTTGTTTCAGTATTATTTTATTATTGGATAATTAAATAATAGTCCCAAAATAATTTATATTATTCTTATAGGTCATCAAGTACGTGACTTGATCATGAAACCCTATAAGTGATAGATAACGTAAATTATTGTGGTCCTTAGTCAAAGTTATTAAGATGGGACATTAATAATTATAAATGACTAGTATGTGAGGTGACCGATGACTAAGTTTCGTGAAGTCATTGATATGTTGTATCAAGTCAATCACATAAATATGTGTTAGAGAACACAGTATTGGACTGACCCGCTATGAGAACTCTACAAGAATGTTATATGAGTGTCATAAGAGTTTCTCATCACAACTATAGAGTATAGTCCTTTGACCTGAGTTCATCATGATTTCTTATACATGAATTAGTCTGTTTTGACTCTGTCAAACGTCAGCCGTAAAAGGTGATTATAAAGGCAGTGATTGGGCATACTATGAAGTGTGTAAGGAACAGGGATGGAACAAGATGGGATTTGTCCCTCCTATATAACGGGAGATAAATATCTCTAAGCCTATCGAAGATATGATACTGAGAAATGCATGGCCATGCTCAAACGAGGTGAAAGTCAATCGTTTGTTTAAATCAGTATAAATCGGAGTTCGATAAACGTGATCTAGCTGAATAAGGATGACACAGTTTCTTGCCTTATGCTATGATCGAGATATAGAGACAAAGGGATTATAGGAATAGATGATTCCAGTACAAGTGGGAGATTGTTGGGAATGTCCTGAAATCATTTGTACTTTACTCTAATTAAAGTTGAATGTCAAGGTTTGACAATTGTATAATATTAGATGGTTATAATGTTTTGCTAAAAACCGCTTATAGCTTATGGGCTTGAAAGTTCATTACTAATATTATTCAATCCTATTGGATCACACACCTAAACAAACTAGATCATTATGTAATTGGGCCTAATATAGATTAGACCAATTAATATTAGGTTTTATGTATTATATATAATATATATATTTGATATATATATGTATATATTGGAAAAAGGAAATATCCCATGTAAATGGGAATTACTTCACGATCACACACATTCTTTATGTGATAAGGAATTACTTAGTGCACGAGTTATTGTGTATCTCTTTATTAAGGAAATTACTTGATTCACAAGTAATTGAGACATTATTGACTTTATGTGATAAAGGAAATATTGGATCTTATATAAAGAGAGATGAGACGTGAAAAGAAGAATATTACAATTCCTTTGCTCACAAAAATAAAACCTAAAGAAAAGTTTTTACTAGAGATTCGATCTCTACGACATTTTAGCTTGACATTGCTTAAAACGTTTTTTTATCAATCATGCCAACTAAGGAGCATGACCACACATCTTCTGATGATGTAAATCCTTCCTTTTTGTTCTTTCATATACTTCCCCAATCTTCTACTTATTGATCTCTTCTTCTCCTTTGATCTCTTCATCATGACCCTCTTCATTTCCATTTTCATGCTTCCAAATAACCAATTTGGTAGAAGAATATTGAACAGGAGTTTTTGGTGCGAAAGTTTCGATTATGCGAAACAAGAGTCTTGTTTCCTTGTTTTTAAGAATATGCTAAAACACAGAATTTGTTTTTGGTAATTTTGGAAGAAAGAAGCTTTGGGTAAAAGAGAAACTGATTTGAAAAACTTTTGTAGGTGTGTATTAATAGTGGCATGCATGCATGGTTACATTCTCAATAAATATTAAAGGATAAAAAAAATATATATCCATCACCTAAAGTACACTACAAAAGTCTCTTTAGGAAAGGATACACCATATACAACTATAAATAATACGATTAATATTGTGACAGACAACTATAGTGTATTATTAATAAATAAATAAAATAATTTAGTGTATTGGAACGACATTTAGAATCATAAAACGAATACTATAGTATATGCCAATTACTTCATCAAACCCAACAAAGTTGGAACTTGGGCTGGTTAGAGCATCCTTATATATTTTAGACAATGTCTTTTGATTTGTTTAAATTAAATTTACAATATTTTTTAATTGAAGACATTTTGTGATTTAGACTCAAACTATGGAGACTCAAAGCCATTTTCTCACTCCAAAGTTGTGATGCTCCGAGGAAGTCGATTATTCATGTCCCAGAAGACACTTCTACCAAGATTTACTGAAAGATGAATAAATAATCAGACACAGCACCAAAGTTGTGGTGCTTGTTCCAACAACACCAGGAAAACTATAAAAATCACTCATTGCTACAACACCATGAACCCTAATTTCAACTAACAAACTTCCCAATGCACAAGAACCCTAATTTCTATAAATCACTTCAAAAATCAGGAAAACCATTATTTCAGTTACCCGAAACTTCAATTATCAGAATTTCCAATTTCAAATAACCCTAATTTGGAAAACATAAAACAAATTTTCAATTATCTCTAATTTGATTTTAGTTAACCCTAATGTCAATTTCATCAACAAAGCTAAAATTGAAGATGATCTATCAAAGAGAAGAGAGGATCCATACCATGCAAAGAGATATAACTGTGGAGGCGATTTCGTCGTCATTTTCTCAGCCAAATTTCGCAGATTCTGGCCACGGTCTGTTGGTAACGGAGAATCCAACACTGATTTCATAATTTTCAATAAATTTTTGCTTATAAAATCGAAAGAAATCGAACAATCACCATGGATTTTGCCATTGCGACAGAAACGAGAGAGAGAAGAAGAAGATAGAGAGAAGAGAACGCGATCTATGAATTTTTTTTCCTTCTATTAATAATCACAAAGCCAATCAAAGGATGCCACGTATGCGCGTCTTACAAACAAAACCGACGTCTTAAATTAGACATTATCAACAAGTTTAGACTCTCATTTTCTCTAATTAAATACTTTTTTATTCATTAGACTTTCTATAAAGACATTTAAAACTCTGCAATAAGGATGCTCTTAGTGATTATTACTTTTAAGTTTTGTCAATCAAAACAAGCTAATTAAAACTTACAGTTGTCAAATTAAGTGCATGTAAAAAACACAATCCCACATGTTTTTTCTCGTGTTCCACCATGCAATCAAACGTAACTTGAACCTGGCCTTGCTTATAGTCTCCACTAAACCATAGAAGTATAGAACTTAACCTCTTCAATTTATAATACATATCTGTTTGTTTGGTAAATACTTTAACTCTCACATTTCAAATACCAAAGCATAGAATACGGGGAACTGTTTAATCAGTGGTCACCACACTAGCTCTATTATCCTTATGTCATGTTTCAAGACACAACTTTATGATTTACGGTATATATATAGATTTTATACATATATATACATACGAATTAATGCCAGCTCAAAATTATGTGGACATATTTTAACTGGATGTTACGTCGCGGGGTCGTTGAGAATACCCCCAAAGATTTTTTCACGTTCAATGCTTAAGAAGTATCAATATTGAAGTATTAATCCATTTAAATTTTCGGAGGGAATAAAAAAAGCAATTTTTCAAAAAGTCAATTTGCAAACTAACCAACAAAAAATTAATAATTAATAAAATAACAAAAATTAGCATAGGTGGTCAAATATAAACCATTGGATTTAGGTTAAATGGTTAGAGATTTTGTTATAGTTTTTTGTGTGTTATTTTTGTCAATTTCCCCGTTTTAAAGCCCAATACGTTAAAATGATCAACCAGCAATGTTTTTGGCGGACAAAAACTGTAAAGACAATGTTTTTAAAGCAAAAAAAAAGGTAACTGGTCAGAGACAAGTCTTGAAATTGTGTGTTTTCTCCAAAGTTCATGTTCCCTCGTTTTCCAATCCACTTGAAATAACTAATTTCCAAATACATTAGTTCATAGAAAAAAAACAAATCCAAAAAATGAAAAATGAAAAAAATAGTAGCAAACGAAGATATGGAGCACCACACGTGACATTCGCGTGACTGCATGGTTACTGTTTGGCATAATCCAGACAACCTTGTTTTATCTTGTCTCCTTATTAGTAATAATATTTGATGTGATTTATTTTCTTATTGATATTTTGTTGCTCAATAATTATTGATTAGACTTAACAATGAACTTGAACATAATTTAAGTATCATTAGGCCGTATCTTGGCCTTGGATTAATCAAAGATTATGTCCGTAATTAAAAACAGTACTGTACGGTTCAACGCATCAAGTACCACTTTTTGGCTTTGTATTACTAATTAATCATTGATTAGTAGGTTGATTAGTTTCTGTTTTACGAAGCATCCGATATCTTGGACTTAGTGATTCTACTTTGGACCCCCCCCCCCCCCCCCTCCTCCATATATAGACATTTGACACATGTATATTTATCTGTATATAACGTTGGAAAATTAGACCATATGTATATTTATCTGTAGCTTATTCGTTATAACTTGTATATATGAACTTTCTATGTAGAATTTGACTACGGAGATCTTCTTTGTACAATTTTATATGAAAAATACAGAGAAACTTAAGTTTAGGATTTATTCATCCAAATAATTTTATAAGATGCTCTTTATATTTGTCTTGACCTCTTCAGAAGCTCTCAACGTTTTAATTAGATTTCACAAGTAATGAGAAATTAATTAACAAAAATAATATGTTGAGCCAATGGCCCATTGGTTTTCTTGGTCATTCACTTATAGTGCCAAAACAAAAGTTTATATGGGCTATCGAACTCGTACGTATTGGGTTTTTATGTACGTTTTCCCCAAATTTTCCTTCAACTTGCTACCTAATTGCATTAAATCAAAAGCAAATGGGTAGAACTAGGACTAGCAGTGAGGACAGGGTAAGTATATATCCGGTAGTTTTATTTTTTTTGAAACTAGTATATATCCGGTAGTTGAAAATTTGAAATACATTTGCTGTACTTACTTACTTTGAACGAGTAGTAGAAATTAATAAATATTTAATATATAACGATCGTGAAACACTCGCGAGTAAACCAAGCCGAATATTCAAAATTTGTTAGTACTATTTGTTACTTGCCTTTTATGTGCATGAATTTGTTACTTGTCTTTTTAAGTCGCCTACGAATATGTGACAAGTAACTAGTATTTATGTCCATTTTCACGTAGAACTAAAGCATTTGAAAGCGTAGAAACGGTTTTTGTCAACTTTTAAGGAATAAAAATA
This sequence comes from Draba incana, assembly GCA_963576765.1. Lineage (NCBI taxonomy): Eukaryota > Viridiplantae > Streptophyta > Magnoliopsida > Brassicales > Brassicaceae > Draba > Draba incana. The sequence continues at coordinate 11,686,922 of OY755205.1, forward strand.
TGTAGACATAATATAATATATTACAAAATCTAATTAAGAATTTAATACTATAATTAATGGGGTATGAAGCTTCTACGAATAATTTTTATTATGTTCTATTTTATATATATATAACATATATTGAATAAATTTATACTGTAGCTACAAATGTATACGCAGTTATTGATATTTTTAAACATTATAAGCATAGAAAAGGTTATTTGATGGACTTGAGGAAAATGAGAATCAAGTGGTGATCTTTAATATTTTTAATTTTGAACAATATGATCTTTAATATTTCAGATAAACTTACACTAGAAGTAATGGGATATTAAAAAAAATCAGCGTAAATTCCTTCGTATGTGTTTCACATATTCTTTTCATTAAATCTGAAAATATGTATTTACAAATTACAAATGTTTTAATTTTAAACTTTCACCATTCTTTTTGTCTACATTTTCTCTTTTACAAAATACAATAAACAGAATAGTTTTTAACAAAACACAAGTTAACTACTCTTGTGTAGTTAAACAGTTCGAAAATAATTTTTAATCTGCCCGTAAATATTCTATCTTTTTTGTTGTCAACGCCTATAAATATTGGTATATTGCATCATCCGCAGTTTTTGTTTGAAAGATTTTTAAAATATTCATGGAAGAAGAAGAAAAAAGCTCTTCACATGGATATGTACTATCCTCCTGCAATAAATCTAGTTTGGTCACATTGGAAAAGCGATTCATACTGTTTGGGGTGGGCCGGATCCGAATATCCGGCCTTTTCAGGATATCCAGATCCGTCGGATCCGTGATTTTACTAACCGGATCCGGATCTGTGGCACCCGGATATCCGACTTTCGGGTATCCTTTCAAAAATTAACATATCCGCGGATATCCGGATCCGTCAAAATATTAAAAATAAATTAAAAAATATTAAATTAATTAAAAAAACTATTTTTTTTTGTAAAATTATTATAAATTTATTAAAAAATAAATAAAATATAACGAAAATAATTTTAATTTTTTATGTTTAATTTAAAAAAAATTAAAAAAATAAAAATAAAAAAATATTTTAAATATATTTTAATAGCCCGGATCCGGATATCCGGACTTGAAAATTAGGATATCCGGATCCGGATCTGTTTTTGACGGATCCTTGATTTTATTATCCGGATCCGAATCCGGCCCCCCCGGATATCCGGATTTTCGGAGCGGATCCGGAGCGGATCCGGATCGGATCTCGGATCCCGGATAATAATTCCACCCCTACATACTGTATAGGTAAAAAAGAGAAATTGTCATGATTAGTACTGCAAAACACCAAAAAAAGAAAGAATCGGCTCAAATTTGAATTTCGTGGGGTAAAATTATCTTAGAAGACAAAAGAAAAGACAAGAAGTGAGAATATTGATAATATTAATATTAGAAAAATACAGTATGAGAAATAATATTCAAAACGAAAAGAAGAGACAAAGATTATATACAATAATGCATCATTCTTATTTTTCATCTGTCACAAGTGATGCCTACATTTGCATTCCTCTTCTGCTCCCACCACAATCATTAGTTTCTATTGTAGGTCCCCCATTAACCATACTTAACCGGTTCAATTCGTCTAGCTAATTATCCGGTTTTAATTATTCCTTAAACTAAACATTTTGAAACGATATAGCAACCACGGATTTGTCTATCTGCAATCTGCCAATACCAGCTACTTGGAACGTATTTGATATCTTAACCAGAATGCTTAGTCATTACCCTAGTCGAACTTAAGCTGCTAGAATGAATCCAGCTACCCAGAGCCGTGGCCAGGGTTATAAAGGCAAGAGGCGATGTTTAAAATTTGCGGTTCAATAAAATAATGCACTTCCAATAAATAAATAAGTAGAGTAAAAAAAATAAATCATTAATTATAAAATATATTTTTCTGTTTTCATATAAAATTGCTAACAAATTTTTTTTAATAACATTTATTTAATATTTTGGATAAGATAATTAAACTACTCAATCTTCTTTGTAATATACTCAAAAATATAATCTTACTAGAATTGACTCGCGCTACGCGCGAGTAGCTTTCTACAATTTTATTACATTTCAAGACATATAGTTTGATTTATCTAATAATTTAATAATTATATATAACAAAACCAATCAATGTTTTAAAAATAAAAAATAGTGATTGGTTTGAAATGAATTAGTGTTTTTCTCTTATCTATATGATATTGCATGAATATAAAAATTAGACATTATTGATTACTATTTAAAAAGGTATATCATTGTTTAAAACTTTGTTAGTTGCATATATAAAATTGATATTTTCATATATTTTATTTACAAATTATAGTACTTTAATGTACAAATATTCTACTCCATCTGTTTCTTATTATAAGATGTTTTAGAAATTTTTTTTTTGTTTCACAATATAAGATGTTTTCATATTTCTATGTATTTTTTACTTTATTGAAAACTGTGTAACCAATAACATTATGCAGTATTTTTTTTAATTGGTTGAATTGTTTGTATTTAATAATTTTTTTGATAGAAAAGTTTTCCCTTAAACTTTGTACTTTAACCCAAAACATCCTATAATAAGAAACAGAGGGAGTATTATTTTAAAATAAATCATTTTATTTTCTATTTATCATATAACAATACACTTTTTACGTACGTAAATTTAAGTTTCATTATTCTTTAAGTTTTTAGATATTTTTTACTCTGACTTTTGATTAGTAATATTACTAATATGAAACTACTTATTGAATAAAAAACTTAGTGATTTAAAATTAAAAATACAATGTATTTGTAAAGTTAAAAATATGAGTTTGTTTTTCATACACCGACTTAGTAATTTAATTTTCCATTGTTTTCAAGATATTCTTACATGATATATGTTATATTTACATATGAATTTTGCTCTTTCGCGTGAAATGTATTTAGATTTCTCATGTATGTTCTCATGTTCTTATAGTTACATTCTATTTTTGGGTTAAAAAGAAAATCACAAAAAAAATCTTTAACTTTTTAAGCTTATAATATTTTTGGGGCAAATATTTCTAATTTGAGTACTGATATATTAGTATTTTGGTCTCTTTTACGTATTGCTTCTTTAGTCTTTTTGGTTCTTTCTAGTTCCTTTTGTGTCTTTTCAGGTTCTAGGAGGCCTTCAAGCATGGATTGGAGTCAGTGGCGGTCATTGGAGCTAAATGGACGAATCTGGAGAAAAGATGGTGATTTTCATAATCGAGCACCTGCTCACCCGAAGAATCAAAGAAGCCGTAACTCTCTGGAAAGCGGACCGACCGGTCCACGTGAGGAGACCGACCGATCCACGCTCAAAGATCGTAACCACCTGAAGACAGACCGACCGGTCTGGATTCAGACCGACCGGTCCCATGCCTGATCCGATTTTAACCTATTTTTCTCTATAAATAAGAGGTAGCCACCTCTGAAAACAGGGTTCTGAAACATTTTTCTAAAACAGTTCTTTTTACGTTTTCTTGGAGATTTGCTGGGTTCCTCAACCCTTGAAACTATTCCTCATTGATTCCTTTTGGATTTGCTTGTAACAATTGGAGGATAAATTCACAACACCCATTGAGAAGAATTCTAATTCCTTATCTTTTCCATTTATCATTATGAATTCTATCTCGTTGATTGCTGCGATTTCATTCTCTATGTTCGAGTAGTCCTCTAGCTAGATTGAGGGATTTCAATGGTGATTTAGGATTGATTAGTGACTGAGCCAAATAGGATAGATTATCATTCATCTTCATCAATTGGGATTCATAACGCTTAGGTTAGCCTGTACACCTAATCTCTGATTTCAAGTTGAACTTATTCACGAAAGTGCTCTAGGTTGCTAGATAACCCATTGGTGAGCAATTGGGGTGTAACCAACGACAGTTGATTGTTACCATCAATTGTGAACAATTCGAACCAATTCATTATTGCTTGTCTTCATCACTGGATCCAAACGACAGTTTAGGCATTTAGGATGTTAGATAAAGATATTGATGCATCACGACAGTGAGGCAATATTACATTCTTGTTTGAGTTCTAGACCGCACTTAAATTGAATCCTGAATAGATGCTCAGTCCTCAATTCGAAATCACCGGCGAATGACCTTGATCTAGTGCCTTTCTTTATTGAGTCTCATATCGTTTAATTTGCTGTTCCGTTTCTTGTTTCACTACAATTCACCAACTCATACTTTATCTTAGCTTTAAATTAAAATCTCGTAATTTCATAGTGTAACCTTGGTCCCTGTGGATTCGATACCCCTTATACTACTGCAACTGTCTGTGCACTTGCGGATATTATTTTGGGTTAAAACTTTTACACACCAAGTACCCATTAATTTCTCTTGTTCTCTTTTGCCCTTTAATTATGTATAATTGCAATAATTATTTTAACTATATCTGAATTTAATTTATTTTCTCTTTATAAAATGTAACACTTATCAACCTATATTTTGCTTTATAAATTGGTTATAAAAATTGCTATACAACTTTACTTAATTAAATATTTATATTATAATATATAGTATTACCATATTTTTAAAATAAAGAATGTGAAATATTCAGATTTTAAAATTTTATCACGTATTGTACCCAAAATATTTCAGTTAAGATGCTAATTACACTTTATATCAAAAAACAAATTCAGTTGCTTAATAGCATGGAGATTTCTCCTCCACTTATAATTGTATTTAAAATTTCTTAGTTGATAAAATAAAATCACAAAACATTACGTTCTTAATTATTTAAACTTATATTATATTTTTGTAAATAATTTTAATATTTTCTTAGAAAAACGATACTTTCTCTTCTTATTTTTACTTTTGTTATGTATAATTACCCTTATTGTTTTAAGGATACTTTCAAATTTTTTTGGATTTAGATGTAGCAAATTATGTTTTTGCGATATGATTTAATTGTAGATCAAGTTGTTTGTAAATTGTTATGACTCTTTTGATATTTAAAATTTTTTTATAATATTTGCAAATATAATTTAACCTAACTGAATATAAAATGTAAAATATGTTAAATATAACAAAATTTATAAAACATGTTATTAATCTAGTAACTATATATAGATATCTATATATATTGGCATAACATGATGACTTTTCAAATTCTTTTTCTTATGTTAAAACTACATGCATAATTGTTAATTAATTTATAAATAAAATTTAAAATTACAAAAAAGAAATAGAATATGTGATGTGGATGATGAGGTGGCTTAAGGAGAAGAGATCAAAGCTAACTATATATATATAGATAACTTTAACCTCGAATAATTTATTTTACCATATGCAATTAAAATTAAAATTATCAACAATAACTGATTATGATTTTAGTTCATAATATGATTAGGAAATTAAGATTGATAATCAACCTTAAATGCATTTTTTTTAAAAAGGCTTCATGTCTCTGTTAAACTAAAAAGATATATTTTTACATAATGGACATAATATTGCTACTTACACTAAAACAAAAATTAAAGGCCTCTAATTTTTAATAAATAAAAAACGGCCACAGGCCAAGGTTTCTTTTTTGGATACATAGCCACGGGCCTGCAGCTACCCGAGTTCATCTATCCACGAGTATTGGTTGTAGCATTTTTGGTTGAACGGTTTTAACTTGCTGATCGGGGATATTACATTAATTAGTCTTTTGTTTGTTATGTGCTCTTCTTTATTAGTTCATTGACATTAAGAAGAAAAAACCAGTAAAAATTTGATTTGTTTTATAATCGATTGATTCTATTTAATTAGTATGCGTTGACAAAAAAATCAGTTTATTGAGTTGTTTTCAACAATCATCTAATCTAAAGATTCAAATGATTTATTTAGTCCAAACAGGATATATATATAGTTCGTGTTAAAACTTTTTCATTACATTTACAATAACATGATGAAAAAATAATAAATGAAAAAGTTCAATTTTCTTTGTAGATTGATGTTGGATTAAACTTATTTGATTCCGAAGACTAAGATTCAAGAGAGTCGTTTGCTTTGTGAAGAAAATAGAATAAATTCATTAGTTAGTCCTCTTCATCACATGTACAACAATGATGAATGTGACATTCACATGGAGATGGATATTGATATGTATACGACCACAAAACCACTATATATATAGATTCTCTTTATATAGAGTCCATTCGATCACACCTCATATTCATTTGCCTCACTATAACCAAACAAAAGAAGACCATGTTATTGAAAACAACTCTACTCTATATACACATACATCATTTAACAAATTTTTTTTTTTTTTTTTTTTGAAACTTAATTTAACAAATTTAAAATAAAAATACGCACCATATTATTATTCTATATAAAATCCGTATCCTCCTATCCATTCTTCATATTCTGCCAACTTTTCACCATGTGCCATCGTCTCTCCTTTGGTCCATCTCAATTTCAGACGTTGGCCAACAACATTTTTCGTTGGTCCATTCACCAAATTTCATTATCTTTACACACACACATATACATCACTAATAATAATAATAATTAATTATTACTATGGGAGTATTGCATATTATTACTTCGTAAACATATATACTGTCAGAAGAAAAGTATTTTTTTATAAATTTGTTATAATTCACTTCATAAGTTTACAATTACGTGATATGATTTTTATCAAAAAAAATAATTTATTTGATATGTGAAACATTTTCTTCTACTTATTTCGTATCAGGTGTATGCAAGGACTATTGTAATGCCCCGACCGCCCTATCCATGAGCTCCACATCCACTCTCGGTCCGTGGACCCATACTCCCCAACGGTCGCTGCGTTAGTCTCGGAAGCTCGGAAGTCATGTTTACTGACCCTGCAATATTTTTCCGTGTTTTGACCTCACTCACACGGTATCGGAAATGACTTCCCAATAGGTCACCCATCCTGAAATTACTCCAGCTCAAGCACGCTTAACTCTGGAGTTCTCTCAAGACATGTGACCGAAAAGATTAAGTGCACTTTGGTGATATAGGTAGTCAAATCAATTCTTTTAAGCCTCTCCGCATATACCACATATGCCCTGAAACCGGGGTGTCACAATCACCCCCACTAACAGATCGCAACGTCCTCGTTGCGCATACCAAGATCGTTACCCATGTCAGGGTTCGCTCTGATACCACTTGTAACGTCCCGACCGCCCTATCCATGGGCTCCACGTCCACTCTCGGCCCGTGGGCCCACACTCTCTGACGGTCGGTGCGTTAGTCCGAAAGGCTCGGAAGTCATGTTTACTGACCCTGCAAATCACCACGCGATCTTTTTCGTGTTTTGACCTCACTCACACGGTACTGGAAATGACTTCCCAGTAGGTCACCCATCCTGAAATTACTCTAGCTCAAACACGCTTAACTCTGGAGTTATCTCAAGACATGTGACCGAAAAAATAAGTGCACTTTGGTGATATAGGTAGTCAAATCAATTTTTTTAAGCCTCTCCGCATATACCATATATGCCCTGAAACCGGGGTGTTATTATTTATAAACCCATCAACACATAAATTAATAAACCGAATTAAGAAGAAACCAGTCTATAGTAAATTTACGTAAGATCGAATACTAAGAAATTTCATTGTACGGTCTGGTTAAAACTCAAAACACACTTCCAACTACTTTACCTCAAACTAGTTTGCATTTCTTTTGCTTTTATTTCTCAGCCACCTAAAGTGAGTATTAAGTCGTTTTCTGTCATTTTTTGTATATATTTTTATGATCATAATTTCAACATTTCATTTGATTTGAACATTATTATATGTGGTGAAATTGCATGTGGTTATTAACAACCCATTAAAGATCATGTCTCCACCTTTCCAAAATCTGTGATGATTTTTTTCAACTCATAAATAGTGTGTACCACCAGTAATACTACTGTCACTTGAAAACTATAATTATTACTAAACACTCTTTTTTACAACTTTTACACAAAGAAATTAATGAAAACACAAGTACATTTCTAACACCAATAATTCCAACTTTTCATTGGTGACTATCATTAAGAAATTGATTGATTAAATCAATTCTTATTATATATATGTTAAAAAAAAATTCAAAGAAATTGAACTCAAACACATTTAAAAGAAAGAAGGACCATATTTCAAAAAAAAAAATTACTAAGTGGCAGAAAATGCCAAATGAGTTTGATTCTATAAATGGATTACACCCAAGAAAAAAAAATGCTATACTGTAAGATTTTCAAAATACAGGGTAAGCAGTCAATTTGAATAGCAACCTCATTTTATATTCTAGATTTTCAAAATACAGGGCAAGCAGTCATACACATCTCTATATTCTAGTTTTAAAAATTTTATATTATAATTTTAAAAAGACACGATAAAAAAAAATTTGAAAAAAAAGACAAGGTACTAAAATCATTCTTTTTATAGGTGCTGCCTGATTGCTTCATTCTCCCTCCTATCAGCTCTTAGGCTTTTTTTTTGCTCTTTCAAAAAAAAAATAGAGAAACATTTCGTTTCTATGGCTTTGCGTGGAGATGAACCTGAGTTTATGAACCTAAGAGAATGGGATCGAAGAGCTCGATTAATCCGCGAAAAGCCGACTTCTAGAAGGTTCTCTGCTTCATACATTGGTAGCTTCCGAGAAGACCATCACAAGTCTTCTTATAGAACAAACTTCAACAATAACAACATCTCTAGTACTGCCTCTTCTCCTGGCTATACTCTCAAAGGTAATAAAAACTTCACATTATCTCTCTCTCTCTCTCTTAATCTTTATAAGTTTACAAATAATTTCTTCTAAAAATGTTTTGAAATTTCAAATTTTTATAACAGAAGAAATTGACCCATCAACATATTCCTTCACTAATGCACTCAAGGGTAAGTTTTTAGCTTTTCTCTATTAGAATCTCAAAACTTTAAAAACCCTTCTTAATTTTGTGTTGTGTTTTTTTTCTTTTTGGTAGCGTTACAAGCAAAGACAATGTATAATACTAGGGATTGGTTAACACAAGAAGGGTTTGCGTTGAATTCTAAGTGGAACGAAGCAGAGAAATATATTTGTAATCCATTGTCTGGACAAGTTCCAATGGAGTGTTTGTCTTATAAAACATTAAGTGCAAGATCTTTCAGAAACTTAAGCACCATGTCTGCTCCACTTCAATTCCCTAATCCATTGGGTCAAAACAAATCCAGTAACAATAATCCTAGTGTTAGAGTCATTCACGAGGATCTTTACGCTCCAGATCCTGTCCTCGTTCAAGGTCATTGATTTAAAATATGTCTCCCTTCTTTTTTTTTTCGTTAAACTGATTGTTTTCTTCTTATCAATTGAGTTTTTCTGAGAATGGAAATTTTGGGGTGTTTTTTGAGTAGAGAAGATAGTTGTGGGGCTGAAACGAGAGGTGGGTATACAGAGTACGTCGGTGGATAATAGCTCCGGTAGCCCAAGTCCGGCGAAGACGCCTCCGATCATGGAACGGTCGATGAAAAGGCACGTGGAAGATAATGATTCGTCGGTGGATTTCAATGTCAAATTGGAAGGTCAACAAGAGGTATGTATATATTTTTCATATATAACGGTCTTGAGCAATTTTTCCAATAATTCTTGATTTACTTATTAATGAACTAATTATCCAATTTACCAAAAAACTTAGGATGGGTGAAAAAAACATATATATGACAATTCTTGAGTTTGCCATATATTTGCTATTTACAAAGAAACACAAATATAATGGTTTCAAACCAAAAATTTTTAAATTTAACATAAAGAGTATTAAAATATACTATTTTATCACTCAAAATTACTTGAACTTAATTTATTTGAATTTTATTTCAGATCAAAAATTGCGCCGAAAACAAAATTGAGTTCTTATTATTGTAAAAAGAAATAGCTAAAAAACTAATTAATCGAAAACTAAAATAAATTCTAATAACTTGGTGAAGCTATATATATTTGACCCACACAAAAAAAAAAATCACAATTTCCAAAACTATTCTAAAATACATCATTCGCTAGCATGAGGTCCATGAGAAGGTACGGAAATTAATAATTGAATAAAATTTTGACTTTCTTTATGACTTTCTTTCGTGCATCAATAATGACTTTCTTTCGTAAGATAAGAAAAACACCAAGCAAATGATGCTACAAATGTTTTCAATCATAGAAAAAGACAATAATAAAACTCTTCAACTTTTATATATACGTGCATGTTCCAGGTTTCATTTTAAGATTAAGATTCTTTCACTATATAATGAAACATAGTACACATGACATGACCGTATATACGTGAGGGAATCAATCATAGAAACTCAAAAGCGTATAATCATATGCTATAATAATTTCATGAAAAATCTATCGTTCGACCCCATTTCAAGATTTTGTCTCCAACTCACGTGTCTAGCATCTATGTTCTCTCTCTATATGTTTTCCCCCCATCTATATGCTATATACTTTATACATCTATATAGATGTACCTATACATTTATAGTTCACTCTAATGATTAATAACTCGTACGTGTACTGTAACATGGTATAAATGTTTGTGTAACTCGTTAAGCCATGCTATTGTTATTAAGACAAAAAAAAAAAGACTCATTTTGTTCCAAGTTGATTAGTTCTGAGAAGGTTGCTTCCTTTCGTATTGTGCGGTTATACTTATGGAAATATAATTTACGCTTTTATAACTATTACCAATTGCTTGTTGTCCAAATAACCAAAACTTTTGAAATGTAAAAAAACATTGTGAAATTAGATGTTGAGTTGGTTGAGTTGATTACCGTTGCTTACATTGCGTCAATACCTCATTTTAGGTTCTTCTATTGAGATTAGTAGTCTAGTTCTTCTCAAGATTTTGTGTTAATGATAATGATTTGGGTTTTGAAGGATGTGAAACTAGAAGAGAAAGAGGAAGAAGAAGAGAAGCAAGAGATGAGTCAAGAAGAAGAAGATGAGAAGGAAGAGATGAGTGAAGAAGATGAAGAAGTAGAAGAGAAGATGAAGAAGAAGAGAGGAAGTGGATGCTTCTCATGGGTAAAATCAAGACAAAGAAAAGCAAGAAAATCAAAGTACATCTTCCCTATTTGTGTTCCCCATCTTGTCAAAGGTTGTTGAAAAAAAACCTTTAAACCCCTCCAAAAAAGCTAAGAGTTAAAAAAGTTTGCAAAATTCTCCCTTTTCTTCTCATTTTGTCTTCTCTTTTACTATTTAGCCTCTATAATAAAGACCCAAAAAGATTCATAATGAGATTATATATATTAGTCTCTTCATATAGATTCATCATTCATGGGAGGGTAAAAAGTTTAACCATTATTTTGCTCCCTTTTCTCTATAACAAATGTTTCCCTCTATAGTGTCTCTTGTGTTTTAGGCTTTCTTCTTTTATGGTTCTTCTGTCTCCTCCTGATCATCAAACTTCCATTCCACAATAGCAAGAGTGTGTCGGCCGCCACAAGCAACAAACTTAGCAGTCCATTTTCCATCTTCTTCTTCATCAGCGTAGTTAAACTGTCCTTCTGGTGGCAGAATGTTTATAGGGAGCTCTAATGGTTGTCCCGTCGTCACTTTTCTTCCATACCCAAGTCTACCGTGGTCTCCCCGACCAAACTGATCACAAGAATTTATATAAACGAGAGGTTCGGAGATCGATTTTTGGTTTATAAACCCACCAGTGTAATATTTTCTTTAAGAGTACTTACCGAGAAGATCCTACCGTCTCTTGTCAAAGCGACTGAATGAGTTCCACCACAAGAGACCTGAGAAGAAAGATCGATAAGAGCTTTCACAAGTTATGAGAAGAGTAGAGAAGAAACTGGTGGTTTTACTCTTTACCTGAATGATGTCTTTTCCTGCCAGGAGATTAACTTTCTGTGGAACCATTTTGCTGCTCTTGTCATTGTCACCAAACCCGAGCCTTCCGTGTTCTCCTCTTCCCCAACCGTACACCTAATTTTGGATATGACCAAGTCACAACAATTACAGTTAAGATCCAGCAGAAGATGAAATAAAAAGTGAGACTTAAGAATTACAGGAGACTGTATGAGTTCCAATACCTCTCCCTCATCAGTTAAAGCCGTTGAATGCCACCCACCCGCAGCAATATCAACCTACGAAAGAGGGAAGAAAACTGGCTAAAAGCTTTATCTCAGAGTTTAAGGTATTGAAAGGATGAAGAATGTGTAAACAAGCATACCAAAGTGAGATCATCGAGGCCTTGGACAGGAATAGGCTGAGATCTCGGTTGGGTATCCCCAGTTCCAAGTTGTCCATATTCATTATTACCCCAAGCCCACAAAGTCCCATCTTCTTTCAGAGCCAAATTATGAAACGCTCCAACAGCAATCACACTAACTTTTTCAAGACCTTGAACTCTAACAGGCACAGATATCTGTTTTCTGTGATTGAACAAAATACAGGAAACCTCAAATTTAGTAACAGCAGAGACAAGATAATGCAATTGCTGATCGATAAATGAAAGGAAAATTTGTTTAGTACATGTCACCCGGAGGCCACGGTTGACCCCAAGTCCATACATGACCTTCACGCGTCAGAACTACAGAGTGAGTACCCCCTGCTGCTACCTGTTATTTAATCATAGATACACGATAACTAATGGTTTTCAACGGAAAAAAAAAAGCACCAAATATTGAGGTATATGCAGAGAGTTTAAACTGAGAAAAGTACCTGTCGAACTGTCAGTTTTGGGGCACAACGCTGAGGGATTACGATGTCTCTCCTCACAGGTCTGCCTGTCTCATCTTTGGAAGGCTCTTCACCACACTGTCCATATTCGTTTCCCCCTAAGCGGTTCCAAAACAAAATGGCTCACTTTTAAGATATTTAAGGTCACTACCAAATAGATAGAAGCCGAGGGAAAAAGAACACATACCCCAAGCATAAGCTCGGCCTTGATCATCTACAGCTAAACAATGCCAACCACCAATAGCTGCCTATGATCCATCGCAGAAACCGACAACTCAGAGTAAACCACAGCGATAGAATAAAATATGAAAGTAGTTTATAATAGAATGATTATTCCACCTGAACAATCTTGGCATTGGCAAGAGACTTGACTTGACTAGGGATGCTTTCTGTTTTAGTCTCTGGTGGGTGTCCTAATGTACCCCTTTGATTCCAACCCCATGTAAACAGCTAACAACACATTTCAAGATTCCAAAAACATAAGTTCCATTTACAAAAAAAATGTCTTCTCAATCAGATACAGCTAAAAAGCTTAACTTAGGATCAAAATCAATAATCTTTCAGAACTTGCCAGGCAAAATAAGATCAATTTCTCTACAAGTAGGTGACACAAGAGTCCAAACTTTAATTGATATTTGTGGGGAAAAAAAAAACAGAAAAGGGCTAACTTTAAACCCTCCTTCAAATCTCAAAAACCCTCTCTATGTGTAAGTGATTACCTTGCCATCATCGCAAATGGCGAGGGAATTGCGGCTACCTCCGACGACGGAGCGAACAGTAAAAGGGTCAAGAGACTCGATAACGGAAGCCCATTCCTTGTCCTCATCGTTGCCAACTCCTAATTGCCCGTCTTCTCCAGAGCCCCTGAACGAAACAAATTAAAAAAAAAGTCAGAAACAGCAATGGAGAAAAACAGACAAGTGAAAAGAAAGAGAATGGACCAAGCTATGACGGAAGTAGCTGAAGCCATTGGAGACGAAGGTAAAGAAAGAAACAAACAATGAGAAAGAGAGAGAGAAAGCAGCGCACTAGGTGGTTTTTTTTTTTTTTTTTTTTTTTGTCGGGTTTCAATTCGAGGGATGTGTGTTTGTGTGTGTCATTAGGTAAATTCATTTTTTTATTTGGAACCAATTAATTGTTACCAGCCATGTAAATCAAATCTTATAATAATCCAACTTTACGAATATTGTAAACAAAATTATGGGAGAGATAAATTTTCCTTAGACCGGACCATGTAATGCAATGCACTCTTAACAGTGAAACCCGTGACGAAAAACACAAAGTAGAAAAAGGTGAGAAGCAAACAAGAGTTTTTTCCATGGATAGAATCAAATCCTGCGGCTTGCTACTAGTACTACTACAAACCAATGTTTAAAGGAAATTACAAGATTTGTTTGTTTGTTCTTCATGTGAAAAAAACACTGAACCAAACCATACATCATTTTGTAAATCATTCCATGGACCATGATTCATGGTTGCTAGGCTTGTTCCTCACCTTTCTCCACCTCTTTCTCTTTCGAGGCTTCCTTGATATCATCAGCTTCGTCCTAGAGATAAGACACAAGTGTTATGCAAACATCAACAACAGCAATCTTAATTGCTTTCATGTAATCATTAATAGATCAACGAAAAACGAGGAGATAAAAGTACATTGAGGTCAGAAGTCCAGAGTGTGAGATTGTCGCGGAGAAGCTGCATGATCAAAGTACTGTCCTTGTATGATTCCTCTCCCAATGTGTCTAGCTCAGAGATTGCCTCATCAAAAGCCTACAATCATCATCACAACACAATCACATATTTGTAATTGAACAAAAAAAGTACTCAATCAAACTTAGACTCAAAAAGTGAAGCTTGTCCAAATTTCATCAGTATATGGGAACATCTACAGGCTCTACTTTCACAAATCTGCCCATCATTATAATTTACTACAATCCTATCGGTCAAACACGATAATACTACATCATATGGAAGTGTTAACAAGTTAACCACATAAACACGTTTCTGCCACAATATATATACAAGTGCACAGTAACAATTGACAAACAATAACCTATTAGGTACTATGTTTTATCAAGCAGAATCGACTAACAACAACCTATTAGGTGGCTAAGTTTTATCAAGCAGAATCATATACAATTACTTAACCAGGAAGCAAAAACAGACCTGCTTTGCAAGATTACAAGCGCGATCAGATGAATTGAGAATCTCATAGTAGAAAACAGAGAAGTTAAGAGCAAGTCCCAGTCTGATTGGGTGAGTGGGAGCCAAATCAGCAAGAGCAATATCCTACATAGAAGAGACAACACCAGAATCATGAGTCCAACATGATTTCTTAACCAACACTAAGAAACAAAATGCACCCAAAACGAGATTATATAACCTGAGCTGACTTGTACGCAACAAGAGTGCTCTCAGCAGCTTCTTTCCTCTCAGCTCCAGTCTTAAACTCAGCAAGGTAACGGAAATAATCCCCCTTCATTTTCAAGTAGAAAACTTTGGACTCAGCCAAAGACGCAGCAGGAACGAGGTGAGTCTCGAGAAGGTTCAAAATGCCATCGCAAATCTTGCTGAGCTCAGTTTCAATCTTGCCTCTGTATTCCTTAATAATCGAAACGTGATCGCTGTTTCCCCTGCTTTCTTCCTTCTGCTCAATGGAAGAAATGATTCTCCACGAAGCTCTTCTTGCGCCAATCACGTTCTTGTAAGCAACAGACAAGAGATTCCTCTCTTCAACGGTAAGCTCCTCGGTGTCAACGGTTTTCGCAACTTTCTCCATGAACTCAACCATTTCCTCGTAACGCTCAGCCTGCTCGGCTAACTTCGCCATGTACACATTCTCCACACGGGACGCATCAGAAGACATCTTCGCAATACTCGTTTAATAAACCTGTACCACAATACTCTATCAAAAACCAAAAGAACTAGTAACAATAGCACAAGTTTAAGAACCAAAAACCCTAGCGAAATCACCAGCATTATCTACTTAACCCAAACTCGTTAAAGACGATTGTTGCATCTAAGAGCAAAATTATCCCTATCAAATCGATATTCGCACCCAAAACACAGCCAGATCTACGCAGAGACGTATAAATCGGAAGAAACAACTTTGAATCGAACAGATCTTGAGGAAGCGAAGAATCAACATAATAACAGGAAGCGAAGAACACGAGAAGAAGAAAAACAACAAGAATCAACGATAAAGATAGAGAAGATTCGTATGAGGAAGAGAGAGGCCAGATTCGTACCTTGGGATTTTCGGATTAGGGATTTTGAAATTCGAAACGAAAGGAGGGGAGTGAGAAGAAAAGGGGGAGACGGATTTGTGCATTAAAATCGAAAGAGAGTAAAGAGGAGAGAGAGCTATAAGCCAATGGTGATAGGACACGTGGTAAATGTTGACCGTCTAATGAACTTCGTGTGGGTGTAATTAAATGAATTATAAAGTAATAGGGTCTGGTAGATAATAACAAAGTTTTGTATAAAAAAAAGATATAAATACAAGGGGTCAAAGTGTCAATAAAAGTTTAGTTATCCTCTAGTAATTTACGGATTCAGCCTTTGCCCTGAAACCTCTACACTCTTTTTACCCGCTTGATCGATTTGATCGGAGAAGGCCGGAAAAGCTCGAAGGTCCGTCAATGGGAGGGAGCTATGTTGAGCAAGCTCGTGAGAATCACGTCAAGAAGAAGGTCGAAGAAGGTAATTAAATCAACAATGTCGCGACTTCTTCATCATTTCTATGTTATAAACCCTAAACCCCAAATCGATACTCTTTAAGCCTGGTTTATCATCAAAGACGTAGATTCGTCTTGATCTCCCAAATCCTTAGTTTGAATTTCGAAAATTTATACATTTTTCTGCATCTGAGCTGTGTTGAATTTGCTTCTATGAATTGAGCTTGAGATTTGTTCAAGTTTAATGGTAGTGATGGTTTTGATTGATTTGTGTAATTGTTAATAGCACTGCGTAGCAAGATGAAGGCAAAAGCATTGAACGAATGTGATCAGTACGTTTCGAAATACGCGGAATGCGCAACGGGAAGAACGTTTTCTGTGGTATGGACATGTCGTAAGCAAGCTAAAGAGCTCAACACATGCCTCCATGAATTGTAAGCTCCACTTCTTATTGCTCTTTCGATTAAAGATGTCATCTATGTTGAGATTTACTTAGCTTTAAGGGGTACAAAGCATCGGATTTTTGCGTCTTTTCTTAATACACTTCGCCTGTGTCATGAATTAGCATTGCTCAGGTATCTCTAAGAGGAAATGAACTAATGAAAGGAGATGATTCTATGTTACTGTCAAAACTATAGTCTAATGGCTTCTTGATAGCGTAACATGGTTCAATACTGGGTGTGTTCCTGGTCCTCCTAAATGCATTCTACTTTTGAAATCTTCAACTTTAAGGGAGGGTTTAATGTTTGTCTAATCATGAAAAGTTTCTTGGTTCTGCAGCACCAATGACAGTGTTTTGGAGGAAATGAAGCGACAGTACATGCTTCAAGAAGAGGGTAAAGTCTCTGCGTCGGCTATATAAATCTTGTTATGTTGTTTCTTGTTATTTATGGACAAATAGATAATTTTATATCTAAACTATATGGCCTCTCTTCAATAAGAATTTGTTCACGAAAAGAAAAGTAATAGAATTGTATTTCTGGTTTGTTCTCGGTTTGCAAAAATAACACTAAATCTAGAGATCAGATTCGAGATGTTTCTCATAACCAAAAACATAAGTTTCACCCAACAACTATCAGAAAGCAAACAAAAATCGGACGACTTCAAACAGTAGGCTTCCTCATATTTCTTCCTGCACGAATTACTTCGTCCACCAAAAGCAACTGCGATGCAATTACCGGCCTGCAGTAAAGTAAATAGCCGTTGTTAGAGTGGCTTGAACCAAAACCTGCAACTTATTTAATATTGGCTTTTTGGTTCCAAGATTACCCTGAATTGATAAGTTGGCGTTTCACCGAGTAATTGTCAAATATACCAGTGAGCTGCGGGTCAATAGGTTCACCGTCCTGAAGGTTCAGCCCCACGACGTTGCCTTTGTCATGCTCGCTCTGCATAAGCGCATTACAATGACCTCCTTCATGTTCGTTCTTTACACAATTGTTTCGGTTTGCGGAAGAGCACAAGAGAGAGGAATGCATACCGTAAGAGAGATGATCACGTCTTGGGTGTCAAGACCTGCGTTTTCTGCAAGTGTCTTAGGCACCATGAGAAGTGCATTAGCAAAAGCTTCAACGCCAAGTTGGGCACGCTGCAACGTTAATGATAGTATTAGTGATCTTAAAATATTCAAGGTGCAATTAATAATGCTACGAAAACGAGAGTATGTGTGATGATATTTATTTACCCCTTGAACGGTTTTCTTCACTTCATTGAGTAAGTGTTGTCTTGCTGCAACTTCAAACGCTCCTGCTCCCTAGATTAAGATGCAACCACATAAACATAACGCGGAAAATAGGTGTCTATATGCTTACTTTACCATGGTTTTAATCATGAAACAATCTCTTTGACATTATAGATAAACAGAAAGTAAAGTTCACAAAAATACTTCTAGAGATAGGTTGTATTTACCAACACAACACACTCATCTTCTATGGTGTTCTTGACCGATCTAAGACCATCACGAACAGCATCCTTAATTTGAGCAATGGTGTGGTCGTTCGGCCCTAGAAAACCAATTAATCATGAATGACCACCAAAGTGAATACAAAAATAAATGAACCTTCAAAACTTGATGAAGAGATAGAAGTTGGCCGAATATATACCTTTAATGAGGATGGTACATGAACAAGGATTCTTCACTTGCTCCACAAAGGTGTACTTTTCCTCCCCAAGAACATGCTCATAGACAAGTCCAGCCCATCCAAGAGACTCAGGGGTCAAGTCGTCAACAGAATTCACAGCTTCTCCACCACAGGCCAAAACTAAACGTTCCATGTTCCTCCTCTTTGCTCTTCTAAGGGCAATAATCTGGAGACAGCAGGAAAGGTAATTATATATTCAACATCTTCTACAATATAGATTAGATCAAAGGAAGTGAAAAACTCAGGAGAAGGCCCAAAACTAAAACCTATTTCTACCAATAGTTTCCATGGATAATTATGTATGGAAGGAACTACAATCTTTTTTCATTTCAATTGATTACCCAATCCGCTGTAGCATTTTTTTTAAGTATCGGCTATTTATAACATTAGTGTGGATGCAAGAAACTACATATATAGTATAGCTTACCCCTTCTCTGGCAAGAAGATCCAATGATGGTGGGTCAATACCCTTTTGATTTATGATAACAAAGCTGTTATCATTATCAGCACACACCTGCACAAGAAATAAAATATTTATTGTTATTTTTTACAGGATTTTGAAAATACAGCTGGGAGAAATGGTCTCAGTCCCACCTTGTTCTTCAGCTCAATAATTTTCTTAACTCTTTCATCAACAGATCGCCTCTCTGCAGTAACCATGGCTTCCCTCTGCTCCGCATTAGAGTAGAAAAACCCTGCATTAATTTCGCTGATAGATAAATAGAAATGTTAGTCTACATCACCAATAGCATTTAGGTTCTAATTTGTCTTCACTGAAGAGACCAAAGAATTATATTACGCACCTCTTCTCATACTCCAGCGACACATTGCAAGTTAGGACGTGGCAATTCTCTGCGCGTCGTTTCATATCAGGGTGTCTTGAACCATGATCTAGAACAAGCCCCTCAACCTAAATCAGGAATGAATCAATATGGCACATGCAACAGATCCAAAACTATGAAAATAATTAATCATAACCAAAAAAAAAAATATTTCATTCCATACAAGCAAGTAAATTTAATTTAAAATTTCAAAACTTTGAAAGCATTTTGAGCGAAGAATTTTAAGGTAAACCACCCACGTCAAAGACATACCAATCGTGTGTCAACATCGAATTTGTGGCGCATGTGCATTATCTCCACCATAAACAGATCAATACCTTCCTCAGGCTTTCGGATGCAGAGTACCTGGTATGTGTGGAAAGTAAATAATTAGAAGACAAACAAGCTTGAAAAAAAATATTCACGTGTAGATAAGTCCTCGTCTCTTAGGGAAAAAAAACGAAAGTGATATTCCATTAGAGATGGGTAAACTCACAGAATTAACGACAATGTCGGTCAGTTGATCAGCCAAGCTTTCGTACAACTACACAGGCCACAAGAGTAAACCAGCGTTAGAAAGCGAAAAAGAAGAACCAAACAAATGAAAAAAGAGACAAGTTAGAAAATGAGAAATACCTTTGTTCTGAGTGTCGTTCTCGCAACCATTTTAAGGATCTCTTTATCGGGTTCATCACCCATAACCACAGGGGTCTTGAAGTTCTCGATAAATTGAAGAGTAGCTTTCTTAGCAATCTCAAAACCATCAACTAGGACACGTGGATGCATTCCTGATACACATATACACCTTCATTAGGACCATTTCTCACTGCATTCCTGCTACCGCATTATACTGACACCACACACGAGTGGTAATTTTTGTAGATTCAATTCAAACAAAAACTTGACAAATCAAAGTCGCTGAAGACAAATTGTTGGTACACGTACAGATTGAGAACAATAAAAGATTCAAATCCAAAAGGCAAAAATCAAAAACAAGCATAAGGTACAACATAATTTCAGCTAAACATAGCGACTCACCTTCATCAATGCAGCGCTCGGACTGTTTCATAAGCTCACCAATGAAGATGACAGTGGAAGTAGTACCATCACCACTTATGTCATCCTGTGCAACAGCAGTCCTTGCAATCATAATGGCTGTTGGATTCTGAATTTGCTGCAACAATGAAGAAGTAACCGTATAAGCATCATCGAGAAACTTCTAAAAAAAAGCAATACCAGTAACCCTGATTAACACCATTCATTATCCGGCACTATCCTAAACGAACATTGATCATGAGAACAACACTAAAGCTTCCATTTTATCCAGCCTAATCCATCCCGGGCTACTCTATTCATTCAACCAAATCATACTTAGTCTCTCAAAACCAATTATCACTAAAAAGCAAATACAGAGCTCGTTTATTACAGATCCTATATTCCAATTATCATACTCACCATTTCCTTCAATAGAGTGTTCCCATCCTTGGTAAGCTTAATATCCCCAGAACCACCAACAAGCCTACATCGAGTGAGCAACAAATCGAAGAGTAAGGAACACGAAAGCAACATCTGGGAATGATGAACAGTATAGACAACATAGATCAGACGAATCAAAAAGAAGAGATATTACATCTTGATTGTTCCTTTAGGGCCGAGATTCGATTTGAGTACATCCTGCAAACCCTTGGCCGCGTTAATGGTCATATGAAGCGCCGCCGATTTGTTAAGAACCTCGGCATTAGGATTCAATACTCGTACAGACATTTTCGATAACTTTCGCGTTCGTAGAGATACAGCCCACGAAGCGAAGAATTTGACACTGAACTAGAGATAGAGAGATAGAGCTTTTTAGGGCTTTCTGGGTTTTGAAAATTTGATGATGCAAATGAGAGGAATGACAAACTTCTGAACGATATAGTAGAGACTCTATTTGATTTAGAGACTTTGGAATAAAATTACAAAATATAGCCTCGGTATCTTCTTTTTTGCACATGTTTACAATATTTACGTAATTTTCAAACAACTACAAAAATCATTTTTACAATATTCCCGTACAATCTTTGGTATAAAAAAATTTATTATTGTCATTGTTGGAAGTAAATTTCGTTTATCATATTTCAACAATTTAATTTGGGAGAGGTGGATTGAAACTATATATGAGTAACTTCATAATCACTAACCTTTTGGAAAAAATATATATCATTGACAATAAGTGTACCACGTAATTTTAATCTACCGTCAAACAATGTTTTTACCATTCAATAATAAATCAACGAGTTAAATCTACCATTCGAATACTAAGTTTATCACTAAAAAGCATATCTACCACCGTTCGTGTTTAGCTCTACCACTCATATTATAAATCTACAACTCGGAAACATCTCTACTACCAAATAAAAATAAATCTACGAAAAAATCCTACCGTTGATAATATTAAATCTACCGTCTTCACTTTAGTTTACCATTCCAGTTATAAGTCTACAATCATGAATCAAATCTACCATCACTAGAATGGTAAACTTTTTCAATTTTGATACTTATTTTCTTTGATTCTACATACATGTCAAAATATAGTAATGACAGTTTTGTAAATACATTTTTTAATCATCAAATGAAATAATGGTAAAACATGTACATAAAAATATTTTAGTAATTATGAAAGATTGGAAATATAAAAATACAACTTTTCAAAATTGTTCTAGGAAACATCCCTTTAGTTTTTGAGTTTTAGAATAATAACGCTAGTTATAAGTAGATAGGTTGAGTTAGTATAGGATTTAT
Source organism: Draba incana (assembly GCA_963576765.1). Classification (NCBI taxonomy): domain Eukaryota; kingdom Viridiplantae; phylum Streptophyta; class Magnoliopsida; order Brassicales; family Brassicaceae; genus Draba; species Draba incana. The sequence continues at coordinate 11,708,991 of OY755205.1, forward strand.
GAGTACTATGAATTTATATGATTAAACTATCGTATAATGTGGTGTGACTAGAATTGTAAGAAGGCAACAAAAAGGGTAAAAACGCATCTTTTGGAAGAGAGATGTGAATAATTAGACATAACTAGATTTAAAGGGTGAAAACGTATCCATTTCCATTTGTTTTTGTTGTATTTTATTTTTATCACTCGTAATTCGTACCGAACATTCCATATGAATTACGAAATAAGCTCCGTCATAAAAGTAAGAAGAAGAAGAAGAAGAAGAATAAAAACCACATTCTTTTGTGCATTTTTGGCCTTTTGGGAGTCTTGGAGACTTGGACCATACATTTTTGGCCTTTTGGGAGTCAACTCGTTTTTTTGACCCGATTCCAAAATGTTTTCGTGTGAATTTACATAAACCCAAGCTTGGTGGATAAACATCTATGTCTTGATTCAGTTTACACTCCCCAATATCTACATGTATTAACTATATAAACAAAAGAAAGATAGCTAACAAGATTATTAGTAAAAATTGATTGTGAGCTTTTGAGTATAGGAGTTTGCATGATTTACCTTTATTATTAGAAAAAAGTGTCATGAAGTAGTGTATGTGTCTCTGTCACGAAGGAAAAGTTATCAAAGTCAACTATAAGGAAAACTATTGAAGTGCTAGGAAACAAAAGGTAGATTCTAACTCTTTTCTCACAAATATTAGAATCATATAGGGTGTGAATGGTAATACGTGGAAGAAATGAGAAGAAATTAATTGAGAAGAAAAGAAAAACCAGAGAAATTATAGAATTGAGAAGAAAATGAATTCCACTTGCAAATTGTGGTAGACCATTTTCTTCTGTTTTCAGTATATATTTTTTTCTTACTTCTTTTCTTTTCTTTTCTACTTGACTAGTGAAAAAGTAAGTCTTTTTAGTATATTTTTTTCTTTTCTTTTTATTTCTACTATAGATGTTTAACAAGTCATACCCATAGTTAAATAAAAAATTCCCTAAATCGTAAACAGCAAAAACATATTCAAACATGCATTGATTACATAATTTTATAATACAAGTCCATCAATCATAACACAAACCAAAAGCTTATATATCTCACAACTACATGATTTAATAATCCATGAAGACTCGTACTAATTTATACTAATCCCACCCATTTAATAACAACTTACATTTATCAATGTCTTAAAATACTATTCCATACATAAAATAAGGTCATAAATGAATTATTATGGGTTTATGAAGTTTTGAAGACGACACATCATGTCGTGGATTCGATCACGTGACACCGAAGAGTTGTCAAGAATATGAAAAGCGTGACCAACTCCTCCATGAATAATTCCTTCAACTTTCTTCCCATGACTTCTCATCACTCTACACATCTCCAAGTTCCTATCTTTCAACACATCAAACTCCGCCACAAACACCATTGTCGCCGGTAACTTCGCTTCTCGGAGATAACCCCCCGCGTTGACCAAAGGGTTACACCAAGGATGGTCCCTACTCGCGCCACGTGGCAGAGCAAGACGCCAGTACGTGTCCGAAGCAGACAAAGTTAAAGCCGACGACTTGGAGTTTTGTTGCTGTTGTTTCTCCGAGGTGGTTCTTGATTCGCCACCGAAGAAAGAGTGGATTAGAATAACACCCTTGAGGTTCAAAGTATTCACGGATTTGCCACTAACGTTGGTCGTGATTCTAACGGCGACTTGGTAAGCTATGTTGGCTCCGGCGCTATCTCCGGCCAAGAAAACGTTTGAGAGATTACATTTACTAAGCCAAGTACATCCTCCGTTAAATTTTTGCTTGACTAGCCACGACACGACGTTAACGCCGTCATCGTAAGCCGCCGGGAGACAGTGTTCAGGGGCTAAACGGTAATTTACCGAAACGACGACGCAGCGTGCTTTAACGGCGAGGTCAGTCAAGAAGTCGTGGTAACAACTCCAAGCGGCGGAGCCAACGCAGAAGCCACCACCGTGAAAGTAAACGAGTAGAGGGAGAGTAACGGACGGTGAGGCTGTGACGTCGGGAATGTAGACACGTGTCCAAGTGTCGTTGGATAGTTTGATGTCAAAGGCTGTGGCTTTAGCAGATGGGTGAAGTGTTGGTGAGACGGTGGGGACTACAGGAGGCCTCTCGACGCAACCGTCGTTGAAAACTTTGATGAGTCCTTCGATTTCTTCTACGACGGGGTAGTGACGGTGGTGATGGGTTCCACCACGACGGTTGTCGGAGGATTGGTGGTGGTGAGGGAAGGAAATGGTTGCCATGGATTTTTATTTTATTTTTGGGTAGTGTATAGTGTTTGTTTGTTGGTTGAGTTCAGATGCAATGAGATGAGATTCATGCAAGTTCTTTATATAGAGAGCTTTGTATAATTATTTAAGATACTTGTAATTTTTGAAAATATGAAAAGGCAACGTTATTGAATAATCTATGGAAGTTCCATTAGAAATATAATTGTTCAGATTGGTAGCGTCTTTATAAATGTACCGCCTCTTTATAATTGTAACGTTTTAAATTGTATCAATCACCAAAGTGATACCAAAAGCTTTACCACCACTATTACAACTTTATCTATACAGCTTTGCACTATTACAATTTTATCTATACAGCTTTGCACTATGTTGTACAGCTTACCGTTCCAGCTCTTAAAATGATTAGGTTACCAATCGGACCCAATGTAATCTACGAAACTTGTCAAATATTGGATTTTTCTTTCTGAAAAATAATACCGGATTTAGAATAGAAGGATTTTTTGTTGCAGTTTGGGTTCCAAGGTTATGTTGGTTCAATTGAAGGCAAACGTTTGGCTTTGGTAATTGTGGATTTGGCTGGTTCGGTTTTTAGTATTGATTTTAGTTTGTGTTCTCTAGTTTTATTTCTAGAGAACTCTTGCGGTTTCTAAATTCATCGTTGGTATTGTATTACCTCCTTTGGATCTTATCGTGTATCCTACAATCGCATTCTACCCTTGTATCCCACCCGTGTATTTCACAATGTTCAATATAATCTTCGGACGACAAAAAAAAAAAAGAATAGAAGGATCCATGTTCCATGATGTAGATCAAGTGGGTGAATCTTCACTACTCCTTATCCGTCATATATCACGACGTTCTAGTTTGTTTGTTTAGGTCAACTACGAATCTCTCTAGTTACAATTATCGGAAGAATGTAATTATATATATATATACGAATACTACTCAAGACATAAAATTTATATTATTTAGGTGTATTGTAAACTCTCTTTTTTTTAATGAATGTAAAATTATTATTCAGCCAAAAAAACTGTTTTTACAATAGATGTTGCTCTTATCCGAGGAGTTTGAAAATTAATCCATAATTTTAAACTGATTCACCAATATAGAATAGTCTTGTTAAGGTAGTTGAGATGCAAACCATTCGATCATCCCGTTGTCGTAAGTGGAGTCTCCGATTATCCGAATAGAGCTCAACCGATTTCTCATGTTTTTGTCGACCATACGAGGCGTAAGTGGAGGTGTATACTTTAAATGTTTAGTTAGTATAACACCAACAGATGCGATCTATGATTTAAGAAAACAAGGCTTGGTACAACAAAATTTGAATCTACTTTGTGTATGATTATAATGTTTTGTTCATTGCTGAGAAAGCTAATATTTCTCAAAACGTATTATATTAAAAGTATGTGATATAAAACCTAATTTGCATGGAATCGTATAAAATCAATATACATCGAATTTATGATAAATATACAACATATTACTGTTTAATAACTCTCTCTGGGTTCTCTCAAGATAGCTACACCTCTTGGGAGAAGATTGCTTTAACCAAACAGCCATAAGGGGCCATTACCTAAAAGAGAGTTATTCCCAATCTTAGAAGACTTCAAAATAAAAACAAAAAACAAAAACTGATGCAACAAAATAAGGATTGATACCATATCGTAACTAACGTGGGAACAGAATAACATTACAAAAAAGGGAACTATATTTTCACGTGGGAAATTTTTCATATCGAAAGGAATATTACCGTTCAAAATATGATGGTTATACTACATGAAAATATTGAAGAGTTATCATAATAGAATAATAAAATAGGTAGCGTGTTTTTATGAATAGTTAAATGATTGTAAGTTGAGTTTCAGTTGATTTGATCCCAAGCAATTCGTCTTGTTCCATCGCTTCTTATTTGTATCATTGCAAAGTGGAACTCATGGCTATTGTTTGTCCTTTTCGAACAAGACTGTTTATGGATTTTTATTTATTTATCCACATAATTACCCAATAACGGGGTAGATTGGTTGAAATCTTATAATTTTTATTCCACTTTTTAATTTGTACCGCTTTAGATTGTACCAATCACGAAAATTTTATCAAAAACTTTATCAACACTATTACACTAATCTTTATTTATACAGCTTTATCTCAAATCTTTATCTATATAGCTTTGCACTATGCTATAAAGTTTACTGTTCCAGATTTTAAAAAAGTTAGGTTACTAATCGGACCCAACAATAACGGTTTGTTAGCTTAATAACAAAAAATTAAAAAGAAATTAGGGAAGAATTTCCCTTTATAGACAACCCAATTTCTCTAATAATAAAAAAAATGGATATAAAACATATGCATGCACTAAACCTTGTTTATGGCTCTAAGAACATGTTCATTAGAGATATTTTTGATGGGTGTTTAAAATCATTTTTCTTTAAATTTAATTAAATTAAATCATTTTTAGACATTTTTGGGGCTAATATTTCAACAAAAATCTTAAATAAGAGACTTAGTCTTGTTTTTGGATCAATGAATCTAAAGTTTAATCTTAATTTATTAATTAGACACACCTATTTAGATTCTATTGGATTTTTAATGAATATGCTTTTACATATTTTGAGATCCTGCAAAGATCTAAAACAACCTGCAAAGATATAAACTATTAACTTTTCCCGAGGGCAAATAGTTATTATGGCTTTTTATAACCATTTTGAGATCCATTCTACCACAACAAGCTTTCGGACGCCACGGAGAAAAAATCTTCGGTCCATCCTTCATATATCGTTAAGAAAATGAAATATATAGTTGAATTGTTATATCATATGCATGCATAAGAACAGGACTGTGGAAGTATTGTTGTAATTAAACAGAAGTAGAGAAGTCAAAAGAACAAAAGTCGGCAAAGATTCTGTGGGCAAGTACAATTCACAAATCTTCTAAAATTCTTATGATATATTCTCCCACCTCGAATATTCTATTACATTTTTGTAATTGTTTTCTTTTCTCATTGTAAATTGTTATTGTTCATAGAAAACAAAATGTCAACATTAAGCCTGCATCAGTTAAGTACATGATAAGAATTATTGTAACTTTACTTTATTCATAAAAATAACTTACTAAAATGTATACGTATGCATATAAGTATATAACTCACCTGAAATTTGAGTGAGGTATTTTTTTATATATTTGATCCTCTTTCCCTTGTTAGATCAATGGCAACAATTTAAACCATGTGAAATAACTTTTGAGAAGTTATTTTGTCGATTGTTTATCTTCGTAATATTCGAGCTTTTCTTATATTCTCTTTTGAAGGCACCAAATGGATTTTCCATATCAAAGAATATTTAGTTATCTTGTTCTTCCTCCCCATCTTAAGCTTTGTAGATTGAGATTTTGACCAAATAAACACACAAAAGGCATGTAGAACTGTAGATCAAAACAGAATGTGTAGTATCATTGAAAAACAAAATATATTCAGAAAAATGTTTTTTTTTATGATCGAGATAACTAGACAAATACGTTTTTTATTTTCTTAGCCAGCACAAGTTCAGACAAAAATCTTCACTTCGTAGTGTTTTTTTGAAATGATTATAGTGAGCTATACAATATTTCCTCTTTGTAACGAATTATATATCAATCACCACAACTGTAACGAGATCAATGGATTCTCGATAGGAAAAATACATGTAACCAACAATAAACGAGCCCCCCCCCCCCCCCCAAATGAGAGAAAAACGAGAGAGTTTGGGTTAGTCATTAGTGGTACTATTATTGGAACTAGTGGTTGTGATCGCGAAGATACTTTGTAGCTAATTCTTCGTTCTTGTTGCAGGCTAAGAACACTTCCAACACCAGACTTTCCTCGAATCCCATTCCTTCCAGCTATTTACATCACCAATTTAAGCAAATTATGACTAGTTAAAAACGAGTCAAATAAAGTTGAAATTATATAAAAGTTTGTACCCGTCGGATTGATTCATACTCCTCAGGTGAGATGTGGTTAAAGAACTCGTCTTCGTGGTCGTGGAGTTGTTCCTGAGGCTGTGCCATTTGGTTACCACTGGAAAAATCCACTCAAAAGAATTAGTTTTAACCAAAAGCTTTCGTTTTTCTGAGTCATAAACTAAGACAATTTTTACCCTGTTCCTCCTTCAACGGGTTCGTCCATTAGTAAGCTTATGAAGCCGGCTTTGTTCTTTATAATCATCTGATACAATGGCGGGTTTTTTTTCTTTATCGCATCTACAATTACCTGCAGCAAAAATCATCATCATTAGCCACAGAAAAAAAATTCAAGAATCGTTTTCATAGTTGCATTTTTTTGGTTTTACCTTTAGCATACTATGATTTGATTGCACCAGAGGTTGCAGAACTCGGTACTAATTGACACACCATGCAATACGATTAATTAGAACTCCATTAAGTTACTCTTTCTTTTTCTCTTTCAAGTAAGATAATCTCGAAACAGCTCAATACCTGTTGGGTGTGGCGCAAGAACTCAAGTGATCCATCCTTTGACAGGCCCTATTCAAAACACTCTTTATTAGTCACACACACTCACACATCCAATTTACAATCAATCAACAAGTCTATGTATTACCTCTGGAAAGTAATAAAACCCTTTTGGATCTGCAGGTTCTTGAGTCTGCAACTGTGTGCCCTTTTTAACTTTAATTATCATTTTTCAGACTACACATTCTCTTGCTTCAACAAATTTACTCTCAAATGCAAGAATCTCAGCTTCACACAAGTATGGACCGACTCACCTGAGAGTTCCAGCGAACAGATGCAGAAGACGATCCAGTAGGTGCAGGTTTTCTCTACATATATAATATCCCGCCCGATCACAGATGAACAAGCTAAACTCTAAACCTAAAACTTCCATGAACCAAACCCAAACACACCTTCATAATGGCAATAGAGCTTTTCTCAGCAACGTTATTCGCCTCCATTGTTGTTTCATCTTTAAGCATTTTCCCTTTATGAACAAGCGTCTGTTCTGCAGCAGAATATTCACTAGCTCCCATCACAGTCTCTATCTTCTTCTTCACATCGGCAACCTGACCATACATATATTACATCACCATAAGTTCATGAAAACTGCATACATTGCAAAATTCCTCTTGATACATCCACAATCAACGAACTAGCAATCTCAAACACAGATACAAAGATCATTAACCAATACAAAAACAAGAAAGAAGCTATGTGCATCAAATCTTTGTGGCATTCGCACATGAATCGTAAATTTCAGATACATAAACAGTAACTAACCTTTCAAATCAAGAAAAAGGATGAGCCTAAACAGAGAAAACCCTAATCAGCGCCAAATCCAGAATCGGTGACCAAAATTCCACAGTAATGAACAAGAAATTGACCGAAACTACCTAATCAGATATGAAATTCGACTGATTCTGGAAACAATTAGACGAAAATTATCGAGATTTTGCGTACCGAATCATTGGGATTAACTTGGATCTCGAAGCGAGTCCCCTTCAAGGTTTTGACAACAATCTTCATCTTCTTTCACCGAAAAAAGTTCGATTCCGGTTACAGAAACCGTTTCTCCGGCGATAATCTGTTCCGGTTAATCGCCACCGTGTAACAAATTTCCCGAGTAGAGATTAGAGAGCAGAAGAAGAAGAAGAAGAAGAAGAAGAAGCGCGTATGTAGTACAAGTGTATATGTGAGTGACGAGAAAGGAGAAGAAAACGGCAAGCTTTATATAGTCTTCCTTTTTCAACACTTAATTATCCAATACAAATTCTACACGTATACTATTGGGCCCGTATTTTTATAATGTGAGGCCCATATTACCGTCCTCTTCTCGATAAATATTTTTCAGGCGTTAGTAGACATTTTTTTTTGTTTAGAGCAAAGAGAAAAAAAAAAATTTGATAAAGGGCTTTCAATTTAAATGCAAATTTAACTATTACAAAGATATGATTTTAGAATCATATAGTTTGAGAGAGTTTTTTATGATAGAATAGAAAGATTACAACAAAGTAGATTTTAAGAAAGTTAGAGAAAAATTAGAGAAGGAACTCTCTCAGAATTTCTAAAACGTTTGTTCGTGGTCGCCTTGGCCACGACGTCCCCTTTTACCTCGTCCTCTTACCGTGGTCGACTGCATCTCTTGAACTTTTTGCGTAGGTTTGATCGACCTTCCGCCTCTAGTCTTTTGAGAAGCAACACCAATCTCATAACCTGAATAATCTCCCGTCGAAGGTAGCCAAGAGATTACTACTAAAGCCATTTCCAACTTCATCCAATGTAGGAAGAAAAGAAGCGGTAGAGTTTTCTTGTACAAATGCAGTAGTAGGAGGAGTAGCTAATGTTGTAATTGTTGGAGTAATTGGTTCTGCCTCCACACAAGGCAAGACTGAAGTGGTTATGGTAGTTGTAGGAGTTATAGTAACTGATAAATCTTCAGCTAAAACAGGAGCCGTGTGGCTAGTAGTAAGTGTATCTATTTCAATATTTGTGACAACCATTGGTACATCTTCAACAATAGTGACATCGTTGGAGGCAGATGTAAGAGATTCACCTGGATTAGTAGCAACAGGTTGATGAAGAAGAACGCATCGAGACTCTTTATGTCCTAAATGTCCACATCTTTGACACTTTGATGGAATCCAAGAATACTCAACAGAAACCATTGAGACATTACCTATTTTATCTGAAGCCGCAATCCTTTGCGGGAAAGACTTATCTAACTCAACTTCCACCATTAATTTAGCCTCACCCATTAAAGATGGGTCTAAGTACGGTTTATTAGTAACTATAGGTTCTCCCAAACCTGATGCTATCCAACTAATTCCCCAATCTGAATATAAGCAGTTTGGACTGTTTCTCAAAGTAACCCACACAGGAATAGACGATATCTCAGGTAGTGCTAAAGAAGCACTAGGAGTCCAAGGAGAAACAAACATAATGCACCCATCTATATGCCACAATTTTCTTTCTAAAACCCAAGCTCTACTAGATTCATTAGGGATATGAAACATAAAAGAGGAGTCTCCTAATTTACAAGAGAAGATTTTGCACTTCTTACCCCAAATTCGGTTAGTCACAGCATGAATGAGCCCTCCCGATGGTGCAAAACAACGATTGAACTGGCCGATAACATATTCCTTTTGATTTTCCTGCCCTTGCAATAATAAATGGTTTGGAATCTCAACCATGGGAGTACCATCTTCCAAGTAGGTAGGCGTTGTGGTACGATGGAGATTGCGGAGTTTTGGATCCATCTTTGCTGCCCAAGGGAACCTCAATTCCCCATTTTCTTTTTTCTCTGGCGGCAAGATATCAAAAAATTGTCGATTGAGTTTGGACCTTGGAGAATCAGAGGGTGGAGGATTTTCTGGAATCGGATCCTTTAGCTCTGGAGTAATTTTGATTTGCTGGGCCCAAGCCAAGCCCCTAGGGAAGGTACAAAGGGGGTCGGTGGAGCAACAACAGAAAAGGCGAAGAGATTTCAGAGGCCTGAGGTTGTGAATCGATTGGAGTCTTGCTTGCAGAAGTTTGAACTGTACCAAATCCAGCTTGAATCTCGCCGGAAATAACGAACAGACCTGGCGAGTGAATAGGAGGCTCCATTTGGGAAGAGAAGAGTTAGTCACCGGTGGAAGATCAGACTGGAGAAAAAGGCACTATTGAAGTTCTGCACACTAGAAATGCACCCACCATTAGTATCTTCGAATGGAGGAGTAAAGAAAATTCGATGAAGAAACTTTCAAACTTGCTGCTTAACACTCTATATAATGTTTTTACTTTTATACATTTCCGTTTTGCTTTTTTGATCAAACCGAACGTTTCATATTAGCTCAACCACCAAAGGTGGAGAAAGTGTTTACAAGATAGAACTTAGCTAACGCATTGACAGCCACATTTGCCAACCGAGAAACAAAAACAAAAGATAAGAACGTAAAGTCTACACTAAGCCAACAAATGTTGTGTAGTATAGTCTTCGACTCATTGAACACGTCTTTAGAGTAAAGTACCGTAACAAGAGATAGCGAGTCCGAGAAGATGATGAATCGTCGGAAACCCGCATCGTGAGCTGAAATTAAGGCAGCTTTGATTGAAAAAGCTTCGGTCCCAAGGCCCGAAGGCACTTGTTTGAGGACTGTAGAAGCTTTGTTGATTGTGCTCATGTGTGAGTCTTTACAACACCAACATAGTACTCTAATTCCCAAACCATATGCAACACCTAACGCATAAGGAGCAACACGAAGTTTGGCTATTGAGGTGACGAAGCACCGACTTGAAAACTGTCGTAAAAACCTCATTGAGAAAGAGGTATGAAATTGCAGGAGGCTCCTTTGCCAAATCAGTTCTGGATCTAAAGGTCCGTGAATGGTCTTGGTGAATCCATCTCCTATCTTTCTAGAGAATAATCCTGGTTCATCAAGTAATAATACCAACACAACAACAAACCGCAGTGAAAGAACAGGGAGATTTCGAATAACATCCTTATACAGAGGTAAAGAAACAGTCTCATACTGAGGTAAAAGGAGGTTAACAATATGCGTACTGAGGTAAAACATTTCCGTTTTGCTAAAAATTTTTTGTGACATGTGAAATAATTCTAAGAAAATTTCGAAGGGAAAAATTTGAACATGGTTTATTGCTCTACCGAAAATAGAATATTTCGTAACGGAGGCTTGTGGCCCAATGGTAAAGGGGTTGCAGCTGTAACTACCGCCACCCGGATTCGAGTCTCGGCCACCGGGTAATTAACATTTGGGCATCGCTACACAGATTAGTCTTTTGGGCCTATAAAGCCTTTGGAGAAACTGTGTATAATTAAAAAAAAAAAAAATATTTCGTGCTCACTTAGTAATGTTGTTATAATTATTAAACCCCTTAAGGCCATGTTCAATGAAGACCTCAAAGATGGGTGTCTAAAATTATTTGTAATTAAATTTCATTAAATTAAAGTTTTTTTAGACATTTTGGGATCTAATGTCTAAAAATAAGTTCAATTATTAGCCAACTATTTAAGTAACAAAACCGTTAGGAATATATTTCTCTTTACTTCTCTTTCTTCTACTTGAAACTTAAAAATGTAGTATTTGTAAACTTAGAAAAAGAAAAAAAAAAAAAAATAGAGATATAAAAATAGTATTAAGTCTTCTTATTCTTTTACTAAATCATAAATATTTGTGACTCACGTAGGATATTTGTGACTTATAGTCACGGTACACAAACAACCAGTTTACCAATCAAAGGCACCTTATTCTTAAACAAAAAGTCTGAGACTTTGACTCTTCGAGTTCTGCATAGCTTCATTGCGAATTTCCTCGATTTGGTCGTATAGCTTGGCAATTTCGCCTTCCGCAGTTGCCTTGACTGCTTCGTTCTCTGATTTATGTGCATTTTCCCTCAAAGCTGCAATCCTTCTTTGCAAACTCTTTATCTAACAAAGCAATTTTAAAATAATACACTACGTCAGAGAAAATCAAAATTCAAAATTTGATAACAATACATAAATTGTGGATTGATTTTGTTTACCTTGCGGTACGGCCAACGAGGTAGTCCACCTCTTCGGCAGACTTTCTTCAAGACTGTAGGACACACCTCCATGCTTTTAGCAGCTTTTTCAATTGGTACATCAAAATGCATTTTCAAATCGTCCAATGTCATTTTTCCAGTTCTTTCCCTCTGTTTCCAGTCCTCGACCCAAAGAATAATCACAAAACCGAAGATAAGTGACTTATCTCTCTTTTAAATATATTAATAAAAGATTATCTTCTATCACAAGCAATATATTCTTATCCAAATCCTCAATTCTTTCCTTTATGTCCTTTGATTAAATTATTCAACAAGTTCGTATAAATTCTCTATATACTAGACTTGAATCACTAAGATTACCAAAACGAATTCTTGAAGCACTAAACGTAGATAATATTTAACAGCAAAGGGCAAAACCTAACCCTAATTAATCTCTAAAACGAAAGAGTTTCTTATAGTGCAAGACACATGTTTCTACCCGAAAAAATAACCTAACAGATTATTATAATGTGTACAAACTAAGAGAATCAGAGACAAAACCTGAGCAGCAAGAGGGGTGTTCCTCCTTGGCCTTACTTTCGAACTACTAGGAGATTCATCTCTCAATCCAATGTGTTGCGGCACGGATGGAACATTAAGCGCTTCATTAGGCCTAGCCAAAGACATCGAAACTTCATTGGGAGGCGACGGCGTCAACATAGGAGGCTGGTTAATGTTCGAACCCGCATTCACTGCTTGATAGAAACCACTTAAAGAAGCATGAGTGTCATGAGCAAGACTAAAACCAGTTACTTGCCTCTCCCATAAGTAGTTCTCAATAAACGTTTTCACTTCCTCCATCGTCAAACCTTTCAAAACGAATGATTCATGTCGACGGTCGTTAGGATCGGCAAAAGGCTGCGTCTCGAGAAGCGCATGGCAGAAAGAACCAGTCTCTCCATGAATGTCCAATCTTATAACCTCCCGACCTATAAAATCATTAGAGTATATACATAACCAGTCAAATATTACAAACCGAAAACATAATATATAACTTAGTAATGATTTGATACGTATTTATAGATACCATTAGTATGAACTAATGCTCGTAGGAGTTGACAACAATTGCATAGCATAATTCCATCATGTGTGGTCGGTGTAACCGGGACAGGCCTCGTTGATGGACCACCAATCTCGAAGTTTATAGGAAATTCCCCAAAATTTCGAGTACTCACTGCAAGGCTACTACTAGTTTCACCAACAAAGTTGTCACCACTTCCCTCGAAAACTCGAGTACTCACTTCAAGAACACTAATTTCACCAATAAAGGTCGATCTATTTTCTCCATTATCATTACCAACAATCTCTCCTTGGACATTATTGTTGTTCATATCATCAACTGGTGATGCAAACATGTCCCGAGAGAGGAGAAGGTCATCTCCGAATGACTCGGAGTCGGTGTTACCACAAAAGATGTCAAGTGAGAGTTCGCCCATCATCTGCGTTTCGCTAATTTCCATGTTGAAATCTTCTGGTACACAAGGAGAGGGAGGTGGGTTACGGTAGTCGTCAGAGAGGTCGTTCTCGAAATCCATAAGGTTGGGATTCGAATCAGACATGACGTTTTGAAGTTCCTCCTCGGTGAAATGACCTAAGTCATTGTAGGGATCATAGAACATGTCATCATTGTCGTCGTTTTCATGAGCGGGTGATCGGGGATCATCGTCACCCGCCATTTTTTCCCTCTTATTCTTATTGCTTTCTCTCTAATTTCTTTGGACAAGACCAACAAGTAAAAAAAAAAGGAGAAAAACTCTCTCAAGCGACGGTGCTTGAGAGTATGAAGAACAAAGAGTGAGGGAAGAGACTTTTTACGGTTAGATCAGAGAGGTTTTGTAGTGAGGAATGTGATTGTAGTTAGTTTTTTTTTTATTCCAACAGATGTGTTTGTTCGGTTTATTGTCTACGCGCGAAGACAATAACTGTCAGATTTTTAGATTATTTATTTTCCAAAATAATTTTTTTCATTCAGGTTTAATTTATTATGGACTGATTAGTTCATTTTCATTGAAAGTGCATGTAGTTTAAATTTAAAACATGTATTTATTTTTAAGATATTCAAGAAGCCGAAAAGGACACACAGGAATGGATCACGAATGGTCTTTCTAAGAAGGCAATCCCATCTGCTTCATCAAAACCAAGAACTTCCTGGCCCCGACCGAAGCAGGGATATGTGAAGTGCAACTATGACTGCCGTTTCAAACAAGATGGAACTCCATCTGGAATGGGATGGATAATACGAGATGCAGAAGGATTTTACCTAGGCAGTGGTCATAACAAAGGCGGAACATGTAACAATATAATGGAGGCTGAATTACAAGCTCTACTCATGGCAATTCAAATCGTCTGGGCTAGAGGTTATCAATATGTCATTTTCGAAGGTGACAATCTCTCTGTACCTCGATTGATACTAGGATCGGAAACAAGTTATAGTCTCTACAATTGGATATGTGATATTCGTTATTGGCAACACAAATTTAAAGAAGCAGAGTTCGGGTGGATTCCAAGATATAGTAATCTAGTAGCAGATCTATTGGCAAAAGAAACAGATTTCTCATCTAGTTTTTACCTATTATTATTACGTTCCCCGTTGTATTAATATTGTGCTACATGATGATCATTTGATCTCAAGTTAATAAAGTCTGAATGTTGATAAAAAAAACAAGTATTTATTTTTATTTTTTATGGTGGGAATATTCATTTTTAAATGGCATAAGTGATATAACTAGTGTAAACAAAACAAAGTAACCTTTAAAACCAAAATAGTAAATTAATTAATTTCCGATGATATTCCAATTTGCTTTTGTTTATTATTTTGAATGAAACATAGGGGGGTGTATTGAATCTTGCATTTAAAGAGATTTGAATTCTAATGAGATTTTAGGTTATTTTAATGATTTTGTATGATTCTATGAGATTTATAATAAAATTCTCTGCAATCCCACCTAAAACCATGGGATTTGAGTCTTTGTATTTTTAACAAGAAAATCTCCTGGAATTTCCTTTAAAATCTCCTGGAATCATTAAAATCAAATCCTTAGTATAATTTTAATAACAGTGGATTTTAAAATACTTTTTAAAATCACTAGTTCAATAACAGTGGATTTTAATAGGTTTTTTAAAATTCATGGTACAATAACATAGGATTTGACAAATTAAAACAAATCACTTGAAATGTAGAATCCCCAAGCGGAGTGACAACTTGTAATGCATGATCGTCAAGCATATAATCGTCAATGACATAAGCCGCAATTTCTTCATCTGAGAAAGTAACTTCTCCACATTCATAGTCACCCAAATAAGTTGGACGAACTCTCTCTCGTACCGGTCTGACTTGTGTTCCAGGAACCGCTGCATTAGCACCTCCGTCGCATGTAATCTCAGCGTTATCTCCTTCAGGTTCTGCGATTTCTGCGGTTTCTTCTTGCACATACTCATCTTCAACATCTATATTTTCTCCATCGTTCTCCCAAGTAAGAGAAATAGTGCTAGCACCTTCTTCACTCCTTCCCCAATCCCAATTCTCTGTTTCTACGAAAATCACGTCTCTTCTCACCATGATTTTCTTAGAAATTGGATTGTACATTCGATACGCCTTAGATTCTTCACTAACACCGAGAAATACGCACTTACAGCTTTTATCATTAAGCTTTGTTCTCTTTGCCTCTGGTATGTGAACGTGTTCGATACACCCGAACACCTTGAAGTGTTTCACGTCAGGCTTGATACCGTTCCAAGCTTCTTCTGGTGTTTGATCTTTAAGCGCTGCAGTCGGACTGCGATTGAGAACATAAGTTATCCACTTTACTCCCTCTGCCCAAAACTCTTTAGGCATTCTCCTCTCCGATAAAGTGCTGCGAACTAGGTTCATAATCGTCTGATTTCTTCTCTCTGCAACTCCATTTTGTTGGGGCGTATAAGCCGCAGTGAGTTGCCGTTTGATGCCATGGGTTTTGCAAAAGTCGTCAAACTCCTTTGAACAGAATTCTCCTCCTCTATCTGTTCTTAAACCACACACCAACAAGCCTGATTCTTTCTCCACACTAGCTTTGTATTCTTTGAACTTTTGAAGTGCTTCAGACTTTTCCGCGATCAAATAGCTCCACATTTTTCTGCTATAATCATCGACAAATGTGAGAATGTACCTCTTATGACCCGTTGACATCGGAGTGATTGGCCCGCATATGTCAGCATGTATCAATTGCAGACTCTTTGAAGCTCTCCATGTGCTTTTCTTCGGAAAAGATTCTCTTTTTTGTTTGCCGACAAGGCAATTTTCACACACCTTCTTATACTAACCAATGAGAGGAAGCCCCTTTACCATTTCCTTAGAACTTAGTGCTTGGAGACTCTTGTAGTTAAGATGAGCGAACCTACAGTGCCACAGATGCGTATCACTTGACACTTCCACTTGAAGACACGAATCTGAGTCCACCATTTGTGCGAGAATGACAAACATTTGGTTTGCACTCATTCGTGTTTCAATGATGAGTCCCCTTGATGGATGATAGATTTTGCAAACGCCTTCTTGTATCAAGATTGCAAGACTCCTTTCTTGCAACTGTCCTATGCTTAGAAGATTGTTACTAAGCTCGGGAACATAGTAC
This sequence comes from Draba incana, assembly GCA_963576765.1. Classification (NCBI taxonomy): domain Eukaryota; kingdom Viridiplantae; phylum Streptophyta; class Magnoliopsida; order Brassicales; family Brassicaceae; genus Draba; species Draba incana. The sequence continues at coordinate 11,725,394 of OY755205.1, forward strand.
ACATCTTGAATTACTTGAATCAGCCCATTCACCTTGAGTTTAATGCTTCCTTTTCCTTATACTACCATTCTCGCATTGTTTTCGAGCTTCACCGAATGTCGAAAGCTTTCATCTAACTCATGAAACCACTTCCTTGAACCAGTCATGTGGTTGCTACATCCGCTATCAAGGAACCACAAATCCTCCATCTTTGACCCGTTTAGATCCACATGCGCCATCAGTAAGAGTTCTTCCTCTTCATTAAATTCCACATAATTTGCTTGCTTCTCGGTATTAGGGCATTCAAATTGGAAATGCCCTAACTTGTGGCACTTGTAACACTCCACCAGTGCTTTATTCAACGATCTTCCTCTTCCACGTCCTCCGTCACGACCTCTAAATAGACCACCTCTTCCTCTGCCTCTTGCTCTATTCGAACCACCGGCTTCATACGTCACCTTTAGCACTTGCTCATCTTTCACAAGTCCCTTAGAATGTCTTGTGATATTTTTCTCATGACACAAGAGTGAGCTTTGAAGAGAATCTACCGTGATAGTATCGACATCTTTGGATTCTTCAATTGAACATACTATGTATGTGAATTTCTCCGAGAGTGTCCGTAGAATCTTCTCAACAATCTTTGTGTCTTGCATATCTTCTCCATGATTTCTCATGTCCGTCGCGACAAGTAACACCCTCGAGAAATACTCTGTGATGGTCTTTGTTTCCTTCATCTCCAAAACCTCGAAATCTCTTCTTAAGCGTTGAAGTTGAGCTCTCCTTACGCGCTCGTTCCCCTGGTATTTGGTCTTCAACGAATCCCACAACTGTTTGGCTGTGTCTTTCTGAATTATGGTTTTCAGAATTGATTTGTCGATCGCTTGAAACAGATAATTCTTCACTTTCAAGTTGTTAGTTTCTTGTCCGCTAGCTCTTGTCTCTGAGCTCCATTGAGGACTGTACCTCGAGCAGGCTCATCGTAGCCCCTCTCTATCAAATCCCACCATTCTTTTGACATCAAGAGATTCTCCATCAACATGCTCCAATGTTCGAAATCCCCATCAAACTTGGGTATCGCAAACACGTTTTGATTTTCTCCAGACATTACGATTCACTCACCTTGTGTTTCACTCACCCTGTATTTCTCTCACAAATCTCACCACTCAGATTAATAACCTCGCTCTGATACCAATATGTTATAGCAAAGTAAAGAAATTGAATGATGAGAATGAAAATCTCTGATTTGTTCTTATTCCTTCAAGAGCTTTAAATAGCAAAATACATAACTGCCTGCTACTATATTTTCGGAGGACTTTTACACGATTGAAACAACAACTAAGAGACCTATTTTATTGCAACTACTACTACTTTCTAGGTCCTTATTCTTGACTAAGTCACTAGACTAAGTCTAACCAAACAAATAAACCAACAAATAAGAGATAGGTACAAGAATGGTAACTCTCCCGAGCATTGCTACGGGAGTTTCGAATCTCCTTACCACTGGGGCTTCCCTTGTGTCTCTCTCGAGATCATATGAAGCATCTGAAATCTTGTTTACGATTTCCGAAGGTAGGAGATCGAGTTTTATATCACTATGGCAAGTGACCAACTCTAGACTTTTCGGCTATGCCGTGAAGATCGCCCCGACGCATTTGAGTGTTATCTTGAATTCGCTGTCCATCCAGTGCGATGAAATCTCTATCCTTAATTATCTTGTGCTTATTTTCGTTTGTAAAACTGTCAAGAGGTTGATTGGATCCCTCTTGTGTATGCTACTAGTTTGAAATGAATGGAAAAAGAATATGTTGAACAAAAAAATAGAAAAGAAGCATTATATTGAATAGGACTCTTTGCCAAAATGTCTTGCAGGTTTGTTTAAGCCTCTTTGAACCCAAACGAACTTGACATCTTCAAATTTGCTCTTCCAATTCTTGCATCTCTGATCCAGTTGTGAACTCCAAAGTTGATAGTATTACCATTGAGAAGATCTACGTTGGGTTACAGCAATCCAGTACAACCACTGTTACACCGAAGCTTATGCAACAAAGAATCAAGCTAAATCGTACAAGAGAGATAGAGAGGAAGAAGAATGATTAGAGAACGAGGAAGCCTAAAATTGTTCACATCAATTTCCCAAAACCAGCTCGGTTAACTCCAATTTACACATACCGGTTTCCTCTACAATCAAATAATAACCTTCGTAGACTCAAGAGATGGTAACATTAAAGGCTACTATCTCGTTCAACATTCACATTATATCCCAAAGATGTTAAGAATTTTTAATATTACAGATTCATCGAATTATCAAAGTACATATACAAAAGTGTTTTTCATTAGGAAAACAAGCATTGCTATACTATACACAGTGGTAATATTCTTAGAAAAGAAGATAATCTAGATAGATTATCTAATATATTACAAAGAGAAACTCAAAAAAAAAGAGAAGAAGATAGAAACCAGAGAGTTTCTTTCCTGATAAAATTTTACAGATTATTCTAATCTTCCTCCTTAATTATATATTTAACAATAATAAAGATCCGCCCGACCCAGAAAAACCACCCAAAACGAATACATTGATTCGACTCTTCTTGATACTGCATATTTTATATACAAACACTAACCTGAATTTAAACGTTAAACAAAAAAACGGTGACCGGCGACGGTAAACTGATCTTCATCTTCCTCCTTTCCTTCCTTGTCTCTCTCTCTCATGGAAAAAAAAGACGAAAAACAAAGATAAATATGCTTCAAAAATGGTAGTACTAGTAGCAGTTGCAGTAGTAATCAAATCCCTTCTTTGTTACGAACTGGCAAAATGGACCGGAATCTCTTTATGTACACTTGATTTTTGTTTCTTGTCCACTAAGCCATGGCAGGGATGCTCGAGTTTTGACGGTCACGGTTCAAGCAATCGAATCCTTCTACTCTAACTGCTGGTGTTTTGAGTCCGAATTTCACTCTGGCGCAACCACGAGAAGAAGTGGACGACGAGGACGAGGACAGAGAGGGAGACGGAAAACCCGTTGCTGAACTCGGCTGGAGGAAAGGAGAGTTGGGCGATGTTGGATTCAGTTTCTCAGCTCGAAAACGAGCATCTTGAGCTAACGGGTTCATCGCTCTGCTTGGTGGTGAACCGGGATAATACGGTGGCGACGAAGATACAGATGATGATAGTATTTGCCCTATTAAACCAATGTTATCCTCCTATATCCATAAGAACAAATGATCATAAATCAGAAACCTTTTCATACAAGCAAATCAAAATTTTCTTTAGCTTGTACTGATTCAAGCAAGAAGCATACCTTTCTACGAATGATGTCCAAAAGCTCTGCATCAGCTTTAGAATCACACATCTCAGCTGCTGCTTGACTACTACTACATACCAAACAAAGATGTATCAACATTTGATTGTTCTAGGTTTAAGGGATACCAAGTAAAGGAAGGGTTTTTTAATACCTCAAATGTAATCTAAGAGGGCGAATCACGTTGGTGGCGAGTAAACCAACACGACGGGGCTTAGGACAAACGACAAGATCTTTCCGATCAAATCCCATCATCTCCTCGCGAGACATGAAGGCGTTCTGCTGAATGTTGCAATGATTCATCTTTCCACAGAAGAACGCCTAAACATTCAAAACCCAAATCAGAAATCGAAAAAATATCTGAATCTAATGAGAAATTAGGGTTTACTTTGTAAGATCTTAAGAAAGAAAAAAACGAATTTTTATAACAGAGATCGTCAAGCTTTGACCAGAATCTCGTTGGAATCAAACAACGGATCTAGATCAACAACTCCCGAAAATTCATGAAGGGAAAAAGAAAGCTTTCTCTTTGATCTATGACCTAACCCAAACCAAAACATACAAGATCATTCGGGAATCGGCTAATTAAAGGATTTTTTTTTTTTTGAAAACGGAAAAACAAATTTGGATAAAGCCAGCGAAGACGTTTGACCTAGTGGCTAAGACGAAAACCCAGATCCGAGAAAATTCAAAATCCATAAGAACGAACGGAAAAAATACAAACTCATAACTTTTGACTCGAAGAAAAGTAACAGTGATCTGTAAAATCCGCCACGAAAAGAGCTTGAGAAGAAAGAGAAAAGAGGAGAGATAGATGATACCTGAGTAAAATCCCCGTGAGAGGAGAGAGAGAGCAATGACGGAGAAGATAGGAGAATGAGAGAGAGAGAGAGAGAGAGAGAGAGAGAAAAATCGTCTGAGGAAATAGGGATTTTATAAAAGGATATGAGAAACGAAAAGTGTGGGTGAGGTTGAAGACAACTTGAAACGATGTCGTTTTGGTGCGATTTGGAAGTGTTGCTTTTTCTCGCCGTCGTAATAGTGATATTTGTGGACAGCTTAATATTCCGATTTCCGTGCATTTATGATTTTATGTATATTTTGTAACTATATAATATATTTGTCTATTATTGGTCAACATACCTAATGATTATGTTTTCAAAAATATAAACCACAGATATTATTCCTTTATTGATAACTAGATTAGGATAGTAAATTGTAACTATCAATTTAAATTTAAAATTATTTAATTATAAACAAATGAAATAATTTGAAATTATGTTAATAATTTTATACATTAAAAGATCGGATTGAATACAATGTGTTTATGTATTTTTGGTGAATTTTATAATTGTGTAATATAGAATTTGGTATATTCATTTTTGTTCGAATTTATGTTAAGAGAAGAACCTAGGCAAAAACATGAGATGTGTTCATTAAAAATAATACCACAAAGATTCAGTTTGAAGATCTTTGTCCATAAGATAATTTGAAAGGTTAAAGATTACAATTGATGAGTTTTCTTCAAAAAATTCGATTATAGTTGTAAATTAATCGATGGAGGTTAATTTGATGGAAATAAACAAATCTCGTAGTCAAACTATAAATACTTAAAATAACAAACTATGGAATTATTGTGAGCACTTTGGTTTGTGATAAAACCCATTACTCGTAATGACAAATAACTGTGCTTGAAGTAATGGCACTGAAATAACAAAACTGAATCAAACATATTGGTTTCGCAATAAACTCATGATCTTCATTCTAGTGAGATAAGGTCTGATTAGATCCTGCAAGTAAGGTTAACTAAATCGTAATAATTAGAAAATTAATGTGAAAATATGTGTTGTTAAAAAAGATTAAAGATTGTGATGGTCAAAGATTTGGTAATTATTGTATAAATTTGATTGTAATCTGATAATATAATTTGATTATATTGATTGTGTTGACAATGTGATTGACGATATGATTTAAGTAAATTACTTAGAAGCATTCCCCTTTTAGTGTGAAAAATAAAATAGAAGTTTTAAAAATGTGTTTGGTAATGAGTGTACAAAAAAATAGAGAAAAAAATTCAGAATATATATAACTAAACTACTTAGAAGCATTTCTCTTATTAAAGATTTGTAGTTTGTTAGGTAATTCGATTTTTATTAATCAAGTTACGTTCATTTTGATTTTGAAAAAAATGAATTTATAAAGCGTAATTACCAATTAAAATGGGATGGCTAAAAAATTATAAATGTTTGACCTAAAAAAAGAAAGTTAAAAATTCAGAAATTTATAGTATTTGTAGTTTGTTTGGTAAATTAGAGCATTAATCAAGTTACCTAGTTTGTTAAATTAGAGTTGTTTGGGGATTGGATTAATGTAATCATATAGTGTTTGGAAGTTAGCATAGTAGGAGAATGGAGTGTTTGGATAGTAGTATATGAGACATTAAATTATTTAATAAAAAAAGTAAGAAAAATTGTGGGAGTGACACATCATCAAAGTTCTCCCAAAATGCTCCTCAAATAATATATAGGATGTTTGTTTTTGGCCAAAATAAAAATTGAGGAAATTATAAAATGTTTGGAAATTTTGCAATTGTTCGGCTGATTTTCTTTTGAAGTAATACATGCATTCGGGTGAATTGCATAATACAGTATGGTTGAATGTTTTTAGGAAAAATTAAGGAAATATACCAAAATAAAATATAAATTAAGAAAATACACTAGATGTTTTATTATTAAGGAAATACACTTTATTTCTCTTTATTACCCTTGAATTGAAAAACAAAACCCTTTTCTCGTAGATTCGCTGATCCGAATTCGTATCGGCAACATTCTGGGTAAGTGAAAGCAATTCGATTCGACCCTTTTCTTCAATTTGTTTCCTTTCGATCTATAACTATTTTTCTATGTGTTTACTTTAGCGCTCCAGTTGGTTCGTCGCAACCGATGGATCCTTTAGCCGCACCATACAATCCACGGTACGGTAGTGGTGGATATGGACCGTCTCCTGTAATGGCGAATGATGGTTCCGAGTATAATCGGTATCAATCATTCCAGCCACCGACTAGTGGTTTTTCCATTGGTCGCGACGGTGGTGGCAGAAGAGGATAAGGGCAATACGATGATCAAAGGGGGAGGATACGGCAGAGGAAGCGGTGGAGGAGGCGGGAATTAGGGAGGAGGACGTGGTTGATCGAGTAGAAGAGAGCTAGATAACGTTTCTCTTCCTACGCAGAATTTTGGGAATCTTGTTCATTTCGAGAAGAATTTCTACGTGGAGAATCCTGTTGTGCAATTGATGACAGAGCAGGATGTTGGTATGTATAGTTCAGTTTTAATCTATATATTCTAAAATTTGTTCAATGTGGATATATTGTTGCGTCTTTCATGATGATTTGATTACAAAAGTGATTTTGCATTTTAGAGCATATTTCGCCTGCAAAATTATAATAAATAATAGTATTTTGCATAGCAACTTATACACATCGTATTTTCTGTTAAAGTTTTTAAAAAAAAAAAAACTTATACACAAGGGTAATAAAGACAAATAAAGTGTATTTCCTTAATTATAAAACATATGGTGTATTTCCTTAATTTTTATTTTATTTTGGTGTATTTCCTTATTTTTCCCATGTTTTTAATGATTTTGTCAAATCTAGCAGAATAATTTCAAATTTAAATTGTTACAAATGTGGTTGCATTGAATAAACTATTCAAATTTATCAAAATATCAATTAAACATTATAATTTGTTAACACGATTAGTTAGATAGAATATATACTATAAAAGGAGAGTTGTCCCTCTTCATCTATGTGACACGTGTCATTTTTACTTTTTTTTTTAAACCAATTAAAAAAATTGTGTATTTAAAATCATCTATTTAAATTTAAATTGATAATTATTCCACATTTACTATAAGGTTATAAAATGAAGATGCATGCATCTCATAACGTATAAACAAACAAATTTATACGTTTTCATGTTAGCAGTCTAAACTCATGTTTGTTTATATGTTTTCATTTTTTTTTTCAAAAAGAAGTTAGAGATGAAGGGCCTACATATTGATGAGGTGGAATCGGAAGAAAACATACATGAAAATTTGTTTCTTTGAAAAAAGACTTGGTTTATCATTTTGGTTTGCTAAAAGAAATGATATTTATCATTTAATCATATTTTTTAATTTATATTATTTCATTCTCTTTGGAGTATTTGTGAACAAAACCTTTAGTGGTTTAATCATGTATGTATTTGCTTTCTTGTTTGTAATAACTAAGAACGGAATGATTTCAAGTTCCATTATAAATGACAAAAAACATAAAAGAAAAAACCATGGTTAGTTTCATGTTCTTGGCTTCACACTTATTTATTAAGTCAGTAGCCTCAAATGCATAAGTCTACTCTCTCTTATGTTTCATTTGATGATGCAATTGGATTAATAACATTTGGTGCCACTCGAGTAGTAGTTGAAAATACTTTATATATAATCGATATAATAATGATAACACCCTAAGCAATTAAAGGAACTAAATTATAATTGTGTTGTCAAAATTTTGTTTTAGCGGTATTAGTTTATATCATTAAAAAACTATTTCCTTGATAAAAATTTGATAACATTATTCAACAAATTACCATATTTTGTAAACAAACTACATGATAATTTAATTGTAAATGTGAACATAAACATATTTAAAAAAATTATGAAAAAAAACCCGCGCATATGCGCTGTACCGGCCTAGTATATTTAAAGGTTAAACCCCAAATACAAATGTTATTATATCATTAGCCGATTTAGGGGTTTACGTTTCATTAAAAATTATTATTAAAAAATCAATTCATATTTAAAGTGATAATTTTTAAATCCACACAAAATTAGAAGTTAGAACAAACGTAGATATTCAAAATGAGAAAACTGAACACAAACTCGCATGATCTACTCAGACGTAGATATTCAAAATGAGAAAATTTACGTGATATTAAAACGTTTGGTTTTGATTATCGCATTTTTGTTAGTTTTTTTTAATGAAACAAATATATCTTCGGGGTTTTTTTTTTTTTTTTTGCATTTTTCCTTTAATGGTCACAAAACTCTCTACAATTTTTTAAAAATTTGATTTTTACAGCGAGACGTGATACAAATTTGAAATAAATGGTAACAAGTCTATTCTTTCTATAATATACTTAGAGCAATGAAAACTTTAAATCGTAATGTTATATGTTTGTGATTACCATCTCACATATTTGATTTCTATAGTTTAACAAACCTACGTTCACATGGGTATCTAGGGTTTACTTTATTACTATCTTTATAGATCTCAATATATTTTATAGATTCTGTTCATTTTTTTGTCTTTTATTCAATAAAGTATAACGCATGCCTGTTTGGCAATATCATTTGTGAAGTTTGACATTTGACCAAAAACTGTTAATATTATCGGGTCCGATGTTTCTAAATTCATTTTTTTTTTTTTTGCGCTGGCTTCCATCATCAGTCCATGTAAGACGTGTCCACGTCAGCAGACAGTAATACTATAAAGTTTTTTTTTAAAACTTATATATAATACTATAAAGTTGACTACTTTCTTTTATTAGAATGTGTTTAACATATTTACATTTAAAAATATATTTGTTGATGAGAAACGAAATGTTTTTGACGACAAAAAATACTAAAAATTAAAACATATACTTGATTTAGTTTACTCTAGTTGTAGAGAGAAATCGTATAAAAGAGTGATAAATATATGTGGATAAGGAATAAATGGTAATAACCTTATTATTTTTTGTAAAAACAGTAAAAATATGTTTTAAAAAATTGGGTTAATTAGCTAATATGACTACTATTCTTAGTTTTCTACCTGTAATTAACTTTTACAAAAAAAAAAACATAACTGTGGAGAAAGAGAGATGTTTTGTTTGTTATAGGAAAAGAAGGGACAAGGGGAAGAGGACATGCGAGCCATTTACGCATTGAACAAAGGAAGAATAAAGCCAATATGCATTATTTGAAATTTATAGATTGATTATACATTTTCTCCCGAAAAAGTTAAGAGCATATATCCTATGGTGGGGTTTCGATTATAAAACAAAATCAAACCTAATCAGTAGTTGAATCTTAAATACGTTTCATTTCAGTCGGGAGTTTCGTCAACTACTAATGTGTCAACAGTTTTCTTTATCAAAGTAATGTATCAACAGTTTCGTAACTAGTAGACATAAGAGCGTTTGTTAAATTTGAGTAGTTAAACATCCAATCACAATATTGATATATATAATGAAATTTCAAGAATTTGTAAGTGCAACTGGATTGGTAATTTATGGAATAAAACCATGTGGAATACGTGATTCCTGTGCATTCCAATTTTTTTTACCATTTACGTGGAATAAAAAACAATTTTTATTACACTGAATCCCATGACATATGTGAAATTATAGAAGAATATAGTTAAAAAACATTCAGGAAAGAAAAAAAATCGTCAATAGATGGGATACAAAATTATAATTAATAAAACAAATTAAATTAAAATTTTGTTACAAGTGTTAGTTCAAATGATCGGAAGTGGTCAAACTCTTAACTAACATTTTGCTATGCTTTTGAAATCTAAAGATTTGTCTATTAATTATGCTTTTGAAATTTAAAGACGTCGTTAAATTTATCATAATATTTTATTAACTTTTTATCATCAAATTTTTAGAACTATGTTAATGAAATTATGGTTCTATGTTAGCAAGGTTTATTTGATGTTCTGAATTACTATAGGTTAGTGTTATAAATATTTTTGGTAAATATACTATTATTTCATTTTCATCATATTTATTTTGCATTATACAATCTATTTCTTTAATAAACCACCATCCATCGTACACAAATATTTCTATGTGATTGTATATTCCATTCATATTACTCATTTAAATGCCGTCATTCTATTCAATTCTATTCCATTTTTATTTATTCATCTTATTCCATACATTCCAAAATTTGACAACCATTTAGACATTAGTTTTTAAAAACAAACAAATCTTATGTGGGTTTAAAAATTGTTGTGTTATATTTGGATTTTGTTTCTAATCATTTTATCCATGAAACTCCAATAAATTTCATTTCAAAATCATTGATATACAATTGTTTCAAAAAAGAGTGTTGAATAACATCATAATTCATTTTTGAAGCTTTAAATAGTTATGAGTTTTTCATTTCTTTTCTGATCAAGTCGAATGTTGTTATATATTCGATTACCCACACCTATCCATGTTTTTGTTCATACACCTATTCTTAATTTTTCTTTCTCTATTCTCTTGTTAACCATTTTTATAAATTTCTTCTTCTATTGTAGATTTATGTGTCATACTTTCTTTAAATTTAATTTAAGAAAAAAAAACTGGTCAGGAAAATCAACTTACTAACTATTGTAAGCACGGTCCATAGTAGGTTTAGCCATGATGGCCAACTTAACCATAGAGGCCAAAGAAAGAACCAGTGCTCTAGGGCCCACAGTTTTCTTTTCGTTTTTTACCAAAAAATATTTCTTAACTAGTTACAATAAATATAATTCACAAAATATAAGACTTAAATTCTGCAGATGATTTCTCAATACAAATGCTTGTATTATCTTTCATTTTTCGAAATTGATACCATAAAATAATGTTAAAAATCTAATTTGTTGAGGAGAGAAAGATCTGAGGATGTTTCCAAGTTCCTAACTTGTTTGAAAGAATCAATTATGCTGAGTTGCTAACTCCTCACCTAAATTACACGTGAGCTAGGTGACTCACAATCTACACGTGGCATCGCATTAAAGGATTGTCGTCTATCCAACGACACTGACCCGTTAACATAACGTCACATGATCTTTTTTTCTGGAACGCAAATAATAATACTCCCGACAATATTGTTCACACGGTGAAAGCAAATACCAAAGACAAAGAGAAGACAATAATAACCAAAGAAAATGTTAATTTACAATACTCAATAATAATTACGTAATTCTCATGACTTCTTAAAAATATTTTTCTTCCTCATCACTAGGGTGGGGCGTTTTATCCGAACCCGATATCCGTACCCGAACCCGACCTGAAATACCCGAACTCGACCCGAAAAACTGTGTGTAAAATACCTGATAGGGTTTCAATTTCTTAAAGTTCGGTTACCAGTATCCGATACCCGATCGAGTACCCAATCCTTTTTTTTTTTTTTTTTTACACACACGCATTAGTGATTAGGGTTGGATGTCATTGATTAATTGGTCAGTATTAGTAATACTGTATGACAAACTCAATTTCTTATTGAAATTGAAAAGTTTTCTTTTTATTTTTTTTAATAACCCAGAGTGAATTGTTTAGATTAATGGAGATAGTTGCAGCTTAGTCAATATTGTTCCAAGCAAGAAACGGATTTCGTCGATTTGAGTGATTTGTTTTTAAAATTTGGAGATGATTCCGGTAAAACCGTTGAACGGTTATCGTTCTTTTACACTTCACTTTTTCACATTTTCTTAAGAATTATAACTTATTCATTCATATGTAGCTTCGATTTTTTGACTTGATTGAGCATTGTTCCTTTACACTTTTTATGTTCATTTTTAAATCTATTTTTTTGTTGATTACAGTGCTATTTCGGGTCCCACAAAAAAAAACCTATTTCAGATATAGTTCGGGTATACCCGAACCCGACCCGAATATATGTAATACTCGATCGGATATTATATCTCTAAACATCGGGTATCCGATACCCGAAATACCCGACCCAAATCCGATCGGATACCCGAACGCCCAGCCGTCCTAGTCATCACTTTCGTGCCATCTTCTTATCCTTAAAAAAGGAAAAAGAAAATGTTGAAATATTGAATATTGAATATTCTAACAGTTTTGTTTTCTAAATACCACAAATTGTGAACGACTTTTTGATTTTAATGGCTCTGAGATTAATAAAGCTCTCGCTTTTCAATCTTTTACACGGTAGCATTTGTCATCACTAATATTTATTCGTAATTATCCTCTCTTTATTTTTTTTTCCAACAGTTAAAAAAAAATACAAAATTTTTTTTTTTTTTTTTTGTCGAACAAAATTTTTAATTGGTACGGAGTATTTGCCAATTTAGTTTTTCTCCAGAAGATAAAATTTTATTGGTGCGTTGGATTAATATTTGCATCATTAAGCGAAAAGGGAACATTATTTTCTTCTCAAAATCTTAGGGTTTGTAGAGAAAGGAAGATCGTTGAGTCAAAGGAGGAGGAGATCAATGGCTCCGGCGGCGAAATTAGATAACGAGGAGGAGCTCCGGCGACTCAAGGAGGTTGATATCGACGAAGCTCCGGCTCGTCGTCGTGTTCGCGATTCCTTTAAAGATATTCAGCTTAATCTCGACCATATCCTCTTCAAGGTATTAAAAAAATCCGAAATTGAATCTAATTCGCCTGAATCAGTGGAATTTTTAGGGTTTTTTTTGTTGTTCCTCCTCCTTGAACTATCGCAATCTGAATTGTGTGGCGTTTTGATTAAAATTGTTGATGTTGCAGACACCAGAAGGTGGAATTAAGACCAAGGAGGTAAAAATGAGAGATGATTTGTTTTATTTTCATTTCATGAATCAAAAAAAGTTAGTTTAAAGCTTGAAGTAACTGTTATTTGAACGTTTCTGATGATGTATGATTAGTCTTATGAGGTGAATTCAAGAGGGATTGAGATATTTTCCAAAAGCTGGATTCCTGAAGCTTGCAAGCCAAGAGCTTTGATTTGTTTCTGCCATGGTTATGGAGATACTTGCACGTTTTTCTTCGAAGGCATGTTACTTTTTGCGGTTAATGTCCAATCGTTTGTTTATGAAACCGAGGCTTGTTTGATTGCTTACTAGCTTGCCTTTGTTGCAGGGATTGCAAGGCGATTGGTATTATCGGGATATGGAGTTTTCGCTATGGATTATCCGGGATTTGGTTTGTCGGAAGGCTTGCACGGTTATATTCCTAGCTTTGATCTTCTTGTTGAAGATGTTATTGAGCATTACTCCAACGTAAAAGGTAAAAACTTTGAATCACATCCGAGTGAAAGGTTCGTGTTTTAGTTACTGATAGATTCTGAATTTGTTGGTTGTAGAGAATCCTGAGTTTAGTTCTCTACCGAGCTTTCTCTTTGGACAGTCGATGGGTGGAGCCGTGTCGCTCAAAATACATTTCAAACAACCAAATGCGTGGAGCGGCGCAGTCTTGGTAGCGCCAATGTGCAAAGTAAAGACTCATTGTTCTTTGTTTCCTTATTTGCATCATCACTAAGAAATCTCACGGATTACTAATCATAACGTTAACGTTAAATATGTATCCCTTCTAGATTGCAGATGATCTGGTTCCACCGCCGATATTAAAACAATTATTGATCGGTCTAGCTAATGTTCTACCGAAACACAAGTTGGTTCCACAAAAGGAATTAGCAGAAGCAGCGTTTAGAGATCTCAGAAAGAGGACAATGGTAAAAACATCAATTTTATAGATTTAGTAACTTATCGCCTTTTTCGTTTACTAAACCCGTCTTCCTGTTTTTACATTTGCAGACACCATACAACATCATTTGTTACAGGGGCAAACCGAGGCTACGGACTGCAGTAGAAATGTTTCGAACAACTCAGGCTATTGAACAGCAATTGGAAAAGGTAGAAAATCCCGAAACTACTGAAATAGAAGAATCATACATTATAACGTCTCTTGAATGTTTATTGATATTATCTTTGCAGGTGACTTTGCCATTACTGATACTACATGGAGAAGCAGATACAGTGACAGATCCATCAGTGAGCAGAGCGCTTTACGAGAAAGCGAAAAGTTCAGACAAGAAGATAATTTTGTATGAAGATACTTATCATTCTCTGCTCGAAGGCGAAACAGACGAAATGATCCTCCGTGTCTTGTCCGATATTATCTCGTGGCTCGACGGCCATAGCTTGCATGCTGAGGAGGGATCAGAAGTTACAAATATGTAGAAGATGAGCATTTGCTTCGCTATATTCTAGTGAAGAGTATATTTTTTTTTATGGATTAGCAATAAATTATCATTACTAGTAATAAGTTTTACAGGGTAGTTACATTTTAGGAGAGCAGAGAATAATTCAACTTTGTAACTAACCTGTAAATCGGAGATGAATAAATTCTTTTTATGTTTTTTTCAAAGTTTGCAAATTCTGTCATTTCCTATTTGGGTCTCTTTAAAAAATACAGTAAACTATGTCACACCATTGAATAAAACCACTAACCTATAAGTTGTAGTTTTCAAAAGGAGTTTGGTAAACTATTCTTAACCAGATTCCAATTTTATAGAATGCAGACACAACTTGTAGATGAATAAAAAATCTATTAGGTAATATTAACTTTTCAAATCTAAAGTTATCACCTATTGATTTTGTAAGTATTCACATTACTTCGACCAAAAAAAACTAAAAATCTGACTATATACTTTAGTCTAATAAAATACAAAATGTTTTTTCTTACAACATTTGATATTTGTTTTAGACTGTTATCAAATACTGATAAGTGCATTTTAAGCATTGATGGACACAAATATTTTATTTAATCCCAAATTATTTGGGTCTGTGGGATATATATAGAAGAGACGAGTTTGTACATAAATAGGCCCATAGGCTTTAGAAAACTTTTAACGGCCCAGATTTGAGCACATCCAAAATAGGGCAACCTTGGAAACCCTAATCATCAAACATTAAAACCTCATTTTAACCAAACTTGCTGCTTCTAAGGAGAAGCCGCAACTTTTTTTTTCATCAATCTAGGGCTCTTCTTCGTTCCTGCAGATTTCGCCTCCGTTTTCACTCTCCGGTACGTCGCTAATGGTTTCTTCTTTCGCTTCTTCAAGCACTCCGTCGTGTTCTTTTCACTTTCAACGGCAATGCTGATGTTTGTAATCAATAGCTCACTTGAGTGTAGAATTGTGGAATGTATCAGATTTTACGATTCGATTGATTCATAGGGGTTTTTAGTGTTTAAGATAAGGATACAATGGTTTAGTTTTAGCCTCTGTAGCAGAAATGGAAGAACATAGCTACAGAGTTTTTGATAGAATACAACAGATTTTTGCTTGTATGTTTCTACAAATCCGTAAAGCCTTCGATTTTTTTGGTTTGGAAATGTATTGTAAACTTTAACATTGTGTGAGTTGATCAGTATATGGAAGCTTAAAAATTTATGGTGATGGTGATTGTTCGTGTTCCTAAATTTGTTACATTTCTCTGTTTTGTTTCGTAAAATTCAAGATTTGTGAAGATGTTCTCCGCTCAGAACAAGATCAAGAAGGAAAAGAATGCTGAGCCAACAGAATGCGAGGAGCAAGTTGCTCAGGTACAACAATAACTTCCATTTATGCATGTTTATGTAAAGTGGCCTTCTTGTGAATTTTTCATGGTTAACATTTGGTTAATTTCTTTCTCAGGCTTTGTTTGACCTGGAGAACACTAACCAGGAATTGAAAAGCGAGTTGAAAGATCTCTACATTAACCAAGCTGTGTATGCATAGTCTTCCTTCACCTTTATCACTCAACCCGTTGCATTTGTCTTTTTATCAAAGGAAAGTAATTTGATTTTTTTCATTGCAGTCACATGGACATCTCTGGAAACCGCAAAGCTGTTGTGATTTACGTCCCATTCAGATTGAGGAAAGCTTTCCGTAAGATTCATCCCCGTCTCGTTAGGGAGCTTGAGAAGAAGTTCAGTGGCAAGGTAATATTGATTAAACATTTCCTCTTTGGTATAAAGACGATAGAGTGTTGTAACATTGTCTCTGACTACTCTGCTGCATTTGTTGTACAGGATGTTATCCTTGTTGCTACAAGAAGGATCATGCGTCCTCCCAAGAAAGGTGCTGCTGTTCAAAGGCCACGTAACAGAACTCTTACCTCTGTTCACGAAGCAATGCTTGAGGATGTTGCTTACCCTGCTGAGATTGTTGGAAAGCGTACTCGTTACCGTCTTGATGGTTCCAAGATCATGAAGGTATCATATCATTTTTGACAATATTATTATGATCTTTCTCTGATTGCTTTTGTGCCCGGCTTTTAACTCTGGTTTGACTATGTTACAGGTCTATTTGGATACTAAGGAAAGGAACAACACCGAGTACAAGCTTGAAACTATGGTGGGTGTATACCGCAAACTTACTGGAAAAGATGTCGTTTTCGAGTACCCGGTTGAGGCATAAATGGAAGATGCTGCAAGATAGAGACAGACAGAGAGAGAGCTTTTGATTCTGTTTTGTGGTATTTAGGATGAAGGAAACTCTCTTGGTTTAGTTCCTTGTTCACAATCTTTATTGTTCTATTTACAATGACTACTACTTTCTGTGCTTCTCAGTTTTGAAACCTTTTAAAAGAATTTCAGATTCATCATTCTCAGTTTTCACCGCAACACAATTAGAAGAGAATTTATGAGACTAGTTATTTACAAATTTTGGGTGACTTTTTAAATTACTTGGAATAGTTTATACAAAATATAACTCTTACTTAGTAACAGGTATGATTAATAGAGACAAGAAAGGTTTTTCTTGTTTATTGTTTTACAATATAATGAAAATGCTACATCAATCTTTTCCACCCATTTTTTGTTGCTTCTTTGAATTCAAAGCAAAAATCTTTAATCTGTCACTTTTCATATATAATATTATACTCTGTGGAGTTTATACTTCTGCACAAGATTAAATCTTGAGATTTCATTATTGAATCCATGGAGCACAAGAGTCTTCACTGCTTCACTTCCTTGCTCGAGTGCTTCATCGATTTGTTTCCGTTCCAATCGACTAAACTTTTGAAGAAGAAAAGCTCTCATATCCATGTTTCCAGGTGGATTACCAATTCCTGACAAAAAAAATCAACAAAGCAAAAGCTTGAGAGATTGCAGAGTCGGGTTTAAACCCAAACCAAACCCCCAAAACCGTACCTATGCTTAAACGAGGAAAAGTTCTACGACCATCCAAATGTCCCATTACACTCTTCACTCTGCAACATATGCAAAAGTGACATCAGTTAATAGATCAGAGAACATACCTAGATGTTCAAGAACCACACACATACCCGTTGTGGTAACCTTGACCTCCTTTCGGTTGAAGTCTCAAAACTCCATTTGGTAAAGCCATCTCATCATATATCTACGAGGGGAAAACCAGCATCAAGATTCATAAAAAAACTTCATTCAAAACATTGCTCTGGTTTCTACAGATGTAACGTTTACCAGTAATATGTGACGCAATGGTACTCGATAATGTGCAGCCAAAGATCCAACCTATAAATGACAACAAAAGAGTGAGAATTTGCAAAGTTAGGATACAATTGTTTGATGATTCAAAATATACAAACCGCTTCGCCGCTGAAGTTCATATAAGTCTGAGGTTTAGCCAACACGATAGGTACCTCTTCGATAGCACCTGTACTGATCATACATAGGACCAAAAATTCATCAGCTTTATTATGCATGCTTCAAATCGAAAAACGGAGAGAAGAAAAAGCTGAAAACCTATTCCGATTAGAGCTTTCGACTGTATCGTGTTCATCAAAACGCCTTCTTTTCTAGCCAACTTATCAATCATCTCAAAACCAATCTGAAAACAACATACATGTAAAGTTGCAGAGATCAAAACCCAACATCTCAAACTCAATCACACTTTTAAAAAAAAATGATTTGTGTTTCCATTACATTGTGTCTTGTTCCATGATACTTGTTTCCTGGATTACCCAACCCTACGATAAGCCAAGGAGTATACTCTACTTTGAACCTGTCATTCTCACTTAAAGTAGACGAACAAACCCGGAACCTCGGTCTCCGAAAAACGGGCTTTTCCGCGTGGAAATGGTAAATACTCGGTGTATACGTTGAGCAGAACATCGAACTGTTGATTCAAAGCAGTAGAATCAATTATCAATCTAAGGAATCTATTATATGCTACATAAACCATCAACATACACTGAAAAATTTAACCTTCTCGTGAACGAACTATTGAAAACGACACGACTTTTGTTACATTTGCAACCGAACACATTAATATAACATCTTTTCACGATTTTAATGAAAATCGAAATCATATAACCACTGAGAATCAAAGATTTTTGAAACCCATTGACAGAGACTGAACGCAGAGCAGAGAAACTAAGTGTAATCGAACAGAAGACACATCAATTTTTCTGGAGAATTTACTCATTAACTACAAGGATTACAAAGATTTCTACTTATGCTTCAGGTTATTGTAATTGTTACTGAGTAAGAGAATAAAATAACTGACCTATTCTTCAGGAGATTTCGAATCTTTCAGGCTGACAAAAAAAAGTTTGAGAATTTTCTTTCGCGAAGCTGTTGGTAAATGAGATAGAACGATGAACTGAGTGAAAGAGAGAGAGACAAAGATCTTAAAATTTTGAGATTTGGTCTCATTTTGTGTTAATGGGCCTTGAGCCGAGTAATAAAAGCCCAATTTCTTATAATAATTGGATTTTGCACGTCACTATGACGGCACGTGTGCCGATCACGTCATCCAAAATCTAATCCAGAAATCCCACCGTTGCCAGATCGCCTCATGCGGCTCGTACCGCTTTTTACGTTTTTTTCTTATCTCCCTCACTCTTAGCATTTTACATATTTTACCCAGATGAGTTACTTAAGTCAAAGGTTATTTGACTATTAATATACGAGAATTAATTAACGAATGTAGATAAATTAAGCATAGAACTCAATAATTCTGCCATTTGATTTGATTTTTTTTTTTTAATCATCTAAATTATCATCATATAAACATTACAATAATCATTAGATTAATTTGATATATTTGATCTAATCCTATTATGGTGATATTCAACTACACGTTGTCTATGCGATTAGAGTGAACATCTTTTATATAGACTTCCATAATGCAACATCTTTCCATATACGACATCTTCCATGATGAACAAGTTTTCTCCGACGAACGGCTCTGCATGTGATATCTTCCATGATAGACAGATTCTCTCCGACCTATGGTTCTGCATGTACGATATTTTCAATGATGGACATAGTTTTCTTGAACGACTCTGAAACTTTTGAAAAACGCTTTCCTTTAATATGCAAGAATTTGAACTCTCTGGTGTAAAAGCATTTAAACCCATGACAACTGGACGAATAAGCTTCAACGATTTGAATTAGATATAGATTTACGATTTTGCATTTTTTTTGTACTCATGAATGAAATCACATGCATTAAATTCGTAATATCTTGTAAATAAAAAATATGAAGAAAACTACTTTATTTTCCCTTATGTGGTTTGGATATATATGAATGATTACCAAAAGATCCCAAAATTATAAGAAAACAAATTTGCTTCTTTAAAAAAAAAAAATTATTGATAACGACAATAAGCTCAAGAAAGCTCTTCTCTGCAATCGCAATCTCTGATAAAAAGTTCTCACTACTCTCTCTCTAATCGCGGAGCCTTCGAAGTTTCTCTGGTAAATTTCTTACTCGAAATCGATTCTCTTTCTCTTTGGGTACTTTGTTGTTCATTTTCAAAATCTGAATTTTCGTTTCGAATAACTCGATTTTTCGGTTGATTAATCAGTCGCGATCGAAAGAGCGTTATCTCTCTCGCTCTCGTTCTCATTCATCATCAATGCATAGATTCCCATTTCGTGATGTTATTTCTTTCTTCTTAATTTGGATTAAATGCGATATTTTCTCTCTTTTTTGACTAATCTCTCTCTCTCTCACACCTTTCCGTGCAAATACGGTTATAAAAAAGGTTAAAAATGCAGTCGTCTACGTATGCGGTTAAAGGAAACGCGGCGTTTGCGTTTCAGAGACGGAGCTTCTCTAATCTCCGCGACGGATCGGCTACCGGAATTCGATTCGCCGATAAGACCTCTAGCTTTAGGCCACTCTACTGCTCTTCTGGTTCGAAAACCATGGGAGCTAAGCTTGCTCGTGCTGAAAACGGGATCCAGAGCGTCATGGGTTTCTCTTCCGTCAAAGCTCGATCAATCAGAGCTCAAGCCTCCTCTGGTTCGTTTTCTATCTTCTTCAAATTTGTTTCTATATTGTACTTAGATTTGGGAATAATCTCCATTAAGTGGCTTAATTATGTAGGTGGAGATGCAGAAGAAGCTATACCTTTAAGATCTGATGGGAAAAGCTCTGGGACGGTTTTGCCATTTGTTGGTGTTGCTTGTCTTGGTGCTATTTTGTTTGGTTATCATCTTGGGTATGAGTAACTACATTTGAATCTATAGATGTTTATGGATGATAATGATGATGATTGATGATGATGATGTTACATTTGAATGATCCAGGGTAGTTAATGGTGCTCTTGAATACCTTGCTAAGGATCTTGGTATCGCCGATAATGCTGTTTTGCAAGGTAAGTATATGATCGTCTTCTCTTATTCCAATCAATCGAGTTTTGATTTGTGTACTTATTTATGGTATACTCTTTGATTGCTTTTGAGCAGGATGGATTGTTAGTGCGCTTCTTGCTGGTGCAACGGTCGGTTCATTCACCGGAGGTGCGTTAGCTGACAAGTTTGGACGAACAAGAACGTTTCAGTTGGATGCTATACCGCTTGCTATTGGAGCTTTCTTATGGTATATATATTTTTTCAAGTTCTAACTAAGTCTTACCTGATGGTGGGAATTTAAGTGATTTTATTAATGCATTGGTTTCCTTTTGATTTATAGTGCAACAGCTCAGAGTGTCCAGACTATGATTGTAGGACGTTTGCTCGCAGGAATTGGAATCGGAATCTCATCCGCGATTGTACCACTTTACATATCTGAGGTAAACATTTTCAGATATATTTTTAAGATGTTATGTTGCTGAAGTGTGTGTGATGATGATGGTCAGATATCACCAACTGAAATCCGCGGAGCACTAGGATCTGTGAACCAGTTGTTCATATGTATAGGAATACTTGCAGCTTTGATAGCTGGATTACCCCTTGCAGCAAATCCTCTATGGTATGTAAATCCTTTTTTATTCATCCGAACAAATCTTTTTCTTCTTTTCGTTGCATATTGTTGTAATATAAGTTTTGATCTGACAATTTTCTAGGTGGAGGACGATGTTTGGTGTTGCTGTTATCCCTTCCGTTCTGTTGGCCATAGGAATGGGTTTTTCTCCAGAAAGCCCAAGGTGGCTCGTTCAGGTACCCTCCTGGGACGCAACTCACTGTTAACCGAGATCAATTATTGACAAGTCAGGGAAATGAATTTGCAGCAAGGAAAAGTCTCTGAAGCTGAAAAGGCGATCAAAACTCTGTATGGTAAAGAAAGAGTGGTTGCACTAGTGCGTGACTTATCAAACTCTGGTCAAGGTTCTTCTGAGCCAGAGGCAGGATGGTTTGATCTATTCAGCAGCCGATACTGGAAAGGTATCGCAAGACGTGCTAGAAAAACATTGTTTAGCTTATCGTGTTGATTTACTTACATAGTTTATTGTCCGTCTTTTTGTAGTTGTAAGTGTAGGCGCGGCTCTCTTCTTGTTTCAACAGTTAGCTGGGATAAATGCAGTTGTGTATTACTCTACATCAGTGTTCCGTAGCGCTGGAATCCAATCTGATGTTGCAGCCAGTGCTCTCGTTGGAGCCTCAAACGTCTTTGGTTAGTTGTTCTCTTTCATGTTGCTATTTGAGTTCCAACATAATCGAACTAATAGCCCGATAAAAATCTGGTCGCAGGCACTGCTGTTGCTTCGTCCTTGATGGACAAAATGGGAAGGAAAAGTCTCTTGCTCACAAGCTTTGGTGGAATGGTACATGTTTCAAGTCTCAGTTTTACATTACCATTTTTGTGCTTAATCAGGCTGACATAGACTTTTTCGTCTGGAAAATAGGCTTTGTCGATGCTGTTACTCTCTTTGTCCTTCACATGGAAGGCTCTTGCTGCATATTCTGGCACCCTTGCTGTTGTTGGAACTGTTCTGTAAGTCAAATCTTCTATTACAAACTTTGTTTTAGTCTTTCTGTATCTGACTTTACCCTCGCTTGTTTGACCAGATATGTATTGTCCTTCTCGCTTGGTGCTGGCCCGGTACCGGCTCTGCTTCTTCCAGAAATATTCGCATCCCGAATCAGAGCAAAAGCCGTCGCACTTTCTCTCGGCATGCACTGGGTATGTATATATTTATTTGTGGTTTTCTAATGGTTCTGAACAGAATTTCTCTTCTCCATTGCTAATCCTTTTTTTTTCTTCTCATTTGTTACAAACAGATTTCAAACTTTGTGATTGGACTATATTTCTTAAGCGTTGTGACTAAATTCGGAATCAGCAGTGTCTACCTGGGTTTCGCCGGAGTCTGTGTCCTTGCTGTCATCTACATTGCAGGAAACGTTGTCGAGACTAAAGGACGATCACTCGAGGAAATAGAGCTTGCTCTTACCTCTGGAGCTTGAAATGAAACAAAAAAAAAAAAAGAGAGAGCAACAAAACAAAGAAACGACGTTGTTTCATGGTTGATCTTGTGAGTCTCTCTCTCTCTCTCTCTCTCTCTCTCTCTCTCTCTCTCTCTCTCTCTCTTCTCTTAGCCCTCTTCGATAACTTGTACAATGAACTAAGTTATCAATAACGAGAAGTCGATTCACATCAATGCATCTACATGTTGGCTTTCCTTTCCCATCTTTCCCTAGTATCTAGCCTATTTCCAAAACAAAAATCACAACCATTTGCATTAGCTCGGTTTTTCCATACCGTGAAAATTTTGTAAAAACAGCAAAAGAAAGAAAACTCACCCCCAAAACAGCTTTTGTGGCTTCGTTGGGGCTGTGACTACTGTCTTATGATGATGTTGTTCTACGGTAGAAGCCGATTTCTGAGAGTTTTCGCCACCTCCGTTCGCTCTACTCTGAGAATTCTTGCTCGCTGCATTTCGGTTTAGAGCATTTAGTCGACTAAATAATAAACCGTGAATTAAGAAAAAGAAGCTTTACCTTTAGGTCTCTTATGGATCTTTGAATTGGCTTTTATTTGCATACGTCTCTTGTGTAGCTCCTGTAATCTCAAACGCCAAAACATAACCAAAATGGCTTCAAAGGTAAAAATAGACATTTGTGCAACCCGTAGCAAACAAGGAACCGAGAAAAGAAAATCAAACTCGAAAACTAAACCGAACCGAATTAATTTTGGTTTCAATTTCAAAGATAAAAAATTGTCGAACCCTAACCAAACCGAAAACTGAATTGAACAAGTTAAACAAAATCGTGTTTATGACAATCTTATGATCAGGAATAAAAAAAACGGTTTAGAAAAGTCGATGCGAAGAATCTGAAAATTCCGACCTGTAATTTGGAGATTTGTTTGTGGGTGAGATTGGATCGATTGAAATTAGGTTGAAGAGATTGTGTTGAAGCTAATAAAGCTTCTTTCCGATTCTCCTCTGCTTCTCTCTCTATTTCCTCTTCCGTCCGATTTGTCGCCATGGTTTCTCCGTCGCCGTCCATCGCTGCTTCTTCCAGAAAATTTCGAATGTCCGAGAACGACGTCGGATGTTAAATATTTTGGGTTAAATGTCGAACTTACCCCAAAAGATTACGCATGTTTAACTAACCACCCGAATGTTTTGAATTATTACATAACTAACCTAATATTTTCTCGAATTGTAAATTATACCAATATTTTATGTGGAGGATTTTAAGTTAAAAGAATTGTATTCCTTAGTTATATCATTGATCGCGCTGGCAATGAATGGTCTATAACAGCTTTAAGTGTAAAATTCTCATGCTTGGTCTTTAATTATTTTTGTCCCTTAGACTAAGCAAACTAATTAGACCTTAAGACTTTTCTTTAATTCACTAATCTTTTATGGCCTCTCTCACCCAGAGATTTATTTAATCTCTATATAATACTCCCTCCGTTCCATTATATAGAATTTTTAAGAGAAAATTTTTAGTTTTATTTTATAAGATGTTATATTAGTTTCTATACAGATTTTAATGTGATTTGATATTTTTGTCCTTTTAAATTCCGTAATTTTATATATGATTGGTTGAGTTATATTTTTAGTTAAATATTAAATGAGATTTTGTTTGTATTTATTTCTTAATTCTCGTGCAATAAATCAGAACATCTTATAAAATGAAACAAAGCGAATATCAAATTATAATTTCGAATTTTAGTATTTAGCAAGAGAAAAACGAAAGCGAAAGTTCTGGCAATGTCATTAAATGCACCTAAAGTTAGGCAATCTAGTGTACTCCATTTTCGTGGGTCAACAACACCCAACATTTTGCACGCTCTTCTTCTTATTTTTTTTTAATATTAAATCGTATCTCAAACTTTCGAATTTAGTTAAGTAATTCATCTATAAATTTAAAGTCCCTAAACCATGGGACCATTTCATTTTCTACTTCTCTATTAACTTAAGAAAGTTTAGTAGTTAGACTTTAGTTCTAAATATGGATGAACATGTTGGTATTCGAGTTTGGGTTGCTTCATAAAAAAATTGTTTCCTTCGCTTTAGAGTTTAGACTTTCGTATGAAAAAATTAAAAAAAAAAAATTGGACTCCAAATAGACAACAAATACATTTATCTATCAATAAATCTATTATTAAACTAGATATACAAAACTGCTCTGTTATATAATGGGCAATTCTAATTAATTAATTAAGAAGGGTGAATAAGAGAGTGTTCAATTTTGATTGGGATAACTTAAAAGATTTGGTCCAATTCAAATAATCATATAGGAATCTCTTTTTTTGTTTGTCTTTTTTTCTCTCACTATTTTGACGTTTTAGGTGGATCAGTAGATTCACCGGTAGAAGTGGATTTTGGATCGTGTCACCATCCCTTATCTGTATTCGATTCAAACCATATAAGGGCACAACACAGTAATATATATTATTTGTATGATCAATTATTTTATTATTCCCAATATAGGCAAATTATTCGGATAATTCGCTTAGATAACTAAAATTTATGAACACATAGTTCTTAAAATTATTAAAAAGTTCACCTATAATTATCTAGATTTGAATCCGACTTTTAACGTTCGGATAGTCATATAAAATATACGAACGATCTATATATTAGGGTTCGGCAAAAAATCCGTTAAAACCGATTCGATCCGCGATTCGTTTTGATCCGAACCGAAAAATTCGAATATCCGCAAAGTTTTGAAGCAAAGCAAATACTAAAATAGGCGATCCGTCAAAAACAAAGCAAATCACAAATAGTATTTTTTAAAAGACCATTATCCGATCCGATCCATATATATATATACAAATACATATGTAATTTATATAAAATAACATGTAAGTCTAATATGTATGATTAGGTTTTATTGTTAACCCATTTATTTTTACTAAATATTTAATTTTTATGATGATTAAATTACAAAAAATTAAAAAATAAATAAATAATATTAGAAACAATAACGGATCGGATCGGATAATCGCGGATATTTTTAAAAAAATTCGGATATTTGATTTTTCACGGATTGAATCGGATATCCGCGGATAGCAAAAAAAATTTCGGATATCCGAATATCCGGATATCAAAAATTTCACGGATCAGATCGGATCGGAAAATCAAATATCCGTTTAACACGGATCGGATCACGGATACCTGCATTTTCCCGGATATTTGCTTCGTGCCGAGCCCTACTATATATTATTTGTTATCCGCATTATTCGATCCATTTATCTAATAAACTATACTACCAATCCGTATTGCATTATTACCTGATTTTTTTAATTGAAATAAACCAACCTAGTAAATTATCATGCCGAACCAAAATAGTTGATTTATATTCTTCACGCTATTAGCTTGTTTACAGAACATATCCCCCTTACTTAAATTGCAATCTCTTACACCGTCCTCCGTCCTATGCGCAAGTTGAAACTTCGTCCAATCGTATGAATGTTTAAGATCTAAAATCTATTTATTTTTATTTTTTGTATTTAACTCATGATCGTCATGTATATATTGACTTGAGAACAAATGCAAAAAGTCAACATTAACTTGCAAATCGCCTTCGACTTTGTCAAATACACTCTAAGTACCTTGTTTTTATTGTACAACTTGTACTAAACAAATTTATAATAACACGGTTGCAAAATCCTTCACAATCACAACCTCTCTCTCTCTCTCTCTCTCTCTCTCTCTCTCTCTCTCTCTCTCTCTCTCTCTCTCTCTCTCTCTCTCTCTCTCTCTCTCTCTCTCTCTCTCTCTCGTTCTACAATGGGCTATATCGATCAAAAGAGCAAAAAAGAAGAAGAACATCCAATGAGCTCAAAGCCCTTGATGAGATTGATTCTATTACAAAAGACTCATTATGTTCGAACCTCGCTCTTCTTTGTCACCGGTTTCTTAATTGGTCTCTTCCTTTACCTACAACTAAAAGCCTTCCACATGTCGTCGACGACACTACAACCCTTATGGTCCACATTATTACTCAACCACACAACAACGATGGAGATCAAACCAGAGTTACAATTACAAGTACTCAAATACAACATGAGTGATCAAGAACTCTTCACCAAGGTCTCTTTATTATCATCCCCATCATCATCATCATCATCATCATCATCATCATCATCATCATCATCATCATCATCATCATCATCATCATCATCATCATCATCATTAGCATCATCTTCATCATCATGGTTTGGGAGGAAGCATAATGATGATGAGAAGATGGTAATGAAGGTGGCTTTCATGTTCTTGACAGGTGGCAGACTTCCATTGGCTGCATTGTGGGAGAAGTTCTTTGAAGGACATGAAGGGTTTTATTCCATATATGTTCATACTAATCCATCTTTTCAAGAATCTTACCTTGAAACTTCTGTCTTCTACTCAAGAAGTATACCAAGCCAGGTGATAATTTAGAGCTTTAGTTAGTTAATCACCTCTTTCTCTTTTCTTAATTACACCACAAATTCATTTACCACTATATATAAATAGTATAATCAACAATTATATCACTAGTATATCCAAGAAAAATATCTTGGTTTGATTGGAACCTTTGCGTGGCACGTGTATAGATCGTGATTGGAACCTTTGCGTGGACACACTTGATATTATTCTAACAGATTCACATTTCTTAATCATGTCATTAAACTCCTACAAAGTTTTAAAATGCATATATATTCTCAACATAAAAGTTCTTAATATAAAGTAAAACAAAAAAGATTGTATAAGTTCAAGCTTTTTACGCCTATGGTACGATTGCACAAAAACCCTTCAATATTTCCTTTTGTATAAAAAAACTTTTGACTTGCAAAAAAGGGGAAAGTTGTAAAGTTTTACGTTAAAAATGCTTTATCACCAACATTATAAACTATATATATAATAAGTTAATAACTCTCCATTCTCGAGAGAATTAGGCCCATTCTAATCCATGTAGTTTAATTGTAAAGGAATTATTACAGTTGTTTACTTGTATTAACTTTCTATAAAATTGATTTTTTATGTTATACTAATTCATTTGAAGTTAAAAACGTCAATATAATTAGATCAAACAAACCTGAAAAAGTTTCAATTCGTAAGAACATTGTTATCACATTTTCAACTTTGCATTAACAAAGCAACAATAGTATTAATGTTAATTAATTAGTCCGTGAAATTTTGTGAAACAGGCAGTGTATTGGGGAACATCATCAATGATAGACGCAGAGAGAAGACTCTTAGCCAATGCTCTCCTCGACCAATCAAACCAAAGATTCGTCCTCTTGTCCGATTCTTGCATCCCACTCTTCAACTTCACTACCATCTACGATTACTTAATTGGTACCAATTTGAGCTTCATTGGTTCATTCGACGACCCAAGAAAATCCGGTCGTGGACGTTACAACCCCAAAATGTATCCACAAATCAATGTCACACATTGGCGAAAAGGGTCACAATGGTTCGAAACAACTCGTGAACTAGCCCTTAATATCGTCGCGGACACGGTTTACTACAAGATATTCGATCAATATTGTAAACCGCCTTGTTACATGGACGAACATTACATCCCAACTCTAGTTCACATGTTTTATGGTGAGATGAGCTCGAACCGGACCTTGACGTGGGTCGATTGGTCGAAGGCTGGTCCACATCCTGGTCGGTTTATTTGGCCTGATGTGACCGATGAGTTTCTTAACCGGATCCGGTTTACGGAGGAATGTGTGTATTATGGTCGTGGTGGTGAGAATATTACAACTTCGAAGTGTTTTTTATTTGCGAGGAAATTTACGGCCCAGACTTTAGAGCCTTTGCTAAGAATCTCGCCTATAGTTCTTGGCTTTGGTCCGTAATTACTTCAAAATTGTGAGGTTTTTTCTTTTTTCAATTAGTAAATATGATGCTAATAAAGTGATCAATCATAATTTCTTTATGGGTGCAAAGCAACCCTAAGTTTACCCTAACCACTTAAGTAATGCATTTGTCTTCATCTTGTTCTGCTAAACTCAACAGCGCGCGTTAAACAAAAAGAAATGAGTCAATAATACCGAAAGATTTATGAGAACAAAAATTAATTATTCTTTTAACGTCATTTTCTTCTTCTTTTAACCGAAAGACTGATTTTTCATTAAACAGGACGTGAAGTGGTGATAACCGACCCATGGTTTAGGGCTGATTTTGCTAATGAATCAGTTCTTGATTTTCCTAATAAGGTCATTTTCTTGATTTTTAAATCTATGATATAACAATATCATTACATAATTTCTTTAGAATGCAATTATTGATTAGATAAGCAAAATTATACTTCATATATTGAAGTTGATACAAAAATAATGTATTTATTCAATGATTTCCCTCGAACCAAATCGAAATTTTCGAACCCGAACTGAAATACCCAAAACCGAACCCAAACCAAACATTTATATAATCCAAAAAAAATATTAATTTCAAAACCGAATTATCCTACACCGAACCGAATGAACCAAATTAACCTAAATTTATTTTAAAAACTAATATTTTTGATTAAATATATAGGAAAACATATTGAAATACACAAAATATTTACACTGAACTAAAATTTAGTTTGATCCCAAATGGGATCTATTTTTTAGAATCCAAATAACCCGAAAATCGGATAACCCTAATCAAACCGAACTAAACTTTTAAACCAAATGGGATTTATTTGTTAGATACTGAACAATCCCAGGAAAAAAAAAAACCCTCAACCGAACCGAAATAACCAAATGCTCATTAATATATTTGACGAATAATAATTTAAATCGACTGGTAAGTGTTAACCGGAGAGTGTTCGCAGTTCGCACCCAACCCTATCAAAACCGAAACTGAGAATTTGGTCGAACCATTAGAAAAAAGTTTGATCTTATCCACCATCTTCGTGTCGAAATCCCCAAAGTTGCAAACTTTTTACTCAATGCTAACTCCTCTCTTTCTCTCCGCGCGAGCTTTTCCATCTCTGATCACTAACTCCTCCTTAAACCCTAATCAAAACCCTTCAAATTCCCCCAAAATCCCCCAAGCCAGAGAAAACCCAACTCCGATCAAGGTTCCGGCTGCTCCATGGATGAAAGCTCCTCTCTTGCTTCGACCCGACGATGCTCTCGACACTTCACATCATCACGACAAGAGAATCAAACGACGAAATGTTGAGGAGAAGACGTTCAAGGCGTTGAATCGTCGAGAAAGCGGTGTCTGGGGAAGCAAAGCGATGAAGAAAATCGTCCGTAAAGTCGAAAAGCTCGACGGAAACACCGATTCGATAGAAACCCAGATCGAATTCGAGCCCTTAGATCGAATCGCGGCGGAGATTGAGCCGGGGATGAGATTTGGCGGGGAAATGCCATGGGATAGAGAAGAAGAGAGGTTTATATTGCGGAGGACGAAGAAGGAGAGAATTCCGACGACTGCTGATCTTATCCTCGACGAAGGATTGTTGAAAAGACTTAGATTTGAAGCTACGAAGATGAGAAAATGGGTGAATGTGAGAAAAGCTGGAGTTACAGAGAACGTTGTTGATGAAATTAGATCTATCTGGAGATTGAACGAGCTCGCTATGGTGAGATTTGATGTTCCTCTTTGTAGAAACATGGAACGAGCTCAAGAAATCATTGAGGTGTGGTTAGTTCTTTCTCATTTGAATTCTTGATGGTCCACTGAAGTAATTTCATTATGTTTTGAAGAATAGATGAAGACTAGAGGTTTAGTTGTGTTAAGGAAGAAGGAGTTTCTCGTTGTTTATCGAGGTTCATCGGAGAAAACGAATTCGGTATGTGTCGAAAGACAAGATGGGATTAGCTCATCGTTGTACGAGAGAGAAGCTGATAGGTTATTGAATGGTTTAGGACCTCGATATATAGATTGGTGGATGCGTAGACCGTTTCCCGTTGATGCTGATTTGCTTCCTCAAGTGGTTAATGGATATAGAACTCCGTCTAGACGTTGTCCACCAAACACTAGAGGAAAGCTTAGTGATGAAGAGCTTACTTACTTGAGGAACATTGCTCAAGCTTTACCATTTCATTTTGTCCTCGGTAATTCGCCTTTCACTAGTGTTTAGCGGTCTTTCCTCACTTTGTATGGTTGTAATTTGTTTCTTTACCTCGTAATTTGTAAAGGGAGGAACCGAGGGCTTCAAGGTTTAGCTTCTGCTATTGTGAAACTATGGGAGAAATGTATTATTGCAAAGATTGCAATCAAATGGGGAGCTATCAATACAAACAACGAGGAAATGGCTGATGAATTGAAGGTAGTTTAATTTTTTTCTTGACGCCAATTTCGAAGGCTGATGTTATATTTTGGGGTCTGTCGTATTGTTTCAGTTTCTCACTGGAGGAGTTTTGATACTACGCAACAAATACTTGATAATACTTTACAGAGGCAAGGACTTTCTATCCGATGAAGTTGCGGATATGGTTGATGATAGAGAGAGATTACTCAGAAGATATCAACATTTTGAAGAAACCAAACGCGAGAGCGATTTAGAAATCTTGGAGGTTACAAATGGTAAAGGAATTGAGGAAAGAAGCAAAACCGGAAGTTTATTAGAGTTTCAAGAATTTCAAAGAAAATTCGGAGAAATGGAGACGAGAAAGTTGGAGACTGAAGCTGAGAAAGCGAGTATAGAGAAGGAACTCAAAAGCCAAGAGCGCAAGCTTTCCATTGTAAGCTTTTTAACGTCACAAAAGTTCATCTTCTTAGATTTTGCTTATTCTAATATAAATTCCATGGATCAGCTAAAATCAAAGATAGAGAAATCAACAATGGAATTTGTCAAATTGAATTCTTTATGGAAAACATCCGAGCAAGACGGTGATATCGAGATATTGACTAATGAAGAAAGAGAATGCTTGAGAAGAATAGGTCTGAAGATGAATAGCAACTTGGTTCTTGGTAGGAGATTCTTGCATTTTCTTATTCCTTAACCGATGATAAGAAGAGTGTGATTTACACAAATTTCAATTTTGATATATGTTTCATTTTAGGTAGAAGAGGAGTATTCTATGGTGTAATGGAAGGTCTACATCAGCATTGGAAGCACAGGGAGGTTGCGAAAGTGATCACAATGCAGAAGATTTTCTCAAGAGTTGTTTACACAGCGAAAGCCCTTGAAGCAGAGAGCAATGGAGTACTGATCTCAGTCGAGAAGCTAAAGGAAGGATACGCGATACTCATATACCGTGGCAAGAACTACAAACGTCCTTCATCGAAACTGATGGCACAAAATCTTTTGACCAAACGAAAAGCGTTGGAAAGATCTATTGCGATGCAGCGACTTGGCGTAAGTGAAGTGGATTAGAAAAAGATTTCCTTTCATTATTTTTTGTTTGGTAGAATCTTGTAGACCTCACTTGGATTAATCTTTTCTCTGTTTTGTTTTGTTGTTGTTTGCATTGTGGCAGTCACTGAAGTTCTTTGCTTACCAGAGAGAGAGAGCAATAGAAGATTTGAAGGTGAGACTGGTAAATCTTCAAGATTCTGCTTCTGAGTTTGGTTGATGCAAGCAAAATTATTTGCAAGGAAGAGCTGGATAAGGATAAGGATAAGGCAGATGTATTCTCTTTGACTGGGTCACATATTCTTCTTCATACTGGTAATTTTTGTGAATTACTCAAATATTCTAGTGACTAGTGGTTTCTATGTATATATCATGTAATGTCACATTTTTGAATAATTATAGAGAAAAGAAGACAACCATGATTAATGCAATTTCGGTTAAAAAAAAAAACTAACTATATACAACATTGTTATCTGATGGAAAAACCATACGCTCGTGCATCTAAGGCACGTAGAGCGCATGTTCATAGAATCATTAGGCTAATGTGTCACAACATGATTCTTTTCTTTAGACCAAACTGCTTAAAAACCAAACTGATTACTGAGTTTTTTCTGGACCAAAATAGACAGACTAAAGAAACTCACCTAAACACATGCATATATAACTTTTCAAGCCTTTTTATCTTTGTCTGTTTTCCAAAACATTCTCAAACTTTTTAGAATGCTTTCTAATGTTTTAGCACGGTGTAGACTGAAGAGATTATTGAAGAAGATATAGAAAAATGATTTTCGCTTTTAGATCGAACCATATTTCACAATTCACAATTCAGTGGTCAAGGGTTTAAAAGCTTCTACACCAGGTCTGGGGTTCGATTCCCAGACAAAACAAATTCTTGCAGATTAATGGAGGGCACTTTTCAGAAGCTTCAGAGTCGTCCAGGGAGACTACGTCCATCGTCGGGGATGTCGTACATGCAGAGTCGTTGGTCGGGGAGAGTTTATCCATCATGGAAGATGTCGTATTTGCAGAGCCGTTCGTCAGGGAGAGTTTGTCCATCATGAGAGATGTCGTACATGGAGAGTTGATGCATCATGGAGGCCTATGTAGAAGTTGTTCACCCTAATTGCAAAGACAACATGCAGTGGAGTATCATCAAAATAGGATTAGGTCAAATTGATTAAATTAGTCTAATGATGATTGTAATCTCTATATAATAATCCAGACGATTAAGAAAGGATTAAAAAAACGTAAACTTTGTCATGGCCAAACCCTTATAATCCCCCAAAACCTAAAGCCCATTTCGAATGGCCCATATTACCCCAAAAAAACCCTAACCTAAAAATCACTTCCCCTTGTTTTAAAAGAAGCGTGAGAGAGAGGAGGCAGAGTTAAACAATTAAGGAATTGTAATCAGTGATATTGCAAGGCCAATTACCGGAGAACCGTAGGGATTCAGGCGACGTTTCACCCATCACAGGATAGATCTCGCTTCAAGGTTTCCAGTGCATCTTTTCGATCTCAATTCCGAGATCAGAGAACTTCCGAGTAGATTTCCCGGCGAACCGTAGAGAGTTAGGTGACGAACTTCATACGGTTGGATAGATATCGTTCTCTAGTTTCTGCAACTATTTTCCGATCTGAAATCCGAGTTTCGAGGAGCGATATTTGGAGGTTTTTTCCCATTGATTGAGAGGGGCTCAGAGTACGGGTTTTGTGTCTCTGGAAAGACGGTGTTGCATGGAACTCAGATCAGTTTTCAGATCTCCGATCCGAGTTAAACCATCGCAGATTAGAAACGCAGTTTTAGACAGCCATAAGTAGCGTTTCAGCCGCAGCCGTCCGAATCGCTATTTTTTACCGCTATTTTCCGAACTCAATTTTTGATCGTGAAAGCTAAGGTGAGGGTGCGATCTATGGATTCTTAACATTCCTAATTAATTTGTAATCGCTAATGCTAGGTCTAGGAGATTACTTGTTGAATGATGATGATTTTTTAAGTTGTTAGATGATAATTGTGATGATATTATGTGGATATGATGTTAGTATGATATGAATGTTTAGCGATTGTGTGTATGAGTCGGACTGAGGGTGAGGACATGGCGATCCCACCAAAGCCCGTAAACCGGCTGACGAGCCAAAGGTGGCGTACGACCTTTCGAGGTGACGGCCAGCCCAAGCGTGTCAGGTGTCAGAGTCATTAAAATGTTATGATATGTGATGATGATATTGTGATTGTGGAATAATATGACGTTATTGCTAAGCTTGTTGATTGTTGCTTGTTCTAGAGTTAGTATTATCGTGTACATGTTGGTTAGTAGTGTTGGGAGTCATGTGGGTAGACATGACCATTTCTCACTGAGTAACCTAGTTGTTCACCCTTCTTTTTCCCCTTTCAGGTGACAATGCTTGAAATGTAGCGGTTCATGGCGAGGATTGTTCGGGTGCTGGGTTTTGGAAATAAAGTACTTTTTTATCTATTTATTATTATTTCTTCGGATTTTACTTAAATTGGTTTTATTCTTTTAAATGATTTAATACTTATTTCATTATTTCAGTTTAAACGGTTATTGTTGGAATTGAAATGTTTAACTAAGTAATAAATGTTGGATTTGTGAGGAATATTATTTATTGAAGTAATTTTATGGAATTAATTGCCGTATTCGATAAGTTAGAGAGACGGTCGTGTCAAACTTACACATTGAGATCTTTCATTTGTAAATATCCAAACTAATTGTAACATTTTGAGATATACAAATTTTCACTTCTCTCAATCGTTTTTTAGTTTTCCTTTGTAAATATCAGATTCGATTTGAAGCAAGACTGATTTAACAACTGAAGAAGAAGAAAAATTGCTAAAACCGTTCTAGCTGGTTCTAGAACATATCCGTGAGATATAGTCCACGTAAAGTGCTGCAGCGGGCCACAAAAGCATCTTGCAGTTCTTTCTTGCATTATTATTGGCACAAGTTCTAGTGTTGAATAATTGAAGGCACCATCATCAATCTTCTAGTTATTTATTTATAGGGACCCATCCAAAACATCTCATTCTTTTCCTAAACTTTATGAATATATACCCTAACTTTTCTTGTCTATAAAGTTTGTCGGTATATTCGCTCGTGATTTTCGTTCACTATTTTTCACACTTCGTAGAATCAATGAAAATGTTAATGGGCATGACATGAAAGAGGCAGAAGAAACTAATGACTCTAAAATCATCATAGTATTCAACAAAATTGATGTACATTATACACATTACATAAATAAATAACGACTAACGTTAGTTGCCAAATTGATGTACATTATACACACTACATAAATTGAAATTATTTGCCAAATTTACAGCTTATCTTATGTATATACACGAATCGCTAACACTAGC
The DNA here is from genome assembly GCA_963576765.1 of Draba incana. Classification (NCBI taxonomy): domain Eukaryota; kingdom Viridiplantae; phylum Streptophyta; class Magnoliopsida; order Brassicales; family Brassicaceae; genus Draba; species Draba incana. The sequence goes on from OY755205.1 coordinate 11,760,715, forward strand.
AAACATCTACGAAAATTGTTCGCACGATTCCAATTAGGTCTCTTATTTTATCTCTTTGTGGACAAACTCCATAACCAGTTTTGTACTGCGTTATTTAATTTTGATAAAACTTATAATTAAAAACAAGCAGATACGAAGAGCTGTACGTAAGTTCCATTATATAAATCAAGTAGGGCAGCATAGCCATATAGGTGTGTGAACATTTGAAATCCAAACCATTTAGAAAAAAATTCTCAACTAATTCTAAAATAACGTCATATACAAAACCATGATCTATCAACAATATAATATTCAGTCTGCATTATACAAAATTTCATGATTTCCTTACGTGTATGGATAGGATATACTTCCGAAAATGTCGAATCTTTTAGGCTAGTTAATCTCGAATCTCGAATCTTTTAGGCTAGTTACGTGTATGGATAGAACCGTTAAATTTATCTAATGGATAGTTAATCGACTAACACATCATTTGTAAATCCACTTCTTAATTTTTAGCCCAAAAAAAAAAATCCACTTGTAATACTTTTTATGTAAACGTCATGCGTTAGGCATCAACATATATATTACGTATTTGTAGGTATCATTTTATCAAAAGTATCTTATAATCTAGTGGTAAAATATGGTTAAAGCAACTTCAAGGTGAAGTGTTTGAATTGTGGAGCATGATAAATCTGCAATAATTTTTTTTTTTATAATAAGGGACATCAAACAAAAATTCGGCTTTAGGCAGCCAGTTACTTAGGGCCGGCCCTGGTGGTAGCTTTGGTGAGTAAAACGTAAAACTGTTCCATATTTTCTTTTTCGCTATAATATTTACAGAATTAACAGAATTTGTTTTGTAAAAATAATCAAAAATGTATTTATCACCGAGTTTGTTTTCTGGTAAATAAATTTATCACCGAGTTTGTCGGGTTTTGTCTGGCCAAGTGTTTTATGATAAATTGATAATTGCTTTATTTAATCTTGAAAACTCACGTTTTAGACGTTAGATCTTGCGGCAAAATATGTAGTACCTAAAAGATTCGAGATTTTCGGAAGTAGATCCTATCCATACACGTAAGGAAATCATGAAATTTTGTATAATGCAGACTGAATATTATATTGTTGATAGATCATGGTTTTGTATATGACGTTATTTTAGAATTAGTTGAGAATTTTTTTCTAAATGGTTTGGATTTCAAATGTTCACACACCTATATGGCTATGCTGCCCTACTTGATTTATATAATGGAACTTACGTACAGCTCTTCGTATCTGTTTATTTTTAATTATAAGTTTTATCAAAATTAAATAACGCAGTACAAAACTGGTTATGGAGTTTGTCCACAAAGAGATAACTTAAGAGACCTAATTGGAATCGTGCGAACAATTTTCGTAGATGTTTGCTAGTGTTAGCGATTCGTATATATACATAAGATAAGCTGTGAATTTGGCAAATAACGACAAAATTGTGTTAACATTGTACAGCAAAATTGATGTATACATAAATAAATAACGACTAACATTGTACAACAAAAATTCGATATATATAGTATTGAATTTATCATCGTATAAACTAAATAATGTTATCACCTTGACATGAAATTGACTGATTCTTTTGTTTTTCTTAATAACCGGATCATAATTATAAGCCAAATCTATATTAATTTTGAGATTTGTGGAAAGTCGGATAGCTTTAGGGCTGGGCAAAAAATCCGTTAAAACTGATTTGATCTGCGATTTGTTTTGATCCGAACCGAAAAATTCGAATATCCGCAAAGTTTCGAAGCAAAGCAAATACTAGAATAGGCGATCCGTCAAACACAAAGCAAATCACAAACCATTATCCGATCCAATCCGTATATATATACAAATACATATGTCATTTATATTAAGTAACATGTAAGTCTAATGTGTATGATTAGGTTTTATTGTTAACCCATTTATTTTCACTAAATATTTAATTTTTATGATGATTAAATTACAAAAAAAAGTGAAATAATATTAAAAATAATAATGGATCGGATCGGATAATTGCGGATATCTTAAATTTTTTGGATATTTGATTTTTCACGGATCGAATCGGATATCCGCGGATAGCAAAAAAACTTTTGGATATTTGATTTTTCACAGATCGGATCGGATCGGAAAATCAAATATCCGTTTAACACGAATCGGATCACGGATACCTGCATTTTCTTGGATATTTGCTCCGTGCCCAGGGCTAGATAGCTTTACCACTTAGTATGTTTATAACGATGATGCATCATTCTAATTCTATATACAGAGAGAAAATTGTCTAAATAAGACATTTAAGTTCCTACAAAACCAACTCCGGAAATAATAAATGCAACAGCCTGCATGAAAAGATAAAAATACAACAATGTGTTTCCAAAGGCAAGATTGTAGCAGGCACAGCACAATATGTATACTCCCACCATCATCTCCTTTGAGTTTATTCTGCAACATAACAAACTCTCACCAATAAGTATCCTAAATCTTCTTTTTTTTTGCAGCACTAAATTAGGTATTTGTATGTTGTAACACCTAACTAAATTTGAAGAAGAATCATGTATATAGTTTGAACTTTGATTCGTATATATGTTTATGTTAACTTATTTTTGTATGTTTGCTTGATTAATTACCTTTCGAGAACCCCATTGCGAGGTTTTTTCACTTGGGGAAGTAACTTAGTCTCAAGAGCATCTCCTAATTTCTCGGTGACTACCCATTCATTCACTCTTCCTCCTTCTAGTAAACCAATGAAAGTACCTTTGGTCCGATGCATAGCCATTACATTCTCGAACAATACCCAGAAAATCACCAGGTAGAACGATCTAACATGCATACCGAATAATATTCATAAATAAGACTTCAATTGTTTTCAAGCGTGAGTTTTTTTTTTTTTTTGAATAACAAAACCCGGTTTTGTATCAAATATGTTGGAAAACCTAAACGGTGCATGGTTATAGAAGTAGCTAGTATACTAACCTTGGTGTAGCAATGGCGTTGAATAGAGTGATCACCATAGGGACGTAAATAGTTGACCAAGTAGGAATGTTGACTTCAGAGAAAAATACACTCGTGGGAAGAATGACACAGTAGAAGAAGAAAGTAAAGAAATGGACTATGACCTTCCATACAAAGAAGAAGCTATATATCACGTACAATTTCTTCCAAATCGTCACTCTCTGTTCAAGTTAACAAATCAAATTCATCATTACCATTTTTAGATATATACACACATAATTAAGAATAAACCATAGAAACTTAAATTGGTATGATGGTGTCAATATCATGCCTCACATTGTATGTTTGTCTTACCTCACTATCACATAATGGCAAAAGCGAACAAAATAAAGTAGTTGGCACGTGCGACCAAAAACCATGGGCACATGTTTATTAGAAAATGAAAAAGTGTACCTTATTGCGAATAATCTCCATTGTCATTTTCCTGAAGAGATTAGCTAGACCGCAAGACCATCGGTGTTGTTGGAATCTGAAAGCCTTGAATTGGCTTGGTAGCTCGCTTTTCACCTACAACCCGCAATTACAACGAGTAAAAAAGATTATTATTTGGACTATGATTTTCCGTAAATAATATTATAGTATTGCATGTAGATGGAAAATGTTACCATACTGTTGGATTATTTTAAATCATGTGGAGTGAAACTCTCCGTAAAGTGGGTGCAAAGAAACAACACATGTGACGAGTCATAATTAAGGATTTGGACTGCTTTATACGAGGTAAGATTTGTTTTCTCAAAATTACAAATTTGTTTGGTCACATTAGTTATTTCTAGCTAGTGGATGTACCTCAAGGTCATTGACGAAGACAAATTTCCAGCCGTGTAAACCAACACGAACGGCCAGGTCCATGTCCTCTACGGTGGTCCGGTCTTTCCATCCTCCAGCCTCTTCCATCGCCGCCATTCTCCATACACCCGCAGTTCCTTCAAAAAATTAAATCGACATAATCGTAAAATAATTGTATTGAGATTTCGGAAATTACTAAATTATTTGAAAATAATTTCTATTTTTATGGGGAAAATAAGTTTTGTGTATATTTTTTTATTGTTAACTGGTTTTGAATAACAATTTATTTTCTTCAACAAAAATGTGGCTTCTGTTAATGTTTATTAGTTGGAAAAAATGCAACTAGCTAGAGAGAACATAGAACTAGAGGATCTTATAAATAAAATATGAAATTTTCTGGCCACAGGATAAAGTATTTTAATAAATTCTGATAAGGGTGTACCATTGAAGCCAAAGAAAGCATGTCTAGTGGATCCGGATTCTTGCTCTGCCATGAAATGGTAATTGAGTGACATCTCTTGCATCCTAGTCATCAAGCACTTGTTTGTGTTCACTACACCGATTAATCATTTCATTAAACCATTATGCGAATTTTTATCTCAAAACTATATTTGTGTTTATATTAATCGTACCAAATCTCCATCGAGCTTGAACAAGAGCGAGCTCTGGATTGTGGATGAGGAAAGGAACAGCCCGTTGGAGGTAATCGGGCTCGGGCTGAAAATCGGCATCGAAGATGGCAATGTAGCTGCATTGTTTGACGTAGCTATGCCTCATGCCTTGTTTAAGAGCGCCAGCTTTGTAGCCATTTCTGTTGTCTCTCCTCTCACATTTTATGTTTATGCCTTTGCTTGCCCACTTTCTACACTCCATGCTCACCATTTCCTTGAATAATCAACACATCAAACGCTTGATGTTAATGGTAAATCATTGTTGTTGTCTAAACAAAATATGTATATGTTATCAAGAAATATTGATTGGAAATTGTGAAGGCCAAAAAGAAACAAACAAAAAACTAGTTGTGTTTCGCGTTTGTATAACACAATTCATAAATAAATAAAAAACAAAAACAAAAACTAAAGTGTTTGTTTGTTTTAAAAATGTGGACAAAAATATTTTAGTTAGTAAAAGCATGCGTTCAAAACAATCAAATATGCGGACCATAATGGATGGATCAGTGGAATCATCTAACACTTGAATGATTACTCGATCCAAAGGCCATATGAGTCTGCAAGCAGCACCTATCGATAACTGATACACCTGCAAACTCAAAATAAACACAAGTTTAATTAAAAGGCTGCAACACCATCCTCATTTTGAACATTTCATAAACTATTATTATAGATAAATTACCTCTCGTTCGTTGTACATTGGGATTTGGACAAGAACCATGGGAAAGTTTTGATTTCCGAGCTCCATGTCCTCTTGCATTGCCTCCCATTTGTAGATCTTTTCGGGTTTGCGTTTAAACAACTTGACGTAGATTACTACAATGTTCATATAAGCAATTTCTACGAAAACTAACAATGATATGACCAAACATATAGCCACCAAACATTTGAAAATTGGAACTATCAGTAGACTCCTCACTTGTCTCCACCACATAGTTCCAATACTTATTATATGCTTCAAGCTTTTCGAAAGTGGCAGCTTCATCTTCATAACTCCTTCCATTAAACTTGTCGCAAAAGAAATATAAAAACTATTCTTCTCATAATTATCAAGATATGGGAGTGAGATATAGGATTGTGTAGAAAGAAAGATGAGAGAATTTAGAAATGGGTTTGTTTTGTTTTTGTCAATAAGTGACTGACTTTATAGAGATTCTCTTTTTTTTGGTTGTAATTTATCTTTCGTTTTAGGACTTTTTTATTTTTTCATTTTTGATTCGTTTAGCTTGATTAGGTGGGCCAGATCTTGAACATTATGATAGCTAGTTGGAACAACGAAATGAGAAAAGGACCAAACAATGTTCACGTGATGAGAATTTCATTTTTTTATAAGTGATAATTTTATGCATGCTATTTCTTATTCATTATTAGTTATTACTATGATTCGGATATCGTCTACAGACTACAGTACTACTCAATCACGCTTTTATACGTAATCTTTTAACTTTTATTTTGTTACTTCAATTTCATATATATATTCGTTAATTTTGACTGGTCATTCTTTAATGTAAAAGCAAAATACATGATTTATTCCACTTTTTGGTAAAGAAAACAAACTTTTCCGCTGTGCATGCATGATTTTTTTTCTTGTATTTCAAATTTCTATTTATAATATGTAAGATTTGAATATTGTTTGAATTTGAAGATGTATACATTACATTAACGCATATATGGAAGCGACAAAGTCAATAATCAAACTCCCAATTTAACTCCTAATTTAATGGTAACCATAATATGTCGACAAAATCATTAGTATATGAGTAATACCGTAATTTTAAAAACAACAATAGTTAATGACCTGTCTCTCAAATTTTAATGGCAACCGTAATCTTTCCATGGTGTCTCTTAACTTGTAATATTTTATTTAAATTTATTAATTCTTTAAATATTTAATTATTAAATAAATAATAAACCAGTAATATGGAGCTATTTGGCACTCCCTAATCAGACTTTTCTACTAAAATCTCTTTAAATTTTTTTTTCTTTTTCTTTTAATTAGATGAGACTCACCGTGGTCTAATACAAACATGATTATTTTTTTGTCTCAGACAGACTGAAGCGAGTGACTGACTGATTTGAGAGATTATCTTTCAAAATTTCAGTGGTGTATATGTATTGCATTAAATCTCGTCCCATAATAGAATTATAAACAGTTGGTATGTTAATTGTAAAAAATAGTGCAAACTTCCAAGTTCCATTTTTATAATCCAGAGCTCTTTGAATAATGACTGACATTCCAAGACTGTATTACTCTATAATTTTTTTTATGCCATTTGCTTACAACTTAATAACATTATACGTATAAATTAAGAAAAAGTAAAACAAGATACGAAGAGTCAGTCAGATCTGGAAAATGTCATTGCACTGAAAGAAAAATATGTCCCACTTGACTTTTGTCCTTTTGATAAGCAAGTTGCAATTGTCAACTATTCAACTATTTTTTTATTGTGCGGTGTAATTCACTTGCTCGAATTAGTGCTCAGATATAAAAACCGGACCGGACTGGTTTGTGCTTGAATCAAGACAGTTCAGGCCCATTAACATATGGATTATTGGGTCTACTAGGTATCGGGAAACTGAGTTGAGCAATTTCAGGAATAATTTTCATGTGATGGGAGACCAAAATATACAGATGATTTAATTCATAAGAGAGTCAAATATTCTGAATTATCATAATTCCTCTACAATTGTCGTCAAAAAGACAAACCCGACAACAAGGATTTTTTTCGTAAAAATTTAAATTTTTGATAAATACTATACAATAGTGGCTGTCTAGTAGATGCATTTCTTTTTGGCAAACTTTACATTCCTGTCTTATGTTTCATCTATAATAATTCTATAAAAGTTGATTGATTTAAAACATAAATTATTCGTTTAAAGTGGCGTACTAATAAATCTACAACTATTTTTCAATGGCATTGAAATTTGGCACACCAAAAAAAAAGCATTTTGAATCGCATGATTTTATATTCTTTTTTTTTTTGCTAAACATTAAAATTTTATTCAACAGAACAAGAAAAGACAAACTTTGAGACGAAGCAATTGTGTGTCTCCTCCTCGTGACCACCTATTTTATCATTTTGTTCTCCACATACTAAATCCCAAATCATCTAAATAGCCGTTACTAATATTCAAAACCCTTTCTAAATTATATAATGAGATCATTACACGCCAAAAAAAATCAAATTTAGAATATAGTTTACCCCATGTGGTAAGTTTGTCCTGTTCTATTCAAAAGATTCACTTGATCCAATGACTTTATTTGATTTTTTTAAATAATGTAACTCGAACATTTGTTCTGTTTTGCTCGTATCGTTTTCATAATCCCTAATCAAAATGATTAGCAAATATTATAATCGCAGTAACAACAACAAAAATTACATTTTAAAACTGTAAGATCTCTTAAGCATTTTATTATATGTTTGACGAATATAATACGGAGAAAAAGAAAGAAAAAAAACCCAAAAAGGTTTATTGTTCAGGAATAGAAACCAGGACTGGTCGCCAAGGTTTTCTCAATATTCTTAACCGAAATGATTGAACCGAACCGGAAGAACCCAACCGCCGAGACGTTAACTCTCTGCCGTTACCGTTAGAATTAACGGAGCTGACGGTTACAGGCGAAATCTCGCTTCTCTCTTCTTCACCACCATCTATCTCATCTCTACCTTTAAACGGCGGAGACGGCGATGTGACCAAGAGCTCTTTCAATTTACGCCTAGCACGGTGGTTTCCCCTCTTCTTCTTCCCGGAATTTCCATCCGATTCCGATGATTCCTCGAGAATCTGACGGAGATTCAGTCTGTGACTATCGGAGCTCTTTTCGAACAACATCCGCAGCGTTTTCCGTCGCCGGAGATGAAATACAGGGCTCTTCGTCGGACTCATCGCGGGGTTTCCGGTGGCGGATGACTTCAAGCTCCGATTAGCAGCGAAGAGCTTGAATTTGTGTAGGCCGGAGAGTGACATCGTGGGATCCAACGGTGGACCGCGAATTCGCCGTCCGATCGCTCCTTTTCCCTTCTTGTTTGTTTATGTCACGTGTAAAGAAGATGCGAGAAGTTAGCAAATTAGTAACGAGGAAGTAGTTATATAATCATATAAGTATCTGTATTATTTGGTTGTAAATCATTTATAAGTTTTGACAAAAAATAAAAAATTCTTTTTAAGTAATTTTGGTTTTTCTTTGTTATCTGTAAATTTTCCAAAAAGAGTTATTAGTCGCTTCTTCTTGCTAGTTGATTGATAATTAGATGTTTTTTTAATGTGTTTTGGATAAATATATTTCGTACAATCGTACGCCTTAATAAAAGAAAAAATGAAACACACATGACACACCTGACACGTATATATGCAAGTCATTACTGTCCACCGAATTAGTATAATTACGTTAACCGGTATAGAGTTTTAATTTTAAGATCATGAGAAGTCTAAAACCTATCGAGGCCCTCTCTTAGGTCGACCTATCGCAAGCCTAACCACAAGTACGAGCCCCACTAAATTGATTGTGTACACAGTACACCAAAAAGCCCAAAATCTGTTAATAATCCAGTGATTTTTGACCTAACGGTGTGCATGAATATTTTTGATTTTCGGCTTAGAGCTTTTACTGAAATCGAATATTTGCTGAAGTGTTGTTAATCTTCTCATTATTCTACGGCCTTATCGAAAATGTTTGAACACCATTGACCAAGAAGACAAGAACCATATACACCCCTGACCATATATATTGACCTCCCTAATAATAGCATCTATTCGCAATGAAATCCAAATCGCAACATTTTTCTATTCATATCATTCAGAGTCCTAGAGAATAATACTGCATTGCGTACAAATGAGATTATTTATAAACAGTTAACCAAGGGGGAAAGGAGGAGGTAGAACAAATTGCCCTAGCTCAAGCTATTTTCTCAAATATAAAATTCTATGTAATATCTCACTCAAGTAAGAATCTGAAAAAAAGTTAAGAGAAGAAAATCTAAAAAAACTAGCAAGCCAAAAAAAAAAGAACATGATTTTATTTCTAAAGTGTATTAATTAATAATATTAAAGGTAAACGAAAAAAAAGAATATATGTTATATATGGCATTTAGTGATTTTGTGGCTCATCTGGGTTCTTGGCTTTACTCCTTAGCATCTCAGTGAAGTTGCCTCTCATGATACGTCTGAATCTTGTGTCTTCAGTCGCAGCAGCCACCGCTTTTGGTGAATCAGGTCCCTGAAGGGTCGGTGATGACGGTGCAACCGCGGTGGTTTCGGTTGCTTCTTTCTTCCCCAACAAGCCACCTTCACCAAACAAGCTTGTGACAGATGATGCAATCCCCAAGTGAGCACCCATGGCTTTACCAATTGCTTCCAGTGTACCACCTGATCTCTCTTTCATTATGATCTCTAACGCTTCCTTGTGAGCTGGATCGAGCGCATCTGGATCTTTCAGTAGGTTTTGAATCGCTGGAAGGAGGTATTCTCGGACACTTGTTTGAGATAGATCTTCAGATACAAACACAAGTTAATCTTGGAAACATTGAAACATGTAAGAAGAAACAGAAGAAAGTTTTGGTTTTGATGATCTTACCGGTTGCATCGAGTGCACGAATGGCTTCACAGAAAGCGTTAGCTCTCTCTCCGCGACGGGTTACGTCTGTTGATGAGCTTGGACTTGCTGAAAGTTGGAAAATCTTGGACAAAAGATAATCTCTAAGCCGTTCTGTTGTATGTGGAATGGCAACTAGGAGTGCACGTATGACTGCGATTATAGCCTCGTGAGAACCGTCTTCGAGAAAAGCATCCATCTGGACTAGGATTTTATCAACAATCTGCATCATATCCGATTTGATTAGCGCACAAATGAAAAGATCTTTCGATAATTCGAAGGGTTTAATATGTATTATTACGATGTCGAGTTTGAAATTCTGGGCTACAGATCCAAATGCATCGATACTTGCGTACTTCACATTCAGGTTCTGGTCCGAGCCAAGAGTGATCAAGGCTGGTAAAACATTGGCAGAAGCAACCTTTGCTTCGACATATGGAACCTGTTGCGCAAGTAAATAACAACGCTTCTGTAAAAAAAAAAACACTTGGTAAAAAGAGTGAAGTGTGTGTTGTTGAGAAGCTTACGATGGTCTTTAACAACTTAGCAGCGTTGATTTTCAGTTCTGCAGTGGAATCAACGACCATTTCCCATAAAATACCGAATATCATGTTATGGTGTTCTTCAAATGTGCTGTAGTGTTTGAGGAGTTCATTGGTAAGAAGAAGCAGCTCCAGGAAACCATAAAAAAAAAAGAGTGGAAGCATTAGAAAACGTACCAAAGAAAACGAACTGCATCCAAAATCTCGTTATTGTGCTTCGATGACTGGTTTTCTTTCGTTTTGCTCTCGACTAAGAGTTGCCGTAAGAAGCTTGTTAACTCTTCGCGCTTACTTGGTGCACCAAGAACTCCTGCTAAAAGAAGCGGTAGAATACAAAGAGTGGCAAGTCTATTGGCCACAGCGGTTCTTGGTTTCAGGCCTGAAGAAAGGAAACAATCTATCTGTCAGATCCAACTTCGAGAATTTCCATACCGTTATTATATTCAGGAATTAGGTACCTTTTATCCTTGGATGGATTGCAGAAGGTAAAAACCGAAGATCAGGCTCATCCTCTCCGACGGCCACCATGAATACGGGCAACTCAATATGGGTTAGGTAGGAACTTCCAAAACGTTCAGAAACATCCAAGAGAAACTGCAAACCAGAGAAGAGAGATCCAAAAATTAAGTGTTAGTAGACCTAAAATCAATAGCAGAGAAAACGGTTGCCAAAACAATCCAGACTTGTCAACCCATTCCAGACCTTTGTTATCCGATTTCTTAAATGGTCTTCTTTCTGAGGCAACATGCATGCCAGTTGTAACAAGCTCGCAAAGCAATCAACATGCATCCATTCAAACATAGGCCACTCGGAACGTCCCCTGGTCAGAAATTCCAATCAGACAAGACAGTACTATCATGTACAAGAACATGTCAGAAACTAGAAAAAAATTTCAAGGTCAAGAGTTGTTAAGGCGATGAAGAAGCTTACTCGGCATATGTCTCAAGCAAGGAAACAGAGAATGCAGATTCCTCTGACTTTGAAATTGAAGAAAAAGGACATGTTTCCATTGCCTTCTGGTGTATAGCTGGAAGCAACTCCTTGAGCATTCTTAGTAGGACATCAATGCTCCACCGCTCCCGTTCACCTAGGACTCGTAGATGAGACTCCAACGACCCTTCAACTCCAGAAAGGGGTGGGCAGTGCTACAAATGAAAGTGAATTGAAAGAGCTATTGCAAACTACCACTCCCAATTACAGTATTAATATGGAGAATGTATTGAGTCTATACCTGCGCAAAGCTTAATGTGTGAGAGAGAAGAACCCTCAAGATATGATCCAGCCTGTTACCCCACTTTATCAACGCAGGAAGTAGTTCTTTCAATGTGGTTTCAACCACCAGGCCAGATGGATCGCATATCAACTGAAACATCATCTCCTCAACCTAATAAACAAACAGAAAACTGGTGTTGTAGCATTTTGGCTTTATTAATATTAACCAAACTTTGATGCAATTGTCTCATGGCAACGTAAAATTTCCCCTTCTCCTAATTTTTATTTTGTAACCAGCCTACTTTAGAGCTTAATCTACAGCTATGACAGTCATATCAAGTCAGAATTCTTTTTCTACACTTGCCAGGGAGAAAATATAGCGACCTGACCTTGAAATATTTGTCTGTGTTTGGAAACAGGGGAAGCAACAACGCAAGATTATGAGCAGCTGCCTCTCGAACGACGGTCGCAGAATCTTCTACAAGTTGTTGTACAATTGACAAAATAAGAGAGTCACGTATCTCAGGGCGGACATACTCTGCTAGCTCCCCACAGGATTGAGCAACTAGCAGCCTGCGTTCTTCATATGTATGATTTATCTGACAAAGACGCAAATGAATGTAATCACTCATGTTAATAAAATAATACAAAAGGTTTAAAGCGGAGGCAGACAACTTGTAAAGGCAAGAGTAGCATTTACCTGTTCCCAGCACTGTGGAAGCAGTTCTGTTTCTGTTCTCATTTCCCCAACATTCCTCGATAGGCTAACACATGCCTGAGATAAACAGTAAAAGGCCTCAAGCTCAAAACCTTACCAGACTTAATTATTCAAAAAGAAAGCTTCTAAGTTAAACTAGTAACCTACATCCATAATAATCCGCCTCTGCTGCTCATCTGGACGCTTAATCAGGTTGAACAATGTATGGGTTAACGAGTCTCTTGTATTGCTAACTGGATGGCGCTCAATTGCACACATCATCAGGGGAAGGAGTTCCTATCGGTCAAACAAAGCAGACCATCAATATTTTATACACCGAACTGAAAGGTAAAACTAAAAGGAAAAAAAAAAAACACTCCAAACCTCTCGATGATTTATCAGAACATATGGAACAATCTTCGGCAAAGCATCTGCAAGTATCTGAATTGTTCCTAAACCCTGTAACGGAATGGAGAAAAGACTATTTAAACAGCTCAGATTGCATCGTGTTGACACAAAAATAGCTATAGCATAGTGTTAGGAAAGCAGACAGCTACATGGACCTCTATCAATTTTGCTAATGACAAGATAGGTCTGTTTTATTAGTATTCTAGATCATTAAGAAAAAGGTGAAATTAACACAGCATTCATGATGGAAGAGGAATAATCCAAAGCATGATCAGGACTTACCATTTCCTCAGAAGTAGCTTCACCATTTTCATTTTCCGATTTCGCATTAGAACCATGACCAATTCCAGAATCCATTTTCAAATTGCTTTCAAGGTCTCTGGGTGAAAAGTTACCATTTGATGGACTTAACAAATAGTTTGAGACTTCTTTCTGGTTCGCAAAATTACTATTCAAGGCTTTATAAGTTACATTGTTGGCCTCTGCTGCCACCTCTCTTTGATCAGGAATTACATTCTTAACCTCTTCCTCCACCAGACTGCCTTCTGGTTGCGTGCCCCCTTTCTCAACAGGTATAGAAGTCTCAGAAATCAAACCATCATCCTTTCCCATTGCTAGTTTCTCAACTTCCTCTGGCAGGGAGCTAATCTGTTTCTCGACATTTTCCATGGATTGGGATTGCACAGGATCACCTTCACTAGCTGACGCATATTGACCAGCACGAGACCCTTCAATATGCATTTTAAGAGAGGTGATCTCAGCTCTGCAGTCATTGAGATTCCTCCTCTGATGCTCAGAGGACTGCTTCAAACTTTGCACCTGAATACTATCAGTGTCATTTCAGGTATTTACATTTACAGACATGAAAGTGCCAGCTTCTTTAAGAATTTCAGTCTACAAAAAAAGACTACCTGCTTTTCTCTGTCCTTAAGATCCTTCTGAAGTGATTCAGTAAACTTGTTAAAAGTACTAATTTGCTCTTCGAGTGTTTCTTTGCTCTTAAGTAGCCCATCCTTTTCTTTATTTAGCCTCTCAATCTCCTTTTTCAATGATTCATTCTCCTGAAGCATGGCTATTTTCTCCTGCATCCAAATAATTGTGAACCATGAGAAATTCAAATATATAATGCATGTAGAACAATTTGGTGGATTTGTATTCATGCAGATCCATTAAAGTACAACTTAAATGGTCAAATACGATTCCCAAATACAAAAAGTTAGACTTCAATACAAGATACCATGCTACATATTCACCCCACAAACAGAATAGCATCAAATATATAAAAAGTAACTATGAAACAAATGCAGAGAGAAAAAGAGAGAGAAGTGAGTTCAGTATAAGACAATGGCATCAAAGATCTAATTTTCAAGGTGTTAATCTTTCAGATAGCATAAATTCAATTTGAAGAGTGTACATGGAAATTAAGCTATCAGGATATTACCTCAGCTGCCTCTGAAGTTGATGAAAGGTACTGATAGTAATAATAGCGCAGGGCATCAGGCACATGCGCTGGACTGTCCTGCCACACATCCAAGTTTTGGTCTGTCACCTGAGATGAACAGATCATACATAATATTTACGGAGTTGTTTCAAATACAAATGGCAGATCAAAAATCCCAGATGGCGTTTGTGGCAATCGGGCCAACAAAAAGAGAAGATCAGACACATCCATTTTCAACAAGGTAGATCTTATAAAGCAACAAAAGGTATCAACTTTAAACATATTGACATACGATTAAAATACCTCCTCATAAAATGTCATGGCGGTAAGTCTGTAACCTGCTAGAAGAAGATATTCCTTCACTGCACAGTTTAAGTCTCGACGTTCATTGTTCTTCAAAGGCCCTATATCAGTGAAGGAAAAATCTTTCTTCTTCCGTTGAATTTCTAGCCTGTCGTCTCCAAAGTCATCAGAGTCCGACTCTGAGAAATAATGAACATATCAGGACATAGTTTGGTGATTTAGTTGCTACATGCTGGTGAGCGATGAAAATAACGAAAAGAAAAACTAATATGCATTATCAATGATGCTTGCATACATATATACCAAGGCAAAAAAATAAATAAAAGAGAAAAGGAGATGGCTAACGCAAGGGAACTAAAAGCTAGGTTGGCAGCTACTTATTGCAGAGAGAACTTCTAGATACATTCAAGTGTCTGCACTAAAGACTAAAATACATGAGGCTGGAGCGTTTTAACTAAGGTAGACTCCCTGATTGGCCGGTCATCACAGAAAATTCTGCGACCCTATTTACTGACTTCACAGCACAATGCATACGCGTTAATCTAAGTAAAAGATTTATAAGAGCTAGCAGAATATATATTTCAGAATAAAAAGTACCTTTGAACTTGTCAATCGAACAATCAGACTTCTTCTGTCCTTCGGTTTTCAATCTCGTAATATCCTCCTGAGCTAGACGAAGTTCATATTCACTGATAGCTAGCTTCTCTGATAACGCTTCTTTCTCCTCCAACAAACTCTGTGGGTCCGCAACTGCATTGCAGGGTAACAATTACTAGCAACCAACCATGTTGTCTAAGAAAGCCTGAAGCTCAAGCAAAACAGAACTATATACATCAAAAACCTCATAATACTACACATGACAGGACATGGAATGTTCTTGGCCATAACATCAGTCCATTTAACACTCTGAACAATCACCCTTCAGAAGTATGATTGTTTTTCAAATTTAGGATATGGAGAAGAACATCAAATTGAATGCAGAACAAAAACACGACTCCACCATTTTGCTTAGCTCAACACTACTGACAAGTACGATCTAACAGCTTGAGTAACAATATAACAATGTAAGGCGGGGTATTCACAATACAAACGCGATGCGAAGAATTTTCAAACCTCGAATTGCATTATACCGAGAAATCTGATCGGGAGGGAAACGGGAAGGATCGGAGAAGAACTCCTTAAGACGAATTGCTTGGGCATCGCGGCCATCGTCGAGGAGCTCGTGAAGAAGCTCAAACGCCGTCAAGAGGTAGTTCTCCTCCATCAGGAAGTTCACAACAAAGTTGCACAACGACGATCGCTCCGCGTCCATATTTTGTTTTCTTCTTCTTTCAAAGGAACCCTAAAACCCAATCAGAGGAAGATGCCCCTCCTTCGTTCCGATATCACTGTGCATTCCGAAATAGAATTCGAAACTTTGTCTCTCGATTCGATCTGATGCGCGATTGGTTTCGATTCACCAGATCGTGTAGGTGGAAATCAGGTGCGACAATGTAATTGTACATTAGCGTGGATCTTGTTGAATCAGAGATGTGATTGTGTAATAGTGAGCTATAAGAGACACGTGGACGGTTCGGATTCCAAATCGAATGGGAGAATTGTTGTGTGTGCGTGCGTGCCTATGCGATTTCGTAAGGCTCGAGAAAAGTCAACGCCCAACAGTTAAAGTGTCTTCTTTTTTGCTGGATAAATTGAGAAATGCTGTTGGAACTTAAGAAAAATAATTACGCAATTAATTAAATTGCATAATTTTCCGCAGATTAGCAATAAACAATCGGTATACATACAGCTGAGGAATACTAGTAAATACCAATAAATCTCACACAGGACCAAAAAGAAAGGTGATAGTATAACAAATTTGATTATAAAATGTTTATGGAAAGATCGAAAACCTGTAAAAATCAGAAAGAAAGAAAAGGACACATGATCATGATATATAGTGTTTCAAGAACAAAGCAAGTAAAAGAAGGTGAAAACAAGAATCACCTTGACAAAAAGCAGAAGCATGTATATATGTGTGGGAACCATAACAAAACTGTAAAACCAAATACCTTAAAATGCAGAAACATGAGAAGTTAAGAACGGATTATCACTTATCTCCAGCATTGTGGGTGTGTAACTGACCGAAAGCTTCGGTTAACATCATGGTTTGATAGTCAGCCTGTACTATGGGAGCTGGAGGCTGAGACTTGTATATTTGAGCACGAGCTGTATCATCATCAAGGTCGGTATTATATATGAAATCATCTCTGCAAGTGTTACTAAGAGCTGCTTCACTTGATGTTTGAACCGATGAATCGACAGGTTTGGGTGGAGGGTAAACATGTGAGGACAACTCTGGTGCCAGAGGGCAGCTGGTGCGAACCACCGCTGAATCAACTTGTTGGGTGTTTAAAACAGTGTTGGGTTGCGCAGGTGGTGCGTGAACATGCCTTGAACTGTGCTGCTCGACTGGAATGTAGTAGATTGGGTATGGCTGTGGCGGAAGCTGATAATGGATTTGGTTAGGGTGATGGTATGCTGTGGCAGGGAATGTCATAGGTGAATTTCCGTAAGGTTGTCCAGTGCAAATGGCCTGGTAATGTTGTTGTTGTTGACCTTGGTTCACAAATGGTGGATACCCGGAAACCGGAATTGGAACTGGTTTGTTTAGCTCAGCTTCACAGAGGTTCGAATATACTTTGTTTTCCACAACATGAGGATGTGTCGGTAACTCGTTGGAAGAGATTGGGGTGACCGCAGTATTATCGCTGTTAACACAGTAAGAACAAAAGAAAGAATGTTCATCAGTTCAAATTTGCATCTGCATCTTCTCTGACAAAGTATACAAGAACTCAACTTCAAATACTAGAAGATGTACCCTATGAAGAGTATACCCGTCGCTGAAGCTAGCACACAAGCAATACGCTACGCCCGAGTATACAATCCTTAAGAATACAACTCTATTTCAAATACTATAATAAATGCAACCTATGAGAAATTGAGGATTATATCCGTCCCTGAAGCTTGCACACAAGGAATAAGCTATACACTCTATGAACTAATCCATACATCATATCTTATTCACCAACAAGATCATTTCAAGAGTCTTGCTTTCTTTTCTACACTACATCAAGAGATAGATTTAATATCTCCACATTAACCTTGGTACTGCAACACTATCAGACTCCTCTAGGCCATTAGCTATACAATTCAAAAACTCAAAAGCATAGAGCAATTCGTACTCGACAAAGCTATGAAATGGTGAAATGAAGCTCTTACCTTACTACGGATTCTATTGGCGCAAATTTGACTTGCGAATTCGCCGTGTTATCCTCGCCGGAGCTTTTCATCGGAGGTAAATTGCTAGAAGAAACGGAAGATGATGTCGAGCCAAATGACGAATTCGTCTCGAGCATCATCGATTCCTGTCCACAAATCCCGCCGTTACCATCTCCGCTTCCTCTACTTCCACTATTATTTCTCCCAGCCTGCATCATCTCCGCACTCGCTAACACATCTACAAACCACGAATCTGTCTTTGGGTGCTGAAGCACCGGCTGAGTCACCTTGGACTCTCCGATTCCAAGCCAATCGACATCCGTCTCCGCTTTACACTGAGCCGGATCTCCCTGACTCGCACCGGTTTTATCCAATTGGGGTTTCAAAGGGAAAAGAAACAATCGGATTCGCGTTTTTGGAATCGAGAATTCGGAGGAGAGGTAACCGTATTCCTCCATCATGATTTGAACATCTTCGTCAGTCTCGACGGAGATGAGCGAGTCCAGGTCCTGATCAGGAAGCTGATATTTAACCTTGAAAGCGTAAGAGATTCCGAGCGTAACTGTAAGGTGACTAATAAGCGAAACGAAATTCGTTTCGGCAGAGGGAGGAACGGCGACTATTCGAGTATCTCCGCCGACGTAGCGCCGCGATTTCGTCTGTGGAGGTGAAACTATAGTACCGCCATATCTACACATCACTCGCACCTTTCCATTTCTTCCATTCTTCTTCCATGGCGGTGTGACAGCTTTCGCGCCTTCCGTTACGGCGGTGGAAGCGGAGGAGACGGTGGTCATGGTAGTGCAATTTTGGGGTTTTTTTTTCTTTCACTTTTGCTCGTTTTCCTTCTTTTTGTGTGTGTGTGTGTGTGTGTGTGTAAGTAGCAAACGCTGTTTATAAGCGGCGAATATTTTTATCGAATCGAAGTACTAGTAATTGGCTTAGCTGTGACGGGAAAGTTATCATTAACTGAATGTATCAGCATAGAAATGTGGGCCCTTGAACTTTATATTCCCGAGCGCGTGACTTTTAAAACGGGTTTTATTAACCGAATCGGGTTAGGAATAATCCAAGACCGGGAAAACCCGACCCGAGTTAGTATTCCAGCTTGATTCGAACTTTTTGTTTCTTCGGTTCCGGAAAATGTCAATGTTCAATCATAATTTCATAATTGATGTTTTTGGTATTCGATACAATCATAATTTCATAATTAATGTTTTTGGTATTCGATTTGAACAAAGTTTGGTTTGATTTAAAAGTTAAAACCGACATTGTGCTCTGATGTTACACCATTTTGGTGTAGAACTTTTTTATTTATAAATTAGTCTTTCAAATTACAAATAATTTCAAATTTAGTGAGAAACATATATAAATGTCCCAAATCTAATATGTTTATGATGATTAAACCAAAATCTATTATACATACTTTTATTTTATAGGGTTAATTAGGTGAATATTATGTTTTGCACATATAATTAGGTGAGTAACATCACATGATTGGAAATTAGGTGAGTGGAAAATTATTGCTCATTGTGGACAAAAATGCCCTCAATTAATTTATTATAGAAAATGGTTCAAAAAATTTATATAGTAAATATAAAATCCTAAATTCAATCAACGTATTCTATTTTCAGAAATATGCATTTAAACCTTTGCCATCTTTGAGAATGAGATTTGTGCTGCAAACAAATATTAATTGGGTTAGAAAATAGTTATCAATTGAAATATATATATAGTTAACTATTTTCGAAGGATAGTTGTCTACTCACCGATTTCACAAAATAGTTGACTATGTACTAACCTAGTTAACTATTTTCGGAATACATATTCAATTGATCTCAAAACATAGTTAACTATAGTGAACTATTTAGTAACTTTACGAAAGCATAGTGGACTATTTTTTATAAAATAGTTACCAATTTGAAAATATAGTCAACTATTTTTCAAGCATAACATGATATAGTCGACTACATAATTTAACTATTATAAAAAAAAAACATGGTTACATTTTGTCTATTATAGTTTGCAAACTAGATAAAATTACATTCATAGCTAACTATTATTATAAACATAGTTAGCTATTTTAGTTAAAGATAATAATTTATAGTTAACTAATATCAAACATAATTACATGTTTTGATTTTTGAACATATTTAACTATGTTGATTTCCATCGAACACCATCTTAATTATTGAAGATTATGATCTATGGCAACGAGTTAAGAACAAAGTAAATTTATGGGTGGAGATTTTATCCTTGACAACAAGCTAAAACTATATAATTACGAAATTGAATTTGAAAAGGAAGGAGGAGAAGAAGAAGTAGAAAAAGGAGGAGGAGAAGAAAAAATAAATATCAATTAAGAAGAAGACAAGCATCGTCGGTTAAGAAGAAGAAGAAGAAAAAGAAAAGAAAAAAGAAGCTATGAGTTTATGAGATTAGGCCATTAGGGCAATAGTAGTTGTGTAAATTGTTTTTTTGTTTTTTTAAATAAAAGCTGAGAAATAGATTAAGGGTAAAATATGAAGTTTGGGTATGCTAAATGTTAGTCACTTAATTATAGTTTTAAGAATGTTATATGTTTAATTATTGGTGTACAAAGTAATATACATGCTAATTTCCCTTGTATTTATATGGGAAAAATGTCGAAAAAGACTCAACTTTCAAATTTCGGACGTTTAAAGCCTGAACTCTGAAAACGCCGTTTAAAGATCAAACTTTTTGTTTACTTATCAATAAAATAGTAAAGTTTTGTTGACTCGGACGTTTAAGGCTTCACGTTAACTTTCTGTTAAAATCGGATTACGGGGTTAACTTACCGTGACACTGCTCCGTTTAATCAAAACGACGTCGTTTTAACTCTCGTAAAACGTCGTCGTTTTGATTAAACGGAGCAACCAAAATTTCCAAATTGAAACACAAACTCTAAATCGATTTTCTCTCTAAACGACGACGTTTTACGAGAGTTAAAACGACGTCGTTTTGATTAAACGGAGCAGTGTCACGGTAAGTTAACCATGTAATCCGATTTTAACAGAAAGTTAACGTGAAGCCTTAAACGTCCGAGTCAACAAAACTTTACTATTTTATTGATAAGTCAACAAAAAGTTTGATCTTTAAACGGCGTTTTCAGAGTTCAACCTTAAACGTCTGAAATTTGAAAGTTGAGGCTTTTTTAGACATTTTTCCCGTATTTATATACGATATTTTGACGGCACGAGAAAACGTGGCAAAGCTATGCATAGTGATTCTCCCAACTCGACCCGACCCAGTTATGTCATGGGAAAGATGTTTCTAATTTTTTTTGCAGTAGGTTTGTGCCGTCTCTTTAGTATATATTAGGTTTCTCAATTTGGACCAAAGCTTGTTGATCTCGATCAGATTCCATAAAGATGTAAAATTTGAACCTGCAAAATACATATTTACAAGGCGAGGTATAGAGGTGGGCATAAGGCTATTAGTGTACAATACTTGCTAGTTTAGGTCTATTTGTTACTTGGTTTGCCTTGTATGAATAATACAAAGTTTATACTTGTATGTGATTTGTTGAAAACGAATACCCAAAATTTTAAGTATTTAGTAGAAACGACTCAATTGCAAGTTATAGTTACTTGTTACGTGTGAATACTTTTAAATTATTTCCGAGTTATTTGCGTAATGCATGTCATCTTCTTATTATTTGTTTTATTTTTAATCAACTTACAATTTAATTTAAATTGTAACTTATATTAAGTTTATTTTTAATAAAACACAATAAGTAAACATGCATAAAAAATATTAACAATATAAAGAGTAACAAGTAAACCAAACCAAATATTGATTTTTCTTAATACTTGTTACTGGACTTGCATTGCAAATATCTAAATTATTTTACTTATTATACTTGTTTTTTCAAATCGAATACAAGACGAATAACAGATAGGAGACGAGTAACGGGAATTTATGCCCACTCGTAGACGAGGCATTCTTAAATGTAGGCATAAACCCGCATATTTGCAAGTTATCCACAAGATTTTTAAAAATCTCAAAATACACATATTATAACTATTTATGTAGATGATAGTACTGATTTTTAAGTACATATATTAACAAAAATTTAGCAGTATGAGAACATTATGTATTTAGTTTTTATAATATTGAATTTTTATTATTATATATATTTTGAGTATAGGTTAAAAGGTTTGTAGATTTAAAATGTTTGGGTGTTATTCGAGAACTCCGCAAAACTAAGACCATGTGCAATAGAGACACTAATCAAAATGTCTAAAACATTTTTTTAACTAAATTCTATTTACTTTTCGACATGAGAGTGTCTAAAATGTACAAAAAGTGTCTAATATTAGACACTTTTCTTACTTTTAGGATCTCATTCTTCATATTAAAATTATATTTTATATATTAGATACTTAGTTAAGACATTTTGAGTTCTCCATGGTACATGCTCTAAATGGGCGGGTGCTACGTGTGAATATGATATTCTAATCTCACAAACATTGTGAAACAAGTCAAATGAAGTAAAACGAAAAAACACGCCACAAGGTAACCTAGTGGGACATGTATGAATTATGATCCGCTTGACACACTAAACGTATAAACACTATCTTTAAACAGAGCGTAGAAACTCAAACATTATAGTATCTGAACAAGGTGGCCAAACATATTCTTTTGTCAACTCACTAATTATGGTAGAGCCGTTGGCTATGAGATTAGCTATCATCAAGACACGAGAACTTGGTAGCATGAACGTCAATCTGATTCTCATACCCTAACCGCAACTATAAACTCAGCATATCCTATCAAAGAAATTTATGGGATTCTCCATGACATCAAGAATTTTATCCCTCTGTTTTGTTTCATCAAAATTCTGCTATATGCATAGATCAAAAAATTATTTAGCACATGCTCTTGCAAAGAGCTTTGTGAAGATTGTAATGAAGTAATGTAAACACAATGAAAATGAATGAAAGAACTTGTTGATCAAATGTAAAAGTTATAAGGATATAATTGTATGCGGGAGAATAGACGAGAATGTTGAACTCGGGACGAGCTCGACACTAGAATTTGTAGTAGGTTCGGGGATTCTTTGACAAATTGAAAGGAACGTTGTAAGTGTGAGTACGTTCCTGCTCGGATGAACAGTAACCGAGTGGGATATTTCGGATTTTAGGGAGATTATTGAATAAAAAGTGGTTTGCTCAAAAAGTATGATCTATTCAGCCTTGGTTGTACAAAAATGATGTACAACCTTTATATAGTACAAGAATACTAGGGTTTTGGATATATATGGTTACATTTTAACCATATGTTTTAATAAAGTAACCCATATTGATCATAAAGTAACTATACTAGAGATAAGGTGGTTATTACTTAGTTAGCAAGATAATGAGTTAGGCATTTTCCCTTGATGGGCTGAGAGCAGGATTTTGCCTTGGGCTAAATCCATGGTGTAACAGTAAGCCCCCCCCCCCCCCCCCCCCCCGAGTCGACGAATCGAGCTTGCCGAGTTCGTCGGATGGTCGCGAGTAGGCGAGAGAGCGGAAAGACTCAACTTGTTATTCCTATCCGGGATTTTGTTTTGCTCGCTTGGATTAGCTAGACGCGTCGGCCTGCGTTGGCGAGTAGGTGCGACTGGTTTTGCGCGGATACGTGCTTCTTTAACTCCCGCCCCAGTAATGATTATACTTTACGCGATTACCAAGGGGTTTTTAGGGTTTTGATGCCGTCTTGTCCTTTTGGTGTGCCGCCTCTTTGATTGCCGCTCTTAATGATTATGCCTTTTCACCGTTCCACGTTGGTTCTCTATATATACTTCACCCATGTCGTGTTTTTCGTTCTTCATAACACTCGACATTCCCTTTCAAAAAGCAAAACAACTCTCTTCTTCATGACTTTTTCGTTTTCCCGGCTCATTTCCGATTTTCTCTATACCTTCTCAAAATTATGTCTTCAAGTGATTCGTCCTCCAGTTCTGAAGATGTCGTGTTGGACCGGATGGATCGACAGGGAATAAACCCCAATCTTCCTTTGTGAACCTTCCGCCTTATGCGGGTGGAAGAGAGTGATGATGAGGATATTCCCCTCGAGTACTTGAGTAGGTACATCCTGTCCAACTCGGTAAAGTCTATCGATAGAGGTCTCAGAGACAGTCCTCCGAGTCAACCGGTGCAAACAGGTTTTGGGCAGGAAGTGGCGAGGGCTACTTTGAGGATGAGATCGGGAGACGAGGATGCCCCGGTCGTTCCTCCTTGCGTTACTAGGGCAGGTGATTCTGTCTTATCCTGATGAGATGCCCCACCAAAGGGATTGAGTCCCGGGCTCGCAGGAAGAGAATTGCCGCGGTAACTCTGGACCAACCTCCACCTCTTTGACTCAGTCGTCCCAGCCGGATTGCCACGATGGTCGTACGCAGATCCTCTGGCGGGCCGAGTGGATCTTCTGCTCCTCAAGCGGGAGAACCGTCTATTCCCGATCGCAGAGGTGGCGTTTCTTATGGGCCACCCAGGATGACTGGGATCGTTTCGAGGAAACAGTCAAGGGACGAGAGTACCCCAGTCACTCAGGTTTCGGTCGAATTGCTGGCTCGGAACATTACTTCAATGAGCCCCGAACTAGAAGTGGCGGGAGACGGTTGTCCGAGCTGGATCGCACAACTCGTGAGGGAAAATATGTCCTTGAAGGAGGATAAGGCCTCCCTGACAAGGGAAAATGAGTCGTTGCGGGCTCGCGGTGGTTCATCTGTGGAGTTGGAGAGGCTGAAGGAATAATCTGCGGAGCGGGACGCTGCGATGAGGGAGCTTAGTCAAATGGTCGAGCATGAGGTCGATTTGAGGGTTCTCGCTGAGCAAAAGTGCGACGACCGTAAGTGCACCTCGAGGCGGTCAAGCAGGCTAATACCGAGCTAGTTGGCCACGTTCGGTCCCATATGATCCGCCTGCGCACATCCAGGAGAGACTATGGACGTGCGTGCGCTAGGTCTGCCATCGAGCTGACTCATACCAAGCTTGTTGGGTTAGACCAAGATTGTTGGGTTGGCGCAAGCTTCGCTTACTAGGGCTCGAGAATACTTCCTAGAGCAAAGGGAATATCTCAGTCCTATTAGCCAGGCTAGTCAGGTTAAAACTCAGCTTGATGACATGGATCCGATGGCGGTGACAGGAGTGGTGATTCTTCCGGAAGACAGGGCTGAGACTCAAGCCAAATATGACGGTCTTGTGAGGGAGATCAAGGCAAAGGAGATGATGAATTTCTCCGACCGCGAGTACACGTTTGCTTCGGGATCTTGCATTCTCCCGAATGACTATGTGGTTAGTTGTCCTTCTTCCCTGCTCGGTCCTTGAGAGTACGGGACTAAAGATTCCTCGGCGGTTGAAGCCTTCGACGACTGCCTGTCTGAGGTGCCCGAGCCGGCGGGCGGTGAAAGCCAATGACCGCGTTACGGATCAGGCTCAAAGAGTATTGCACTCTCCAAGGCTCAAGCAGCGTTTCGGATGCGGTTCTTCGTTTTTCCAGCTCTTAGGAACCTTGAATGTTTTTCGTTTATTTTTCATTCCGTTATGTTTTAGCCGGGTGTGGCGGTGACGTATGATGTAATTGTGGACCTATTTTGCCCGAGGAACAGATCCTTGGGTTTTTAATGAAATTTGAATTTTCTTTATGCGGTTAAGTTTTTTAGCTTAGGCATTCGCACATCTAGGGAGCGGATTCCTAGGTTATGTTTGCATTTTCAGCCACAAATTACGCATCGGAATAAAGGAAAATGTTTGCATTTTAAGACTTTCTTCTTTTGCCGTTTTACGTTTCATAATCGGTTAACTCGCATTTTATAGCAATTACTACAAAAAGGACATATTTGATTGTTGATAATCATACTTGCTTTCAAGATTCTCTAAAGTATAGAAACCATCTCATAAATATTCTACAATACTTGTTGACAAACAAAAAAAAACACTACAATACTTTAACATTTTCCTTTAATTGGAAAAAATCGAATTGGGGAATACAACTAGCTTATGCACGTCTAGTCGTATAGGATTTTCAAGAATTTTGTTTTTACAATTTCGACTATGATTCGGGGGAAAAAAGCTAATGATGGATAGATAAACTAAAAGAATATTCTAACATTTCTTTATAAAGGCTATACTAACATCCAAGCTAATTTCAATAACTAGCGACCGGAAAAATTAGTACAAAATTAGATAGCAAAAAACAAATTCATTTTAGCAGACATTCCATATTTTTCTTTTCACTTTAACGTTTTTATCCCACTATTTTATTAAAAAGTAATCTATTAAAAACGTTAATTTACGTAACGGTTATACGTTTTTTTTAATCGAAAACGGTTATACGTCAATAATAATAATAATCACCATTTACCTTAAAAGAAGCTCAAATTTGTTGTTATGTTTAATATATAACATAACGTTTGTTGAATATCATGTTATTTTTATCTGAAAATCAATTTGAATAAAAAAATTCGAAGTTTCGATTTTAAGTGCAAGAAATCTCGTAAAACAGTATTATTAATTATGATGGAAAAAAGATAGTATTACTAATCATTAATTATATGTAAGTGTATGGCAGGGCCGGCCCTGGTGTATGGCAATATTACATAGTCGTTCTTATTTGAGTAGGACGACCGGTGATGGAATATTAAATCGGTCAGCAACGACCAGGTTTTGGTATTTGGTGACTTCTCGTTTTTTTTTATAACTTGTATTATCCAAACTGAATAAGTGTTAAAAAAACCAAATTTTGCTTTACGACAACTTTACTTTCCAGACATCCTATATAGACCGTCGGTTTACTACTTAAAATTATTATTTGTTGTCTGTTTACGTCTTTATTTGTTGTCTATATAGACCGTCGGTTTACTACTTAAAATCATTGTTTACGTCTTTATTTGTTGTCTGTTTACTAGGGCTGGGCAAAAAATCTGTTAAATCCGATTCGATCCGCGATTCGTTTCGATCCGAACCGAAAAAATCAAATATCCGTAAAGTTTCGAAGCAAAGCAAATATTAAATTGGGCGATCCGTAAAAAACAAAGCAAATCGCAAATATCATTTTAGAAAAACCGAATATCCGATCCGATCCGTTAAATATATTATAATATAATATATATCTAATGTATATAATTAGTTATTATTATTTTTGTTATTATAGATGTACAAGCGTGAAAAATTATACTCAACTCATTCATTTTTGTTAAATGTTTGATTTTTATTATGAATAAATAATAAAATAAATAAATAATAATTAAAATTTTCACGGATCGGATCGGATAGTTACGGATATCTTAAAAAAGTTCGGATATTTGATTTTTCACGGATCGAATCGGATATCCGCGGATATCTAAAAAAAATCGGATATCCGAATTTTCGGATACTCGAAAATTCATGGATCGGATCGGATCGGAAAATCAAATATCCGTTTAAAACGGATCGGATCACGGATACCTGCATTTTCCCTATTATTTGCTTCGTGCCCAGGGCTACTGTTTACTACTTAAAATTATTATTTACGTCTCCATTTGTTGTCTGTTTTGGTCTAATGTTGTTTATTTCTATGGTTTTGGTTTAATATTTTTTAAGTAGGTTTGCCGACAAATCAAAAAATAGTTTCACTTAAGAAATGGGTTTCTTAAGGGAATCATACATCAAACTATTTATGAAGTTCGATGAATCTTCGAAATAGTTTCAAACAAATGAATTGATAACAAGAAGATTAAAAGTTAAACAGATGTACTATAATTAAATAATTAATCATAGATCTAAATAAATAAATAAAACAAATGTTTAAATAAAAAATAATCAGGAGAAGACAAAACACTCTTAACTCAAGTCAACTCTTCTTCTATATATATAGAGAGATATTCCTCCTTGTAACGCACAAGCACGAGAGAGAAAGAAAGATAATATCAAAGAGAAAGATAATATCAAAGAGAGGAAAGATGTCGATTGCTTTACTTTTGACCTCGCCGGCGATGAAGCAGAATCCGGAGGCGACAACTTGTCGTCACCGTGGCTTCCGATCTTCTACTAATTCTCGTTGTCTTCGAGTATCTTGTGTTACCACAAACCTTTCTAGGTACATTTTCTTCTCTTTTTTTTTTGTTTTCTTTTTCTACTTATTTTAGATCTTCGATATATTCATGTTTTTTCTCACTTTTTGTCTTCATTTCTTTAGTTTATTTATAGGCCATAAGGGGTAACCCTGAATGTCATTATGCGATTTTGCTGTTTCTGTTTATCATGCATTTTTTTTAAACTGAATTTTCCTCTCTTTTTTTTCTTATCATGCATTTTTTTTTTCAAAGATGAAAAAGTATTAAAATTTTGTTGTATTTTATAATTATGGCATGATTTTAACTTTTTATAGTTTACAAAACATATATATATATATATATTGATCCGCGGTTGGACCAATGACCCGATGATCCGATAGGTAATCCGGTTCGATTTCTACTCATTTTTAGGTAGCCTATTTTACCATCAATTAAATCCAAACCGGAATATTGCAGAATCACTACTTTATGTTTGCCCTTTATATATGTGTGTGTGCGCATGCGTAACATGGAATTTGGTTTCGCATGGATTCATTACAATAGGTGACCTTAAGACTATACGTATAAGTTT
Source organism: Draba incana (assembly GCA_963576765.1). Classification (NCBI taxonomy): domain Eukaryota; kingdom Viridiplantae; phylum Streptophyta; class Magnoliopsida; order Brassicales; family Brassicaceae; genus Draba; species Draba incana. The sequence goes on from OY755205.1 coordinate 11,789,272, forward strand.
GATATTGTTTCAATTAAGATACTTTTGTTTTGTTATTTTTTTCTATATATACAACAATTTTTTCTACTTGATAAGGTTGATTTGCAAATAACTTTTAAATGGAAATTGTGTTAGGTGAAGTATTTTTTGTCAGGCAAAGTACCATTCTACTTTAATAGCTGGCCGAGTTGTTGGTTTTTCTAAAAACAATTATTACACACCATACAAAATTATTGAACAAACGTTAGGGCATAAAGTGCGTGCTTTTATAATATAAAATTATTAAAATAGTTGTAAAAGGAAGAAAAGGAGTGTTTTTGTGGGGTATATTGAAATATAAAATTAATAAAAATTGAGTAAAGAGAGTAGAAAATGTTTAAAAGGGAGAGAGGGATCTAATAATATTGGATCTTTTGGAGAGTGTGTTTAAAAGTAAAAAAGAGTGTTTAAATATAAAATTAATAAAAATTGAGTAAAATGATGAAAGAGAAAGTATAAAGTTGAGTAAAAGAAAGACAGAGTGTGTGTTTTAATAATTTTATATGGCTTTTAGATCCTCTAGGGTGTGCAATAAGGATGCCCTTAGTTCACATATAAATCGAATATTTAACAAATCTTTCTTGTCGCATTATACAACCTTGACAAAGTAATTAGAAATCGTTTAAAAAAAAAAAAGTAATTAGAAATCTCGATTGCAATCTGGAAAATGGTGACCCAACGTCTCCACTCTCCACATTAAGCAAACAAGAATTGACCAATCATATAATCAATGATTTTTGTTTAATGGAATGATTTTTTTTCCTTCTTGATATAGTTATCGAAGTTAACGTCTCAAAGAAAAACGTTATTAATCAGCTAGATTAAAACTTCTTCTATTTATCGAAAATTTTCTTTTATAGTTTTGTACTATATAAAAAGATATCACAAATCTTTATCACACGTACAGACCCATTTTCTGTTTGATATTAAATTTTACTTTTTTTTTTTACAGGGAAAAAAACGAGACATGCAATCATTTTCGACCTATCAAAGAAGTAAATAACCAAATAACACATACAATATCACAAGAAAAGCTTGAGATCTTCAAATCAATGGAGAATTGGGCTGAACAAAAACTACTACCTTATCTCAAACCGGTTGAAGATTCATGGCAACCACAAGACTTTTTACCGGCGCCGGAGACCGATGACGAATTCTACGACCAAATTAAAGAGATCAGAAATCGAACAAAAGAGATTCCCGACGATTACTTTGTTGTTCTTGTTGGAGATATGATAACAGAAGAAGCACTTCCAACGTATCAAACGACGTTAAACACACTTGACGGCGTTAAGGATGAGACCGGTGGGAGTTTATCGCCGTGGGCGGTGTGGATTAGGGCGTGGACGGCGGAAGAAAACCGTCACGGTGACTTGTTAAACAAGTATCTTTATCTAACTGGTCGTGTTGATATGCGCCATGTTGAAAAGACTATACAATATCTTATTGGTTCTGGTATGGTAAGTATTCGATTTTTATATTGTTATTTTTTTTGGCATATTAAAATACTTTTAAATAAATTTTTGGTTTCTTCGACTTTTTGGTTTAATTATTATGTTGGTTTCTAATCGTATAAATTCCCTACTCTTTGCTAACATTTTTTAGGATTCGAAGTTTGAGAACGATCCTTACAATGGATTCATCTACACTTCATTCCAAGAGCGAGCTACATCAATCTCTCATGGCAATACGGCAAGGCTGGCCACAACCTACGGCGATATAAGCCTCGCCAAAATCTGCGGCACGATCGCTGCCGACGAAAAGCGGCACGAGACTGCTTACACAAAAATTGTCGAGAAGCTATTCGAGATCGATCCAGACGGATCAGTACGAGCTCTAGCGAACATGATGAAGAAACGGATCACAATGCCAGCTCATCTCATGCACGACGGAAAAGATAACAAATTGTTCGATCATTACGCTTCCGTGGCGCAGCGAATCGGAGTTTACACGGCAGCGGATTACGCCGAGATCCTCGAGTTTCTGTTGCGGCGGTGGAAGGTGGAGAGTTTGGGATTAGGATTATCAGGAGAAGGAAGGAGAGCACAAGATTATTTGTGCACCTTGCCGCAGAGGATCAAGAGGTTAGAGGAAAGAGCTAACGATAGAGTTAAACATCAATCAAAATCCTCCGTTTCGTTTAGTTGGGTTTTTGGTAGAGATGTGAAACTATAGAGAGATTATTAAAACAATAAATATGTAATCAAACGGACAAATAAATAAATAATGTTTGTTATCACAATATGTTTTTTCTTTTTTTTTTAGTTTTGGTAATAGCATCTCCAACTCAACACCAAATTCTACACCAAATCCTCTCCAACCCAACACCATTTTGGCGTTAAAACTTTTTCATTTATAAATTAGTCATTCAAATTATAAATAATTTCAAATTTAATGAAAACATATATAAATGATGACAATTAAACACAAATCTAATATGTTTATGAATTATGATGATTAAACCAAAATCTATTATACAACTTACACTAGCAACAATAAATCTTAGTAAATCTATCCCAAAACCACTTAATCTGATCAACACAACCACATACTACCTTAACGCTTTTAGAGAGAGAGATAACTAACCAATGCCTTGGAGAATGTATGAATGGCCATCAACTCCATGTTACCTTCTTTGTATTATGAACCTTTGAGATTGAGCAATTCCCGTAATCTCTGTAAATCTCTAGAGATATGATGTCCTTCCGGATCGCCAGAGATCTTCTAGGATATAATCCAGTGATCACGTTTTGATTATTAAGGACTACAGAGGCAAGATCGAAACTGAGCTTAGCAAGACAAGATTTGCGATGGCATTTTGAACCTTCTTGAGTCTCACCTCGTTCATACAAGTCAGCTCAGGTTACAATCTTGTTTTTGTGCTTTTTGGTTATCAGTATTGGCTAAGAAATCATGTTGTGCTAATGCATGCTTCTGGTTAGGGGTGGGCAATAAATCTGAAACCGAAAAACCAAACCAAACCTGACCCGAAATTACCCGAACCGAACCGAATCTGATTTTTTAAAATATCTGAATGGATTCTAAATATCTAAAGCCGAAAAACCAAAACTGAACCGAAAATCAAATGGGTATTTGAAGTACCTGAAATATAAAATTAACCTACATATATTTAGATATAAGATCGGATATATCCATATAGTTAAGGAAAATTTCATTGTTTTTTTTTGCCAACTAGGAAATTATAGGTATATTTGACTAAAAATAATTAATTTAATTAGGTATATTATTGAAATGTTCAATTTCTTTTTATTATTTTAGGATATCTCGAGTTAAAAATAATTAAATCAAACCAAAATTGGGAAAAAATTTACGTAATTATGAGTATCTCGGGTAACCGAAATCGAATTCGAAACCGAACCAAAATTTTGATATACCCGAATGGATATTATATTTCTAAAACCGAAAAATCTGATAACTGAATTAACCGAACCGAAACCCGAATGGATACCCAAACGTCAATGCATACTTCTCATATTGTCTAGGATATTGCATTGGCGGCATTAAACGAGGCATTGATGTAATATAGCAACATCTGAGGGACATTTTTGAAAATAAAAAGAGTATCCTTTTGCATTTAATGTAACCTGCTAATATATCACATCACGTCGCAAATTTTCTGAAAATTGCTCGTTTCCTTCGTCTCTTTTTCTTTCTTCTTCCAGCATCCTTAAATACATTCCCTCTGTTATCATCGAAAATTTTCTCAAATTTTGTTTTTCATCAATTTCTTCTGATTATACATTTCCATTGTTGAATTCATTTAAGAAGAATTAAAGGGGGAAACAAACAACAATGGCTATGTCTATGGATCGGATCGGTTTCTTCTCTTCCTCATCTGTTTATCATCGTTCTTCTCATTCTCATGGCTCCAGAGTTTTCATGGCTTCCACTATCCGTCCCGCATCTACGTGAGCTTTCTCGATTCGTTTTCTCTCTTTTTGTCCCCTGATTTGGGGTTTTCCAGGGTTTTATTTTGAACAGAGATCATTAGCACAAAAAAATCTATGTTTCTGTCAAATTCGTCATCAATTACTAGTTTTTATTTCGTTTTGCGATTACATGAATACTCTCTGCTCGCATGAATCTATGAACATATAACATTTTGTTTGAAATTGATTTTGAATCTGTTGTAATTTCTGTGAAATCTCCTAATCAATTTGTTTTCTGCTTAAGTTTTGGACATGTTTGGTTATGTGTTTACAATTGCAATTCATCAAAAAACATGTAAGGTTCCATATGCATGCATGGATTTGTAATATAAAATTATCAATTAATTTGGTTGTTGGCCTATCAGACTACAATGTTCATCAATTCCTTGTTATTTTTATTGCTAGGCTTTTAAATAAACTCATCACATTCACCAAAATTAAAGCTAAAGTCTTTTTTATATTGTCTTTGCTTTTGGTAGATTTGGTATTCTCTATGCATACATCTCTGTTTTATGGGTATATTATGCACTGTAGTTGTTCAAGTTTGGTCTGAATTTTTTCTTGTGTTGCTTGTTATTTTGGTGATACTATTTTGGTCAGAAGAATTGTGGTTTAGAAGCATGGTTGTCTTGTGCTAATAAGAAAATTCAGTTTCTGTGATGACTCTTACTGAATACTTTTCGATCATTTCGGAATGTTCTTTTGATGGATTGCAGAGAGGTTACAAATGGAAGGAAACCGTATATCCTTCCTCGAGAGGTGGATGTTCAAGTGAAATATTCAATGCCACCACAAAAGTTGGAGATCTTTAAGTCCTTAGAAGGATGGGCTAATGATAACTTGTTGGCGTACCTAAAACCCGTTGAGAAATCGTGGCAGCCGACTGATTTCCTCCCTGAACCCGAGTCAGAAGGATTCTATGACCAAGTGAAGGAGTTAAGAGAAAGGTGTAAGGAGCTTTCTGATGACTACTTTGTAGTGCTTATTGGTGATATGATCACTGAGGAAGCACTTCCGACTTATCAGACTATGATTAATACATTGGACGGGGTTAGGGATGAGACGGGAGCTAGTCCTACTCCTTGGGCAGTATGGACGAGGGCGTGGACTGCGGAAGAGAATAGGCATGGTGATCTTCTTAACAAGTATCTTTATCTGTCTGGACGAGTAGACATGAGACAGATTGAAAAGACTATTCAATACTTGATTGGTTCTGGAATGGTAAGCTCCTATAATACAAGATGACCAGTTTCTTATAATTTTGTTTCTAATTCCGAAGATATCTTACGTAATGATTGTTTTCTTGTTCTGTTTCTTAGGATCCAAAAACTGAAAACAATCCTTACCTGGGTTTCATCTACACTTCTTTTCAAGAAAGAGCTACATTCATCTCCCATGGAAACACTGCCAGACTGGCAAAGAATCTTGGAGACTCGAAACTTGCGCAGATTTGTGGCACCATAGCTGCTGATGAGAAGCGTCATGAAACTGCCTACACCAAGATTGTAGAAAAGCTCTTTGAAATTGATCCTGACTGCACGATCGTGGGCTTTGCTGACATGATGAAGAAAAAGATATCAATGCCTGCTCATTTGATGTACGATGGTCGCGATGATAATCTGTTTGACCACTTCTCGTCCGTGGCTCAGAGGCTTGGTGTCTACACTGCCAGAGACTATGCTGATATACTGGAATTTCTTGTGCAACGATGGAATGTGGAAAACTTGTCAGGACTTTCTGGTGAAGGTCACAAGGCTCAGGTAACAACATTTAGAACCATGAAACCATTCTTTTTTATTTTGGGTTTTGCAGTATATGACATGAAATCAAACCTCCTAGTTGTATTGAGTTTGTTGCAAATCTGACCAAAGAGTGGAAGAAAGGAGACCTTTTTCCAAACCTCCTGCATTAACGAACTTTCAAAAACTATCTTAGCTAGATTGAACTGCATTAAAGCTTCTTTTGTGCACTTGGAGATTGTTTATTTATCATTTCGGAGAAAGAATCGGAATCTGAATTCTTTACTCCTTTTCTAACTTTTGGCTTTCTTACATTGCTTCAAACAGGACTATCTCTGTCGATTGCCTGCTAGGATCCGCAAACTTGAAGAGAGGGCTCAAGGAAGAACCAAAGAAGCTGCAAGAAACATACCCTTCAGCTGGATTTTCGGCCGAGAGATCAGGGCTTAAAAGAAGCCATAAGATGCAATTTGTTCCACAGTATAAGCCCAAGCAAGTGGTAAGTTTTCTTCACCAACACCATGGTGAAGAGGCCAGAAGAGTGCTGTAGATAAAGTATGTGTTATATAGGTTGTGCTTTTGTTTGGATCATAAATGAATTCCTCCAAAAAATTTGCTTCATTTTTCACTATTTTATTTATTTGTATCTCTGCTTCTCTGTTTGTTGTAATTGGAATCCAACCTCTCAAATCTATTAAGATTCATACTTCTTTCTTTGTTTATGCCCATTTCTTTGTTTGCATTCTAGTTCTACACATTGTTCTATAAGTAAGAAAGTGAATTTTACTGGAAGCAGACTTATATATATATGTCATAAACCATTGACAAGTTACATCAAAACACCAAAAACAAAAAAATAAAAATGAACAAATCATCATAATTGTAAATAGTACTCATCGAAACAAATCCAAAACCAACATTTGATATGATATATCTCAAACAATTCTCACCATAACAAAAGACTTCAAACTTGGAACGGCCATGGCCAATCCTTAGGATTCTCCTCACTCTGTACTTTACCACTTCTCTTCATCGCAACCCCTCCATCATTACCACCACCATCAACATAAGCATAATACTTCATAAAGAAACCCAACACAAGAACAACCCAATCAAGACAAAAGATCACAATACAAAGCCCACCACCAAGTTTCAAAATCACTGCAGCATCTTCCTCACGAACATACGATTTCAAACTCCCCAGGAATTTTGACGTATTCGTAAATATAAGAACAGAGACGGATCCTTGGAATATCGCTGTAAGAACAGTTGTCACCATGTGAGCAGCGTACCACCGGTTTCTTCCGCAGGAAGCGGCGGTGCAGCCGGAGATCGCGGCGGCGATCGTCGTCGCGTGGAGGAGGATTAGGAGGAAACCGCATATCGAAGGGATTAACCGGAGAGAGAGCGTGAGGAAGATACAGCTTGTAGCAGCACCGAGAAGCATGTAGTTTGCGAAAAGGAAGATTTTGTGTGAATGGTAATGAGATTCTTCTACTGTACTTGGCGAAGAAATCAAACCCATGGTTGATTTTTTGAGATTTACCGATTAAGGTTTCTGGAAATTTGATTTTGAGAAGAAGAGATTGTGTGATTTGAGGAAGAAGAAGAAGAAGTTTGTTTATGTAGAGTAAAGTTTTTAAAAATATGACCGTTGTGGGCCCAGATCTCGAACGTCTATTTTCGTAACGGCTAGTTATTTATTTTCTTTTTTAATTGTTTTTTTTTTAATAAGTTAGGCCCAATGGGCTTTGTATTGGGTTTGTGTTTATCCGAGGTAAGGATAAGAGTTTTCTCTGTATCCAATCAAGGGGGTCTTTCTACCGTCTTCCTCCTGCTTCCGACTTTTTTTGTTTTCCTCTCGAACGCGTCACTGTTTTTAGTCGGTTTTTTTTTTTTTTGTAAAAGTGTTCGTGATTTTTGAAGGTTAACGAGAGACGAAGAAGAAAACAATGTCCGACTCCGATAATCTACAGCTTCCACCATCATCGACAGGTGAAAACCATCTTCTTCTTCTTTCTCTAGTTCGAATTTTCCGGCGTACTTTCTTCTTTGGGGTTTGTGATATGCGTGTGTTGTAAAATTAGCGGTTTCTGTCAAGTTTTGTTGATGAGAAATTGGAAGGGATTTTGGAATTTGTTTGGTTTTATTGCGAGAAGGTTCCTAGGGTTTTGAGGATGATTGATCGATCGGTGATGATTTTTTTTTGATAAATTTGTCGTCGTTTAGCTCAACGTAATCTGTATTTTTCCGTTTAATAATTTGGCTTCATTTTGAAGAGATACTTACTTGTTTAAATCTTAGGTGTATGCGTTGTTGATGGCCATACAGCTTCAGCTACTGATGTTGGTTGGTACATTCTTGGTGAAAATCAGCAAAACATGGGGCCATATACCTTCACTGAGCTATGTGGTAAATGTTTCATGTAAACAAAATCCTTGCTGTATTATGGTTTATAGGACATATAGACTGTCCCTGAAATTTGATACCTGCAACAAAAAGCTGGGTAAACAAATTGGATATATATGCATTTCTTTATCAGATTAAGAGAAGTCTGGCAATATTAAGTTTCTATGTACTGTAAAATTAGATATGAAATGTTCTTTCTCAAATCTCGTAAAGAAGTAATCTATAACATGGGTACTTTGCTTATTGCTTTGTTTTGGCAGACCATTTCAGAAATGGTTACCTACTAGGAACTACCCTAGTCTGGGCTGACGGGAGAAGCGAGTGGCAACCACTTTCTACCATCCCCGAGTTAATGTCAAGGATTTCTGGAGCTGAGATTGCCTGTCCAGCTGGAGGTACGATCCTTTTCGCCAGTGGCATTGATTCTAGTATAATTTTGTTTCCTGGTTCTATGGTACTTACTATTTGGTATCTGAGCAGTTGCGTCTGGGTTGATGAATCGATCTAATACTAGAACCAAGGAAGAAAAGCAAGTTAATACTGGTCAGTTAGGTAGACAGAATGAATTATTCAATTTTGTAATTCACAAAGTGAGGAAGATGCTTACCACATTATGCTGTTTCTGCAGCCTCGACTAGTGCTGAGGATGTATTTGAGAAATGGCAGAGAGAGATTAAAGAAGCAGAGGCGGAGGCTGAAAGGTTGAAAAATGGTATTGTCTCTGGTAGCTTTGGTACTGAGTTTGTTGAAGATGATCACGACAGGGCTTCGTCACCACCCGAGGGGGAAGATGAGTTCACAGATGATGATGGAACTAGATACAAATGGGACAAAGCTCTGAGAGCATGGGCTCCTCAGGTGAGGCTTGTTCTGTCTATCGAATCAATCATTCTTTCTCGCTTCCTGTTATTTTAATTGGAATTTAGGGTACCAACCTGAGTTGAATTGTTTACATGTGTCACCTTGCTTGGTGGGTCATGGTTTTGCCTTATCCAAAGGGATGCTCATTTTACTATGATTATCTCCCGTGTTTGATTGGTGTTTATCTGCCCGACGTATTATTATCTCTTTATTTATCTTTACTTGTTTTGGTATTTTCCTAAGGAGCACCTTTTGAAAGAGTAAAAAAGTCATTAATTTATGCGCTGATGCTGTTTATTGTAGGACGAGCCACTGGATAACGCTGACCCATATGGACTGGAAGAGATGACCTTTGCGGAAGAGGACGAAGTATTTCCAACAGTAAACATTCTTGATGCTTCTGTTGATAAGGAGGATACCTCTAAGGATGATGTGGCTGGTAAGAAAGAAGAAGATGATTCTGCTGAGATCCCTGGAATAAACAGTAATGGCAAAAGAAAGCTGTCAGAAACAGAAACAGAAACAGAAACTGAAAAAAAGGTTTTTGCTTTTGCCTTTTGTCTTCATTTCTGTTTCGTTAATTATCATCTATCTCTCTTAAAGGCCATGCATGCTACTTCACGATTTCTCGCAAAATCATGTTTTTTCACACTCTTCTTGTCCTTGAGCTGTAAGGTCTTCATTTCTCCTCATCTGCTGAATTGTAGTGGGTATTTAACCAAAGTGATTATGGTTCTTAGCCATCATACTTGTATTAAGACTAGCTTGATACTTCTACCTTCATTTTTTCTTAATTACTAATAATGGTTGTTTTTGTTGCATTAACAAAGAAATAACATTGCAATTCCTCATGAAAGTTTCTAATTTCCAAAATTAATTTTCAGGAAGCGAACAAGCCTCCAGATTCGTGGTTTGAGTTAAAAGTAAACCCTCATATTTATGTTACTGGGTTGCCTACAGATGTCACCCTCGAGGAAGTAAGTTCTGATGATTGCTTTATTCATCGTTATATATATATATCTAAAAGCTTTAAAATGGATTGATAGTAGTGATATATTTACAGGTAGTTGAAGTTTTTTCTAAATGTGGCATAATTAAGGAGGTAAATTTCACTGTCTTTTGAATTTTCCCTGGGAGTCTTGTGTAAGTTCCCCCTAACAATGCGGATCTGATGAACATCGCAGGATGACTCTGGCAAACCTCGCATAAAGCTTTACAGCGACAAGGCGACAGGACAAATAAAAGGCGATGCTCTTATCACGTATATGAAGGTAATAAAGATACTTGGAAGTTCTTTTGGATATATATAAGGTTCTGATTGTTAAAATTGTCTCTGTTTCCTAATCACTTGCATTTGTCTTTGTTTTCATTAGGAGCCCTCAGTGGACCTGGCCATTAAAATCTTAGATGGCGCTCCTTTACGTCCTGCTGACAAGCTCCTCATGTCAGTTTCTCGAGCTAAGTTTGAGCAGAAAGGTAAAAACTGTTGCACATTAGTTGTTTCTCATCTTACTCATTTATGAGCTAGGAATAAGAATTCCCCATCCGTGGCTTTGGTTTCTACAATGTTTTGTTATGGTTCTCATTAGCTTTTACTTTTTCCATTCAGGGGAGAGATTTATCTCTAAACAAACCGATAACAAGAAGAAAAAGAAGCTTAAAAAGGTTGAACAAAAGTTGCTTGGATGGGGTAAGTTTACAAAGTTATAGATATATGTATTCTCTATGCTTTGCCAGCCTCTTTATGGAACTCTCTAAACATAACGTTCTTAGCAAGAAGACTGAAGTAGACCTCTAACCTAATGAATTTCGAAAGAGAACATTTCAATGACTATCATAACAAAGGGAGAGTCTAGAAATCGATCTAGGGATTATAAAGAAGTGGGCATTTTAGCTGTTTACACCAGTAGATTGTTACCATATTTATTAGGATCAAATTTTTCTATGTTTTCTTGGCATAGGTGGTAGAGATGATGCTAAGATCTCGATACCAGCGACGGTTGTTCTGCGCTACATGTTCAGCCCAGCAGAGATGAGGGTAAGGGGGTCTTTTACAGTATTATTATAATATGCCAGTTTTAGATACCTGATTGGCTTGAATGTTTGCAGGCTGATGAGGATCTGCGTGCCGAGGTAGAGGAAGACGTGAAAGAAGAGAGTCTGAAGCATGGACCGTTTGACTCAGTGAAGGTAATATGTTGTCAACAAATCAATCTTTTTGACTTAAACTTGAAGTTCTAATGCATATAGCTTTGTCGAGAGCTGAGATTATTTTGGAGAGTTAATCGATTTTCTTCTTTTATAGGTCTGTGAGCAACATCCACAGGGTGTTGTTCTTATAAGATTCAAGGATCGAAAAGATGCACAGAAATGTATCGATGCAATGCACGATCGATGGTACATACTCTCCTAATTACCACTACTAGAGCCGTCTTACATATGCTAATAGTGATGCACAGTCGTTGACGGGTTGTTCTATTTCTGGGTGAGTGCAGGTATGCGAAGAGACAGATACACGCGAGTCTTGACGATGGGTTAGTGAACCACACCATGGTTCGAGATCCTGACTTGGAATCTGAACGGTTAGATCAGTTTGCAGCTGAACTCGAAGCGGAATGAAATGACAATGTCTGCGAAGCAAAGCCAGGAAGTTTTAGATTGTTATTCTTGGAAACGCAGGTTTCTGTTGTAGAGGAGACAGACACAGGAAAACCGGAGTCCGACCAAGTTAAACCGGTTTACTTTGTGTGACCAAGCGTTGCTGGTTTATTTTCAGCTTTTTATCAGGTAGTATAGCTACGGTTAGGGAAAACACCTTGATTTTGGTTTGGTTTCAATTCGGGTTTTTCGGTTTAGGAACAATATTATAAAACCAAAAAACCCATGTGGATGGTTTGGTATGGTTTTGGATCATACTCCAGTACAGTGAAAAAGATCTTAATTATATAAAAAAATGAATCCGTTTAAACTTTATACTATGTTATGATTCAGTTTTCGGGTCAGTTGTTTTGGTCTGGATCCTATAATTTGATTTCTCTCTCTAATGTTTACAAATCGCATTTGATATTGTTCTTGTGACTTGCACAACAAAGTTTAAGCCACAGATTAACAGCGACTAAATCGACGCAAATAAACTGCAGTGATTAACATTTATCTAAACCGACCTGACCGGTTTAGTAACTAATCGTGGAACTAAACCGTAATTTCTGGATGTATTGAACTAAAATGCTCCTAATATAAAGCCCATTATAGCCCAAATAAAGTCTTCTCATGGTCCATTACCGAAACTCCTGAAAATATTTTGGGAAAAGAATCTATTTGTACACGAGAAGTATGATATCAACTTGTATCTCCACCAAAAACTTATCTCTATCCATATATCCACCGAATGAAACTTATACATTTATATCTCCACCAAAAGAAAGTTAACTATCTATATATCACCCGATGAAAGTTTAAAAACCCATTTCCCACAATATTTGGTTAAGGATGGTTTACTCTTTCGTAACTAAATCATAACCATTCAAATTAAAATTAAACCGGATTATGACCCGGTTATCAACACAAATACCCGATTATCCTATCTAAACCACAACCCATTCTCGATCTGGTAAGTATCTCGATCGCCAATTCTAGATAACGATGTTAAGATCCTTGCTTCAATTCCACCATTGCTGAGTGAGACGATACATCGAAAGAAGATCTGACAGTGAACAAAGGTCTCATCAATGGTTTTGAATGCTTCGTACCGGTTTGTGATCCCATTTGTACTGGTTTGAGATTTACACAGTTTTGTGAGTGTTAGAGAGCTTGGTGAGTCATTTCAATGGCTGATTTTGGGAGATTTTAGGGTTAGATTCGAATTCGATGAAATCCAATTCGGATTTTCGATCGTCGTTTTCATGGGGAAGAAGAAGACGTCTCTGGTTTTTGTTTTCCGGCGAGAATGTTGAAAAAAAAAGATTGGGGAAGAAATGGGTTTACACGTGTTATAGTGGAGGTCCCGGTTTGAGGCAAACGAAACCGAGTCCACAAGCAACACGCGGGTGCGGATCGATTTCTGAACACCTTTTTCGGAGCTTCGCCATGAGCAGATCCGAAGGCTGGGCGAAGATATCAACGACGGTACCACGATCCCGAAGCTCCTCACGAACTGTCGTCGGCGACGTCACGTTCTGTCGACAACGGGATCAACGGCGGCAAATTCGGCGACGTTGGTGGCTGCCATCGATCACGATCGTAGATCCGACGAAGACAGGCGGAGTCGATCAAGCTCTGGCGGCGATGGCGGCAACGGATCGACCGGAGACGAAGAAGACGATCGTAATTAACAAAGAAGAAGAATAAATTTTTTTTTCAAAAAACAAATAACAAAAAATTCACTAAACCGGTTTATAGAGACTCCGGTTTCTAGGGTTCTGATTCGGTTTGAAATTCAATTTTCTGGGTTTGGTCACGGGTTTACACTAAAACCGATCCAAATCAGACGGGTGAAGATATAAGTGTATAAGTTTCATTATGTGGATATATGGATAGAGGTAAGTTTTTAGTGGAGATATAAATTGATATCATACTTCTCGTGGACAAATAGATTGTTTTTCCAAATATTTTCAGTGTATTGGGAAAGTACTATTCTCGATTGTAAACCATAAACAAAATTTTGTTTTATCCGGATTTTAATCAGTCTTAGCCACACATTATCTCAGTTAGTACTACTGTTACGTGTTTACAATATTCTGCATCATACATTTATTTATTTATTTATTAACAACATGCATTATACATGTTTGAATTCGGATAGTGACACAGTGACATCACTAACACAAACTACTATACTACATATTTTGATCTTTTGTTATACAAGTCAACACTCATACAAACCGCTAAACTACATGTCCTAGATTGTCATCATACATGTTAGGACGAAGAATATTGTAAAACGAAATTTAACTATGTGTTACATTTCATAGTTTTAATATTAGATCAATTTTGGAAAACACATACCAATGTATCTTTACAACATGAACTAAAATCTATTTACTAAAAAAATATACTAATTAATGAGAAGACATATACACAATTTTAAACTTGAAATATATTAAATATTTTGTTTTCTTAATCAATTGTTAACTTCGTCTTTTGTTTCTTTAAAATCCTAAGTAATCTACCTAGTCCAGTAGTTGGGCCACAAGAATATTATCGGATCTAAAACGCATTTGAAACTTTTGTTTGGAATTAAAAAGTTTGAAACATTTTCAGATTTCCCGCAATGTAGCAAAGAAACCGCCGAGCTCAAAATGTTTTGAAAAAAGGCAAAACATTTTGTAATAAAATAGTTGTGGCAAGTTGACAAAAAAACAAATTGTTTGACGAAATGATCTACAAATCTAAAGCTTGTGGGACCCCCTTATTATCTTAACCAATAAGAACTCGACGCCTGTAATGGAAACCTTGTGTTCTTTTACCACACCAAATCCCTCATTTATGCAAATTATCAACCAAAGATCCAATTTTCGAAACTTTTTTTGCAAATTGCAATTCTCTCTCTCTCTCTCTCACAAATCCAATTTTACTGTTTTCTCACGTCTCTTAGGCGAGTTCGGTGTTGTGTCTGATCTCCAAAGAGAAAGAGTTCTGTCTAAAGATTCCGCTTTTCCCGAATTGGGTCTTCTTCTAAAGTTAGGGTTTCGGCAAAAGTCTCTGCTCAAATCGAGCTGTTTGAGTTATCGAGCTTGGTCAATTTCTACGGTAATTGATCTACCATTTTGCTCCGTAATTCTTACATTTCGTAGCTCGTAAAGTAAGTGATCTAGGACCGTAACAAATTCCGAGTCTTTGTTGTCGGGTTTTGAGTTTAATTTAGATTCTGCTGTCGGAAATTGGAAACTTTCTAATTTTCTCTATTAGATGCATTTTGGGCTGTTTGTTACTGGGTAGGGAAGAGATTTAGTTGTCTGATCAGTTTTTGAAGCTCAATTTGAAATTTCTGACAAGTTTGTTCCTTTTTTGTTGTTGAAATTTTAGGGTTTTTGTTGTTGGTTTGGGAAAAGAGGAATGTTTTATTCGCAGTTTATATTAGCAAAGAAAGGACCACTTGGGACTATATGGATTGCTGCCCATTTGGAGAGGAAGCTTCGGAAGAATCAAGTAGCTGATACTGATATTGGAGTCTCCGTTGGTGAGTTTTTGCTTTTGTATTCACTCTCTGATATACTTTTACCAGTTTAGGGATTTGCAAAAGTTAAAGTTTCTATTTTTAACTTGTTCTCTGTAGAGTTAACTCTATGTGTGGCATTTCATTCTCTTTAATATATTTTCTAATCGAAGTTCTAACTAATTTATTTTCTGAGCAGATTCTATTCTGTTTCCGGAAGCTCCGATTGCGTTGCGATTGTCTAGTCATCTACTGCTTGGTGTGGTGCGTATATATTCAAGAAAGGTGAATTACCTCTTTGATGATTGTAGTGAGGCATTGCTTAAGGTAAAGCAAGCTTTTCGCTCTGCTGCGGTTGATTTACCTCCAGAAGAATCTACTGCACCGTATCACTCGATTACTTTGCCAGAGACATTTGATCTTGATGATTTTGAGCTTCCAGACAATGAGATCTATCAAGGGTTAGTTTCTGCATATGTTAATAATATCCAAGCTACTTATTTTCCCTTTCTTAATGATAAATCATACTCTGATTTTGAGAAGCATTATTTATTCGTTGCTCCTTGTTTTGCTTTTGTAGCAGTAATTACGTTGATCATCATGTTAGCACAAGAGAGCAGATCACCCTGCAGGATACCATGGATGGTGTTGTATACTCAACATCGCAATTTGGATTAGATGGTCAGTGGTTGTTTCATGCTATTTTTCTTTAGGTAGCTGTGCCTGAAATAAGCAAACTCATTTTTGTACCTTTCCAGAGCGATTTGGTGATGGCGACACTTCTCAAGCTGCTTTGGATCTTGACGAGGTATTTTTTTGAGTTCGTGGAACAGAAATAAAATCAAATTGTTTAGGTCAATTAGGAGGAAGAAATAGGAAAACCATATGGAAACATATGAGAGAAACTTAGGTTTATTGTAGATTTCATTTGTTTCTAACTATTTGGTTCTTTCTCGCCATGGTTTGGTATTTGCTTCTAGCTTTTAGCTTTTTGGTTATTTCTCTTTACCCAGTTTTGGAGTCCCTGACCATGAAAAGCTTGTGATTTGAAGTATTAGCTTGAAGCTATGTTGTAGAGTCCAGATGAATGGATTATGTTGATTTTTCCTAATGAAGCTTCACATATTTGAAATTGGAACTTCTTCTCTCTTAATGTTTTATTCTAGGTGTGACCTTTTCTTATCTTTGTACTGTTGTGCAGGAAGTATTCCAGGATAAGGATGTAATTGGATCCGAGGATGAGGGAGTTCCAGAGTCAGTTTTTGTTCATTATATATGCTCTACACTTAAACTCTGTTGCACGATTGCATTTTTGCTTCCCTATGGTCTCTCTTATTTTTATTATCAGAGTGGCATCTTGATCTTCTTTTCTGGAGCTGTTTAATTCCTTTTCTAGTTTTAGCTCATACACTGCTGCAGCTTGTTATCATTGATTTTAAATGCTTCACTTGAGTTTAGAACTGGGAAAAATCGAACTGACTAAATGGTTAAGAGCCTTGTGTGTTTTGGCGCTTGAATGTGCATGTTTCAAGATATGTATACATCCATAACTTGATCTTTGCTTGATCTGAGAGTGCATAATTAGATTGTGATTAGAACTGTGATTATGTGTGTCGTATCCTTCTTGGACATGGTTCTTTGATGTATAATTTGAATGTGCACATTACCAATCAAAACTTTACTTATTGAGTATATTTTATCTGTTGATAGCACTGATCACGATGCGTATCTGGATGCGGCAACACCCGGGATAAAGGACGCAATGGTAGGAGTTTCTGAAGCCATGCCCAGAGATTTCAATGAAGAGCAGGTGCGTACCATCAGAGTCATAATGCACGAGGGGCATACTAATTGTCTCCTGAGTCACAGACTCACAGTGCTTAATTTGATGTATTTTCCCGTGGCTGAATGTACTTTGCAATTACAGACACAAAGTTTCCAATTTGTATCTGAAGTCTACGGACTTATTGATTTAATTTTCTAGGAAGAATGTCATTATTTCTAATGATTCTCTCTTTTTTATAGGTTGAAGAACTTGCTATGAATAATGAGTTTGTCGAAGATGCTCAAGCTCCTCAAACTCCTGGATTAGTTGAGGTACCAAACTCATCTAGTGTCAGAGATCAGCTGGCATGCGATGATCACATGGAGGATCTGAATGCCGGAGAATCAGCTGTAACTCCCATGGAGGTGGATAAGTCACAGATAGATGAGAATGTCAACGCACAAAATGAGCCGGAAGAGGAAAGGGCAGAGCATGTGCACCCTACATCTCCATGCTGTTCTCACATCACCACTGAGATGGAGGATCCTGGTCAAGTATCGACTGAGGCAGGAACCAATGTTAATAATGTTGAAGCTGATAAGTCAGATGCTGTTCCTGCAGTTGAATCCCCTGGAGGGCCTATAGTGAGTAATGCTGAGCATTGTTTATCCCAGGAACCAAAAGACCCTGGAGAAGAGAACCGAGGTTTGTTGGCAAATAAATGCAAATTACCTAGTTCCAAGTCTCGTAGTGATTGCGTTTTTCTTATAAGTTTCATTGTTTCTGCCAGATCATTTAGCCGTTGTCACTGAGGTCAATCAAGAAACAGATTCTAGTTTACAAGGAGATGGGCAGCTGAATAATGCTCATGCAGCTGATGAACAGTTGGAAAATTTGACTGGAGTTACTCGTTCTGATTTGCCCGCACCTGAGAAGGTATTGGCTGCACCTAATGGACTGGGGGATGAAAATGGTTGCATTGTTGAGTCTACACCTGACAAAGAAGCCCCTGTCACATGTAACGAGGATGCAGAAAATAATAACATTACTGGGAAAAAACGCACTTTTACTGAGAGCACACTAACTGCAGAAAGTTTGAACTCTGTTGAGTCAGTTGGACTGATAAAGTCGAAGAGAACTGAAATTTCTGTTCCTGATGACGATGATTTGTTGTCTTCTATCTTAGGTATCAGTTATCCCTGTTGCTTTTCTGTTCTTTTATACATCATATTGCCCTTTCAGCTAACTGATTAAATCAATTATCATTTACTTTTTTCAGTTGGAAAGTCATCTTTTCTTAAGATGAGGCCTACCCCTGTGCTTGAAGCAGCAACTACAAAACGGATACGATCTGCTCCACGTTCTACTGCCACAAAGAGGAAGGTTCTAATGGATGACCCTATGGTCTTGCATGGCGAGTATGTTTACCTAACTAATTTTTATATACCTTACCTTTGATTTTGCTGCTCCTTGTGCATCTTTCATTAAGTTCTTGTTTTAAAAAATTTGGGATGCTGATTTTTGTTTAGTTCTTTCACTGTTTTAAGAATAGAAGTTTGGCCTTCTTTTAGGTCTCACACTTGTAATTACCTTGGGTGATTTTTCTTTTGCTTTGTCTTGATTTTATATGTTTTCTTATGTGATTTTGCCTACTTTTCTATATAGCATTATACGTCAACAACTGACAAACACTGAAGGGATACGCCGTGTGCGGAAGAAGGCACCTTGCACTATTCCTGAAATCACAATGCTTCAACGACAGGCTTTGGAGGATGGACTCTTGAAGGAGCCAATATTCACTGGTAAGTTCATGATGCTAATTATTAAACCCTTCAATACAAGTTCTCTCGGTTGTTCATATAAACTGCAGCCATACAGATAATATGTTTCAATGATTTTCAGGTATGTCAGTGGAATTAGTTTCTCTGCACAATGAGCCGTATGATCTAAGAGGAATCATAATAATTGAGAATGACTACCATCATGCTTCTGTTGGAGTGTTGGAAGATAATAAAACCGAAGAAAATGCTGCTCAATCTCGCCCAAATGATTCTGAGGAGCAATCTACTGAGGCTGCTGAGGCTCATACTGACCAACAGGAAGAAATGAAAGATGATAATGAGCTTGCTGAAAAAGTATCTGACGTGGAAGCTTTAAAGGAAGGCAATGGAGCTGCTGATGAAGTAAATCTTGGAGAGAGTGACGAGATCAGTCAAATGCCATCTGAGGACAAACAAGATCAAGTAGATGATTTACAGGTGGAAGGATCCCATGAAAACCATGATGATGGAGGGCTAGGCGGTCAAGATGTTTGTGCTGATCGTAACGAAAAAAGTTGCACTGAGGTTATTGAAATTGCTGAAGGTGATATAGAACACAATGCCATTCTCAATGAGACGGACTTGAAAGTTGAAGATGAACATCCACAAGAAGATAAGAAGACGGATGCATCAGCTGATGCTAACGAGATTGGGATAGACGACCAGACTCCTTGTGATAACACAATTGTTTCTATTGAAACTGAATGTGTAGAAGCTGGTGAGTTGAGTAATCTGGCTTTGGAAAATTTCAATGAACCTCTTGTGGAAGCAAATAATGATGGGATGAATCCAGAGATAGAGTCTGCTAACAAATACGAATCACATAATGAGATGTTTAATGAGGAGGCTTATATGCAAAGTGCTGATGCAGGGCCTACTTCTCAAGATGGTCTTATGGGAGATAATGATGTAAGTTTCTTTGTGGCTTCATATCTTTATTCATGTAAGACATGCCTCTGACTTCATCTTGTGTTGTTTTCTTGTGCTATAGGAAATGGATACCATGGAAGTTCCACATGACACAGGTTCTAAACCTTTTCGAGTTTTAATTTTAAATTTACCCAAATGATTTGCATTCTCTCCATTTGATCAATGGGACTAATAATACACTAGTCATCTTAGCTGGTTCCATATGGACTAAACAAACTTAAATTGTTGAGCATGATGTAGATATGTCAGATGCTGATATGCCCATGATGTCTCAGTGGTTCTGCTTATTAATGCATTTCACTCTGTGTACAGGATTTTTGAACGTGGATGATGATGAAGTAGATGAAGATCATGAGGACGATGGTGTGGAAGATGGTGATGAAACTCGTCTTCTAGAGAACTGTGGATGGTCTTCTCGTACCAGGTCTGTACAGCTAAACTTCTGCAGATTTTAGTTTCTTCTATCAAGTGAGAGACATGAAGGGCTGAAAATTCTGATTCTCTTTCCTTATAGGGCTGTGGCGAAGTATCTCCAGACGTTATTTGATAAAGAAGCTGAGAATGGGAAGAATGTTCTTGTGGCCGACAAACTTTTAACTGGGAAAACCCGTAAAGAAGCATCCAGAATGTTTTTCGAGACCCTGGTATGTCCATAACACAAATCTTGCTCTAGTGAAAACAAACTTCACAAACTAATGAATAAAAAAACACCTAGACTCTTACAAGTTCATGGCTTCTCTTGAAGTTTCCCAATTATACGTTTTTGCTACCGGAATGTTAGGATCTTTAGTGTACGCGTGTCTGAATACACTTTGTTAGATGCATCATTCACGACTTAGCTTCGGAAAGACAAGAACATGTTTATCTTTCCTCTGTTTGGTTTGATGATCGATAATCTCGCTAAAACTGTCTTTAACCAATTTTGCAGGTCCTGAAAACAAGAGATTACATTCAAGTTGAACAAGCTAATCCCTATGAAAAAATCGTCATAAAACCGCGACCAAAACTTACCAAATCCATCTTCTAGATGGAGAAGAGCAGTCTTATAGTTGCAGATAGGTAGTCTGGTCCAGCTCGAAGAAATCATCCGAAATCATTCGCCTCTTAAAGTTATACACTTTCCCTTTTCTTAAGGCATCGTAGTAGTAGTAATAGTATCAAATGGTGTCGTAGCTCGACCATCCAAGTAGCTGGAGGTTGGTGTTTGTCATTATTTATCTTTATATATATGAGTTGTTGTATGTGTATATATTGGTGCAACCACGATCACCAGTTTAAATTTGAGAGATGCTAATTCTATTTTCTTTGGATAAACTCAACTTCTCTGGTTTGTGATATTGAAATTGGGAATGGTGAGGAGACATTTTATTTGTTAAATAATAATCTTCGTATTAAATAAAGGAAAAAAAATCCAAAAGATATACATATAACTAAACACATCTTCACCAAAAATCATCAAAAATTTTGTTTGATAAAAAAACTTCTCAATTTGGCATCTACTTCAATGAAGTTACTTCTAGTCAAATTTAACAGTGTCACAAAATGATAAGTTTGAATGCCAGCGAGATTTCAGAACAGTTTTTCTGATTATTCTCTTTTCTTACTGAGAAGTAGAATGATCAGTGCACCAGTCTCGCACACAAAAAAAAACTCCACCAAATGCCAGTTTCTTATGAATTTCCAATTTCTCAAATTTCATCTTACATAAGATCAGATATAAATTTAATTTAAAAACCGAAATGAAATAACTTGTATTCAATTGAATAACAAAAACAATCTGTAATGTAATCTCTTATAATTCCACAAACAAAAACTAGATTCTTTTTTTTCTTTAAGACTTAAATTTATCATTTTCCTACTAAAACCATTTCTTGACAACAATTTGGTACAATCAAAATTGAAAATTCATAAGCAAACCATACAGAAACCATCAAAATGAATACACAGAGGACATGACACAGAATATCCCCATTCTTGACTAATGGACACATATCCAACCATTAGCGAGAGCTATAAAAGCTCACTCAGACTGAAGAACTGTAAGGTAATAAGGATAGCCTTGGCATGTCCCTGATGATGATGATGCATTTTCATGCTCAGAAACCTCCCAGTTAAGTTTAAACGAAGAGAGATTGTAGATGCCTGGGGAGAAAACCGATATCTGCAACGGGATTTCGGCTGTGGACAATGGCTGGATTTGGACTTTTGTGGAGCTTAAACCTGACCATATGAAAGGAGGTGAGCTTTCCATGGAAGATGGCGGTTTGTCCAGACGGCTTCCCATGACATCTGAAGTTACTTTCATCTCCTCTGTTATGGATGGCACGTAGCGCCACCCGGATTGGTTTCCAGAGGAAGGAGTAGGCACTGCTGTATCTGGTAGACAATCAATGGTGTGGATATTCACGGATGATAATCCATTGGATGTGTTTCTGATTACTAGCTTTAGTTTGATTTCACACAAGGAGATCGCAAAGTTATGGTATATGGTTTGCGGACAGTCCAGTGACCACGAGAGCGGGCTTGAGCTTCTGATACTGTAATCAAACAACAATGATATTGGAAGTAGGGGGAAAATAGATTTTAAAGTTGAAGGAATATACTATTGCTGAGACCCTTACCTATTGTGACATGAATGGTGAGACAGAATCTCTGGTAAACTGGGAACTGCTGATGGATCGCTGCTTTTCGCCAGGCGAGAGATTAGAATGAAGTCAACTGTACTCGGACTTGCCTGATTCATCATACAAAAGTGAGTTAACTATAGTTTTGATGATAGAAAGTTACCAGTGAAGTGATGTTACTGTTAAGAGAGTAATATATAAACTTGGAAGAGAAATCTCTAGCGCATAAGAATTACGTCCCTGAAAGAGGATTTTCGGTTACCTGATCCGAGGCTCCCTGACATGACCTTTCGCTTTCATGGAAGCTTGCTAAAGGTGAGTTCACGATATCAAAAAACTTTTCATCGTCATCCTGAGTAAACAGTTTTACATCGGTTTGGCTGGGTGGAAGGAGCATGGTTTTCTCTTCTCCAGTCCCGGATTTTCTGCAATCCTGAAACTTGAACAGCATTCTAATTTCAGACTTGAAACAGAGAAAGACTATCTACTACTAGATGTGAAACAAGAACAGCATTTTAATTCCAACGACCTTTATCATGAAGAAGCAAGATAAAGCTTTCCCCGCGAGTAGAGACTTGGAAGGTAAGATTGTGTCAACTGGCTGAAGCAATGAGATACCCCACCGGCACCCAACTGTTGACAACTGCTGTATTTGGAAACAATCCGAGTTTGCACGGTTGACGATATCCATACGCACAAGAAATTCTTGCAATCTTGATGGAGAGGGGGTGATTTCAAACGAGGTCTCTAAAGATGGTAAAACCTAGATGACATCATACGATATAGAAATGTTTAGGCTTGTTGGCCAATGCAAAACTGGCTGTAACACAGTCAATTCTAAAAAAAAAAAGAGATTGCAGACTAGGGATTCATCACCTGCAAATTATAATGCATCCGTAGAGTGCGGTATTTCATGACGCTTGATACATTTTCCATCTCATAGTATATTGTGAAATACAAAAATATTCTTCCTGGGATGGCAGCTCGAAGCCAAAGAGGCCACCTTAAAGATCTGTCTCCTTCCAGTGATACATCCTGAAAGAGATCATCATTCATTATTGTGTTAGAATAACATGAAACGCACAGTCAACTTTCACCCTTCAGGCTTGAAGAAAAGGTTTGCCACAGACCTTTGGAAACACAAATACACTACTTGTTTTATTTGTTTCACGCTGAACAATATTTTGTTCATGGCCCTTCTTTAAGCAATCTGGAAATTCAGTGGTCAGCTCTTCTTCATGGTTTCCAGGACTTACAAATCTTGGATGGCTAATCTTCATTTTAAGATTCTACAAGGAGAGACAGAATTTGTAAGCACAAGAATAATCCAGTAAAGAGTTTAGTGCATCACACTATTTAGTCATCAAGCAAGAATAAATAGGATAAACCAGATCATAACAAACTAAATTCATAGACAAGTCACAGCCACACAATAGCAGACAAAAATGAATTTATTGGCTACACGTTATAGAATATGGATGATGCTGAGAAAAAGAAAATTACCTTTATAGGGAATTCTGACTTATTTTTCAACTCTAACACAAGATGACGTAGATCTCCAGCATACAATTTCTCAGGCAGATGATTAATTGAACCCTCAAGCCTGGGTAGACTCTGCACAGTCAAAATCTCTTTACTTTAGAGGTCGCAACTAGTCTTATAAAATAAAACCACGAGGAAAGGTTTGCACCTTGATGACTAGAAATTTCAAGGCATCAGTGGGAGTAAGTTTGTTTTTCCTTCTTCCTTTAGCAGTTTTTGCCTTTACTGGCACAGATTGGAAGTAATGCACACCTACGATGGAGCCAGACAACTCCCACCTTACACCAGCAATTTTGAGAATACCTTCTTCACTGGGAGTAACCGTGAGTCTCACCTAGAAAAAAAAACAAAACAGTAAGAAAGACATACAAACAATTAGCAGCTACGTAAACCCTCAGAACTTCACCAAGAAGATACAGTAAGCAAAGAACAGACATAATATTCCAAAGTTACAAAGGACTAAGGGAATTTAACATTGTGTCTTCAATTAGGGTTAGTAGCAATGAGGTATAAGTCCCATATTTTCAGTAACTTGGCAATCAAATAGAGTAAGGCTTGTTAATTAGTTTCTTCGCACATTTCACTAAGCAATTATTTCATGATTTTCTTCTGAAATGAAAATACATGCAATTCAACTTTTTTAAAAGCAGAGTGAAGACAACAACTCTAGGTGAAACATCAAGACTTGAAAACATGTCTTTATATACACACACAAGGATTTGGAAAATATCAGATAGAGTCAGACTTTCAATATTAAAACATATCAATCAATCTACGTATCCAGTTTAGCAGACTCACCAATTTTCTCTGGCCTCCACCTAATGTGAAGTCGACTTCAGACAAAGTGAAAGAGGAGAAACCAGAGGTTGGACCCCTGTAGTATTTTTAACAAATATGCCACAAGCTTAATTATTCAACTAATGGTAAAAAAAGTTGAAAGAAACATGATTGAGGAGATAAGCTGCTTACAGATTATGTTCTGTGGAACTCTCGGCCCCCAAGCTTGAGCTACTTGGCTCTTTATCTACTTTACAAAGTCCAAATGTGAAATAAGTTTCAGACATACAAACTGGAGAATGTAATTTTTTTATAAAGTGGACATCAAATAACAGAAACTGCTTACCTACGTTTTGGTCATCGGGATTTGCGGTAAGTTCACAGATCAGGGAAACACTTGTTACAGAAGTAGAAATTAGTAATGGATTCCTAAACTCCAGATCCACTTTCACTGACTCTGAAAAAAATGAAGAACCAAGTAAGAATCTAGAGCTACAAAAGCACAAGTGATAACTTTTACAGATACTATGATATCACAAATGAAGAATTCTGATACTTCCTGTCTCTCTCTTTCATATCTTCATGCAAAGTATCACAGCTAGTTGGTTTAAAGATATTCATGTTCCAAAGTCAAATAAAGTCTATAGATCAAATTGATCCTGCAGCTGGCACAATAAGTCTAAAAATTGGCATATTTTAGCAGGACTAGATTGTTTTCTTTTACCCTTCAGATCAAGCATAAGTTAAATGCAGGATAATCAAGAATAAAACGCAGGTGATTCAGGTAAGCAGTGAATGCAGCTAACAACAACCTGCATACCTCCAGCGACACAAACATTTGATTCCCTGTATTTCTTAGGCAGAAGCTTTGATTGTAACTCCAGCCAGTTTGACTTGCCAGAATTTAATGATGGAATGATATCATCCTCCAGAGATTCCCATATGCTCTCTTTTACAAGAGCCTGGCCATTACATGAACATCATAGTGGTACACAAGAGATGCAAATTAACCACATGATGTACAAAGATTATTTAATTGCAAGTAATCCCAAAATCTTAACCCACAAAAATACTGATGCCAATTATGTTTTTTATTATGAGTATTCAAGCAATACATCCTAGGAAGATAATGATGGGTAGCAATATGTACATACGTTGATAGAGTGAATATGCTACTTACAGAAGCTAGAGATGCGTAAGTGCGATGGTCTTCATATATCACTTGAAGGGATGATATATTAATAGTTGGTAGTTGAAGTCCCACCACCTCGTGTTTTGTCCCAGTTTTCTATAAAATGACAGAAAATTGAAAATGAAAACATATATTATAGACAAAGAAAAAAATAATAGAGACCAGGGGTAACTATTCGAAGCGCATATAATTCTCTGAGCAGCTTCAGTAGATTGTATCAAACTGCAAGTATAGGTAAGGCACCTTAACAATGTCGAAAAAGTCTCTGAGAAAAATCTCCTGGGTTGCCTTGGATTGGTAGCCACAGTTCAGTACTTTGAGCATGTTTCTAACTGCAACATCATGCATCCCAACAATTGCATACCACCTGAACAGATAATTTCATAGGACGTCTTATACCACAGATTTCTACACATCACGTCTTACTTGACCTATATTTACTATATTCAAAACTTACTGTCCAATATGAAAATATAAATGGTCTTTGATATGGCTCCATGTAGTTGATTTATAAACAGAGATTGCACTTCTATATGTACGAATTGCATGGTTAACCTGGAAAAAGGCAAACAAAATATACTCTTTAGAACGCAAAGCACGTACATAGCTTGAGCCCTTTCAGCAAACTGACATGTACCTGATCACAGTTTTTATAGTGGTCTCCTGAGAGAACTAGATGAAATCCATACTTGTGTAGCATTGCTGGCTTAGTTAACACGAAGCAGTAAGATGCTTGCTCCAACATGACTGCAGCGTGCAATGGTTCCTGCAAAATGAGTAAACGTTAGCAATTACATAAAATGCATATGTTCTAAAGGCATAAAAAGAAACACCTCTCCACATATACGGAAGTAAACAGAAGCAGCTTCTTTGTGCTGATCCCTAGCCTTTAGCATCTCTGCCCACCAGAGCCCACATCTCGTAGTATTTTGGAAGCCAGACTTCCCAAGTTTCTGCATGAAATTTAAAAGCATGTTTCACCACGTACTACTGCATCAGTTCCATGTTTTGCTTATAATAAACACCAATTCAAGGGGCATTCACTAAGAGAACTACGTTAGGTTAAAGACTGTGTTACAATATTTGCTAAAGCCTAAACTCAAGATAAAGACATACCATATAAGTGCTGAATGCATTTTCCATGCAGTACTCAGCTTCCTTTTTTGACTGGTCTGAGATGAAATATGCAAGTCCCATCATTTCCTTCCAAAAAATGCATGATAAGATGAGTAGTCCGCCCAATTTTAGCAAAAAAAGAAAGAAAGTAGTCCATAAACAGTGAATTATTGATGAGACCAAAGGACATGAAGTGAAGACAAGGAAAAGTATAGACGAAAAACAATCAGTTTGATTACATGACAAACCTACACTAAATGTAAGATTCCAATAACAGAAGAATATTGTTTATAAGATAATGCCACAGGAGCGCCTATACAAAAACATAATTACAAAGGTGTGAAGCTACCTGAACACCAGCATAATGCTTCCAAGCTTTATCGATCTTGTAATCTGTTGATATTAAGCGATAGCTTGACAATGCAAGTTCATAATCATGCAACATGAAGGCATAGTCACCCAAAATTCTAATCTGAGATTCATTGGAGCTAAATGTATACCTTCAAAAGTGGAAGCAAAAACGTAAGTATGATGCAGAAATCATAAAAGGAGCTACGAGTTACAGAAAGCATACATGGGACCTTTGGTCGTATCCGGACCATCATCTTTTCCTTTTCTCCACCATAAGTTTTTTATCTGGTTTTTAAATCCTTTCCTTGTTGCAGAAATCTGGTGACACAACAAAATGCAAATAAAAATATAAGGACGGAAAACAAAAGAAGCTTCAGTAAAACATTACCAAATAAGTAATCTATGTTCACACAAATAACTTGAAAAAAAAAACTAAACTAACCTGTTGATTAAGTTCTCGAACTTTCTGCTCCATGTAAGGAATTAAATGCCTGGAAGTAAACTCTTGCATCAGATCTTTGATCTGCTCCGAATATGACAGAAAAAAATAATACTGTTGGTTAAAACATTCCGAAAGAGTTGAAAAGTGTTACTACTATCAACAAGAGACTGTTACACAAGAATACGCAACCAGAAGCCTTTAGAACTACCTCTACAATATCGTCTCCAGTGAGAATACATCCTAGTTTGTCCGTGGTTGAAGCACTTGATTTCTTTCAGAAAAAACGGTAATCAACACGTTGAACTTACAAATTTGACATGGATGTATACATGAACCTTGAACAATATTTTGGATGGAATTTCAGATTAATGACTTACAAATGATGCCCAGGGATTGGCCTGATGTTCCACGTTCCCTTCTTTAGAAGAATTAGTGCAAAGTAAGTTGCATTCGTTATTTCCAAACGTACCTCTCATCTCAGACAAAACTTTAGACGTTCTACATAAAAAATAACATCCACTCAACTAAACACTGCAATCGACACCCATATAATTATGATGAGAATCATATAATATACGATAGAGAAAGAAACAACTACCTCTCTGTTGTTGCATCTTGATTGTCGTGCACCAACAGGTAATGTTTCAAAATCTTTGGGTCCATTGCACCATCATTAAGCAAAGAAGGTAACTTATTGGTGTTGAAAAGATCTACAAACTTATTTATAGGTTCTTCGTCTTTTGATGAAACGACCAAGAGACCTGAAAGCACATTTAGAATTAGTTGGTACTTAAAAGAAAACTCAGTGAACATAATAGATAATCAAACCTAGTTTAAAGAGAGTAAACAGCAACGATTTTCTTTCTAAAATCTGTTCGTATCTTACAAGCCACAGGATGATCGAAAGCTTCATGTTCTGAAAACGACAATGTCCGTATAAGTTCCTTGTTGTAATACTGAAACCATGTCGGTGAAATTTCAGACTCTGGATCTGCAGGGAGGAAAATATGTCAGCATTAGAAAGCAATGAGTTGGAGAATTTGCCTTCTCGGTTATTAGAATATTCTTGGTGCATGATGTTAAGAAGGAGACTCATAGAGGCAACGTCTGCTACTCATAAAAGCATCATTTTTTGGGGTAATGGCTTACTGGAGAGTATATCAGAAATTTGAGGAGGGTCAGATTTCAAATCCTGAAAATCCTTCTCCCCAGCTTGAGTAATAAGATGTTCTAGCCGTTGCTTTGCAACCTAGCCACAAAGTAAACATAATCAAATTTGAGCTCTACACCAAAGATGCAGAAATGGAGACGCCTCCAACACTACAAACACAAGCATACGCCTAACACACACCACTCCTCGAGTAGCATTCATGTAGTAAGAACTAGTTACCAAGTACATAAATTGTTCAATTTATAACATATTCGACTGAATTTCAATTTCCATACCTCTACATTTGGCTGTTTGATATCAGAGGCATAAAACAATCTCAACGTAAACTTCTTTAGCCGATAAAGCTGATCGCTTGATGTTCGAACAGGAACTGCACCACAAATTTTTACAATTGGAATCCTAAAATTAGAGGGAAACAAAACCTTGATAGATAAAAAAAACGCACAAGACAATTCAAAATGACTAATTCACCATCAATGTTAGTGAAATTGCAGAATGGCTTGAGCGTTTCTACAAAAGAGAGCCCATTCTTGAGAAAAGTCTCTTCAACAAGCGGCGTACATAGAACCATGACCACTGGACTGACTTCCTCCAATAGCATTTTCCCAAGCGAAGAGTTCACTGGCTCCACCATTCTTCCTTTTTCTCGAATTCTTCCAATCTATGTCCAAATTCTCTCTAATCCGATTTCAGATCGGCGATGCCTAGATCTCTCCTTTTAAGCCAATCAGAGAAACGACGGCAGCCGCCGAATTTAATGGAGATAAGATTGAAAAGATCTCGGTAAATGGAGGAGTGAATAAGACGGAGAAAGCTACGAGTACGGCGAAATTTCGCCGGAGGATGGAGGGATGGTCGTGATCGGGATCGAGATCGCCGTAGAGGGATTTATAAATGTAGGCAAAGTCGATTGGAGGAGGAGAAGAGGAGAGGAGCGACGTGGTAGAAAAAAAAAAAACAAATTCATGTATTAATTTATTTATTTACGTAAGTGCCCCTTTATTATGACGAATTTTGCAATCGTGCCCGATTTATTTGTTGCTATCTGAATTTTTGATTAGAACATTATTGGATGAAATACAAAGTCGGAGGAAGACATTTTTGATTTTTCTGGAAGCATAATCCTAGGAAAAAGAAGCTAAAACAAAACATTCCAAATTGAACACTGACCTTAATTGAAAAATCGTTATTAGGATCGTAGATCCAAGTGTGAAATATGAACCGAGGTCATAAATAACGCATGCAAACATACCGATTTTCCGCATAGTTTTCAAGAGAAAAACTCTCATTTGAATGATGAACTATCTCCGTTTGCGCCAAAATACATAATTCGTACTATCTTGTTAATGAGGTATAAAATCCACAAATTAAGAATAAAATTAGTCAATTTTAACAACCATTTAAAAACGTTATACATATACTATAGTTGTTGTGATAAATAAGTTATTTTAAAGATTCACCATTTTTTTTTAATATATGATAGTAAGGAAGTCGATCAAAGTTATAGCACATATGATAGAAGTGAGCAATAACTAAACAAACAGTAGAAAATCGTTTAAAACAACCGACAAAACAAAGTTACTAAAAGCACATTGTAGTATATTACAGTTGGCGGGTTGATTACATGTATAGGCACTTTGGACCAAATTTCTTACACTTTAAGACACTTTGCACTAGAAAGAGACTTTGGGGAGAGTCCAATGTATTTTTGGACAATTATGTCCTTATGAGGAGGGAAAGAGTTAGTTAGGTTTTATTTAATTTTTATTAATAATGAAAGATTGAGATTGATGTTTTTGACGGAAAATTTTTACGGTCTCGAGTTTTTAGATGGAAAATTTTACGGAATCACGTTTTTGGTGGAAAATTTTACAGTCTCTTGTTTTTTGGCGGGAAAATTTTACGCTCTCGAGTTTTTTGACGGGAAAATTTTACGGTCTCGAGTTTTTTGGCAGGATTTTTTTACGGTCTTGAGGTTTTTTGGCGGGAAAATTTTGCGGTCTCGAGATTTTTGGCGGGAATTTTTTACGGTCTTGAGTTTTTTGACAGAAAAATTTTACGGTCTCGAGTTTTTTGACGGAAATTTTTTACGGTCTTGAGTTTTTTGGCGGGAAAATTTTACGGTTTCGAGTTTTTTGACGAGAATTTTTTACGGTCTCGAGTTTTTTGACAAAATTTTTTTACGGTTTTGAGTTTTTTGACGGGAATTTTTTACGGTCTTGAGTTTTTTGGCGGAAAATTTTGCGGTCTCGAGATTTTTGGCGGGAATTTTTTACGGTCTCGAGTTTTTTGACAGGAAAATTTTACGGTCTCGAGTTTTTTGGTCATGACGGCGTGGTCAGTGTTCGGGTATAGCTTGTATCCATTTGGTCATGACAATGTGGCCAGTGTGAAATCCATGGTCATGACAACTTGGTTTTCATGTAAAACTTATTATAATTTGATATATCTTTCGTGACCACATACATTTGACCACGTATAGTTCTTGTTGTACAATGATGATTGTGATTCAATGGTTATTTCTTTAATTTATTGAATTTGGTTTTCTAAATTTATTAAATGGTCTCAAACTCTGTTTGTTTAGTCATCTCTTAATAAGTCTAGAAAAAGGCACATGTTTCAGTTCCCGACCTTATTCACATTTGTTGTCAAACGCTAGGAACCGCTACCGCCCGCAAACGCAGCGTTTGCGGGTGGTAGCGGGTGTACCAATCAAGCTCTAAATAAGTAGTTACAATAATAGACAACTTTGTTAATTTTTATTTTTATTTTGACAATTTCATTTGATCTCATCCGTTAATTGGTATCGATACATATTTCCATTCCAGTAACGGAATGGTGAATACGATGATCTTGATAATACCAAGATAATGCGGCATTTGTTGCTACTTACTATTTACGCGACGAGTAGACATTACTATGGTTAGGGCCGCCACACTAATTTATGTCTATTGAGATAAAAATTTGAGCTACTAACTTTCGAATCGAAAATGATATATATATTTATATTGCATGATATATTTTCACATTTTAAATATAAAAGGAATTCTAAACACTGGAACGAAAAGCATAGATATATTTATATATATATATATATTTTTTTTTTTTGGTCGAAGACCGGGAGCAAAGCTTCCAAATTTTATTAAACCATATACTTCTTACATACGAACTTGCCGTGGTCCAGCGATTCCACACACGTCCTCACTCAATAGTCCGCTATAACAAAAAAACATCTTGACGGGCCAATCATTCTCCTCTCCCAAGTAGATAGAAAACCCTAGCCGCAAAATCTTCTCCATCCAGTGTAGAGGCCTAGCGGCAAAATATTCTCCTTTTTTCTTTTTTTTTTTCAAAGATTCATGAGTTAAACTTGCTTTATCGGCGGCGGGAGTAGTGGTGGCCCTTTGTGTCCGATTAGTGGTTCCTCATATGCTCTCCTTCCCCGATCCATCTTCTAGAAGGACAAGAAGAAATATGTCGAAGGTTCCGCAGGGTTTTGTTATGCCGAATACTATATCTAATTTTTTTTAACTGTAAAAAAATAAGAAGTAGATATGCGCAGGCGAGGTCTTCACAGTGGCAGATTCTTCTGGTTTCACGCATTCGGCGTCATTTAGGCGTGTATTTTTTTACTCCACTGAAATCTCTGGGATTTAAAGACGAGCCCTAGATTTCGAATAAGTTCTACGGCAGTTTCGGTGATTGTACATTCCTTGTAGTGCCTCCATCTTCTCTTGTCGTGACTATTTCTAATCGTGGTGGTTGAGTATAAGGTGTTTAGGCGTGTATAGGACTTCCTCTTCACCCAACGTTGTGGTTACTTGGGTATGTTGTTTCTTTCCGTCACCATCGGTGACACAAGGATTAGATCTATGCTATTGTAATCTAATATTTGGTTTAATCCGTCTTTTTTTTTTTTTTGCTATGTAATCCGTCTTGCCGTTATCATTTGGGTATTTCCCGTTAAGACTCTGCAAATGGAAGTAAATAAAATAAACAAGTTGAATGAGAGGAATAATTATAAGTGGAATAAAAAAGAGTGGAATAATATTATTGAGTTGAATAAATTAATTTTTCAACCAAAAAAATTATTCCTCCGTTCTTCTCCTCTAAACAAGAGTAACAATTTTTAGGGGATTCAACCTTTTTTCTACCAATTATGTGGATCCCAGTAAAATATAGAGGAATGCATATTTTCTTTAAATGGTAGTTTTTTGGTGGAATGTAGAGGAACCCACTATTCAACTTATTTTTTTCCTCAAACATGACTTCCATTTGGTATATATATTTTCTTTTGAAATTCAATACTAATGAACATCCTTTTACAAACAACAAGGTGACTGACCCGCACCGTGCGAGTATGAAGTGTTTAAAACGAATAAGTTAACTTCAGTATTTAATAAGAGAATTTATCAATTTATCAAAAAATAAATATACATATTGCCAGGTTTTAAACTTATCGTAGAAAAATCATGTGTTGGATAATATTTTGAATGTTACTTTAAAAGTAGAGATTTTTAGTTTTGTTTTTCGACAAAAAAAAGTTTTTAGTTTTGTACACTTTGTATTTGTATTGAATTAAAAAGCAAACGATGGATAATAATATTTAAAATTTTGTAATTAGTAAAAGAAAAATATACATATGGCAAAAAATTGAGGGCACAAACAACGGCAAAACTTCAAAGAAAAAACATGAAACCAAACACATGAAAAATTGTAAACTTCGTGAATTACACTGTGTGCTTATTTTTGCAATGGACGCTAGTCTTTAAATCTTGTACTTCCAATAACCTATATGTTAGTTGTTTTAAGACGACATTGGAAAAGTCACTTAATATTGGTAAGCCCAAAAAACGAAGACCCTTAATAGTATTCACGTGTATTTCAAACGCTAATGTTTACTTAGAATCCTTTTACTATTAAAATCAAAATGATTATATTTTATGAATTTTTTAATTTCTAGAAAATGTTTATAATGTGAGTTTGAATACACTAAACACAAACAAATAAAATTGTATTTGGAACAAGTTACTTGCACCATAGGTTACCAAGAAAATTAAATAAAGAATAGGATTTAATTGAAACACACATGCAATACTCATAATGAAGTTTGTTTCAAAAAAAAAAAAAAAGACTAATGAAGTTTGGGATAATTTGCTTACTAACAAAATTTTTTTTAATAATCAAGTAATTAACCAATTTTATGTGACAAATCCCTAGGGTTCTTTGTTAGTAAGTTACTTAATTATGACTTTTTTTTGGTTATTGAGCAAATTCACCCATGAAATTTCGAAACTTCATCTACTTTTTTTTTTTCATCGGCATCCAACTCGTGGGTTATTTTTCTTCCAAGTAGATCATCTTACTTGTCCGGATCATCAACATCTTCGCTTTCTGCTTCTTCAAAATTTTACATTTCTTGGTTTTATCTTGTTATCAGAATGCTCGACTTGGAAAGACGCAATTTTACTCTCTTTAAATGTTTTTTTAATGCGGGTTTTCAGCAAGTCAGTTTATATATCATGGGGATGATTGAGAACTCTTGGAGGATTGCTATGATATATAGATGGTGCAAGAACAAACCCGGAATATGGTGGGAGTGAAGAGTGAAACAATATTACGGAGATCATCTTGTTCCCATCTTCAAACTCTATAAAATCAGCAATGAGATTGATCTCCCATTAAAAAGGGAAGCTTCTGTTTTCGCGAAGAGTCTCACTGCCTTCACAAAATCACATGTGACAAACTGTCACTACATTATTTGTTGCGATGGTGGAGAATCGAGTATCCTTCTCCGTAATTCTCTGAACCAAACATGATCAATCATTCCAATATATATCAAACCATATTTGAAAGTTTAATTTTTATACGAAATTTGTTAAAAACAAATATACCTTCATAAGCCCTAAGAGATAGTGGATTTTAGAGTCACACCTTTTTCCTCACAAACTTTACGGGGCATCGACTTTGAGGTCTTACATATATATATATATGTATTAACTTGTACAAAGTACTTACTAAACAAAAGATGGTTTAGTACCTGAAACGATGATTAGTCTATAAGCCGAACTTGAAATCGCACAAATAAAACACAAAAAAAACATCTAACATAAAAAAGAGTCGATGAAAAACGTAAGACTTAAGAGCTGCTCATACATTGATGAATGATTATTTTATTTCTGTTGAGTGGCGTACATATAAGAAAAGATATACAAATATTGGTGTTTCTTTCTTCTTTCATTATTAGTTACTTCTCTGCATCTCTAAAACATATATTCGAATGTATATAGGATATTCATTTCTTCTTTCATTATTTAGTTACAAAATATTGCAAAACAAATATCAAAATCTAATAAAATATATCTTATTAATGTTTGTTTCTCAAACATAAAATGTTTTGGTATTTAAAAAATAATCTTCACAAAAAAAATTTCCAACGTGATTTACTTTAACTAAATTATTTAAATTAGTTTTGTAATATTTAATTTAATTTTATCATTTTCAAAATAATTATTTAAGTAGCTTTTAGCCATGCCATCATTCTTTCAAAAACATGTCATCATTCCATGTCATAGATTTTTTAAGAGATAACCAAAAAAATTAAAACATCTAAACTTGTTTACTAATTGTACTTCCCTTTTAATAATAAAGGGATATTAAGAAGACTAAACAATGAATTTTGTAGAGGAAAACAAAAGAAAAGGCAACAATGTCGGCAGAATCTTGTGGGGTTTTAAGAGTCTCTTTCAATTAAGTGAAATTCCAAAAAATGTCCAAAACATAGCTGATGATATCAGTTTAATCCAGTAATAATGTATCCACCACCTAAACCAATCAATTCTTTTAAACCAAAAATTTCAAGACAGTACCAAAAAAAAAAAAAAAAAAAGTAATTATGGTATTTCTGCATATGTTAATTGAATGAAATTTAAATTATGTAGTTATACAACTTTTATTTCTCAAAAATATCATGTTTTGAAAATTTAATGATCTGTATGTAGTTTTTTTGGATCAAAATATCATAATACTCCCTCCGTTCTCAAAAGATTGATGTTGTAGAATTTTCACAACTATTAAGAAAACACATTATTTCTTAGTTATAAATGTCTTGTTTTTTTTACTAAACAATTTTTTATGACTCTAAACCAATAGTAATTCAATAAAATTAATTAATGTGTCTTGGAATTTACAATTAATCATTATTTTTTCATTAATAATATATTTAGAATGTAAAAAATCAATCTTTTAGAAATATTTGTTTTTCCTACAACATCAATCTTTCGAGAACGGAGGGAGTATGTTAATTATCTCTTTTCCATCGTCCGTAACTTAAATACGTGATTTTAGAACTCGTTATTTATACATGATATTTTTTAAACGCGTTGTTTATCTTAATACACCGCTAGTAGAACTATAAGAGACTTTATGAATTAAAGGTGACAAACATGTGTAAATAAGTTTCAAAGACAAAAACGAAAACAGGCGTTATGTTATATTCTTGGGCTGCTCACTTGTTCTGACAAACTGTTTCAGTTACCGACTTTATTCACATTTTTCTTCGACATATGAGCTCTGATTCATGCAAACTATGTGTCTTGTTAACTTTCTAGTATTTTATTTTTAATAATTTCATTTGATCTCATCCGTTAATTGGTATACATATCTCCAGTAACGTAAATTACGTTACGTAATGGTGAATATCATTTATTAAGTAAACAAAGACTGAACAACAATTTTTTTTTTTTTTTGAATTATACACAGTTTCCCCAAAGGCTTTCTAGGCCCAAGAGACTAATCTGTGTCGCCGGCGATGCCCAAATTTTAATCCCCCGGTGGCCAAGAATCGAACCCGGGACCTTATTGGGAAACAACAATTTTTTTTTTTCGTCAAGACTGAACAACTATTTACTTCTAGTAAACAAAGACTACTAGAAATATATATTTTTTAAATGTATATTAAAAAAAAAAGAATATAGAGACACCTTATAACAAAGACAAAAACCATGTTGTTACTTTTTCTGTTTTCTTATTTTATGTGACTTACGAAAGCTTTTAGATAAATTATGTGAATGGTGTTCAGTAACTTGTAAACAAAGACTGACCAATTGTTTATTTAGCAAACAAAGACTAAAGGAATATAATGAGACGTTACGACGTGAAATAAAAACTAATAAAAAACCGCTCAAAAATATCAACAAGAAAGCAAAACCCACGTTTGATAAAGCTTTTAGATGCAACCAAGAATGGTAATCACTACTTAGTTGTCGTTAGCTATTTGCTATTACTAGAAATTTTAAACTAGAATATGGACTCTTGCGAAGTCGCGGAAAAAAATTTCGTTTATTAAATTTTGAATGAAAAATTATTATAAATAAAATATCTAGAAATGAAAAATATCGATATAGAAAATGAACATCTAACACATTTTGTATAATTATTTGTTTCCATCTAACAAGTTTATTGATTTTAAATCGAGATCACAAAGTTATTAATACAAAAGTTTTCAAAAAGCAAAATATCACATAAGCCAATATACATAAAAAGTGAATTTAGATATTTTCCATAAACAAGTCTTCGCTAACGATAGTTAAATCCGTTATTTTTCTTATCCGTAGTCAACTTAACTTTTGATATAAAGTTATTCGTTGCAATTTCTCATATAACGGTTTTTCAAAAAGATGCAATCTAAAATGCATTAGTAACGACAAAATATTTTTTTTCCGAGAAAACGTAACCTATGGTACAGTAATGACCATATAACAATTTTTTTAGAAAATGCGTAACCCTAAGGTGAATTATTATAAACCTTTTTTTTCAAAAAGACAAACCCAAAAACCATAAAAATAGTTTTCATTTAAAAGACGTAACCTTACAATCTACTATATAATAGATGACCAACACTCTCCATGAGGTTGACACATTATCATTTTGAGAATTAATGTATCTTTATTATTTTCTTTTATTTTAAAACCACACTTTAAAAAATCTGAAAAGTCTTTCATATTTATTTTATTTTCATCTTTTTAATATTTATGAAGTAATGTGTTTTTATTATTTTCTTTTATATTAAAATAAAAAATTGAAAGAACCAAATCATATTTATATTTATGAAGTAATGTGTCTTTATTATTTTCATCTTCTTTATATTTATGAAGTGATGTGTCTTTATTATTTTCTTTTATATTAAAATAAAAATTTGAAAGAACGAAATCATATTTATTTCATATTCTTCATAATCCAAATCATATTTATAATGGTCGACACATGCATAATTAAACTGATTATGACATATGTTTCCATCTAAGAACCAAATCACTCCACATGAGATTGCTATTTAATATTTTCTTGATTATAAATTTTATAAGATCATACCACTTGCTTTTGTCCGTGATTATTTTATTAATTTTGTTTGTTTGATCCTATTCTATTTACGCATCTTATTTACTTTTTGGCGTTATTATTTGTTAAATCTACATATCAATATCTAAAATATAAAAGATGGTTAAAATTCTCCATGAAAAGAATAAGTGATTGTATTTCTTTGACACATGTCTATTAATTTTCAAAAAAAAAGGAATAAGTGATGCGTAAAAAAAATTGACCGAGTAAAATTACGATTTTGAATGTGATGTTTTACATGTTTAGATTATTCACAAAACGAAACCAATTAGAAGAGAGGAAACATGTGGCCGATTTATAGAACATGATAATACTTCCATGAGATCCAATTGACTAATCTTCTTCTTTAGATCATCAAGTGTTCGTCTGCCCAATATGCTATTCCCTTCCACCCATTAAGAAAAGAGTTATGTGTGTACTTCTCTTACCACTAATTACGTTTTAACCATGATTCCACTCCCTAAACAAAGAGTTATATAAATAATTACTACTCCATCCGTTTCATAATGTAAGATGTTTTAGACATTTTATTTTGTTTCAAAATATAAGATGTTTTGACAATCTTAGGTATTTTTAACTCTATTGAATATTGTGCAACCAATAGTATTATGTAGTTTTTCTTTTTGTTGGTTAAAATGTTTTTTTTATATATTTTTAAAGTGTTACTTTTAAAAGTAAAAGTAGTTTCTTAATATTTGTATTTTTTGCTAAAACATCTTATATTATGAAACGGAGGGAGTATTTTATATCTCCTTTAACCTCGATCCTCGAACCTCTTTCTTTACATCATTACCATTACTTTTGTTCGACAAGGTTAGTCCTTCTTTTTCCTAATATCAATTTTTGTTTTCCTTACTAACATACTAATGGATTATTGATGGCTTGAGCATATAAACGGTTGATTATATAATTTATAACAGTTTTTCTACTTTACATTTTTTACAATATGTGATATGCTACTATCTTACTCTTTTGTCATTTTTTTGGGGATAAAATGTGAATATTATTACCCAGAGAAAACTTTAATACAAGAGCTGATTAGTATAGAACTGATTTGACAAAAAAAAAGAGAGTAATAACAAATAGAAATTTAGAGGAAAGAGCTAAAATGTAACACGGAAAACGTAAAAGTTAATCTTGAACGACTCATGATCTGCTTAAAAAACGACTCATTAGGAAGTTAGAGGAAGGAGCTAAATTAGAGGAAAGAAGTTATGGATCCATATTTATCCCTATGAAAAGTAAAAGTTAATCTTAAACCACTCATGATCTTCTTAGAAGACAAACCATTAAAAATTGTCTTTTTCTTTATCAAATCCTCTAATTTCATATTTCTCTCCAACTTTGGTCAATGTGTGATCGTTTTCTGCTAAGCCTTCATAGCCAGTAGTTATCGTCATTCTAATGAGTTCAATTTGATAATCAAATCTCATCAACCTACCTTGCAGTAGTAGTTTTGTATCTGATTTATCAATGGTGAAATTATGGTTTACTCATGGCACTTCACATTTTACTAAAGGTCGATGTCTATATGTTATGATAACGTCTCCTCCCTACAACAACAACTCTAGAAATGATCCCCAAAAAAATGATGAGTTTTGTACTCTTCACAAATAACATGATATGATTATCAAAATATAAGCTTGTATAGTTTTAGAGATCTTTGTACTCTTGCAGTGTATGAAATATATGAAGAAATTCATTTTCATCTGAAAGGATACAACCATTAGTACGTACAGAGTCGAGTTCACTTCTTTTACTCTAAATTTCAAAATTTTAATGCAGTAACAGGAAAAAGAGTGTAACTTCGACATGGAAACTCTTGACATTATACAAGAGGAAGACACCACCATTGTACATGGTAAGTCAAATCTCTAAATATCGATATTTCATGGGCGCTATTGTGTTTTATATTTTAACAAAGTTGATAATGGTGCATATATATATAAGACACTAGAATGTTCTAAACCAAATTAGGTTTAAACCTAAATTGCTTGAAACTGCGTTTGAAGAATAGAGTTATTATATTATGTTGATCACATGCTGAAAGATAGTTACCTTCCCCATCGATACTAACAAATGAGTTTATTTGTTATTGTGTAACCAAATTATTTGTGAAATTATTTTGAAAAATAGTAATTATAAGATATAATAATCGGAATAAACAGTACCCGCGCGTTTGCGCGGGCTCTCATCTAGTAATAAGAAAAATATCATTAATAGTTGAAACTGATATTTCTAAGACGCAATCCTATGATTTAATAGTAATCATAAAACGATTTTCTCAAAAAGACGCAATACTATGATATAAAAATAACTAGAAAATAAGTTTTTTTTCAAAATGACACGATTCCATAAATTAACCATAAAACGGTTTTATCGAAAACACGGAACCCTATAATATATTGATAAGAGGGACATTTACAAAAATACCACTTTTTACATGCTACTTTTCGAAAATTTTCGAAAAGACACAACTCTAAGATATATTTTCTAAGAATTTTATAATTAATAGGCTAATAGTACTATTTAGTAGGGGCGATATACAATTCAAACTAACTTATTTCAAGTATGTTATATTTACCATATGTTTTTTTTTTCTGAAGATTTTCAAAAGTACAGCAATTTTAAATCCAGAATTTGAAAAACAGAATTTAAACTTATAAATTCAGATTTTTTCACATAATAATAGCTGTGTTATAATAATTTTTTTAAAACTAATTCAAATTTTAACTTATGTTTTTTTAAAAAAACAAAAACTAAAAAATGTGATTTTTTGAGATATTTTCTTTTTTTCGATAGTTAATAAATATGAAATTCACAAACAAGAAACTAGAAATGGTACAAACCACATAACTAATGTTACCTACACAATGTGATGATAACACTTCCCATCACATTTCTCAAAAAAAGCATTTCCTATCACCATATATCTGCAATCACCTAGGCCTAGGCGCGGATCGGATATCCGGAAAAATACAGTATTTGTGTTTCGATTTGTTTTTCACGGATATTAAATTTTTCGATTTGCTTTGCTTCGAAAAAATTCGGATATTTGAAGTTACGGATATCCGGATTTTTTTCGGATATTTGCGGATATTCGGATACTCGCGGATATTTGTTTTAAACGGAAAAACGAAAGAATATATTTTTTTTAAAGTTATTTTTTAATATATAAGATTTAAAATAATTAGTGAAAAAATAATATAAGCTATATAATTTTTTCGATATAATTAAAAACAAAATAAAAAATGAAAGATAAAAATGGTGGACAACGAAACATTTATTATTTTTTTTTAGGAAAAAAATATGAAAACAATATGAAAACAATAATTTTCAGTTAAAAAAAATAGTAACTACTTAAATTTACTATAAATATATCCGTTCCATGTATTGAAAAAGTTAAAAAATACAAATATATGTTGTAGATCTATCATGATATATGTATATATATATATGTAATTTACGGATCGAATCGGATATTCAGATTTTTAAAATTAGTATTTGTGATTTGCTTTGCTTTAGACGGATCGTAGATTTTACTATTTGATTTGCTTTGATTCATAACGGATATCCGGATTTTACGGATCAAATCAAAACGGATCTCGGATCGGAGCAAATCTAACGGATAATTTGCCCAGCCCTACAATCACCCGCATATGTCATGTGCTTATGGGCGGTTGCGATTATGCACATTTAAACCAATCATTAAACCTCAACTATACAATTTAATAATTACATTAACACAAATCACTAGATTACCTCTTGAAACTAAATTAGTATCTGTTTTGGCCTTTGTCCTCGCATCGGAAATTATTATAAAAAACCGAATATTATATAGGAAGCAAAAAGTAGAAGAAGCAAATCTACATTCATAATCCGTTTATTAAAAAAAAAAAAAATTTCAAGATATGCCACTTTTGACATGCCACTTTTCAAAAATGCAACTATCACTTTTTCCCAATTTTTAAATTATTTATGTTTGGGTTAACTATGTTATATTAGGGTTTAGTTTATTGGGTTTAAGGTTTTTGAGGGATCAAAACATTTTTTAAAATTGAAAATTTTGAGATATAAAATTTTTAAACATATTTTTAAGTGGCATGTTGGTAAGGAAATAATACAAGAGTGACATATTTGAAAAGTGGCATGGTAAAAGTGGCATTTTTGTAAATGTCCCAAAAAAAATGGTATCAACCCCATATAAATTGGAAAACATTCACCACTCACTAATAGGCTGATAGCTATACTTTTTCACATATTTAAAGACAAAAAAATCACAAAACACAATTAAATTCCAATGGTACATCCCTAAACTAATTTTTTCAAACTCTTATAAATTTTAAAACAAAATTTTTAAGTTTAAAAATTATATCTTGAGCAAAGGAAAAAAAAGAGGAGAAAAAAATAAAAAAACGAAGAAAGATTAAAAACAAAAATTATCAGACAAAATATAGATAATCAAGAAAAACAAGGAAAAAATGAAAAGAAATTTAAAAACTTGAGTTACTCAAAGAAAATGATGAAAAAAGTTAGAAGAGAAATTAAAAATTATGATAGACGAAAACAGTTAAGAGGAACTTTATGTACATTAAAACAGTAAAAAAGAAAAAAAAAAAAAACAAAGAGAATAAAAATCCTAAATTTCAAGTTAACACTCAAAAATATTACAAATAGTATCCTAAACATGTATTAATTTTCTACATCCATGAAAAATTTAAAACAAACACAATATATATATATATTTTTAATTACTTCATGTTCTTGAACAAAATCAATTTATTTTTTCAAAAATAATTCATGACCGCACCCGTGTGCGGGTCAATCATCTAGTTATATATGTTTGGCCTCGTCCTCGAATCGGAAAATTAGGCTGAATTTATTAATGATACGCAATTCTCACATTTCTCCTCCACTCGCAGCTCAATACAAATACAGTGAGTGAATGCCCTTTCTTTCACCCAAACTCTCTCTCTCTCTCTCTCTCTCCATTTCTTCTTCTTCTTCTGTTTTCCGCCTCACAGCGAAATACAATGGCGGCGACTACGACAGCTACTGCTGCTTCACTGTACCAATCTCGTGTCCATTTCCAGAATCAGAACAAGGGTTATGGGTTTCCGGCGAAAACCCCTAACTCCGTTCATATCATCGACGGGAAGAAGATGAGAAATGCCACTCTTCTCTCTGCTGCTTCCACTGATAAAGTTGTTACCACTAATCTACCTGTTTCCCCTACCTCTTGTGATAAGTGCGTCTTTACAAATCATTAAGCTTTTCTTAAAAATGAGCC
The DNA here is from genome assembly GCA_963576765.1 of Draba incana. Lineage (NCBI taxonomy): Eukaryota > Viridiplantae > Streptophyta > Magnoliopsida > Brassicales > Brassicaceae > Draba > Draba incana. Next base: position 11,832,822 of record OY755205.1, read on the forward strand.
CCTTTTTTTGCAGCTTCTTTGGCTAATTCGAAATGGGTTCTTCGTTTTTATCCGAAAAAATTCGATCTTTATAGTTTTTTGTTTTGGGTGTTGTTCTGCCTAACGATGTTTTGTTTCCTCAGTTTCTTTTATGTAGTTTTGTTGTTGTTGTTTTGCTTAACAGTGTTAGAGACTGTTTCAGTGTCTGTGTAGATCTTCGCTTTTGCCAGGATCGGAATCGAAAATGTGAAGATTCTGATTCCTCTTGCTCCCTGAATAGTGAAATTTGTTTTACTTTATAATTTTCTTCATTTGATACTACTTTACAGCTAAAATCTTCAAACGATTCGAGTAATCGTGTGTCTGTGTTGATCAGAGAGTTTCAAACTGTATGCTACTCTATTTCTGGAAGTACTTTATGAACCTGATTTACTCTACAAGTATATATGGCTTATTATCTTTGTATGATGATTTGGTAAACATCTTGAGGCTTTGTATTATATGGCCATCAAGTTCTGATTAGTGTTCTGCGTCTATCTGACTGACAATATCACTATTTGTTTGTAGAGTAAGGAGGCATACAATCTCGGTGTTTGTTGGTGATGAGAGCGGTATAATAAACCGAATAGCTGGAGTCTTTGCTAGAAGAGGATACAATATCGAGTCTCTCGCTGTGGGATTGAACGAAGACAAGGCTATGTTCACGATAGTTGTTCTTGGGACAGACAAAGTCTTGCAACAAGTAGTGGAACAGCTTAACAAACTCGTCAATGTCATCAAGGTTTTTATTAATATTAGTCTCTGCTAAAACCTTACAGCTTTGATTTACGGAATTTCTTTCATTTCTTTTAGCTTAGCATGCGAATTGAGATATGCATAGTTTCATGAATCATGACTTTAATCTTGCACTCATTTTGGTCTTTTCCAGGTGGAAGATCTCTCCAAGGAGTCACATGTAGAACGTGAGTTAATGCTCATTAAACTCAACACTGATCCAACCACCCGCTCAGAGGTAAAACATAGTGGATCTTGAAAGAATGAGCTATACTCAGAAACTTAGTTACTAATATTGGTTGGATGGTCAAAGTATTTTTCTTTTTGATATTATGAATTCAGTCACATTGAAAAAAGAGGCTTTTATTCCTTGTGATTAATTGAGTCACAGTAAAGGGGCCTTTTCTTGTTCTTATGATTGCTCGATTCGCATTAATCTCAATGATATAGAAGCTGTTTTATAAGTATTTGAGAAAGGTGTGTATATGATGTTTCCATGTACTATACAGATCATGTGGTTGGTAGATATCTTTAGAGCAAAAATCGTAGATACCTCGGACCACACTCTAACGATCGAGGTAGTCCTTTTTTTCAATTTATATGCATTCATATCAAATGGTCAAGATGGTTCTAATAAGTCCTAGTTTTTTTTTTTCATTCTTAAGGTAACTGGAGACCCAGGAAAGATGGTTGCACTAAAGAAGATCTTAGAGAAGTTTGGAATAAAAGAAATCGCAAGAACAGGGAAGGTAAATCATTCAATTCTAAAAGCAACTATTGTTTGCTCCATCCCTCTTAACTAACAACAACCTCTGCTTGTAGCTACTTGTGGCCTTTATTTTCTTGAAAAGCTTTATGGAACAGTTGAACTCACAAGTATTAAAACTTTTAGCCACTTGTAGCTTTTAAGTGGCATGTTAGCATCTTACAGAAAACTCAGTAAATGAATTGTAATTAAATAGCAAATTAGTAATTTTTCCATGTAGTCAATTTCTGTGTTTTAGTCACTGAGTAATTTCAATAATCGGTTTTGTTATTCCTAATCGCTGTTGTCTACCGTTGAATCACTCTAGATTGCTCTGAGACGGGAAAAGATGGGAGAAACCGCTCCGTTTTGGAGATTTACAGCGGCATCATACCCACATCTTATAAACGAATCATCTCATGAGACTGCTGCAGAGAAAACAAAGCTACTATTGAATGGAAATGGCAATGGCAATGCATCACCAGGGGTACTGGAAACATTATCTTAAGTTTACTCTCCCTATGCATACGTACCATTAGATTGATCAAGATCATTTAATAATTTATCTTAGGGTGACGTTTATCCAGTGGAACCATATAATGATTTCAAACCGGTCCTTGACGCTCATTGGGGGGTGGTCTACGATGAAGACGTAAGATACATTTCTCTGTTACCGCATTCGCTTCACAAAAAATTCTTTTTTTGATCGGGCAAATCATGTTTTATTAATGAGTGCTAAACCTGTTTAACTTATTGCAGTCAAACGGACTTCGATCCCACACGTTATCTATACTTGTTACCAACGTCCCCGGAGTTCTCAATCTAATAACCGGGGCTATCTCCAGGAGAGGTTATAACATCCAGGTTATTATGCGCACACACTTGCGTTTAGTTTTATTGATGTGAATGCTCCCCTTTTCGCTCAAGAGTATGTGAAAGTTGTCGATTTTATTGCTCTAGAGTCTAGCTGTTGGTCATGCTGAGAAAGAAGGCTTATCTCGGATCACGACAGTTATCCCCGGAACTGATGAAAATATAGACAAACTTGTTAGGCAGCTTCAGAAGTTGATTGATCTTCACGAGGTGAGCAAATGGTTCGAAACTGTCGCACTTGGGTTGTTCGATTCATAATAGGTCCAATAAACGTTTGCCGTTTATTGTGTGTTTTTAGGTCCAAGATATAACCCACATGCCATTCGCGGAGCGAGAACTGATGCTCATCAAAGTAGCTGCTCCTACTGCTGCAAGAAGAGATGTTCTCGATATCGCTCAAGTTTTCCGTGCTAAAGCCATTGATGTCTCTGATCATACCATCACTCTTGAGGTGCTGATATCATCATATCTCCTTAAACTTTACAACAAAAAACTCAAACTTTTCTGATCTTTCAAGCTTTGAGCTGATTAAATCGTCGGTTTGCAGGTTACGGGGGATACTAGAAAAATGGCTGCACTACAAACGCAGTTAGAGAGTTATGGAATCTGCGAGGTAAAATAAATTGTCTTTATAATCTCTTCTCTCTTCACAGCCGCAATAGCGATGCGTTTAAACCTGATTTTTGGCGAATCATATGAATTGAAGGTGGCTCGGACCGGAAGAGTGGCATTGGTAAGAGAATCTGGAGTGGATTCGACTTATCTTCGTGGATACTCTCTTCCTTTGTAGTACCAAAGGTATATAATCTCTTTTTAACAATCAAATATGCATCAATGTAAGTTATATATAAGGATTTTCTTGTGCAGAGACCTTCCTGCAAAAGCTTCACTGTTCCAGGAAACTAGTCAAGGACTGCTCGTTGTTTCAGCATCTGTGATTTTGAGTACTTCCGAGTTGTTGTTGTTGTAATAGGACTTATTTAGAGAATTATAAATAAATAAATGTTAGATCATGTTTGTTTAGTTAATTAGTCATCTATGCTTTTCTCAAGTTGTATGCACGGTTTCTAATTTACCGGTTATTGTTACATTTTAACAGCTTATAGCCTTGTGTTTTATTTATGTTACCAAATATTACAGTCATCAAACATGAGATTTATGATTAGATTTATGAAATATTACAAATTATGATTATGATTATACATACAATTCAGAACTCTTCTTACACTACGCTGAAAATCTCGAGTACATTTATCTCTATTAAATTGTATTTTCCGGGATTCGAACACCAAACCTATTTGTATACATTAACATTCTAAAATTTGTATAAATTTAATGGCAGAAAAATACATTTTTGGCGTACATTGATCTTACGTAAACCGGTTTAATGTATAACCGTTCCGATTACCATACCGGACCGGTTTGTGTTGGTTAGAATTTAATCTTCTGTTGCGGACCCAAAAAGGGGTAAATTTGTAATTTTGAAGGAAACGCTTAATTCTCGTCTTCTTTCTTCACGGCAATGGCGGAAACTCGGGACAAAAAATTAGATCTTAATTCTGGGATTCTACTTCTGAATCTGAGGCAAAGCATTCCCAGATCCGATCAGATCCGCTTCTTCTTCACTCTATAGAAGTTTTGATGGATTGCTAGAGAGAGTGTAGGCACGAAGAAACGAGCGAGAAACCATGAGAATGTCATCGGCTTCCACCGCGGAATTCCGTTCCACCGCCGTGACTCTCGGCAGTAGCGGCGGAGGTGGTCAACGAGATGCGGAGTCTCTATTTCGCACGAAACCAATGTCAGAGATTCGGAATGTGGAGTCGGCGACTAGGAAGAACATCGAGGATAAGAAAGAGGAGCTTCGGCAACTCGTCGGGACTAGGTATCGCGATTTAATCGACTCAGCTGACTCGATCGTACTCATGAAGTCTCTCTGTGAGTCGATCTCTGCAAATCTCTCTTCGATCCACGGTAACATTCGATGGCTTTCTTCTTCTTCTGTAGCGGAAACTCCCGAACTCGCTATCTCTAATCCAGTACGAGTCAATGTTTATGGGATCGCTTGTCGTGTTAAGTATCTGGTGGATACGCCGGAGAATATTTGGGGATGCCTTGATGAGTCCATGTTCTTAGAAGCTGCAGGGAGGTACATGCGTGCTCAGCATGTGCAGCAGAGACTGGTAAAATTAGATAGATGTGGTGGTGGTGGTGCAGAGGTGGATCAGAGTAAGCTATTGGCGAATTTTCCATTGTTGGAGCATCAATGGCAGATAGTAGAGAGTTTCAAGGCTCAGATTACTCAGAGGAGCCATGAGCGGCTTTTGGATCCGGGTTTAGGATTAGGGGCTTATGTAGACGCTTTGACTGCCGTTGCAGTGGTTGATGAGCTTGATCCAAATCAAGTGCTTGAGTTGTTTCTCGACTCGAGGAAGACTTGGATTCTGCAAAAGTTGAATGCTTGTGCGGGTGAGGATGCAGGTGATGTCGTTTCAGTGTTTTGTGATGCGTTGAGTGTGATTCAGGTTACAGTAGGACAAGTTGGGGAACTCTTCTTTCAGGCCTTGACTGATATGCCACTGTTTTATAAGACAATCTTGAGTACCCCACCAGCTTCCCAATTGTTTGGTGGAATTCCGAATCCAGAGGAAGAGGTTGGGTTGTGGAAATCCTTTAGAGATAATTTGGAATCCGTCATGGTTATCCTTGACAAAAGTGATATTGCTAAGGCTTGTCTGACTTGGTTGAGGGAATGCGGTGGACAGATTGTTGGTAAGGTTAGTGGGAAGCATTTGATTGAAGTTATTGTTACTGGCGCAGAGCTTGGAACAGCTGAGAAGTTGATAAGGGAGACCATTAATAGCAAAGATGTATTGAGGGGTAGTTTGGATTGGCTTCGAAGTGTTTTCGGGTCTGAGATAGAGCTGCCGTGGAATAGAACTCGGGAGCTTGTTCTGGCAGACGATTTGAACCTGTGGGATGAAATATTTGAAAAGGCGTTTGTAGAAAGAACGAAGTCCATTATTGACTCCAGATTTGAGGATTTGGCTAAAGCTGTCAATGTAGCAGAATCGGTTCGTGCATTTAGTGAGATCACTGGTGAGAAGATCAACTTCCAAGCATACTTAAACAGACCTTCTACAGGTGGTGGTGTCTGGTTCATTGAGCCTAATGCAAAGAAAGTTGGTCTTATATCTGGAAATAAAACATCACCTGATGAAAGCGACTTCCAAGGTTGTCTAACTGCATACTTTGGTCCTGAAGTTAGTCAGATTAGAGATGCAGTTGATAGGCGCTGCCAGAGTGTTTTGGAAGACCTCCTAAGCTTCTTTGAGTCAGAAAAGGCAGGTCTGAGGCTAAGGGATCTTGCTCCATACGTGCAGAATAAGTGTTATGACAGTGTCTCAAAACTTCTTGCAGATGTCGATAAAGAACTTGAATTTCTCTGTGCTGCCATGAAGAAAGAGAACAAGGACACTGAAGCAATTTCACCTGCTATAATAATTGAGAAATCCCTTTTTATGGGACGCCTTTTGTTTGCATTGCTGAACCACTCAAAACACGTTCCCTTAATTCTCGGTTCTCCAAGATTGTGGTGTAGAGAAACTATGTCTGCGGTTTCTGATAAGCTGTCATCCTTGTTGAGGCAACCAAAGTTTGGGTCGAATACTCCAGTCACTGCTGACAGCCCTGGAAAGCAGTTGCATTCCGAACTAAGAAGGCAGAGTTCGTTAGCTGTTGCTGCACTACTTGGAGCGGAAGAGAAGACAAGTCCAAAGCTTGATGAGCTTAATAAAACTATGCGAGAACTGTGCATCAAGGCTCATACATTGTGGATACAATGGTTATCTGATGAGCTTTCAGCTATTCTCTTGCGTGATCTTAGGATTGATGATGGATTGTCTGCTACAACTCCTTTAAGGGTAATAACAAACAATCAATCCTTTTTTGCTTTATTGCTAGTTTGAGTTTACCCTCCTACCCGTCTGCATATTGTGTCTGCATATTGTGTCTTTTAAATTGTTCGGCTTAGCTGTTTTTCCTGCATCGATTCAGAAATCGCTGACTAAATTTACAGAGGTACTTAGTTTGCTTATGTCCCATGTTCAATGCCTTTGTATTTGGTGGAAATAGTTCAAAACTATTCTATATCCTGATTCTTTGAAGTTTTAATGTGATAGTTTACACTTCCTTTTACATTTTCGATAATCATATGCAAGGTTCCTATTGTAGTGTCCTTACTCATCTTTGAAAAATGATGAAGGGGTGGGAAGAGACAATTGTCAAGGAAGAGCAGGACGATGAGTTGAAGATATCACTTCCGTCATTGCCTTCGCTCTATATGATTTCATTTCTCTGTCGGGCATCAGAAGAAATTCATAGAATTGGAGGTCACGTACTGGATAAGTCAATTTTGCAGAAATTTGCTTCAAGCCTGTTGGAGAAGGTGTGTTGTCTCTGTTTACTTCTTCTCCTTAGTAAATTTCTATTTGCTGCAGAAATATATCTGGCAAGCAATGATTTTCTCTTCAAAATGTTTGTAGCTGTTTGATAATTTTCCCTATTTACACTGTTCCCTTTCTTCAGTAAATTTCCCCAAGCTGGTGATTGCCTAAAAATGTTTTTTACAATCTTTCATGTATGATGCAGATCACCATTATTTATGAGGATTTCTTATCTCCCAGGGAGGCCAACATACCCCAAATTTCAGAGAAAGGAGTCTTACAGATTTTGCTGGATTTGAGATTTGCATCTGACATTCTTTCTGGTGGTGATACAAGTACCAATGTGGAGATACCAAAGAGCTCAATGAATAGATCGGCTTTCAGGCGAAAGCAAGACCAACAGCAAACAAAGTCAGTCATTAGAGGTCGCATTGATGGAGTGATCTCTCAACTAACCCAAAAGTTGGATCCAATAGATTGGCTCACGTAAGGAACCTTATCCCTAAGCTTTGTGTTGGTCTAAGAACTTCATGAGAATCCCGTCTTATCGTTTATTTGTCTCAATTCTTCCCTGACTTTTGAATTTTGAAATGCCAAAAAATTAGGTACGAGCCTTATCTTTGGGCGAACGAAAAGCAATCATACCTACGCCATGCTGTACTCTTTGGATTCTTTGTGCAACTAAACCGAATGTACACAAATACCTCACAGAAAGTACCAACTAACGCAGAATCAAATATCATGCCATGCTCCACAGTTCCCCGCTTCAAATACCTTCCCATAAGGTCAGATTTTCTTCTTCCACACCAATAACTGTTTGTAGCCTTTGTAGAATTTGGGAAAACAGTTTCTCATGTTAAGACTCTTGGCTTCGGGTCAATGCAGCGCTCCAGCTTTGTCTTCTAGAAGTACAAATAAGGTCTCTATTCCAGTTATATCAAATGAAGCTTCGTCAAGAAACTCATGGAAGGCATTCACAAACGGCGATCTTTCTCAAACAAGAGATTTGGACGATAGTTCTAGTTTCGGCGTAGCTTCCCCATTCTTAAAGTCATTCATGCAGGTAAGGTCTAGTAGTCTTTTGTCAATTAATGGCGCAACGATATTGTTATCTATTTAATATCTGAAAGATCATATAAAATAATGTTCCAGGCTGGTAGTAGATTTGGTGAAAGCACATTGAAACTGGGATCAATACTAACTGATGGACAAGTGGGAATATTCAAGGATAGATCAGCCGCTGCTATGTCAACATTTGGCGATATATTACCGGCTCAAGCAGCCGGTTTACTCTCTTCCTTCACAACTACAAGGTACGAGTAATGATCTCCGGTTTTGTGGCTAAACCGTCATTCTCAACTCGAGTGATACACGCAGAAGCTGATTTGACATGAACCGCAATTTGGAGATGCCTTTGGTATACAAGGTTTACATAAACTAAGAGAACTGGTTTTGTAATAGCTTTTGATTTGTTGTTTCTTATATGCCATTTTTTATAAGGAACATGTAATTAAGTAAGAGTTTTGGTTGTACAAAAAATCCTTAGACCGATTACAATCAAACCTCATATATGGATTGACCAGCAAAATTAGTTAAACATTTTTGCTTCATAAAACCGCAGTTTTCAGATTGCTAAAACGTCTGATTTCCATCCGAGTCAGTCTCCCGGCCCAGCGGATTCAGGTATTACGTTTAGCCTTGTCAATGAGAGGCCTCAACTTCTTCTTGTCTGCAAGAATCTTGAGGAAATTGAAGAGGAAAGGGACATAGTTGTGTTTCCTTCTGATGTTCTCTTTCTTCCAATTCTTAGCCTTCTCTTCCTCCATTACAATCTTCTGCGAAACAGTCTCGATCCCGATATTGACTTCCGAAAGAGATTTATCTAGAGCCTCGTAACTGCTTTTCTCGGCATATTTATCCGCTTGCAAACTACCTAACTGCTGCAAAATCCTCTCTCGCTTCATTTGATATTCTTTCAGCTCAGCTAGATACATCTCTTTCCTGTTCTTAACCAGAGCTAATAGGCTAAACCGAATCTCGTTCTGCGAATACCGGTCAATCCGCTCTTGTACCACAGGTTGGACCATTTTGAGCCATTCAATTCCCCCTGGCTCACCGAGACACTGTCCAAGGCTAATGGGTCCTTCTTTAAGACCATCAAGCTCATATAAGATACCATCGACAGGTAAGTAGCTGATGTAATGATACACATCATCATCTTCGTCTTCGTTTTTCGCAGCAGCTAATTCCTCTTCTTCCATGGTGGAAGATGTGTCAGACCTGGCAAATGTGTTGTGAGCTGCACGTAGCGCTTCATTGTTGTTGATGGCTAAACCTTTCAGTTCAGGTGGGAAGTCTTTGGCGAATTCTTTCAGTTCTGATAGTTCCGAACCAATTTCGATAGTCGAAGAGTTCATGAGGACGGATAATATCGCTTGAGTCGCACAAGCATTGTTGATTATCTGCAAAAGAAACACATGGTTCCAAAAAAAGATAAGGATTATAATCTTACCAGTAAGTCAGAAATCTAATGGACTAATGGACAGTAACTGACCTGGTTTGCAAAGAAGAAATTCAGGTTTGGTTCCGTGATTACAACACGATTCTCCTTTTCCTCTGGACGCCACTTGTAAAGCAATATCAATCCATATACAGGTCTGCAAGTGACCAGGGCAGAAAAAATCAGACAATCCCGGTAAAAAGATTTCTCGTAAAGAGAAAAATGTTGAAGAGTTACTAGTACACTACTTGATTTCATCCAGAGAATCAAGGTCCAAGGAGTATAATTCCTCAACCTGCACACCTTTCACTTGCATTTGTTGTATAATCTCAGTGAAAACACCTAAACATACAGAAAACGAAAGAACAACACAAAATTGACATATTAAGAACAAACACAACATCGACATTTTGGGACTATAGACACAATCAACTTTGGTATAAGACCAACCATTGTTGATAAATGATTTCGAAAAAGCAAAAATTTCCTCACACACTAAGAACCACTTGCAAAGAAGACTCTTTTCAAAAGTTGGCTTCTAAATCAAAGCATAATTCTGGCTTTAAGTACTACATTACCACAAAGAATCAAGAATCCAACCAAGCATCTCTGTGTAGCTCCAAATAAATGTATGAACACAAAAACTGAATGCTTGAAACGAAATTGATTAGAGAAACGTGAAGAAAATAAAGTCATGAAACCTATAATCAGAAGCCGAAAACAAATGGAATTAAAAATCGACAAAAACCCCAAATCGGAGGAGATAGAGAAAACAAAATACCAGGATCAGATTCTACAGGTAACCAAGACATGATTTAACGAAGATTCGCCGCGAACAAAACCTAAAAAGAACAAGTGAAGATGGGATTGAATCTAGTGATTAGGGTTTCTCTCTCAAATTCTCTAATTTGTCTTCAAATTCATCTTCTTTCCGATAACTGTTGACTCAAGAGTACACTGGTGTGGTCTCGTCTTTGGCCCAGCTCAAAAATCCTACCTAATACGGGTCGAATATAAACCCAATCGGATCCCAAATCGAAACGAAATTGAATAATCTATAAGCGGTTTGGTTTTAAATTTCGGTTTATAACTATTTTTATGAAGGAAAAAAATTGAATATTAATTAAGTAAAGATTTTGTTTACTTCTAAGTTCTAATCATGTTTGTCTATGTCAAAAAAAGAGGGACATAATAAAAAAAAAAAAAAAAAAGAGTGGTTTTGATTCTATTGATAATCGAACCAAAATTAGACCAAACCGGTTCTGAATGTCAACTCCGATCTATACGTGAGAACAATTACAGTCGACGAATTTGTGATCGCCGGTGAAATCAATAGAAAATCTAGGGTTTGAACAATGACGGAGAGGGAAACAATCGCCGCCGCGATAAATCAAATTGACGAGAAGAAGGAGAAGCTAAAGAAAGCCTTCGACGATCTTCAAGCACACCGTTCTCTCCTTTCACCGTCTTTCTCGCTTTCATGGTCTGAGATCGACTCTCATTTTTCCTCTCTCCAATCCTCCCTCTCTAACCGTTTCCGTCTCTTCCAATCTGCATCTAGTGATTCGAACAGAATCGACACAACCGAGGCAAGGACATCGTCGCCGGAAGAAGCAACGACGGTTGTTGAACCGGAATTGAGAACGTTGTGTGAGAAAATGGACGGAATTGGTTTGTGCAAGTATTTGATTGATCGTTGGGATGATGATTCCCCGATGAATCTCGAACTCTCTGCAGCGATTCGGTACTCTACGAATCCAGCTTCCATGGTGCTAGACGCAATCGAAGGTTCGTATCACCAAAGTCCCTCACCGAGAAAATCAGTTGATGTTAGGAGAGTTTTCGTTTTGTTAATGGAAGCTTTGATTGAGATCAATGCGGAAATCAAACTTGATGTTAGAGAGAGAGCTAAGAAACTAGGATACGATTGGAAAATGAAGAAGATAGGTGTGAAGCCTTTTGAGGCGTTACTGTTTCTGCATTTGGTTGCAGCTTTTGAATTACGATCTGAGTTTAGCTCTGAGGAGCTTTCGGATTACGTTTTCATGATCGGTAAGTATAAGCAAGCGACTTCGGTGTGTAAGAAGATCGGTTTAGATAGCGAAAGAGTTGGGAATCTGATCAAAAAGCTCTTAGTTTCTGGTAAACCAATCGTAGCAGTCAAGTTCATGTATGAGTGTGGGATGAGTGATGGATTCGAACCGATCACGGTTTTGAAGTCTTACATTAAGGAGTTGAGAGTAGCTGCTTACAGAATCTGCGTAGAAGATAACTACTCTCTTAAGTCGCAGAACGAAGCCACCGATAAAGAAGTTAGTGCTTTGAAAGCAGTGATCAAAATCATCAAAGATCAAAACCTTGAATCCGAGTTTTGTGATGAGAAACTGGAGGAACGCATACAAGACTTGGAGAAACAAAAGGCATTGAGGAAACGCAACTCCGCTAATCCCCAGCAAGAGCCACATCAAAAGGGGAAAAAGCGGACTCGAAATGGGAATGGTACACAAGCTCCTCCAGCTCTGAGTCAGCAGCAGCAACTACGTCCGAGACCGGAAACTATTCTTATGCCTGGGTTACCGTTAAACCCTTTTGGTCTTGTGAACTCAGCACTTGCTGGTGGTGTTGTCCCTTACATGAAACCATTAGTTGGGCTCTATGGTTCTGCTGCAGCTCCTCCATCTGTTTACTATGGTCAACAGAATGGATTCGTGTTGCCGGGTCAGTATCATCCACCTTATTATTCTCAATAGCAGGATCTCGGCCGTAAGATTTTGATTTCTTGAAAGCAATAGAGAGAATCCTTGTAGAATGATGGTAAAGATCAATCTAAGGAAGGAATCATGGTCTGGCTCTGGACTTGTCTCTTGTAAATGCAGGATGTTCTATGTTATACAAAATTAGCTTTTATTATGATTATTCCTTGATAAGTTTGTCAAGTTCAGTTCTTGCTATTACAATGTATTCACACATACCATAAAAGAATTGAGTTCCACACTCTAAGTCAAACTACTCACACCATCAACCACACTGCACAATCAGATCATCCTTCTCTTACCGAGGTGTTAACTGCATTCGCCCCAGCTACGAGGCTCTCGACAGGCACTTTCATAACATCCTTTCTCATACCAATGTCTGTAAAAAGGCGAATAGCATTGCTAGCCCAAGGACTAACCATACGTGCAACGCAAGCAGCTGCACTCACCGCACTCGCTTGACCGCTTCTTCCCAACACATAATCTTTACCAACCATCAAACTAGTTTTACAATAAATCGCAAAATCTTCACAATTGTTCTCGAAAGGGTGGTAATGACCAAATACATTTCTTGATAAGAGGAAATTCGCACGGGAAATGACTTCATCAGAAGGATCTGAAGTTGCTATTGTGCAAGTACCGCCTCGTAGCTTGGTTAGAAAGATAGCCGGAGAAACACCATATTCGAAGAGATAAAGGTTTCCTCCGGCGAGAAAACAGTCAAGGCAAGAAGAGATTACACCATCAAGATTGGATTGATGTCCACAATTAGGACAAGGGTTATTGTTGTCTCCTCCATGATTCGGAACCGAACCAAGGATGATGTTATCCAAGAAAGTACCGGTTCCGATCTCTAGACCATCTCCACGAGTGAAATGAATGACTTTCCCATCTCCTACATAGATTCCTGAGGAGCATCAAAAGATCTGATTACTACATGAAATTTTTTTATTAAAAAACAGAGGAAAACGAAATTTTGATAGAAATGGAACCGTGATGGGCGTAGACGAAAGCAGTACGCCATGAATAGATGTGATCTCCTGGCTTGAGATCATCTTTAGAGATTTGGTTGGAGAATAATCCGATCTTGTCGAGAAAGAGGGATTCCATTTTGATGGATTAGTTGGGTTTTTTTCTGACTTGTTTAAAGTCAACTGTGTTGATTTTCTGTTTTGGTCTGGATATATCTTGTTTATTGGCTTGATAAAGCAATGACTTTAAGTTTACACTATTACAAAGAAAATGACAAATAGTATTGAAACTTTAGGCCTTGTTTGGCTAATTTTTGGAAGGGGGGCATATCCAGATCAACCAAAGGAGATGCCAGACCCAAAACTGCTGACTTGGCAGCACAAAAGTAATTCCCTCATTTGCTTTTCTTGTGATTTCTTTATATTTCAAAACAATCTCTGTTATAGTTTTTGGAGCTATGTTATAAACTTTTAAATTGGAAATTTATCATTGTAAACTCAACACAAACAGTTTTTTGATTTTTTTTAATAAATATATTGGAGATATACCTTTTAACATGAGACATTTACGAAAATGCCACTTTTGACATGACACTTTTCAAATATGCCACTGTTGAATTATTTTCTTACCAACATGCCACTTATAAATCCATTTTAAAACCTTATATCTCAAAATTTTGAATTTTAAAAAATATTTTGATCTCTTACAAACCTTAAACCCAAAAAACTAAACCCTAATATAACATAATTAACCCAAATATAAATGGTTTAAAAATTTGGAAAAAGTGATAGTGACATTTTTGAAAAATGGCATGTGAAAAGTGGCATATCTTGAAATTTCTCTTTTAACATCCATCCACACATATCTTTATTTTGGGGGAAAAAATAGAAAAATAGAATATATATATATATATATATATATATATATATATACCTATATAACAAAAGAAAAATAGAAAATTTCTTCATTTTGGGATACCGACCGACAAAAATCTTAGAGGGGAAGGAAAACAAAACGATGAATTGGTATTGCCATTGAAGAATTGCATCTTCAGAGAAATACAAAGGCATAGAGTTAGAAGAAGCCAAAAACAAAGTAAAAATAAGCCACAAACCCATTAGAGGAAGCGCCATAACATACTCTTTCCTATATTTGCCATAATCAACTCGCTCTTCTTGATGGATTGTGTTCTGCATCTGGACCATCCTTTCCCTTTTCAGCTACGAGTTCTTCACGTCTCGAAGAAACCCTTAAGAGTGACTTTCGCGCAAAATCGCATGTTTTCTCAGTGTAAAAGATGGAGCCGCATCTTTAAGGAAGGAAATCAAAATGAGAGTTAAGGAATAATTCGTCATCCTCTGGAATATCGCATACATCGTGACATTGCTTAAATGTTTTACCGTTCAGCCTCAAGATGGTAGCAAGTGAAAATGGTATGAGAAGTGCAAAAATGGTTCAAACCGAAAAGTTTAGGAAATCAAGATCGATATATATCCAAATGCGGATCCAAACGAGAATTTTTACACGGTTAGTTTTGATGAATTGTTATCGTTATGTTTTTGATAATATAGATCTTTGACCTCGTACGACCAATCGAACTAAGGACAATAACTCTTTCTTTTTTTCTTAGGAAAAAGTCTAAAAGTAAGAAAATGGTTGGTACTTAAAAAACGAATAAAGTTCAACAAGAGTTGAGTATATGTACGAAAAAATAAAACCTTCAGGCTTTAACGATCCATGTTCTCACTTGTTAAATTTTCTAATTATTAGTTATAAGCTAGTGGTTATTCATATTTCAATTAGACCAGCTCTCTATCCCTCACCAGAATTAGATTCATTTTCATTTTTACCTTGTAAGTTTCAAAAAAAAAAAAAACAACAACGCTATTTTCAACCATAAACGTTGTTACAACAACTCTTACACTATAATCTACTAACAATTTATTTGATCAAATCACATATATATAAATCCAAAAAAACGTAAAACATGGAATGGAGATAAGGGTTCCGACAAACGTAAAACATGCATCACATATTGGTTGGGAAAGTGGTTAAACCGCGGCTGCATGTCCCGGTAAGATCTCATACCGGCAGAGTTGCTTGGAGCAAAACAAGATGTCAGTAATCATCATCATCATCATACCTTATAATTACACTCCTATTTCGGATGATGAATTGGTATAGAATATAGTTGGTGTGTCGATCCTCCATTCCATCGTCTCAAACCAAACTTGAAATTATTTAGTCCCTTTGGGTAATCAATCGATGAAAGGAAAATATGTGAGTCGGAGAGGTTGTAAATTGAAGAAGACGAAGGAGGAGGAGATTCAACAGTCGTCTGGGTTATTGTCGCTGCCAGACTCGGTGGCTTGGAGTTGCCTGGCTCAGGTATCGAGATTTGACCTGGCGGCCTTGGCTGTGGCCTCCAAGAAGTTGCTGAATCTATAAACCACAGTCTGTCCCTTGTGTGCTGAATCGGAATTCAATTATCATTCCTACAACACGGGCGACTTGTGGTGTGAGACTCAACATGACGAGGTGGACAATCTACACAAAAACTGGTTCGATGACATACTTAACCAGATCCTCCGTTACAGGGAAATGAAGATGAATATAAACCGGGTGCGTGTCATCAATTGCTGGACACAAAATTCATAGTTCGCAGGTGGTCTGATTACATGCGTACAACCTTACTTATGCATTGCTCATAGGTAGGATAGGTCTTGGTGGACGAGGTTAAAAACAAATCTCGTTTCGCTGATGATTCAGAAAGTACCCTGAGGGTATCTTCAGCTAGAGTAGACTGGACACTGCGCGGCATAGAGGGTGGCAACGAAGAAAAGGAGAAAAAGCGTGAGAAACTTCTACAGTATATGTGATGGAAATGAATTATGATCAGAGCCTTCTTGTGTGGCATATTGCCACTTGCTCTTATACGAAACAGAAACAGAGACTGCAGAGAAACATAGTCATGCTTGCAAAGGAGCTTAAGGGCTTAAAGGACGGCACATACACAAAGATGTGGGAGGTAGTGTGCAAATTATGGGTTGTATTGCTTTCTTATGCAGGAACAAAGTGTAGCGCTAAAGAACACGCAGCTCAGCTAAGCAAAGGTGGAGAGCTCATCAGCTTTGTTTGGCTATTGATGGCTCATTTCGGACTTGGAGACCAATTCCAGATCAACCAAGGAGATGCCAGAGCCAAACTGATCATAGGCAAATGATCAAAATACCATCTTTCCTCGCCTTCCTTTCTCTAGGATCGTTCATGGAGTTCGGCTATATCTAAAAGTTCAGTTCTTGGAAACAATACTAATGTTATACAACTGTATTTTCAACTTCACAAATAGTTAAGCACACATTATTCCACAATACAAACAAAACAGAAGCATAATCTCCCTTATTCAACAATAATTCTCAAACCAATATTCACAACAAATGCTAATATTCACAACAAATGCTAACTAATCATCTTACAGTAGTTGTTGTTGTCCAATGACCCTTTCATGACTGCTATAAGCACAACGAGCTCTTCCACAGGTACCTTACGAACATCTCTTCTCACACCAACGTCGTAAACCAAACGACCAATACAGTAATTACCATATCCGGCTAAAGCCATACAACCAACACCAGTAACAACAAGCCCAAGTGTCGTAGTAAGAGCATTACTCGCAGCAGAAAACATCAAAGCCGGAGACGCCATCGAAGCTACTTGACCAGTCTTCTTCACACCAAAAGCATTAAGCGTCGAAGAAACAAATCCACCAGCCGCAGAAACCAAATTGGCTTGACCACTACATCCCAACTTAGTAATTGATAAAACAACCAAACCAGTTTTACAATAAATCGCAAAATCTTCACAATTGTTCTCTAAGAGATCGTAATGACCGAACCCGTTACTCGATAAGAGGAATTTCGCACGCGATACGACTTCATCAGAAGGATCTGAAGATGCTATTGTGCACGTACCTCCTCGTTGTTTGGCTACAAAGATGGCTTTAGAGACGTTGTACTCAAAGAGATAGAGATTTCCTCCTGAGAGAAAGCAATCAAGGCAAGAACAGATCACACCATCGAGATTCGTTTGATCCTTACAATTAGGGCATGGATTGTCGTCTCCTCTGTGATTAGGAACTGAGCTAACAATGATTTTGTCTAGGAAAGTTCCGGTTCCGATCTCTAAACCATCTCCAAGAGTGAAATGAATCACTTTCCCATCTCCTATATAGATTCCTGCGAATTTCAAAACAGAGGAATCGCGTTAAAACCCTAATTTTGCGATATTCGATCATTTCAACAATTTAAGATCGAGAGAGAGGAAGAAGGAGATTGAACCGTGATGGGAGTAGATGTAAGAGCGCCATGAATAGATGTGATGTCCTGGCTTCAGATCATCTCTGGAGATTTTGTTCGAGAGTAATCCCATTGTTCTTGTTCGATGCGAGAGAGAAGAGAAGAAGATCAGATTTTTGCTTGATGAGTTGTCAAGATTTTTTCTCTCTCTTTTCTTCTGTTTCTGTCTGGTATTTAAAGCTTGGGGAAAAGTATATACCCTCGGATTTACCAGTTATTACAATATATTCTACAAACTAAGGAAATTGCAAAAATAACCATCAAAGTGATAAGGAAAAACTACAATAATACACGCAAATTGTAAATTATAACGTAAATGTCTAGTATTAATTTTAATTTTGATTGTAATTATTACTAAAGAAACATATGGCTTTGATTGATTTATATGTATTAAATTTTATAAATGTATAGTATCAAAATGTCAATAAACCGTGTTTCCTTCTTGATTAAGCAAAACAAACCCTACCATTTTACAATCAAACCCTTTCGTTACAGATACATAGGAAACACGTGGATGTTTAAAAAAAAAAAAATGAAACACGTCATGAACGCTGCTAGACCATGCCTATTAATAGCTTACGCATATGTTACGTTGGGATTTAAAGTGGAGTAAAAGAGTAAAAATCGGATCAAAATATCTAAGATATCTCGAATAACAACACAATAAATATATTTATCCATTTAAACAAAATATCTTAAAACCAAACGAATAATTTATGTTATCTATCCGAAAGTCAAGATAATTTGGATCGAATACATTTGCTTAGACATGCGCTCTACAAGAGATATATAAGAGTTCAATAATATAAACCCCTTAACAACAATGTATATATCAAACCATCACTCACAACCAAGAACCAAATCGCACAATCAGACTTAACCAAAAGGTCAGCCTTCTATTGCCAGGGTATTAGTTGCATTAGCCCGATCAACGAGACTCTCGACGGGCACCTTAATAGCATCATTTCTCATACCTAAGTCCAGTGTCGGTCCAATCATTTTGGATGCTCTATGCATATATGTAAAAAGTGCCCTTTTTATACATTTTCAAATATCGTAAAAATAGTAATCTAAATAAATAAAAACATGAAAACTCCATTAAACCATTTATAATTCCAAATAGTTAGTAATAAATAAAAGAAAAACAACAAAATATAATTTATTTTTGAAATATTGCTCTCCTTGTATTTTTGCCTGCAAAATCATTAACTAAACTCACATTGTCGAGTTTTTCAACCATCTCTGTTTCAATAGATGACAAATTTAACTCATTCAATCTCTCTTGTCACATGGTAGATCACAAATAATTTTGTTATCAGCTTCAACTTCGAATTTTAACTAATAATTTCAAATAATTTTTTTTCGAAATAAGCAATTAACATGTTTGCTTAGAGAAGACCATAAACATTAAAAAAACAATTAAAACAAAATCTTACGAATATTATTATTGTAGAAAAAGTTTATAATTTTTTTTTAATTATGGTTATAGCTATAACAAAAATTTAACTAAAAAATGCCCTCTAAATTTAGGGCCCCAAGCGGTGGCTTCACTGGCTTGTCCTCTGGGCCGGGCCTGCCTAAGTCCCCAAAGAGACGAATAGCATTACTGGCCCAAGGTAACCCATTAAAACTAAAACTAAGTACGCGTGCAACACACGCAGCTGCACTCACCGAATTGGCTTGACCGCTTCTTCCCAACACATAGTTTTTACCAACCACTAAACTAGTTTTACAATATATCGCAAAATCTTCGCAATTGTTCTCGAAAACATGGTAATCACCAAACCCATTTCTCGATAATAAGAAGTTCGCACGCGAAATGACTTCATCGGAAGGATCTGAAGGTGCGGTTGTGCAAGTACCGACTCGTGGTCTAGCCATAAAGATAGCCGGAGAGACACCGTAGTCGAAGATATAGAGGTTATCTCCGGCGAGAAAACAGTCGAGGCAAGAAGAGATTACACCTTTAAGGTTGGATTGATCTCCACAATTAGGACACGGATCTCCTTGATTCGGAACCGAACTAACGATGAACTTGTCCAAGAAAGTTTTGGTTCCGGTTTCGAGACCGCCTCCACGAGTGAAATGGATGACTTTACCGTCGCCTACATAGATTCCTGTGGATCAATCGATAGTTCAAGATAAATCACATGATTGAATACTAAATTTTTAGGATATTCGAAATGTTTTTCGAAAGTTAGAGAAAAATCAAATCTCGTTAAAGATGAAGGAAGAAACCCAGAAATAAGAGAGAGAGAGAATGAAATGGAACCGTGATGGGCGTAGACGAAGGCGGTACGCCATGAATAGATGTGATCTCCTGCCTTGAGATCATCTCTGGAGATCTGGTTAGAGAGTAATCCCATTTTCTACAGAAAAAATGATCCAATTTTGATGGATCATTGCGGTTTTCAATATTTATATTTTTATATATATGTCACGATCTTGTTAATTATTATGTTTGACCCATCAAGTTTTATATAATAAGATATATATTACAATGCCGGTTTACCATAATACAAAACAAATTAAGTAGAAACTTTATTACAAAAACATTAGACTTTTAATAAATGAATATGAAGAATCTAAAATGAATTAATGATAGGTTCAAAGTACACCTTCTGTATCTATAAGTATCTTAAAACCATTTCCAATCTAACACCAAATCCTACACCAAATCTTATTTTTAATATAAAACACTCTTCAATCCATCACTATTTTCTACACCAAAATAATGTAACACTATTTTTTTACACCAAATATAGTGTAAATATAGTGTTGCATTGAATTTTTTTATTTATAAATTGGTTCTTCAAATTATGAATAATTTCAAATTTAGTAAGAAACATAAATGAAACCTAAATCTAATATTTTTATGATGATTAAACAAAAATATATTATACACTTTTATTTTATATGATGTATACATTCTTCTTTTCATATTTAATGTTTTAAATTTAAATGATTTCATAATTTAATAAACTTAAAAAAAAATAGATGAATTAATTTGTAGATTTGTAAAAGAATAAATTTAGAATATTTTTTTCTTGATGTAGTAAATGATGTAATACATTCGAGTAAAACTCAATACCATTTTGGTGTTACACTATTTTGACATAAAATATGGTGTAATACACTGGAGATGTTCTAATAGATGGTTTTTTTAAGGTTGTAGCACAGTAATTAAAGAAATATTAAATTCTTTTTGAAAAAAAAAGAAAGAAATATTAAATTCTTTATCTTATTCACTTAAAATATTACTCCCTCCGTTTCATATTAAGTGTCGTTTTGATAAAATGTATCTGGATGTGTTTTTGAGTTAAATACATCCAAATACTAATTAGATACATTTTTCAAAACGACACTTAATATGAAACGGAGGGAGTAATTATCATCCCATCAATGAAATTCTTTTGGTTTCACTTGTGGGGGTGAACTCAAAAACTGGCCCATTAATAATGATTTAACCAATAGTAAATTATACTCTAGAATACAAATGGTCAGATTTAGTGATGATTTCCACTAAAATAGTCAAAGGGGATAGGGTTGACTGCCTAAAACCCCCCATACTTAACAAACTCAATCTAAATCCACCCAAACTATGAATGTCATTATAAAACTCCCCGATCTAACAAATTTGTGCGTGAAACCACCCAAACTATTTTTCTTTGCGTAATTCCACCTCTCTAATCGAAATCTTAAAACTTGCGATTAAATTATCTAAACTGCGTTTTAAAATTGTGATTACCCACCCGACATGACTCAAACACAAAAATCCAACCCAATTGAAAAAACAAATCAAACCCAGAAAAAAATCTCACACTCGAAACAGAGAGTTTGACAGAGTCACAAGTGGGTCAAAATCGATATGGGAAAAAATTGAGTTGGGTTTTTGGGTTGTAGGGGGTGGTTCTTCTTCGTCGGGGTTCGCTAGTGAGTAAGTTCAAAACTTGTTTGAGGTTAATTGTTTTTAGGATGTTTTGTTTACGAGAGAAAGTAAAGGCTATAAGAGAACCTAACAGAGAAGAAGACGGTGAGAAAAACACGTATTTTGATGAGTTCAGTTTTGTGCAAATTATTTGTGCTCAGATTTGGCTTGCGTTTTGTGCTCTGTTTAAAAAACAAAGAAGACGAAGGTGAAGTTTTATGCTCGGTTTGAAGCCGCTTGAGTAATATATCAAATGTATGCAACTTTCTAGAGTCATTTGATCCATGGTTGAGAAGAATTGCTAAGAAACTACCCAGGTTGATAGTTGGCGACAATGGCTTGTATGTTCGAGAAGCTCGTCATGTGACTGAAATTTGGTGTGATGGTCATGAACATGACATATCAGTTCTTGTTATAGGTTCATGTTTCTACTCTATATCCTTTCTAACTTAACGTTTCTTCTCTTCTGCTATAAGAAGAAAAATTGTGTTCAATAACAACAAATCAATTATGTAGATGGATCTAAAAAAATTATGGCTTTAGGAACATATACACAACAAGATGGATCTCAAAACTCTACTTTGTTTAGCTTTCCACAATAAAAAGAACAAGAAAAACTGGGAGAGCAACAATTAGAGATAATGACAAATGTTTAAGTAGGGTCTCAATCTTTCATATGATTAAAAAAACTTCAGAAAACAAAATCTAAAACATTGTGATAGTACTGAAACAAAAAGCAACATAAAGAGAAACGAAAAAAATGAACCAAAGTGAAAGAGTTATTCAAACTCAAAGATCATTGCTTGACTGCGTTGGTTGTGTCAGTAATATTGTATCAGCCCCACTAGATGATGAAGCAGGCTGAAAACAATAAAAAGAAGATCACTTTCATCCCCAAAACATAAAAATGCATTAACAGAAACAAACGTGAACCAAATATGAGTACAATCTGATCAACAAAAGACCAATCGGAAGCACAAAAATATCTAGATCACCTCCATTGGTTCTTGTGTCTTCTTCATCTTCTTTTTTGGATGTACTTTACAACCAGCAACATTGTGGCCTTCTCCATTACATTTTGAGCAATGAATAATGCGACCTTTCCTTCCAAGTTTTTCTACCTGCTTTTTTTTTTCTTTGGTGACTCGTGCTTGCCTTTTATTCTAGGAAACTTAGTTTGCTTCTTCTTTTTCTTTCTCCCAGGTAATACAGGTTCTGGAGGAGCGATTATCAATTGCAAACCAGATTTCATCCAGAACCGCGGTCCTCTGACTGGTGCAAGATTTGTATCGTAGTTAAGTTGCCACATTCCTGTAGAAAACCAATCGGATACATAGTCTTCAACATTCAAACTTGCATCTATCATTGCACCGTGAGCGTGTTCACACGGTATACCAGTGATTTACCACTTTCCACAAGAACATGTTTTCCTTGTTGTGTTAACATTGTAAGAGTTCCCATATAAATAAACTTCGTACACTCCATGGGATCCATGGTATGTTTTACACTTTTCAGCATCTTTCTTCAACAGTGCCAACAACTTGACAACATATTTTGAATACCTTCCCTCATGCTTATTCGACTTCTTATGTCTCTTTGTGATTCGCTCCATAGCTTTCCTTCGAATAGTTTCTAACATTGGTACCATTGACTTCGCTCTTGCTTTAGTGATGGTGGAGTTAAATGACTCAGTGGAATTATTATCAACATCCTCACAGAAGCTTTCGAGTTTATAAAATGCCAAAGACCAAGTCTTGGGTTTCTCCTTCATCACATCTTCATATAAAGTCATACTATAACCTCTTAACTTCTTTAAACTCTCTTCAAATTCAGTTAACGTATAACTCCAAGCTAAGTTCCAAACCATTGGGTTTATCAAATCCTTATTAGCATGCTTCTTCTTCAAGTTCTCCACAATATGTTTAACACACATTCTGTGTTCCGCACTTGGTAATTCTGTTTTGACTGCGCTAATGAGTCCCTGAGCATTTGGCAATTACAAAAGTAAATTGGTTTCATAAGCAATGTAACTATAAGAGAAAGTAACAAAAAAAGAGAAATGCTTACTTTTGACCGGTCAGAGATAATCACAAATCCATTGCCATCTTGAAGAACTAAGTCAGACTTGATCTGCTTGATGAACCATAACCAATTATCTGTATTCTCGGCTTGTACCACAGCCCAAGCAATAGGATATATTTGGTTGTTTGAATCGTGTCCAACCGCAGTAAGCAATATTCCTTTAACAGCAACCTTTAAGAACGTGCCATCAAGTCCAATAATTCGACGACAAGACCCTCTCCAAGTGTTTCTGAGGTTTGCAAAACAAACATAGAACCTATTAAAGACATCTTCACCAACTGAATTAGGAGTTGTTTCAACTATGGCGGTTGATCCCGGGTTTGTGGTGAGTATTTCTTGGACATACCCGCGAAGATGAGCAAACTGTTCTGCATACTCCCTCTCAAGCCATTTCAAAGCTAAAAGTCTTCCTCTTTGGCATTGATTTCTCGTACTCACTAATTTCCATTTACCCTTGATAATATCATGGATTTCTTGAGGCATTAAATCAGAGTTTTGTCTCAATTTGTCCAAGAAGAGTCTTGCTATTACAGGACTCTTAAGAAGCTTACATTTCCCATTCGGAGTGCAACTGTTATAGCTATACTTAGTCTCTAACAACCACTTCTGGCTTGACTTATCATACGAGCAATAAACCATCCACTTACATTTAAACGAAATCTTTTTCTTATCCCATCTACCTTGTTTAATGTTTATCGCTTTGCTTAAAGCATACTCTAACACAACTTCTTTGAATTCAAAACCTGTATAGAAAGCAGTTCCCAGAGCTAACTTATCATCTTTTCTCCCTCTTATTCTTCTATCTCTCAATACCAACTCGTCTTCTTCTTCATCTGAACTCTCTGGAATTGTATGTCTTTCAACAGAGATCTCATCAACAAAGTTAGTTACTTATTCTTCGATTTCATATTCGTATCGTTCCACTAAATTCTCAACTTCTTCATTCATTTTATTTTTCTTAGGCTCCACTTCATCTCCATTATTTGCTTCGTTCTGATTTTCTTCAAGCTCCACTTGATCTCGATTCTCTAATTCATTATGATTTTCATCATGCTCACTTTCATGTCGCTCATCTCTGTCATTTTTAGAGTTCACATCAATGAGCAACAAAAGCTAACATCAATTTCTAACCGGACACAAAAACAAAAACTAGCAAATGCTAACATCACTTTCATGTCGCTCATCTCATTACGATGATATATGACACACGAACACCAATTAAACAAACATGAGAACAATTAATATCTATTTTTTACCTCAGAACAAGTGTCATAGTGAGAAGAAGAACTTTACACAGCTACGATTTGCTCCTCGCTCACAAAGAAGAACCCAATACAACTTTTTAGATTTTGTTGCAAAAGCTTTCTGCTTCGATCTCGAAACACAAAGCGGTTTCGACGTCTTTCTGCAAATCACGAAAACCCTAACACACAAGACTTTTCATAATTTAGTTTTTCCCAAACCCTCTATTTCACAACGTGTTTTTTCTTTTTTTCTGGGTTTGATTTGTTTTTTCAATTGGGTTGGATTTTTGTGTTTGAATCATGTCGGGTGGGTAATCACAATTTTAAAACGCAGTTTAGATAATTTAATTACATGTTTAAGATTTCGATTAAGGAGGTGGAATTAAGCAAAGAAAAATAGTTTGGGTGGTTTCAAGCACAAATTTGTTAGATCGGGGAGTTTTATAATGAGATTCATAGTTTGGGTGGATTTAGATTGAGTTTGTTAAGTAGGGGGGGGGGGGGGGGGGGGGGGGGGGTTTATGCAGTCAACCCAAGGGGATATGGTCTAAGATTTTCATGGGATTTTTAATGATTTCCACTAAAATCCAACCATTTTTTTGGGTTATTACTAAAATTCAACCTAAATTGCCGGGATTTGGTCTTCATAACTTTTTACTTTAATTCTATTAAATTCTTTCAAAATGACAATATCTACAGTTGAACAACACTATAATTTTATAGAATTTGAAATAATGTCTACAGATACACAATCCAATAACACATGAATTTAAAAGATTTCATAAAATACATAATTGCATGACAATAGAATTTTAGAAAATCTTAATTTCTTTCAGATTTAATTAATTGAACACACCTACCTTAATTTCAAAGTCTTACCCGGTAAGACGAGAATAGAGTTATGTGACTCTACAAAAGTTTGTTTTTCAAAAATGTTACGTATTCATTATATCATAACCTAAACAGAGTTCCACAATTCAAAAGAAATAGTTCAAATACAGGTTCCACAAAATACATACAAAGGAGAAGCATAATCTCTTCTACAAAACAATTAAATTAGTCATCATAATCCGAAACCCGAATCCACCACTAGTGTTAGTTAACTAACTACACTTCTTCTTGTCATCGGATCCGCCTTCAAGAATTGCAATAACTTCAACAAGCCTTTCCACATCAACTCTGATAACATCATTCCTCACACCAATATCGGAATTCAAACGACCAATACAATACTTACCATACCCTGCCAAAGCCATACCACCTAAACCCGTAACCGCAAATCCAGCGGCAGTCGAAAAAAGAGCATATCTTGCAGCAGAGCCTAGAGAAGCAACACTCCCTGCAATCGACCAAGAGAAAACATCTCTTGCCGCATTCACCGAATTCGCTTGACCACTACTTCCCTGCTTCGACAACACCACCAAACCGGTTTTGCAATAAATCGCAAAATCTTCACAATTGTTTTTAAACAGATCATAAAGACCAAACCCCTTTTTCAACAAAAGGTAATTCGCACGGGAAATGGTTTCATCAGAAGGATCTGAAGTTGCTGTTGTGCATGTACCGCCTCGTGGTATGGCCATAAACATAGCCTTGGAGACATTATACTCGAAGAGGTAAATGTTTCCTCCGGAGAGAAAACAGTCAAGGCAAGAAGAGATCACACCGTTGAGTTTGGATTGATCTCCACAATTAGGACACGGATTGATGTTGTTTCCTCCTCCGTGATTCGGAATCGGAACTGAACTAACGATGATATTGTCTAAGAAAGTTCCGGTTCCGGCTTCTAGACCATTTCCTTGAGTGAAATGTATGACTTTTTCATTACCTACGTAGATTCCTAGTAATTCAAAACAGAGAAATCGTGTTACTTTTCAATTTTGGGATCTTCGAGAATTTCGATAACAAGAAGACGAGAAATGTAATGTACCGTGGTGAGAGTAGATATAACCGATGCGCCATGAATAGATGTGATCTCCTGGTTTGAGATTATCTCTGGAGATCTTGTTCGACAGTAATCCCATTCTTCTTGTGAGAGAGAATTGTCCAGTTGTCATGAAAACCCTGATTTTGTTCGACTCGGTCGGTATGCATTTCACCTTTTCTTCGAGAATGTTCGATTCGGGTTTAGTGGATTTCGGTTCAGTTTCGTTTGGTTTGGTTCGTTCTTTCGAATAATTAACACTACTTCCAGACCTGGTTTCTGATGAGACATACAAACCGGTTTTGCAATAGATGGCAAAATCTTCACAATTGTTCTCTAAGAGATGGTAGGCACCAAACTCCTTTAGCAAGAAGAGGGAATTCGTACGCGAAATGACTTCATCAAAAGGATCTGAAGGTGCTATTGTGCAGGTACCGCTGCTTCGTGGTGTGGCCATAAACATAGCCTTAGAGACACCATACTTGTAGAGATAAAGGTTTCCTCCAGCGAGGAAACAATCAAGACAAGAAAGGATCACACCATCAAGTTTCGATTGATCTCCACAAATAATACACGAATAGTTGCCTCCTCCATCACTCGGAACTGAACTAACGATGAGCTTGTTCAAGAAAGCTCCCATTCGGGTCTCTAGACCACCTTCACGAGTGAAACGTATGACCTCCTCCATCTTGTCCAAGAAAGTTCCCGTTCGGGTCTTTAGACCACCACCACGGGTGAAATGTATGAGTTCCTCGATCTTGTCCAAAAAAGTTTCAGTTCTAGTCTCTCGACCAATTCCACGAGTGAACTGTATGACTTCCTCGATCTTGTCCAAAAAAATTCCGGTTCGGGTCTCTAGACCACCTCCACGAGTAAAATGGATGACTTCCTCGATCTTGTCCAAGACCGTTCCGGTTCCATTCTCTAGACTACCTCCCCGAGAGAAATGTATGACTTCCTCCATCTTGTCCAAGAAGGTTCCGGTTCCGATCTCTAGACCACTTCCACGAGAGAAATGTATGACTTCCTGCATCTTGTCCAAGAAAAGTCCGGTTCGGGCCTCTAGACCAGCTCCACAAGTAAAATGAATGACTTCCCCATTACCCAAATAGATCCCTATAAATTAAAAACAGAGAAATAGTGTTACTTATTTCATCCTCCGAGTAAAATTTGTATCTAAGATCGAATATTGTGTTAGGAGATGTTAGGAGATTTGGGAGATTAGGAGATGGTAAGGGATCTCGGATAGTCGGAGATAGCTTCCAATATATTATCAGGAAAATTAATAATTGTGTATAAGGTAGATTTCCTACTCCATTTATGTAAAGAATCTTATAAGAAAAGTTGTAATCTTGTGTAAATAAATCTATATGCTAATGAAAAAATATCATAGAAACTATTATACTTCTAAGATTTCCTCCAGATATATCACATTGAGCGAATAAAAATGCCTCCATCAACATATATATATAGAGAGAGAGAAAGAGAAAGAGATGGAACCGTGATGGGAGTAGGCATAAGCTTTACGCCATGAATAGATGTGGTCTCCTGGCTTCAGATCATCCCTGGAGATTATGTTCGAGAGTAATCCCATCTTTGTTATTGTTAATTAGAGCGAGAGAGAAAAGAAGGAAATGGGATTTTGCTTAACGAGTGGAGTTTCTCTGATCTTACATCACTCCACTTCGTACGTATTTAAAGCATAGGAAGAACTTTAAGTACCCTCGATAACGACTTTTTGTAAAATTATCTTCGTATAAGGCTATGGTCAATGGTTGGAGTCTGGGAGATCCATTTGGTCTCTCAAATACATTATTTAAATACAATTCACAATAAAAAAATTTGTATCCTATTATAAGACGACAAGTGGCAAGAAATCACTACAAATGTTGAAAAACATCGCTCAAACGAGAAACGTCTCACTCAGTATTGAGAAATTACACACAATTTGTGCAGTGTTAACGTCACAATATTTGGAAGATAGTTGATTAATTTTATATTGCTGGAAGATTAATTTGTAGTTTTCATAGTTTGAGGATTGTTTTGCGTTTTTTTCCTTAATGGTTTTAACGTAATCGTAAACAAAACAATTATTTTGGTTCTTGTGGTATCTTTTTACCCGCGCTGAAGCCGAATAATTTCCTTTGAATTTTATAGTTTTTATTCAGTACGGATCCAAAATAAAATAGGGCGTTTTAGCTTAAAAACCACAACAAGTACCATAATTAGGTAAATGTACTCATATCCGAAAGGTTATCACACTGTGCTAATTTGCCACTATAATTTCCTTTTAAACCCTTCTTCTACTCCACGCGCTACGATGCATAGACACTACCCTAAGTAGCCGCCACCTTAAAATTTTGTAGGATGTAGTATAGCAATGCAGCGTAGGTGGCGGCTTGCACTTCTCTAAATATTCCATGCCATACTCTGCCAGCATTAATTGCAAAGATTTTGGCCAGATTTTCTGATAAATACATATATCATACGTCATCTTATGTATGTATACACTAAATAGTTGATATTATCCTCTATAAATGCCTTTATCCGTGGGATCAACTTGTTTCACCTTTCATCAATCTCTTTCACGACTTTAACGTTTACTAAAAAAACCACCTTTGTCCATTACTACTTTCAGTCCAACATAACCCAAATCCACCTACTTGTACTCATCTGTCGGAAGAATTTAAGGTTTGTCTACTCACTTTAATGCTAATTCTTTTTGTATCAACTATAAATGTTGAACAATAAAAAGCTCTGTCCATTCCGTATTAATCAAAGATTTGATGCAAAAAATCTAACACCCCAACTTAATTTCCACAGAATGGCGCGCCATGTCCGTCTTTTAAGAGGAACATGGGTTCGAGCTCCGTTTGCACAGTGGGAGTTTCGATCCGATCCATCAGACCTAGGATATGGAGCCATGATTCGTGACGATGACACCTTCGAGACTGTTCAAAACATTGTCCGCCGAAGAATGTATATGGAACCGCCGACGGCCTTAACTCTCACTTACCGCCTGCCTCCGTTGTCCCCAAACGTCTACGAGAACGAAGGGGCTCCTACAGACGTCAAAACGGACGACGATATTGCATTGTTCATGGCCATTCGTTACAGCTATCCTGAGCTGCCCCTGAACGTTACAATTGGCGCTGAGGCTGTGGCAACTTACGAGTTCCAACGTAGAAGGCCTTTCAATGTTGGACGGATCACTCTGCTAGAAGAGACCGACGACCCAGAAGAAAGCCGAAGGGCCTTAGAGATAACGGTAAATATACTTGTCAATAATTCATACAAGCACAATAATACTATTATTCGCTTACTAAATTAAACTATAACAGAGATGATAACAGGACCAAGAATCAACGCATCAAGAACCACACTAGAGGAAATATTCACGGAGGCAGAGATGATTGTTATTCATAGAGTCCATTTGGAAATGTTGTACTCAAATCCGATACAAAGACCTTTACCACCTACCGACCCAACCGACCCTACCTTCCCCAATGAAATCATCAATCTTGACAATGATGATGATTCAGATATGGAGATTTCCTTAACCCCTTTTGAGCTAAACCATCCTAGTGTCCCTACAAATGCTGGTACATAATATCTACTTGAAATATAGCACATACTTTTCCTGTAATTAAAGATAGTGCAACAAATATCAAATAAATGTCATCTTATATTTGCAGAAAACTCTGTCCCAGATGCCACAGGACCGGAAGAACTTCATGGGCATCCAGTCGCCTACGCATCACAGTTTGGTCAGGGAGGATTAAACTTGATGGACTCTTTCATGGAAACCGTGGATACCCACATGTACACTGATGTGAACGGTTCCAGGGATTATTGGGAAGCACTTCTTGCACAAGGAAATGCCTCTCCCGATAACCCTTTTGGCACAAACTTGAACATGACCGAAGATTATTCAGGTAACAACACTGATGTTGAAATATTCTCTGATGAAAGTAATACTTTCTCTTCTGCCGGGTCCTCAAGTGAAATATGCCTCACGGCGGATTTTGAAGCTAATTTAGACCAAGCTTTGCTGGAAGCTGCTGCAAGGGTTGAAATACTAAGAGGAAGTCGTGTTATTTCACTTCCGGCCGACCCTATTATGCTAAATGATCTGATTCACGGTATGCTAGCAACTAAGTATTTATATAAAAATGGACGGATATAAAGATAGATAGCCGTCAACGTTTTAATGTTATCTTAATAAACATTTTATGTCATACAAATCAATTAATGTATGACATAACGTTTCTTTCCCTGTAGTTCCTGAGAACAACATAGTTATCAATCCGGAGACACAAACTGCGGCCATTAACCAAACAACTGGTGGAGACATTCAGGTCCATGGGCCGGATCTTGACTCAGGCTCACAAATGGGCACCTTCCTAAATTTGTCTACTAACGGTACATATATATATATGGATATTATTAATAGTAACAGGATTGCCTCTAATGGTAGCTTCATTATCAGAGTAGTAAACGTTAAAATATTAAAAGTCAACTAAATACTAATGGTTGGTAACATGATGTAGGGTCTGAGAGCAACATTATAGACAATCTGATTGACCTACCTTTACAACCACCTTCGCCAAGTAACCCATTAATAGGTACTGATAATCAGGTTAATCGGGCAGACCTTAACCCTGTCGCACCAACGACCCTTGTTGACGATGATAACAACAGTTCCCTTGGAGAAGGCGAGGACTTTGGTGGGTTCTAGTGTAACCGTTTGTCTTTGGAAATCAGTCTAATATAACCCCTTGTATAATATTATAACCGTTCATGTTTGCGTTGTTTTATATTTTATTTTCTTTCGGCTAATAGTATGAAGTGCGGACTGGCCGCCAATTTTAAAAAATCTTTGTAAAATATCAGGTTATGGCCTATTGTAACCAATGAAAACTTGGCTTATGGTATTTTGTAATAATATTTTGTTCAGTATGCTAAAGTGTATTTTAACAAATCATGTCATAGTTGTTATAGTATCTAACAATAATTTGGTGCACATGTAGGCGAACAACAACACAACCCACAAGACATCACTGTGGGCATGATATTCACAAATCGTGATGTATTTAGGCAACACATGTCTATATATGCGTTGCACAAAAAATTCAACTTCCGAACCGCAAAATCATCACCAAGGTCAATGGTTCTTAAATGCTGGGGAACTTCTTGTGAATGGCGAGTATATGCAGTCCGTATTGAGGGCACCAAAAAGTACGAAATTAGATCTTCGCAATCACTTCATACCTGCAACGTGAATGAAAGGGGCAATTTTCAAAGAATAGCAACTACCACTGTGATTGGCAGCCTCATGCAATCAAAATATGCTGGAACAAGTAGGGGGCCACGACCAAATGAGATTAAAGAAATGATGCGGGACGACCATGACGTACATATCTCATATTGGAAGGCTTGGAGGTCGAAAGATTTAGCTACAGATGCAGCCAAAGGAACAGCCGAAAATTCTTACAAATCATTACCAGCTTACCTGAAACATTTGGTGGTGGCGAATCCCGGTACACTAGTGGATTTGGAGACAGCATACGACAAAAAAATCGGACAACGCTTCAAATATTTGTTTCTTGCCTTAGGAGCCTCGGTTGAAGGATACAAATACATGCGCAAGGTTGTAATTGTAGATGGAACACATTTAAAAAGCAAGTATGGGGGTTGCCTACTATCGGCGTGTGCACAAGATGGAAACTACAAAATTTTTCCCCTTGCATATGCGATTGTCGATAGTGAAAACAACAAATCTTGGGAGTGGTTTTTCACAAAACTATCCATGTTTGTTCCTAACGACGAACATGTTGTTTTCGTGTCCGACCGCCACGCTTCCATATTATCTGCATTGAATAAGGTATTATCTTATTAATCTTTGCAATACTTGTATATCTACAATACTAAGCTGACAATAATATTATGCTTGTACCAATAGGTGTATCCGACAGCTAAACAATGTGCGTGTATTATTCACCTCATTAGGAACATCAAAAATAATCACCCTGGCAATGAGTTGCCATACCTTGTCTCACGAGCAGCTCGAGCCTATAGGCTTGACGACTTCCACCGCATATTTAATAAAATCAAGGAGCTGGATCCTGAATGTGCAACGTATTTGATTGATACTGGATTCAAACACTGGGCTAGATCTAATTTCGCAGGTTTAAGGTATGATATTATGACAACAAATGTCGCTGAATCTTGGAATGCAGTTCTTAGAGAGGCCAGAGAGTTTCCAGTGATTGCACTGGTTGACTTTATAAGGTCGAAGGTGATGTGTTGGTTCGCAACACGCCGCGAGGCCTCTAAGAAATTTAGAGAAAGCTACACGCCCAAGGTCAATGAGCTTATTACAACAAACTTTGAGGATTCAACTGGTTATGAAGTGAAACCAATCACTAAAGAAGAATTCGAAGTTCGTAACAAGGAGGGAATTTCTTACCACGTGGACCTAACAAAAAAAACATGTTCTTGCTTCGAATTTCAAATGCTACTGATACCATGTGCACATGCAGTCGCAGCAGCTGTTCATATGGGTAAACAAATCGATACATTGGTCGGTGTTGATTATTCAACCTTGACTTGGAGAGAGGCTTACGCTGAAGTCATCAACCCACCTACAGGACTGAATTACAACCAAGATTTAACAACTTCTCTTGATGACCTCACTCTCTATCCACCAACCACCAAACGCCCTCCGGGTAGGCCCCGTAAGACACGTTACGTTTCGCGTGCTGAAATACATGTAAGGACCTTTAATATCTTTACAACTCTAACTTTCCACTAGTTATAATTTGTCTGACTTGTAACAGGCAAAGAACAAGAAGCGTCGCACCATTTGCAGCCGGTGCAAGACGAAAGGTCATAATCGTGCTTCGTGTAAGATGCCCATTGGGTAGCTTCCACCAACGGGGGTGGCAATATTGGTACTTGTAAGATACTTGTCTAAACTTAAGTTGTTATGTGGGCATGTTTGGAGTTGATGGTGTCGTTCTATCCAATGTTGTACCTGGGTCAACAATAACTCTTGTAATATATTGTAAGATAGTAAGTACCATCCCAGATGAGACGTATTTCCAACTCCGGATAAATAAATAAGGAAGCTCTTTGTTTCAATTGTTGTTACCATAATGTTATCCCTTTGTTAGTAAGCATCTCACTTGTTAACATTATTATGTACATCTCACTTGTTTACATAGTTACATACATTTATGCATCTCACCATCCCCATCAATTAACCATATATTTGTCAACTTGGTCGTCAAATAGGAAAAAAAGTTGGCACTTATAGAATGTTGACACAAGTAGAAGAGTTGTTGGGATGGTCATCTTCCCCACCCCCTGAACCGACCAACAAACTATACCCTACGAATTGGATAGTGAACCCAATTCCACAATTTTTAAACACAAATGATGGCGTAGCACTTTGAAGCCAAGGACCTTTGGAAACAAATTAGAAACATTTTCTTAAATATGTACCCTAATTGTTGCTAACTAATAGTAAAATACATCAAATGAGAAATTTTGCCATATATTCATATAGATAACCGATAACAAATATATTAACCATATATTCCTCACATTGTCGTTGAATCGGAAACAAATGCTGACACTTTTAGGATGTTCACACAAGTCACCAAAATATGGGTTCCTCATAGCTTAGTACTTTCAAAACAAATACCTTTGAAAACAGAGTAGAAACATTTTCTTAAATATGTACCCTACCCGCAAAACTATACCCTAATATTATATTGTTAACCAAAATACAAATATTAAAAGTATTGTTATTCACATTTTTTATGTAAAATGAATCCAGTACCCTAAACACTAAACTCTAACCTTGCCCCCCCCCAAAATACTATACCCTAATAGTATATTATTAACCCAAACACAATATTAAAAGTATTGTTTTGTCACATATTTTTGGTACAATAAATCCAGTATTATAAATCCAGTACTATAAACCTTAAATCCGAAACCCTAAATACGAAACCCTAAACCCTTAAAACTATAACCTAATAGTATATTGTTAACCCAAGCACAAATATTAAAAGTATTGAAAACAAATTAGAAACATTTTCTTAAATATGTACCTTACATGTTGCTAACTAATAGTAAATACATCAAATGAGAAATTTGACCATATATTCATATACATATCCGATATCAAATAAATTAACCATATATTCCTCACATTGTCGTTGAATCGGAAACAAATGCTGAGACTTTTAGGATGTTGACACAAGTCACCAAAAATTTAGTAATGGTGAACTTTTCAACCCCCAACCCCGGCCTAAAAACAATACCCTAAGAATTGGAAAGTTAACCCAATCTAGCCGTTTTTAAGTGTTCCTGATAGCTTATGATCTATTAACTTTCACTTGCAACTGTGGGAACAAATGGAACATAAACATGAACAAAGATAAGGAACTTAACATAAATCACGATCAACAATGAGCTTGTCAATGACACACAAAAAAAAACAATAATACCACAACTACGAACAATAGCACAACACTACAACCAAGAACAATAACCATAATTATTTCTTCGTCATAGTCAAGATCATGGCTGTCACAACAATGAATCCTCCCCAAGTGATAACAACGAATTGGCGCAGCAATTTTTCCCTCCCTTTCGATGCCATAACTTCGTTTTCAAGCTTCTTCTTCTCTTCTATGATTTTTTCAAACATATCAGACTTCACCATGTCTGAATCAGGAACAAGCCCGGTCAAGTTTTGTTGAGTCGACGCTCGGAGAGAGTCTTTTAGCTCTTTGATTTCTTCTTTTTGACGACGAATCTGATCTCTAGCTTCTAGCAAACTCATCTTCTGCCATCCATATGGCTTTTCTTTATCAGCCCAGATAAAGAAACCATGAGTCTCGCATTTGTAAAATCTTCTTCCAGGATTCTCATCTGTCCATGATTTCAACACAATCGTCGATCTACTACAATGGCAAAGATGACCTATCATCTGGTTGATGGTCGGGTTCAACGAGGAGGAAGAGGAGGCCGACTTTTCCATTCTCAGTGAAGAAATCGAGAGACAAGACAAGAGAAGTGGAATGAGAAAAGAAATTAGGGTTCTTCAATTTGGGGAAAATCAGACTTGTACAAAATAATTGAGGGCAAAATTGACATTTCATATCTGACAAACCAAACTTTGTTAACAACCTAAACGGCGTTTTACGGTTTCTGATTAATGACTAAACATTTTCTTCAATGTATACTACGATATATAATTTTACCGGATATGTAGCTAATGTACAGCTAATATCTAAGATAACAGTTATTAAAATTACTTGGAACATAAACATCACACACATCCAATAAGTATAACCGCTACCCCCTGAAATTTCAGGCACAACAATACGCGATACAAAATACTCAAATGGAACAACAAACCAACACAAACAAGGCATACTTT
Source organism: Draba incana (assembly GCA_963576765.1). Lineage (NCBI taxonomy): Eukaryota > Viridiplantae > Streptophyta > Magnoliopsida > Brassicales > Brassicaceae > Draba > Draba incana. The sequence continues at coordinate 11,868,853 of OY755205.1, forward strand.
TAAGGTCACGACATGAACCGTTAACAAAACTTATCCAGTCTAATCCAGAAAAAAAACACACAAAAAGTCTGAGACATGATTCAACAATATAAGTCCACACAATAACACCTGAAACAAACTACGAATGGAGTCCCTTATCAAGTTGAAACCGATCAGAGGGTTTCATAGTTGTCTTCGAAAATCAGAACTGACATTCTTTTCTTCTCCAAAGGCAAAATGTCAGGAGCTATGCAACGACAAACCTCTAAACCACCAAAAGCATGAGCCTGCATCAGTAAGACTGAGGTAACAGCTGAGTCAACAAGTTGTCCATTCTGAGGAATGTTTTTTGGCCTGACAATGGAAAAAGCTTTTGGTTCTTTCAGAACTTGACCACGACCAGCTTGCTTTAACAAATAAGGAACCAATTGTGCCATAGGTGTAAGTTCTTTGATAATTGCTAAATCATTACGTAGTGCTTGGCCGCAATCCAAAACGAAAATGGTAGACGCCGGACAGTCCACACACAATCCAACCCAGTGAATCTTGTCAAAGTTAAATGGAATGTAAAACCTCTCAGCATGAACATTCTTACCAGTAGACCCAGAGAATAAGTTTAACAACGCCTTGGCGAATTGGTGCCCTTCTTTATTCGCCATCTTTGAAAACTTGGCATAATTTTTAACAAGCAGTGTAACAAACTTTGTGTCCAGAAACTCCACCTTCATGGACAAGTGGGAGCCCTCATTCGCCAGTAGGCAACATATATGCTGAATAAGCATATCAACAACCTACATACATGGAAAAGTATCAACATAGACAACTACACAAACATAAATCAATGTTTGATTACCATCATACCTTTGGCTGCAAGCCCCTTGTCCTACCAGCAATGTCTAAAAACTCTTTGGTTGAAACAGTGTGGCCAGCAAACGTTACACTCCTGTAAGGTACACGTATGGTTAATGGGACAGACATATAATACGTAATACAATCATAACTGCATCATTAACCATGTGTGAATTGAACTTACAGAACACCCTTTAGATTGTCAGCTAACTTAGAGAACTTAGCAACATAATCTTCCGCTTTTCCATTTCCTATAGCAACAAGATGCGATTCCCTAACCCTTTGTAACAATTGTTTGTCACAATGGTAATCACCCACTAAACTTGCTGGAATAATCCTTGCCCTTTTACTCTGCCTCAAACTAACGCCTTCACCATCTTCATTAACAGCATCACCAATCATATCATCACCACGACTATTAATGTCTTCCTGCGATAGTCCAAGTGAGAAAGTTGGACCGTTAGTTAGGAAGCCTTGGTGAGCATCTGAAACCTATGTAAACACCCTTTAGTACATGAACATGAAAACACGTCTACCGATTAAAATACTAACCTGACAATCAGTGCCAAGTACATTGTTATCCCCAACTTCTGAACAAATTACACCATTCATTGCAGCTGCACCAGCGGATTCATCGCCCTACACCATGCAAGAACATTGCATTCAGATTGTATTGTACTCCACCAACACACAAAATACCAAAGAGCCATTGCACTACATTCATATAACCCATATTTTATATAAATTACATACACTTTCTCTAAATTTTACTACCATTGGTGTGAGTAATATTGTTACCTTGCTCTGGTTAGCATTCTCAATGTTGTTGACAAGTATATTATTCTCATGGCTCTTCTCAACGTTTTCGGTTCTTCTAGGAACAGTTGGACTAGTCTTCTCAAAATAACCTTTCATCACATCCAACACATCTTCTTTCATCTTTTTCAATTCCTGTAATTCTGCCGTAACACGACCTTCCATTTCAGATACAACACTTCTAATACTCTCAAGCTTTGCATTTGTTTGACTTGATTCAGTCTCACATTTCTGAATAGGAACTAACAACCTGGACACCAACCTTTCGACAACGGATTCAACATCAACACCGCCAAATTCCCCTAAACCACTGGTGTGTCCATTCAAGCCAATATCCCTTGCACATTTCTTCTCTTTTCCTTTACTAGTCTTATTTTTCGCAACATTCTTCTCTCTAGCCTCCTTTGCCATCCGCAGCACGTCAGATTTTATTGCACCTCCCAAGAACTCTTCACCAGTAAAACCATGCTCTGAGTTGATAAGTTTCATCAAGTTATCAACCTTGGGATCCTCTTCATCATCAGACCAGACCAGCTCCTCTTCCCTAACCTCGAACTCTCCATCATCGGTAATTATACTATCAACAACCGTCTGAAAGAACAAAGCTACAATTAATAATATATCACTTGTTTAACTGCAAACAAGAAAAAATAACCGTAATCTAAAATCTGTTCATGGTAAACAACATTATGTACCCCAAGTGACAACAAATCTGGTAATGCAGAAAGTTACCCAATATCTATTTAATGAGCCTCTACATAAACCAACAACTAACTTTATAGCATACTTTTATGGAAAACAAGATAAATAACCGTAACCGAAAACATTATCAGGATATAAAAAACAATGTTTGCTAAATGAAACAAATACAATTTGCAAGTATTTATCCAAAAAACTTATAAGCCTTGTACCTCTGGGTCAGCATGTAATAACCTTGCATGTGAGGACCTTAAGCACAACTTCTTCTCAGAGATATCATCGCCAACAGAGTCATCTTCAGACTCAGATCCCGATGTCAGACTACCGGGAACAACCTCAACCAAGGACGGAACAGCAGCAACCATTACCAATTGTATGGCATGAACAAACCCTTTGATTGCGATAGTATTCTGAGATAAACTTATCTCATTCCTCTCTTTCACGCTTGAAACAATCATTTCAAATGCAAGGCGGCCCCAAGGGTAGTCAAGAAACACACGCATGTCTTTCATTAATTCTGCATGCTCTTTGGACACCTTAGGCCCATGTGTAGTGGGCAGTACAACGCTTGCTAGAAGGGCGAGATACGCAATTTTAACCCTTTGCTTTGTGTCTGTAACAGTCTGTCTCTTCAGCATCCTCACCACTGTTTCGACGGACACAGACTCCAACTTCCCAAACAACGAAGGCCAATAAGGTGTCTCCGCAATATTGTTCTTCAGATTCCGCTTCAATCTCTTCGGGTATTTCTGGCATTGTAAACCAGTTACAATCGCAAACTCCCTTAATGAAAATCGGACTGGTTTGCCGGCGAACAAAAACCAGATCTCATGTTTCTTCTTGACCTTCAACATCCTTGACATCAGGAACCTACCAAATCTTCCAGAGAACGTTGGCTTCTCAACAAGAGTCAGAAACTTCCCAAAAGGCCCTCTGATGATAATTTCTCTTTCAGATGGTGATAATGCTTCCAAAACAACGTTAATGCCACTTGTCGGCCCATACGCCGTAACTCAAAGACCTACCGGCTCATGACCTGCAGCAAACATCCTCTCGGGCAACACCAAGGCACCATTAGGGCTTGTCATGTTCGACCCTAAAAAATTCAGAAATTAAACTCAGATTTAGCAACTAAGACAATATTTACCGACCAATAGTATGTTTATACCCTTACCAAAACTCGATACGATAAAAGAAAAGGCAGGAATAGAATGAGTTTGGTGATTGTCGGTTCAACAAATGAGAAGGGAACTTGAAGTGATGAAGGGATGTTCAAACAAATATCATATTTCTATTTTCTCTGTCCAAAAAATAATACCAAAACGATAGAGCTTATCGTTAAGTAATGGAATAACCCAATACTAGCACTGCATACCTATTAAAGCTGACCCACCACATAGGCATTAATTGAAAATCAGAATATAAACTTCTGACAAGTTCATTGACACACGCAACGTCTATTTTGAACTACATGTAGGGCCAAAATCGTATTAATTAAAATGCTACAGAGGAATGGACATACACCTAAATACATTGATAAGTAGAGGCATACGGCGCAAATACTCAATAAAATATCAGTCCTAACTCCACTAGAATAACTTTAGCTGTCTAGTAATTATTAACTTTGAATGTCACAATTACTAAAGAAATCTAGTGGATATGGTTTAGTATATAAAAACATGTTTCCTTCTCGAGTAAGCAATTACAGACCCTACCATTTTACCAAAAAACACTTTCGTTACACATCACATCTTTGGAGTTGTTATATCGACTCACGAACGTTGTTGCTTTTCCTATACAAATTCATTGACCATGTCTATTGGCTACATCATGTATGCGTTCTACAAAAAAAAAAAAAAAAAAAAAATGATTCGGTGGCTCTGATTAGTAATCTGTGGAACGTTGACAGACGATTTTTAATCGATCAAACACAATTATTTAAGTCATTTCTCTTTTCAATATCCTTCAAGTTTGAAACGTAGTGATAAGCAATTTCTTTTCACATGTTTTCTTATTAATTTCACATTTTTTATATAATGATTTTTTTTTAAAAATTGTTTTATATCCACATTTATCTTCTTTCAATTTTAATTCTTGGCCCAACCAACAAAAGACTGTTTACCACTAAATATGTAGTTTTTTTTTTCTTTTTTAGAAACACTAAATATGTAGTTGTTTTTTAGTTCATTTGGAGAAAAAAAAACACCATACATTAAAGTTCCACAATTCAACAATGCAAAGGAAATTTGAACCACATTGTGCAATCAGGTTAGCCTTCTCTTGCCCGAGCCACGAGGCTCTTGAAAGGCACCTTTGTAACATCCTTTCTCACACCAATGTCCGCTAAGAGACGGATAGCATTGCCGGCCAAAGGATTAAACATGCGTGCAACGCATGCAGCTGCACTCACCGAACTGGCCTGACCGCTCCTTCCCAATAGAGCGTTTTTGCCGACTGCCAAACTAGTTTTACAATGTATTGCAAAATCTTCACAATTGTTCTCTAACATATGGTAATCACCAAAACCAATTTGATATAATAGATATTTGGCTCGTGAAATAACTTCTTTTAATTTGAAGCATCTGAAGGTGCTGTTGTGCACGTGCCACCTCGAAGGTTGGCCATCAAGACAGCCGGAGAGACATTGTACATGAAGAGATAGAGATTTCCTCCTGCGAGAAAGCAGTCGAGGCAAGAAGAGATTACACCATCGAGGTTGGATTGGTCTCCGCAAGTAGAACACGGTTTGCGAGTTGGAATTAAACTAACGATGATCTTGTCCAAGAATGACCCGGTTCCATTCTCTAGACCCCCTCCACGAGTGAACTTTATTACTTTCCCATCGCCTACGTATATTCCTGAGGATCATCAAATATTTTATTATAATTTTATGCAATCCAAAAGCATAACTAAATTAGGGATCCTCAACAAGTTTTCCAAAAAAGAATAGAGAATCAAATATTGATACAAATGAAGGAACAAACTCTGAAATATAACTAAGATTGAACATTGGAAATGAATGACTATATATATATATATAAATTCCGTGAGGGATGGAACCGTGATGGCCGTAGACGTAGGCAGTACGCCACGAATAGATATGATCTCGTGGGTTCAGATTATCTCTCGAAATCTGGTTAGAGAGTAATTCTAAATTTATTGACAAACAAATTCGTAATAGGTTGTCAACGATTCGAGGAACAAGCAATGGTCGATTGGATGGGGGATTGGAAGCTTGGTTTGCTTCCCGTTGATTGATGTTTTTTTTTGTTGATGTAATAGTAGATTCTAAACTTAAACTCGGCTCTATGAAGCATTCGTTGTAAACACGTTTTTTTTGTTTGAATTAATTTGACGTTCAATTCAAAAAAAAAAAAAAAATAGAATGATCCAAAGCTGGTTTACTAACTTTCTCTCTTCCTAGTTTGTAACGGTTGTGATTTTTAAAACCAAGATTTAAAGTCAAACGTATGTTGTTTATCATTTTACGTCGGAATGTTTCTTTTTTCTTTTTTTTTGAATGTTTCTTCTTTATTTGCTGGATTATTTAAAAGTCAATTGTAAATTGCATTAAAATAAGAGTAGACTTTATTTCAGAGTCTTCCCATCTCGGACAACTTATCCCCCTCGCACGAACTTCATAAGTCATAACCATTCCCCTCGAAGTCTACTCTTGTTTTCATGCAACTTCTCGTTGACTTTTCCATAATCCAGTCTATAAAGAAGGAAAATTCCGACATAAAAAGAAACCATCAAAACAACATTTGTAGACTTCAATTTTTTTGGTTTTAGATTCACAGGCATTATATAAACTAGGAGAAGAGATACTCAGAAAACTAATACTAATCCAGAAAAATTGGATCTTTCTTTCTCTCAAAGATGGGATTAATCTCGCACAAGATCTCTCAAGAGATGATCTGAAGGCAGGAGATTACATCTATTCGTGGCGTACTGCCTTCGTCTACGCCCACCACGGTTCCATCTCTCTGGCAATCTATAGCTTGCATATATACATTTTAATTCACTTTTAATGCTCAATCATAGTTATTTCAGAGTTTATATTGGTATATAGAATCTGTGTTTTGTTCATTTCCATACTTGTAGACTTAATAAAAATGAATAATAAAAAATTTGATCGATGATCCTCATGAATAGATACGTAGGCGATGGGAAAGTCATACATTACGCTAGGCGACGTCCAGTCTTGTTCAAGATGCTCGTAAGTTCAATTCCAACTCGCAAACCGTGTCTTCATTGCGGAGACCAATCCAATCTTAGTGGTGTAATCTGTTCTTGCCTTGACTGCTTTCTCACCGGAGGAGAGCTCTATCTCTTCGAGTATAGTGTCTCTCCAGTTATCTTGATGGCCAAGCTTCGAGGCGGTACTTGCATAACAGCACCTTCAGATGCTTCTGAACAAGTCATTCATCGAGCCAAATATCTCTTATTGCACAATGGGTTTCGTGATTACCATTTTTTAGGGAACAATTGTGAAGATTTTGCGATATATTGTAAAACTAGTTTGGTGGCCGGCAAAAACGTTCGCTGGGAAGGAGCGGTCAGGCCAGTTCGGTGAGTCCAGCTGCGTTGTTTGCGCTCACGGTTAGTCCTTTGGCCTACGGTGCTGTTCGTCTCTATGCTGACATTGGTGTGAGAAGGGATGTTACGATTTACGAAGGTGCCCGTCGAAAGCCTCGTGGCTGGGCAATAGAAGGCTAACCTCATTGCACAATGTGGTTCGAATATCCTTTGCATTGTTGAATTGTGGAATTCTATTTTATGGTGTGTTTTTTTCCTTCCAAATGAACTAAAAAACAACTACATATTTAATGGTAAACAGTTTTTTGTTGATTCGGTCCAAGAACTAAACTTGAAAGATGATATTTACGTGATTATAAAACAAAATTAAATAACAAAATGTGAAATTGATAAGAAAACATGTCAAAAGAAATTTGCTTTTCATTAAGTTTGAATTTGAAGGATATTGAATAGAGAATTGACTGAAATAATCGTGTTTGATCGATTAAAAATCGTCTTTCAACGTTCCACAAATTACTAATCAGAGCCATCGATTCAATTTTTTTTTTTTTTTGAGTTATCTCGGACCCTCGAACAGCATGCATAGAAGCTTCCTTTTGAGGTTTGTTTTATAAGCTTCCATCTCTCATATACGGAGAGAAAGGAATGGTTGAAGACACGGTGATCCACAATCACTCAACGGCTAGTCACACTCATTGACAAAGTAACAAAGAATAGGGTAAGCTCTTTTCGATACACTGATCCAAAGTATGAAGATGCTCTTGCGACATGGTTGGCAAGTCTGAAACTATTCTTCAATTCCCCTTTCTCAAATTATGTTTCTAAACTTTCTTTCTATCTTTTTCTGATTTCTCAACAAAATGAAACACTTGATGTAACAAACAGATTTTTTTTTTGGGTGTGGAATATAATTTAACATTCCTTAAAAAAAAAAAATGTCTTTGGACATGTTAAACAAAATATCACTAACGATTCTTTTTTTTGGTGCTCATTTTGGCGTTAACGTTTACAACTACGTTATGTAACTGTTTATGAAATGTTAAAGATACTGAGTTCATATGGAAAAAGATAAAAAGGGTAAAAGAACAAACAATTTAAAAGATAATTAAAGTGTATATACACACCATAAAATAGAGATTCAACAATGCAGAAAGATATTCAAACCACATTGTGCAATCAGGTTAGCCTTCTCTTGCCGAGGTAGCAGTCACATTAGCCCGAGCCACGAGGTTCTGGACGGTCACCTTAGCAACATCCTTTCTCATACCAATGTCCGGATAGAGACGCATAGCATTGCTGGCCTAAGGTAACCCATCGAAACTAAGGATGTTGCATGCAGCTGCACTCACCGAACTGGCTTGACCGCTCCTTCCCAACACATATATAGTTTTTGCCGATACTAGTTTTACAATAAATCGCAAAATCTTCACAATTTTTTTTTGGGGGTCTAAATGTTAAGATTTATACCATTTTCTGAGTTTTAAATGTTGCACAAGTACAACTTATTGCTAATCGCCTAATATAACGTGGAGAGGATACCGATACTGATATTAGTTTTATAAATTAATACAACCAAAATAAAATTCAAGGAGAGAAGTGGTAATCACCAAAACCATTTCGAAATAAGAGATATTTGGCATGCAAAATGACTTCTTCAGAAGCATCTGAATGCTGTTATGCACGTACCGCCTCGAAGGTTGGCCATCAAGACAGCTGGAGAGACACTGTACTTAAAGAGAGAGATTTCCTCCAGCGAGAAAGCAGTCTATAGGCAAGAAGAGGTTACACCATCGAGATTGGATTGGTCTCCGCAAGTTGAACATGGGTTGCGAGTTGGAATTAAACTAACGATGAACGTGTCCAAGAAAGTCCACTTTCCCATCTCTAGACCACCTCCACGAGTGGAATTTATGACTTTCCCATCGCCTACGTATCTTCCGGAGGATCATCAAATATTGATACAAATGAAGGAGATTTATGAATTTATGAATTTTTTGCAATCCAAAAGCACAACCAAATCAAAGATCCTTACGAAGATTTCCAAAAAGAATAGAGAGAATCAAATATTGCTACAAATGAAGGAATAAACTCTGAAATATAACTAAGATTGAACATTGGAAATGAATGAGTATTATAATAAGAGTAGACTTCATCTCTCGCACGTACTTCATAACCATTCCCCATTCCCATATGATAGGCAAAAGAAATAGTTTTGTAACTGTAACAAAATTCACTTTTCATTAAAATGTTCCTATGACTAATATCCATCATATCATAACATAAATGGAGTTCAACAATTTAATAAAAGCAGAAGTAGACTCTCTACTCCACAACAGCAATTGGTGACAAAGCCTGAGGCTATGTGATAGGAAATGGATTATGATCAGAGCCTTTTTGTGCGGCGTATTGCCCCTGAGCTCTTATACCAAACAGAAAAAAGGACTGAAGAGAAACACATCAACCGTGAGTTCAGTACTATCCATGATCCTCGCCTAATGATGCAACCCACTATGATGTGAGCAGAGTGTGGGTTGAGTTGCTTACGAATGTAGAAACTAATTGCGGCCCTATAAAACACATAACTCAGCTAAGCTATTGATCTATGTTTGAGCGAGAGATGAATATAACGAATGAGAGTGCATACAAAAGGAGACAGATTTTGTTAACAAGGTTCAGTTTACCAACCTACATCCCCGAGACCATGTCCAGAAAAGCGAATCCACTAGAACAAGATTACAACTACAATTGCATATGGTATCTAACACTACAATGCCTACCATTCTTTTCTACCAATTGAATCTAAAGCTAGAGCTAGAATCTCTGCAAGTCAACATCACTCTAGGATTTCGTTGTTCTTTGGTCTCATCACATAGAACGCTCATGCTTCTCTAACATCAATCTTCATCTTCAATCTCTTCATATTTTAAACTCAAGCAAAACACACTTTCAGTAGCTTTCATGGAGTTGAACTTTATCTGAGTCTATAGAAGACCTCAATTATTCAACTGTATTCAAATAGTTCAAATACAGGTTCCACAAACACACATACAAAGGAGAAGCATAATCTCTTCTACAAAACAATTAAATTAGTCATCATAATCCGAAACCCGAATCCACCACTAGTGTTAGTTAACTAACTACACTTCTTCTTGTCATCGGATCCGCCTTCAAGAATTGCAATAACTTCAACAAGCCTTTCCACATCAACTCTGATAACATCATTCCTCACACCAATATCGGAATTCAAACGACCAATACAATACTTACCATACCCTGCCAAAGCCATACCACCTAAACCCGTAACCGCAAATCCAGCGGCAGTCGAAAAAAGAGCATATCTTGCAGCAGAGCCTAGAGAAGCAACACTCCCTGCAATCGACCAAGAGAAAACATCTCTTGCCGCATTCACCGAATTCGCTTGACCACTACTTCCCTGCTTCGACAACACCACCAAACCGGTTTTGCAATAAATCGCAAAATCTTCACAATTGTTTTTAAACAGATCATAAAGACCAAACCCCTTTTTCAACAAAAGGTAATTCGCACGGGAAATGGTTTCATCAGAAGGATCTGAAGTTGCTGTTGTGCATGTACCGCCTCGTGGTATGGCCATAAACATAGCCTTGGAGACATTATACTCGAAGAGGTAAATGTTTCCTCCGGAGAGAAAACAGTCAAGGCAAGAAGAGATCACACCGTTGAGTTTGGATTGATCTCCACAATTAGGACACGGATTGATGTTGTTTCCTCCTCCGTGATTCGGAGTCGGAACTGAACTAACGATGATATTGTCTAAGAAAGTTCCGGTTCCGCCTTCTAGACCATTTCCTTGAGTGAAATGTATGACTTTTCCATCACCTAGGTAGATCCCTAGATATTCAAAACAGTGAAATCGCGTTGCTTTTCAATTTTGGGATCTTCGATAATTTCGATAACATGAAATCGAGAAATGTAATGTACCGTGGTGAGAGTAGCTATAAGCGATGCGCCATGAATAGATGTGATCTCCTGGTTTGAGATCATCTCTAGAGATTTGGTTGGAGAATAATCCCATTATTCTTGTGAGAGAGATGTGTGGAGTGTGAGGTTTGCAGTCTTTATCCAGTTGTCCTGAAACCCTGATTTTGATCTACTCGGTATGCATTTCACCTTTTCTTCGAGAATGTTCGATTCGGGTTTAGTAGATTTCGGTTCTGTTTGGTTCGTTCTTTCGAATAATTAACAATTACCTCGCTGAATGAGAGTTATCACAGCCGAATTAACTATTGCAACGAGTTTTCTTTGGTCTTTAGAGTTTGTTGACTTTCTTTATGCATGTTCCCCAGTCATTGTCTTTTTAGTTATCGGACCAAATATGCCTGATCAGCCAATCGAACTCAATATAATTTCATTTTTCTTTCTGATATTAAGAGAAAGCTATACTCAAGCTAACCGCATCCAAATAGACCGATTTTAATTACGAGTTAACTAGCTATATGACCCCAACTTATTGGAATATTAGGTAGGAAGGATTTAAAACACGAAACTCCTTCCCAGTGTCATTTTTTCCCCAAATCCGGACGATATTAGCCTTCGCTGTCAGTACACGCTCTTTCCTCCATTGTAGCATAGATATGTAGCGGCTCTTCAAGTGGAAGTAGGTCACTAACCACCTAGTATAGGGTCGTAAGCGGCTTAGTGTCGTCCACACAATCTCTGAACCGACTAATTAAATAATTATTTTTTTTGGCACCAAGCTAAAGCTGCTAATTAAATAAATAACCAACCTTATCTCTACTTGTAAGTCATATACCAATAAAATTGTAACACTAGCATTCAGACATACACAAATTAAATTGAATAACCAATTAAAGAATAAATATATGGTAAACCCTAAACCTTAAACCATGAACCCCAACCCCCCTCCCCCCCAAATCTATACCCTAAAGTATACAATTATTAACCCAAATGGTCCATAAACTTAAGTACAAATATTTTTTAATTTGGCTTAGTCATTTACCAATAAACCCTAAACCCTACGCACCCCCTCCCCCCTTAAAACTATACCCTAATTGTGTAATTATTAACCCAAATTCAAAAATTTTAAAGTACAAATGTTTGCTAATCAATTTTTTTATTACGGATTACTGAGAAACAAAAATTTTGGTATACCCTAAATTGCAAAACCATAAACCCCCTCCACAAAAATCTATACCCTAAAAGTGTAATTATTAACCAAATGGTCCATAAACTTAGGTATAAATATTTTATAAATTTGTCGTAGTCACAAATTTAATTGGATAACCAATTGAATAGTTATCAACATCAATATCTCTCTGACATATTGTATACACACACTACCGCAACTACACACGCAACTACACACTACCGCAATATTCCTACTTATAGGGTCAATCTCGGATTACAAAAATATAAACAGTTAAAGTCCTTATTAGCTAAATATCCAAAACATCTGTGTCCACGGTGCAAATACTCTTTAATTATTTATTTATTTATTTTTAATAAGACAAGGAAGTATAATTTCCGAAATTATTTGAATTTAGTATGTAATTGCTATTAGTTTTCCGAATAACAGTTGACTGTACCAATGTGCGAGAAAAATAAAACCTTGAGCCATAATGAAGAAATTATAAAAAAATTATGTTTTGAGTTAAAGAGAAGAAAATCTCTTGACTAGGACATGTGGATGGTGCTAGTTTATCCGTTGCTCAACCAATCGAACTAGAGGACATTGACATTTTTTCCTTTTTTTTTGACGTTTTTATTCTTACTAAAAGTCTAAAAGTTTAAAAGTAAGAAAATGGTTGTTACTTAAAAATCAAACAAAGTTCAACAAGAGTTGATGGGATGAAGTTCTAAAACACTACTATCTCTCTCCTCTCCTCTACGAGTCTCCTCTATAATTTAATATACTCTCATGTGTAATGAACTAAACAAAACCCATTTTACCCTTACTAAGCTATTTTTATATTAATAAAAAAAAAATCTAATTGATAAAAATTGAACCAATTAAAATCCAGCCCCAATTCCATTTTCCTTCCTCGTCGCCATAGACGCCGAAGGTCCGACGCCAAATCCGATTCAGCTGTCAATCTTCCCCAGTGGAAGCTTGAAGTTTAAAGCTCATCTTATCACTATTTCTGCTTTCTAGTTAAAGCTTGAAGTTCATCTCGTCGAGTAATAGCAACGATCTGACCTCTTCATTGATTAGCCATTGAAGCTTGAAGCTTTAAAATTGAGGTGAGTTTGTCCAATTGTTAGCTCGCCATCGTTCATGTTGGTCCAAGTAGTTGTAAATTTTTGTTGTTGTATGCTTCTAATTTGATTTGAGGATTTATGGATTTATGAATTTCAGTTGAATAGATTTAGAAATTTGGTATGCACAATTGGCTGTAAATTGATTCAGAGATTTCATAAGAAATTTGGTATGCACAATTGGCTGTAAATGTATTGTGATTATGGAATTTAAGGTAGATTGTAATGAATTAAGTGTTGATTATTGAAGTTGTGGGGTTTGTTTGTTTTGTGAAAGAGTTGGGAGAAAACTGTAGACTGTTACAGTCTAGGACATGGATTGATGCCTGCAAGTTTCAAAGTAAGAATCGTGGCGCTTGACGAAAACACTACCGAGGCTCTCGCTCAATCTTCGCCTCAACTCTACTGGTTTGTTTCTGGAATCTTGATTGTGTTTCTGTTTCTTCCTCTTTGTGTTTTTATCTTCTCAAAAGATTTTGGTTTCTTGTATATTTGCAGGGTCTGTGTTGCATTCCTTGCTTTTGATGTTATATTCGTTGTCATTTGCGTTGCAGTTGCTAGTCTAATCGGTATTGCTGTTTGTTGATGCTTATCTTGCATCATCGCGATCTTGTACGCTCTAGCAGATCTCGGACGGTTAAGAATTCTGAGAAAGTGAATGGCGAAATCCGTGAAACTCAAGGAGGGATAATGACTGAAGTAGGCATTGATTCTCAAAATGAACGCGTGCTATCTAGCGAAGATGCTGTAAGTAATCAAAACCAAACCCCGTTTTTCTTTCGGATAAAGACACTGAAATGATTCGAGAAAAATCGTAAAAAAATTTGCAGGAATGTAGCATTTGTCTATGTGCGTATGAAGATGGAGTAGATTTAAGGGAACTTCCTTGTAGGACCATTTCCACAGTTTATGTGTAGACAAATGGCTAAGGATCAACGCGACTTGTCCTCTCTGCAAACAAAAATTTAAGTTTACATATGATTGATCATCATTTACATAAAATATGTATGTGCTTACGATCTATAAAGACGGCTTGTTGAGGTTACATGGCTTGGGACTAAGAAGTAGTAGCCATGTGTATGACGATCGTAATCACGTGAATCAGATTCCGGTTCGAATAAATATGAAACTTAATGTAAATTTTTGTTGGCGATTAAATTTAAATAAGGATCAACTATATGATTGATCAATCATTTACATAAAAGAAAAAGAAGCAAATTTAAAGGAAAGAATCATCAAAAGTTCTGATGAAAGTTGAGACAATTTTGTAGAATCACCATTTATTAAATTTAAAGGAAATATTTTGTTTGTGTTTTATTGTTGTATGTTAAGAAAATTTGATTTCTTTATTTTTGTTATTGTCTTAAGAAAATTTGATTTGCTTCAGAAAATTAGTTTGAAAAAAATTGAGACTTGAGAAAAATGAAAAAATGGAATGACTATCAAGTATCAGTTAATGAATGAATATGAGAATCAAATTTAAAAAATGTAGTTTAACGAATATTCTAACTACACTCTTACACATCTCACATAATACACCTTACACTTCTAGTGTCATTTTCATGTACAAATACCACTTTAGGTGTGATATAGGCATACGATGGATTTAGAGACAAATTAGTTTATGCAAATCTTGGGAATGTATCATTTTAGACCAAATATTATGTGTGCAACTAATTAAATATATAATTTAGTTGGTATAACTAATATATTGTAAAATGGTTAGAATGTACAACTATGAAGAAAATTGGTACAACCAAAAATGACGTAAAACTGTTTGGAATTTCGGAGGTAAAACTATATGCAATGTCGGTGAATATCTAATCAATCATGTTTAACACGTTTTTGGCACATTTATATCATATTTTCTATTAACACGTGTTTTTAATGTTCTATTTAATAACATATACTCCCTCTGTTTCCTATTATAGGATGTTTTAGTTTTTTTTACGCATATTAAGACAACTTAATTTTTAAATCAAAAGTCATTTACTAAATGATTAAGACAGCTACAAATAATCATTAAAGACAAAGTTGTACGTTTTGAAAATGTCAAACATGATCTCTCTCATGTTACGTAACTGAATCGTCAAATAACAATGAGCCATTTAAATAGTTTTAGAAACAGAGATATTTTGGAGCCAATTTTTACAAAACTGTTTTAAACCAAAAAATCAAATTTTTAATATGGAGCCAAAAAAGGAACGAGTAAAAAACTTTTGTTTATATAATCCATACACACACAAATGGTCTTTAATTTTGTTTCATGGCTTTTAATATTGATCTTAATTTGCCATATCTAAGCAATGAAAATGAGACTTTCTTAGATTTAAACGAAGAAGATTGTGCGAGCTGGAATTTTCACACAACAGAATTTGTGAAGATTCAGATAAAGTAAAGCTTCTTTAGGTTTTCCAAACACTTAGAAAGATTTTTAGGATTAGGTATAGAATTTGGGTTCTTGAGATTGTTCTTATTAATCAAGATCAGAGCTGTAAACAGTGTTTTATAAGAAATTTCGGATTCCCTACAATGAGAGGGATACAAGTTTATTTATAGCTAAATGAGGCGGTATGAACAGTGCCGGTCGAGGTGACTTGAGCAGTTCCGGTCGCTCTGAGCCGGGCCGGTCTAGAAGGATCGAACAGCGCTGGAATGAACAGTGATGGGCCATTGACGGGCCTGCGTTTTCTGGGTTCGACCGCTGAACCGTTTTAACACGTGTTAAGCCGTTTGGTTTATCGATTCTTCTAGGGGAGATTTGACCCCTACAGTTAGCCCCCCAGTTCAGCAGTTTAGTTAAAAAGTGCTGAAGTAAGGGTGTCTGAAAAATCGATTCCCGCTTAGGCCGTTTAGCGTGTTAGCGGTGATGCTGTCGAACCCAAATACTCAATACTGCGAGTCGGTTGCTGTTATTGGCGAGTCGATTTCTAGTTTCGCGAATCTGCGAATTGGTTTTACTTGTGATCCGCGAATCGTGCGAGAGTGCGAGGTGTCAAGGTAGATTTGTTCCGATATCTGCGAGCTGACTGAAAGCCTTCAAAATCGCGAGTTGACTTGATTGAACGAATCTGCTCGAAGATGCGAGGTGACGAGATGAAGATGTTCAGATGTGCGAACAAGCCTCGGTAAAACCCTTGTCTAGAAAACCCAGTGGGAAAAAACAGAAAAGGGGAAAAGAGCGCGAGTCGCACATTTACTCAAGTCATCGTTGTCGCCGAAGAGGAAGTCGCGAGTTGATGAAGTCGCGAGTTGATGAAGTCGCGAGTTGATGAAGTCGCGACTTGATGAAGTCGCGAGTTGATTTCTGTGGAGAAAAAGTCGCGAGCTGATCCATTGAGATGGAGTCGCGAGTTGATTTTCACGGAGAGAAAGTCGCGACTGATCCATTGAGACGGAGTCGCGAGTTGATTTTCACGGAGAGAGTCGCGACTGATCCATTGAGATGAAGTCGCGAGTTGATTTTCATGGAGAGAGTCGCGACTGATCCATTGAGATGAAGTCTCGAGTTGATTTTCACGGAGAGATTCGTGACTGATCCATTGAGATGAAGTCGCGAGTTGATTTTCACGGAGAGAGTCGCGACTGATCCATTGAGATGAAGTCGCGAGTTGCGAGATGCTGAAGTCGCAGGTTTATTCGTAAGTGAAGTCGCGAAGTCGCGCGATTCTATGAAGTCGCGAAACAAATCGAGGAGGAGCCCGCGGAGTCGCATTTAGGGTCAGATAAAATTTGTGGAACCATAGATTTGGATCAATCTCGCGAAACTGATCTTCTGAGCCTAGAATCTTTGGGCCCATTAAGAAATGAGGCCCACCTCGAAAGTCGAACCGTCGAAAATGTCCTTATAAGAGGCAACGCTCCCTTGATACTTCTCATTATTCTCATTCCTCCGAAAAACAGGTTCGCTCTCTCTCTCCCTTCTCTGTTTTTTCTTTCGAGTAATAGATAGGAATTTTGCCGTCCCATCACTTCGCCGCCGCCGTGTTCTTCATCGCCGCCGCAGTGTTCTTCAGAGAAACTGAAAAAACTTAAAGTTTTGATCCAAAGAAAGATGTCGTTGACGAGTTCTTTTGCATCCGCGAAGTCTGCCGAACTCCCCGAGAAGGGAAAATCGGCCTGGGAGTATTCTCACGATAGCGAGTCGATTGTAGATGCGAGTTCGAGTTGTAGTAGGCTCCGTGGTCAAGAGGAAGCGAGTCCTTCAGGCAGCGAGGAGGCGAGCCCCATTAGTCGAGAAGATCGAACTGGAGGTCATTCTCCTCTTGCCGAACTGTTCTCTTATCCTACTCCCGTCTTAAGATAAAGCCGCGAGACAAGGGAGTCTACTTCATCCATGCGAGCTGGACGAACTGGCTTTGAAGAAGGAGTTGGGACTTCGCATCCTTCGCAAATTGGCGAGGCCTCGACCACTGATGGGCGAAGACTGGTTGTGGAAATCCCACAACTCCGCGACAAGTCCCTTAGTGCTGCCGAGCTGCCTCTCCAAGTAAAGATCGAAGAAGGTAACTGGTCGTACAACTCTTTAGTAGAACAAGAGAGACTGGAAGCTTGGACTGCGTGCGGGCTGGCCGAGGTTGTCCAGAAGAAAAAGAAATCGAGGCGAAAGCAACGCCCGCCTCCAGGTTCCTCTTGGTGCGATGAGGACTTCCTGGAAGACTATCGCTCAAAGTGCCGAATTCCCGACTCGGTCGAACTGATCGCGCCTTCTTTCGAGCAGCGAGAAGACGATCCCCCTGCCGGCACGTTTACCGCCTATGCGTGTTGGTTTAAGGAGTGTTTCCTCACGTTCCCCATTCCTGCGCTGATTCTCCGATTCGCGCAGGTTCACAAAATCGCGCTCGCGCAAATCAACTCAAGAGGGATTCGCCAATTGGTGGGAATTACGACGCGGGCAGCCGAATGTCGCGAGCCCATCGGAGTTTGCCATCTACACAACTTTCTTGAATGGCGCAAGCAATCCAACCCGGGTGGCATGAAGTATTACAATCTGGCGAGTCGTTCCCTTTATAAAATACTGGACGACTTCCCAAACAAAGATCATAGCTGGAGAAAATATTTTTTCTTCGTGCCGATATCGGCCGCGTCGGCCGAGGATGAACACTTAGTGGTGGCGAAGTGGGGGACACTTGGTAGATTTTCTCGAATGTTTACTGCGCGAACTGCCCCCTTGTGTTTTATACTAACTTTTCTGCTAATTTGTTTTTACAGCTAGCAGACTGCTATTCACTCCTGTTGCCAACATCGACGATTTGGTCAATAAATTGAAGGCTCGGAAGTGCCTTTGGAATCGTCACTTCAATCTTCGAAGGGTTGTTCTAGCTCGCGAGTTCATTTCCTACGACGAAGAAGAAGAAATCGAACAGAGCGAGTCCGACGATCTAGAAATAATGCCTCCCAAGCTCACTTTCCGCGATCTCGCCAAGGGAAAAGCCGAGAAGGCTAAGAGAAAGGCCGACCCGAAGGCCACTGCTTCCATCATCGAGACGTCCGAGCGGAGCGTCGATAAAGAGAATACTCCGACTGCTGAGGGCGTCGAAGCGGCTGTTGTAGCTGCGAGTGGTGCGTTGGCTGTTATTACTTCACAGCCAACTACCATTACTGACGAGCCCGCCGAGCCTGAGGCCCAATTGCATCGGAAGAGAAAACGATATTTTGCCTCTGAGAAAGGCAAAGGTAAAGTTGGAGAGAAGAAGAAATCTCGTCGCGAGCTGCCGACTCTGTCCCCAGGGCAAACTATTCCTGGAAGTTCCGATGGGCTTTACACTGATCTCTTAGCCGCAGCCGCCATGATGGCTAAGGTTACATATCCGGGTGATCGTATGCCGATCCCGGAAAGGCTGGTAAAGAGCGAGCTCTACAAGGAGTTCGCGTCTCGCCAGGCCAAGGTAATTCCACACTTTATTCTTTCTTTTTCACTTAGCTTTATTTTTTATACTGTCAACTCCTTCGCAGGCCATCGCCCATTTCAACAGGCTGATCATGTCGTACGATCAAGACTCGAGGTCTAAGGAGCTCTTTATAGGCGAAGCCAGGCAGAGAGAAGAGGTCGAGAAGGAAAAAGTCGCGGCCCAAATGAGAAATCTTGCTGCTGAGCGAGATATGTACAAGAAGAGCTCAGACGACCTGGGCGTGCACCTTCACATAGTCGATAAGGAGAAGGAGAAGGTCGAGGAGAACAACGCCGAGCTGGTGAAATAGCTATCTGCTCTGAAGGCGAGTCGCGAGCAGGATTTTGAAGAGGCTGTTTCTTCTGCGAGGCGATCTGCGGCCGCCGAAGTGCAAGGCCAGCTTAACCGGGCTTACGAGCTGTTTCAACAGATGATGAAGAAGCCGATTAAGAAAATGGTCTATCTCGCACAAGCGGAGGCTAATCTCCAGCTCCTTGACGACATGGAGAATGCTGAAGCAGAGGAGGCCTTCGATCCTAAGGCCGAGCGTGCCCTTTTAGCTGAAAACAAGGCGTCGCTCGGAAACGCCGACGAGATCTTCGACGCGATAGCACTCGAATTGAGAAAGACCTTGGGTAAGAACTATGTTTTCCCCATTTCAGTAGCGGATATAGTTGCGTCTCCGCGAATCGAAGTTGTTGCTAAGTCTGTTGGTATAAATGCATCTTCTGGGTCGAACGATGGCTCTCTTGGTATGCGCTTGCGAAGCGCGAGTGAGGAGTTAGACGAGAGCGAGTCGGACGAAGCCGATGAGACCGTTGATCCGATCCCAGTCGCACCAACTGAACCTCTTCGCGAACATGCTCCTTCGGAACCAGAACCCAAGGACGGCGAGGCTGCGAGTTCGGCTGCTATCATTACTCCAGCCGAAGAACAAGTTGTCGAAGAGGGCGAGCTGGCTTCTGATGACAAAGAGGCCGAAGATGGCGAGACTGTCGCCTAATCCGGACTTTGCAACAGTAGGATTAGTTTTTTTTTTTCTTGCTTAAGGATTTTATGACTCGATTTTTGTTTTTGTGCCTGGATGGCTTTATCCAACTTGTAACAACATTTTTATGCCGAGTTGGTCGAGCAGATTTATATGAATGCCCTTAAGCAATTTCTTAACTGTATTTTCGATTAGTAGTCTGTCGACGAGGCCTGTTAGAGCTTGTTTAAGGCCATAGAAATGATGCGGTTTTAAGACGCTTAGATTTGATGCGGTTTTAAGACGCTTAATGGCGATGCGGTTTTAAGACGCTTAATGGCGAGGCGATTGATATCGCTGCCGTATGTTTTGCCATTTTAGACCAGTGTTTAGTGTAACTGGGTTTTGCGAGACGAACATCCTGGTTACATTCTACTGAATATATCTTATCCAGGCAAATATATATTTGCTAAGTTCGACCAGTTTGTTAAGGTTAAAACTGGGTTTGCGAGTCAAACATCCTGGCTAACGGACACATTCTACTGAATGTGTCTATCCCGAGATGGACTCGCGAGATGGACATCCCGGCTAACGGACAATACTCGCACTGAATACGTCTATCCCAGTAATGAACTCTAAACTTATATAGCGCGCTTTATCCATTGAGGATGTATGAGTATACTTCATAATGATGATGAAGTTTTAATCAGGTCGCCATTATGGCCATAATGACGCCTAATTGTTATTGATCTCGCATTTTAGACAGTTAAGTCGTTTAGCGAGTTGCCGCGTTTAGACCGAAGTCGTTTGCGAGTTGAGCGAATAAGACTTGGTTAAAACCTCAGCTTATTGCGAATCGATTATCGCGTTTAGACCGGAGTCGTTTGCGAGTCGAGCGAATAAGGCTTGGTTAAAACCTTAGCTTATTACGAATCGATTATCGCGTTTAGACCGGAGTCGTTTGCGAGTTGAGCGAATAAGACTTGGTTAAAACCTTAGCTTATTGCGAATCGATTATCGCGTTTAGACCGGAGTCATTTGCGAGTCGAGCGAATAAGACTTGGTTAAAACCTCAACTTATTGCGAATCGATTATCGCGTTTAGACCGGAGTCGTTTGCGAGTCGAGCGAATAAGGCTTGGTTAAAACCTTAGCTTATTGCGAATCAATTATCGCGTTTAGACCGGAGTCGTTTGCGAGTCGTGCGAATAAGACTTGGTTAAAACCTTAGCTTATTGCGAATCGATTATCGCGCTTAGACCGGAGTCGTTTCATACGGCGAGTGGGAGTATGAATATACGTACCCACTCCCCCCCCCCTTTTTTTTGAACAAGGGGGCAACTGAACTCGTCCGAAAACGAGCTGCCTACGTACCCAATGAAGGGATCAAGTCGCGTCGTAGTTCAAGTCTAATGACTTTGTATTTTTAGCAGTGATATTTCTTCAGATGTCGCGCATTCCAGGAACGCGGGATCATCTCGCCTTTCATGTTGGCAATTTCGTAGACGCCCGGGCGAACTACTTTTGTGATCTGATAAGGTCCTTCCCAGTGAGCGCCGAGCTTGCCGGCATTGGGCTCGGCAGTGTTTTGAAATACTGCGCGAAGGACGAGGTCTCCTTCGTAAAAACGCCGAACTCGCACCTTGGAGTTGTAATACTTGGATGCTGCAATTTGATATTCGGTCATTTTTATAAGTGCTTGGTCGCGCCTTTCGTTGATAAGGTCGAGTTCGTCGAGCATGAGAAGATGATTGAGACCTTCCTGTTCTAGAAGCAATCGTCGGCGAACTCCTGGAAAATAGACTTCAGGAGGAATCACACATTCTGTTCCGTAGACGAGGACGAAAGGCGTCTCGCCCGTAGCGCATCGCGGTGTTGTTCGACAAGACCATAAAACGCCTTCAAGTTCATCTGCCCAACGACCCTTCTTAGCGTCGAGTCGAGTCTTTAGGCCATGGATAAGTGTTTTGTTTGACGATTCTGCCTGGCCGTTGCCTTGCGGGCAGCGAGGCGTTGACTTGCTAATTCTGATTTTCCACTTATCGCAGAAAAGTTCGAACCGTTTAGATATGAATTGCGAACCGTTATCTGTCACTATCTCATAGGGTACGCCGTGACGACAGATGATATTCTTCCAGACGAAGTTTTCGACCTGCTTATCCTTGATTGATCCGAATGCTTCCGCCTCGATCCACTTGGAAAAATAATCCGTTAGGACTAAGAGGTAGCGTTTCTGCCGAGACGGATGAAGCGGTCCGACTATATCCATTCCCCATCGCATAAACGGGTAGGGCGAGGTGATCGAGCTTAAGAACTCCGTCGGTTGATGGATGAACGGACCATGTCGCTGACACTTCTCGCACTTTGCTGCGAACAGCTCGCAGTCTTTTATCATCGATGGCCAAAAATATCTGTGCCTCTTGATTCGGATGGCGAGTGGGCGACCTCCCGAGTGGTTACCGCAGGATCCGCCATGAACCTCATGCATTATCTCGCGAGCCTCCTGCCCCTCGACACAAGCGAGTAGTGGCCCGGACAGTCGCCATTTGAAGATATTTCCATGAAGTAAAACGTAACGAGACGACTGTGACTTTAATTTGCGAGCCACCCATTTGTTGATTGGCATCTCGCCGTCTGCGAGATAAACGCGAATGTTGGCCATCCACTTGGTGTCGCATCCATAGACTGTGGTTTCATCGTCAATGGGAATGTCGATGACTTCATGCCCAGGTGGAGGCTCCTCGCTACATGGGTAAGCATCTTCTGGGGATTCCTCAAGTTGTCCAGGGAGAAAGCCACGGTCAAAAGCTGTGTTATTCGGGTCGAGCTCGTTATCTGTTGCCATCACATCCGTCGTTTCGTCTGTGCCGACTGTACCGGATTGATTGGGATCCATCGGATCCGGTTCGACGTTATCTTTGGTGTGGTCGAGGTCCATCGGGTCTGCGGCGGAGCGAGCGGGCGGGTCATTGCTGAGACCTGCTTTTTGCTTCGCTGCCAGAGATCTTGTTAGGACGTTGACTGCTTTTGCGATTGCGATACTCGGCTCTTCAATGAATTCGACCCTGACAATTCTTTGAAGATCTTTATCTAGCTTTGCGGTCGAGCCGAGTGATGCGAGGGCATCCGCTTGGGAGTTTTCCGACCTTGGAATTCTTGTCAAGGTGAACAGATCGAATTCAGCTGTTAAATTTTTGACGAGAGCGAGGTATGCTTCCATGCGCTCGTCCTTTGTCGGTTATTCGCCGTTGAACTGATTTACGACGAGCTGAGAGTCGCAAAAAGCTTCTATCCTTGTTATTTTCAACGCTTTAGACAATCGAAGACCTGCGAGAAGGGCCTCGGCCTCGTTGTTCGATGCCTTGAAACCAAGGCAGAACGATTGCTCTAGAGATTTTCCGTCTGACGATAGTCGAATGCCTACTCCCGATCCGTGTTTAGATGATGAGCCGTCGACGTGCAGCTGCCAGATTTGGGATGCAGAACTGTCCGCAAGTGTGTCTTCGATTTCGGGCGAGGCTTCCGCCTCCGGCAGTTCGATTAAAAAGTCGGCCAATACCTGTGCCTTGATCGTCGTCCTACTGCGAAACTCGATATCAAACTCGCTTAGCTCGATCGCCCATTTGGCGAGTCGCCCGGACTGAGTCGGACTGTGGAGAACAGCGCGCAGTGGAAAAGTACTTAGTACCACGATCGAATGTGATTGAAAATACGGTCGAAGCTTTCGAGCCGACGTAATAACTGCGAGTGCGAGTTTCTCCGTCAAAGGATATCTTGTTTCTGCATCGGTTAGCGACTTACTAATATAGAAAACAGGCTTTTGCTCGGTGCCGTCTTCGCGAATCAGAACCCCACTAACTGCCGAGGTCGAGACCGCGATGTAAAGATAGAGCGGTTCGCCAGCTATCGGCTTTGTCAGAACAGGTGGAGTCGCGAGATAATGCTTCAACTTCTGGAAGGCTTCTTCACATTTTTCAGTCCACTCGAAATCTTGTCGAGTTGCCCCCTTCTTATCCTTGAGCGTTTCATAAAAAGGTAAACACTTATCAGTAGAGCGCGAGATAAATCGGTTCAAGGCCGCGACTCTGCCGTTTAGTCGCTGGACTTCTCTTCTCGTTTTTGGCGAAGGCATCTGGATGAGTGCGTCGATTTGCTTTGGATTTACCTCGATCCCGCGACGAGTAACCATGTAGCCGAGGAACTCGCCGGACGTTACATCGAAACAACACTTAGCCGGATTTAGCTTCATGTTATACTTGTTTAATAACGCAAAGCACTCTGCGAGGTGGCCGATGTGGTCCTTTTCCTCGAGTGATTTGACGAGCATGTCGTCAATGTAAACCTCCATCGTTTTGCCGAGTAAGTCCGCAAACATTTTAATTACCAATCGCTGATAAGTAGCCCCAGCATTCTTAAGTCCAAAGGGCATGACTTTGTAGCAATAGATTCCGCGGTCTGTGATGAAAGATGTTTTGTCGCGATCGCCGGGGTGCATGAAGATCTGATTATAGCCAGAGAAGGCGTCCATAAATGACAACAACTTGTTTCCAGATGTTGCCTCGACGAGGCGGTCGATGTGAGGAAGAGGGAAACTGTCTTTAGGGCATGCCTTATTCAAATCCGTGAAGTCTACACAGACTCGCCACTTACCACTTTTCTTCTTCATGACGACTGGGTTCGCAAGCCACTCCGGATATCTGACCTCAGAGATCGAGCCGGCCTGCAAGAGTTTGTCTTCTTCGTCATTTACCGCTTGAGCCCTTTCAGGACCAAGTCGCCTTCGCTTTTGCTTTATAGGTTTGTAGGTCGAGTCCACGTTTAACTCGTGACTGATGATGCCGATATCGATCCCGGGCATGTCTCCCGCGGACCATGCGAATGTACCGATGTTATTCTTGAGGAATTCGATGAGGTCGAGCCTGACGGCTTTGTCAAGTGTCGCGCCTATCTCTACGTATTTCTCTGGGAATTTGTCGTTTATACAAACCGAAATGACAGGCTCGCAGGTCGGGCCCGCTCCTCTAGCTTCAGCGGATTCTGCGATCTGTAGCTGCTATAAGAGGTTTGAGATTTCCTTGACGGGCTCCCTGTCTGTCTTAATCTTTTTCCGCGGCTCGCTTGGGATCGGCACTGTCGCATGTGTTCTTAGTTTGTGCGCGGTCATGAAACAAGATCTTGACGCCGACTGACTTCCTCAGATTGTTCTGACTCCGCCCTTTGTTGGAAACTTAAGACAGAGATGATACGTTGAGGCGACGGCGCGCATCGAGTTTAGCCAAGGGGTTCCCATTATCACATTGTAAATTGCCGGGTTGTTCGAGACTGCGAACTCAACTATTTTAGTCACACCTTCCGCACGTACAGGAAGCTTGACCGTACCGAGTGTCATCGTCGTCTCACCATTGAATCCGGTTAATGGCTTAGGATAGGATTCGACTTGTACGAGGTCAATTTCCATGCGCTTCAGAGCGTCTATGAAAATGATGTCGACTGTGCTCCCAGTGTCGATTAAAACGCGACCCGTGTCCCATCCTGCGACGGAGAGTCGGATGACAAGCGGGTCGTCATGAGGTTTGTCAATGTCATCGACCTCATTTTCTTCGAACTGGATGACGTCGTTCGGGAACTTCGACGGTTCGGGTTTGTTTGCCCCTACCTCCGCTCTTCTCTGATAGGCTTTGATCGACGAGACGGTGTTAGAGCAGTAGCGCGAGCCGCCCATGATCATGTTGCAGATTTTCTGTTTCGAGGCGCTCCTGCCATCATTACCGTTTCCTCGGTCGAGGTGGGCCTCGTCGTTTCGTCGGTCTCGCTTATTATTCCTGTTGTCTCCCGACGGGCCGTCCCTTTCTCTTGCATCGTCGAATTGCTCGAGCTGAAAATCGTTAACATTGATGTTTCCTTTGAGCTCGCCGGCGGCCAACTTTGCTGCGAGTCGCATGCCGAGGACTCTGCAGTTAGACGTCGAGTGTCCCTCCATCTTATGCAAGTCGCAATAAGCAGACTCGTCATACTGCGATATTTTCGGCCAAGTGTTGCCGCTAGCGCGACCAGGGGCGCCTCTTCCGCGGCCTCGCCCTCTTCCTCGACCGTAGTCGGGCGAGTCCACCTGGTAGTTATGGGCCCCCTTGAAACCTCCTTCATGTTGTACGAAATTTCCCGGCTTCCTCTTTGTCGCGACTGGGACTTCTTGCGGACTAGGATTCCTGGCCTTTCCATGCTTCTGGCTCAGGATTTTTGTTTCATCTTCGCTTCTTGCGAAGCCGTTAGCGCGATGAAGCGCATCTTGAATTGACGAGGGCTCGTTCATTGTCATCTCCTTTCGGAAATCTGAGCTGTACCACAAAGCTTTTCGCAGGGCACTTAGGGCGGATCTGTCGTCAATCCCTTTTACCTGAATAAGCATCGCTTTGAAGCGTTCAATGAAAACTCCCAAGGGCTCGCCGGCCGCTTGCGTTATAGTATAAAGGTCCACCTCCGATGACCTGCGTTTGATTAGGACGGAATACTGCTTTAGGAAGGCCTCGGAGAGTTGGGCGAAGCTGTCGACAGAGTTCCTTTTCATTCCCGTGAACCAATAGAGGGCCGCCCCTTGGAGATGCTCCACGAAGAGGAGGCAGCAACCAACATCGATTTCATCGAGCCTGAAATTAGCTCGCCCCATTGCGATTGAGAATGCTCTGATATGCTCCGTGGGGTCGCCCTTTCCCTCATAGATAGGAATCTTGAGCTTCCCTGGGTCAGATAAACGCGCCTTTGTTATTCGCACGGTAAAAGGAGTGGTGCGAGCTTCTTCAAGAACGCGGTCGAGTTCCGGCGCCTTGCTGGTTGCGCGATGGACCTGTGACCTCATATCCTTGAGATCGCGAGTGTTCTGCTGCAAGATGGCTCTGAGCTCGTCCATTTCCGTTCCCTGCGAATCGACAGCTCTACGGGCGGTTAGGGTTTCGGCTTGTTCCATCCATCGCGTATTTTCTGCGATTTCGCCCTCGTCCCGACTCTGGATACGACTAGTCGGTCGACTGGGCCAAGCTGCTCCGAATTCACGTCCTTCTGAATTGTCTGCGATTGCAGGTATGCCGCCGGGAGCACCTGCGACAAAAACGGTTCCGTCTCTGAGAGGTCTTGGCGTATGATCTTCGCGAGTGCCACGAGCTGATGGCGATGCCGCCTGGGAGAAGTTAAAAGCGAGCGGGGCGACGCGAAGCTCGTTACCTTGAGGTAGCCCTCGAGACTGACGAGTTGTCGACAAGGCCCTGATTTCAGCAGTCAGGTTGCTGTTGATCGTTTCCTGGTTTTGCGACTGCTTGAGCAACTGTTCGAGCATTGCTTTGAGTTGACCGAAATCTCCTGGTGTGGACGGGTCGGCCGTGTTTGTATTGGCGGTTGCATGGTTCTCTGTCGGGACAGGTCTGCCTGCTTCCGCCCCCAATGCGGACTGGTTGATCAGCCCAGCCACAATGGGCTCGCTTGGACCTGTATCTTCGGCCGCTGGAGACTGCGGGTTCGTTATTGACATGTTGCGAGTAGCGGGTTCGTCTAAGCGTTTGTTTCGTGTATGAAGCTAGTGTTGCGAGTCCCCTCCTTCTAGCGCCAAATTGTGCGAGCTGGAATTTTCACACAACAGAATTTGTGAAGATTCAGATAAAGTAAAGCTTCTTTAGGTTTTCCAAACACTTAGAAAGATTTTTAGGATTAGGTATAGAATTTGGGTTCTTGAGATTGTTCTTATTAATCAAGATCAGAGCTGTAAACAGTGTTTTATAAGAAATTTCGGATTCCCTACAATGAGAGGGATACAAGTTTATTTATAGCTAAATGAGGCGGTATGAACAGTGCCGGTCGAGGTGACTTGAGCAGTTCCGGTCGCTCTGAGCCGGGCCGGTCTAGAAGGATCGAACAACGCTGGAATGAACAGTGATGGGCCATTGACGGGCCTGCGTTTTCTGGGTTCGACCGCTGAACCGTTTTAACACGTGTTAAGCCGTTTGGTTTATCGATTCTTCTAGGGGAGATTTGACCCCTACAAAGATGCTATTAATGGTGTTGAAGATCTATCAAATGATCACAATGAGTTTCCAATCAACGTTGGCTCAGGTATTTTTTTTTATGTTTATCTCTTCTCAACTTAAAAATTTTCTTAGCGATGTTCATTGTCCATTATCTATATTCAATGCTTTATCAATTTCTATTTAATGTATTATCAATTTGTATTCAATGTTTTCCATTTTTTTCTTCTTCTTGATCTCCTAACGACTCATATGTTTGCTTTTCAAATTAAATTAATAGGTAATGAAAATGAAAATGCATCTCAAGCTCAACCGAATCTACAAAGAACAAGAAAAAATCTCTCCAACAAAGAGAGATGGGATATTTACCATGCTCTAATGAAGAAGAGTGTAAACGGAAAACTGAAAAAGTATACAACAAGAGAAGTCTCTCAACAATTTTTGGTGCCTATACTTACGGTACAAAAGATTTGGCGACGAGCAAAGCAAACGGCCATTGATGGAATCGTGAACGTATCTCACCGGAGAACCGGAAATTGTGGTCCGAAAAGAATCTCGCTTCAATCAAGTCAAGTTGTTGATATTCCGTTACATAAACGAACAACTTTGAGGACGTTTGCGATGGCTTTGGGTGTGAGTCCTACAACACTATATAGGCGTAAGAAAGAAGGGTTTATTCGGCGCCATACCAATAGCATCAAGCCACATTTAAAAGAAGACAATATGAGAGGTAGACTAAAGTTTTGCATCTCTATGTTAGATAAAAATACATTGCCTCATGCACCAAAATTTATTGATATGTACAATATGGTGCATATTGATGAGAAATGGTTTTATATGACGAAGAAGACGGAGAAGTATTATTTACTTCCGATGGAAGATGAGCCACATCGCACATGTCAAAGTAAGAATTATATCGGAAAAGTGATGTTCCTAGCGGCAATGGCTCGTCCAAGGTTTGACGAGAATGGAAACGAGGTATTTTCCGGAAAAAATGGAATATTTCCATTTGTTACTAAGGAACCGGCCAAGAGACGGAGTAAAAATAGAGATGCAGGAACGTTAGAACTAAAAGCGGTAACATCTATTAAGAGAGAAGATATAAAAGCTTGTTTTATTGAGAAGGTTATTCCGGCAATTCATGAGAAGTGGCCAAGGGAAAATCGAGGGAAGACAATTTTCATTCAACAAGATAATGCAAAAGCACATGTTTTGTGTGGGGATAAAGATTTCCATGAAGTCGCGTCCAAAGATGGTTTTGATATTCGTTTGATGTGTCAACCACCGAACTCCCCGGATTTGAATATATTAGATCTTGGATTTTTTAGTGCTATTCAATCGCTACAACACAAAGAATGCCCAAAAAGCATCGAAGATCTTGTTGGCGCCGTAGTCAAGTCTTTTGAAAACTATCTTACGAGAAAGGTAAACCATATTTTCTTGACTCTTCAAACATGCATGGAAGATATTATGAAAATTGGAGGATCAAATAAGTACAAGATACGACATATGAACAAAGCCTCATTGGAGAGAGTTGATCTTCTTCCCGTACAAGTAAGTTGCGATGCTATGTTAGTCGAAAATGTGATGACCGCATTACATTCTTCGGATTAGTGGAGATCATTTTAATTTGTATAGTTATGTTTATTTGTTGGATCAAACGTTTTATGATTCATTTGTGCCATGTTTATTGTGCTTATTATGCTATGTTTTTGTACACTTGTGTAAGGAATTTTTAGTTGTTTTGCAATTTGTTTCTTTTACTTATTTTAAAAATTAAAGCTTTAAGTTAATTGAATTAGGTAACGAGTATCATAATGGATAATGAGTTTCCAAATATTTGTCTTAAAAAATGATTTGAACACTAATAAGATTACATATCCAAAAGGTACCATAAATAATTATGAACACGAAGCTAAAAAAATCGTAGTTTCTCCGATACACCGCAACGCTCTAGTCGATCTCTAAGAAAAATTTGTTACAACACATTTTCAACAACAAAGATCAACCTTTTATAACTAAAGCTAACATATCATATTAATTTGCAAATTTTACAAGATTAGTTTACAACACATATTTAAGATAAAGCATACCTAGTGGTTGCACAAAAAAAAAGCATACCTAGTCAAAATATGAAGGCACATAAATCTTTAGCATCTCAAGTACAATATCGTCAATGTCTTCCATTGGTTCCTTGTTGAGATCTAGTTTCCGAATTGTGCGAGGTTGTATCCTATAAACCGATCGGGACACTTCTTCGATGCATTTCGGAGTTGTGTTAGTTTCGGAGACCGGAGGAAGCTTTTCTTCATTGTAGTAGATTTCATTCATATCAAAATTCCGAATGGTGCTAGAGTTACTCGGTTGAAGATTTTCAGATTTGATCTTTTGTTGTTCCATTTTTGTTGTGAGAAAAAAAAAATTATGCTTGGTTTGTAATTGCACAGTTTAAGAAGAAGAAGAAGAAGAAGAAGAAGAAAAGGTAAAAGTAAAAGAAGAAAGAGAAGGAGTACATAACGTACAAGCATAATGAAAACAAACGTGAGTCTTGGAAGTTGGAACTTGGAACAATAAAAAAAGCTATTTGGTTTAACTATCTTAACTTTTTTTATTTAAAATAAATAATTTTGTCTTGATATATGAGAACATCTAATATAGTGAAACAAAACTAATTCTCTAAAACATACTATAACAAGAAACAGAGGGAGTATTATTTTTTTTCTATTAAACTCAGTTGTACATCAATATTAATACTTAGTTGTACCTAATAAATTAAGTTGCACTTAAGTAAAAAACTTTTTCACGTCATCGAAATTTCTTTCTATTGTTCACATGAATTCTCACAATTACAATCTCTGAAAATTAAACTCCTAAACCCAAATTCACTATTTGCTTTCATGGTATATACCTTGTTTATAGATTATTTACACCAAGAAGAACATATTATAAATCTTCTTCTTTTTCTTCATACCCGTCTCTTGATCTTCCTTTGTTTCTTCATCTTTTTCTTCTCTAATCACCGCTAGAGCCGATCAACCCCCGTTTCTACATCTGAGTTTTCAAGATTGTGTTTTTATCAACCGACGACACTTGTTATCGCTCTTCTCGTTGTCGTTGAGTTTCCCGTTGCATAAACCATTTTTGTGACATCTAACATGTTGGAAATCATGGAAACACCTGAAATCAAACTTGATGAAATTCCTCAGACTAGTCAAAAACTATCACAATTTCAAGCCTTAAGAGCTTCGATTCTATCTTCAAACGACTTCACAGTATTTGCAACAATTAGTGTCTCATCCAAATCAAACACTATAGATAAACACCTAGTGTTAAGCATCCTTAAACATGAATCATATAAACCTAAAGGAACTAAGAAACACCAGAAACTAGGAAACTTCTTCTCCTTGCTCGGCATCGCCACTAAGTGAATATCCTCTTCTCCGAGTAATACCACTGCAGTCTGTAATCACAAATCACAAATTCAAGTTAAATCAACTAAGATTCACAATGAAATGTCATTTCGCAAATCTTAAACGAGCTATGTTACCTTCAATTCGTGGAAACAGACGGCGTGTAGATGCATCAGCTCCTGAGGTTTGACCAGAGCCGATGATTCAAGCTTGCATCGAACGGCGAAAGAAGCAATAGTCTGGAGAATCGCGAGAAGAGGACATCTCTCACCAGCCGGAGAAATGTGGTGGATTCGAATTTCATCGTTGGGGAATCAAAATTCATGACCTGAAGATACTTGATTCACATCGAGTTCCCCTAAACGCAACTCTCCGTGATAAACCACGGATTTGTGACCTAAACGGCTCATCGAAACTCAATCAGCCAAATTTTCTCGGGAAAATGCGTGAGAAAATCTGGGGATTCAAGAGAAAATATCTTCTTCTCTCTTTTGCCCACAACAAAAAAATCTTTTGATTCGTCTTCTCCAAAACAACTCAAAGTTAGAAAATTTGAATCATTTCCGATGCCGCTAAGAATCCTTTCATTCTTCTTCTCTTTGCTTCACGATGTTGCGTTTTTGTTCTTCAAGCTTCGCGATGTTGTTGATTTCTTTCCTAGAATCAATCCGCCATTACCGGGAAGATTTATTCTCGATTCCTCCTTCTTCCTGTTCGCGATACCTTTGTCTTTCGTGAATAAGAACCTAAGCTCTGATTCGATTACTTCCTGAGGGACAAAGCTCCAAATCTGTCGAAGAAGGTGACGGCGGAGACGAGCTCCACGACTGGTTTGTCGACCAAGAACTGAGAGAAGAGCTTGAGAGCTCAAAAAATGAAGAAAATGTTCTTAAAGATTATAGCTTTATTTTCTTAAAGCTCTGAAATTACAAGAGACTCTTATTTATACAAAGATAAGAAAACCCTAGTGACACAGGACATCTGTCATCAATCCAGGTGATGTCAGAGATCGACGGCCATCGGATATTGCCGGAATAGTGCCAAACCGTACCATTGACTGCAACGGCCATATCTGAGCTGTATCACCTTTCTTGTCTTTAGCGAAGCTTAAAGTTGTTGAAGACTCAATCGGATAAGGTTGTTGAATCGTAATGGGCTTCGTGGGCTTGAGCACAGCTGAATCGGTTGTGGCCTGCTTCGATATTGTGTTTACAACTAAAGCCTCTGTTCTACTTAGAGTCTTAGGAACCCTTGGACTTTTCTCTTCATTACTCTTAACAAGAACCTGAGGGCGGAGTAGTGGATCGTTGGAGGGCCATGGCGATTGACAAAAAGAAAAAATCAGAGAGACTTTGATGGAGAAATTTTGATTGATCGGGAAAAAATGTAAGGAGGAAGAGAAATTGAAGAGTTTTTCTTTTTTGGGATTTTTTTTGGATCCGGTATGTGGATATTAGATGGATATTATGTGGTTGGGTGTGTAATTTTAATAGATTTAGCTGGTTTTAACGTAATTTTGTTGTTTTTGTATTTAAAAGTAATTGAAAAAGAAATTCTATTAAACAAGAGAGTGTTTGAGGCATTGACTTGGTCAACAGTAGTGTTCCAGACTTTCTTTCGAGTTGATGACTATGTCAATGTGACGAAAAATAAAACTTTGAACCATAATGGATTTAAAACAACACTATTTTGAACCATAAGACGTTGTTACAACAACTCTTTTACCCATCCAACAACAACCATAAAACATTTTATTTTATCAAATCCAAATTTTCACATCCGACTTAATCTCGTCGAACCCATCTTCTTGGCAATCTCCCTAAGCACAAACTTCATAACTTTCCCTGTCGAAGTCTTAGGCAACTCATCCCTAAACGACACCGTTTTAGGCACCATATACCTTGGCATTTTCTTCCTACAATACTCTATCAATTCTTCCTCCGTTGGTTTCCTACTCAACCCATCCTTCAAACTCACAAACGCACACGGCGTCTCTCCCCAAAACTCGTCCGGTCTCGCCACCACCGCCACTTCATTCACCGCCGGATTCGTATACAAAACCGCTTCAACCTCAACACTACTCACATTTTCACCTCCCGTTATGATTATATCTTTCGATCTGTCTTTTATCTCTAAATACCCATCCGAATGAATCACACCAACGTCTCCGGTGTAAAACCACCCGTTCTTCAAAGCCTTCTCCGTTCCGACCGGATCTTTTAAGTAACCGAGCATGACCGAGCTTCCTCTCATCACTATTTCCCCGACCGTCTCCGTCTCTCTCGACGCTCCGACCCGATTCAGGATCCACCACGTCGATTTCGGTAAACCCGACCGTTCACACTCCCTGCCGTGCCTTTAACCTCGCACGATCGCTCGCCGGTAAGCGATTCCACTGCGGCTTCCACGCGCAGGAAACGTTTAAACCGGCGGTTTCCGTTAAACCGTAGCCGTGGCTTATGTTGAAACCGATCGATTCGGCGCGGTGGAGCACGGCTGCTGGAGGAGGAGCACCGGCTGTTAAGATGTTAACCGGACGGTCGAGGGGGTTAGATTCCTGACTCGACGATAACATATTGAGAACTACCGGAGCTCCACACATGTGTGTAACGCCGTGATGACGGATCAAACGGTAAATAAGCGGCGCGTCGAATTTACGCAAACAGACGTTAGTTCCTCCGACGGCAGCGATTGCCCAAGGATAACTCCAACCGTTAGCGTGAAATATCGGTAGGGTCCATAAGTAAACCGGATTCTTCGGTACGGTCCAATCGATTAGTGAATCAATTGACATTACGAATACTCCTCTGTGACAGTGAACCACTCCTTTAGGAGCAGAGGTCGTACCGGAAGTGTAGTTTAGCACGATCGGATCCCATTCGGATTCGGGTCGGATCCAATTAAAACCCGGATCACCTCTCTCGATTAAATCATCGTAATTGTAACGGAATCTCTGATCGGCCACGACATCACCTCCTTCTTCTTCTTTATCGGCGATGATGACGAGAATCGGCGGATCAGTTTTCATCATCGCGATCGCTTCGACGGCGAGATCGGAGAGAAGACGTCGACGAAGAGAAGCTTAGATCCGCAGTGACGGAGAAGAACAGAGACCGTACGCGCGTCGAGGCGCGTGTTGATGTTGTTGAGGATTGCGCCGGTCATCGGAACGGCGAACTGGAGCTCGTACGTCGCCGGAGTATTGGGAGAGATGACGGAAACGACGTCGGATTTGCCGATTCCGATCGAAGACAGAGACGAGGCGACGCGGAGGCAACGGGAGTTGGTTTCACGCCACGTGTAAACGGTGTTAGTGCCGTACACGATTGAGGTGCAGTCACCGTAAACGGTGGCGGCTCTTTCTAAGAAACCTAACGGCGTTAACGGCGGTGAGTTAGCGGGACATGGCTTCATTTCCTCCATTTCTTCTCGAGCGGTAAAAACAATGTTTTCTTCGTTTCTTCTTCTTTTAAATTTAACCCGCCGATGAAAATAATGAAAAAGAAATAAGAGTTTCGTGATTATTTAGGACACATTGGTAACGACAATGGAGATAAGGTTAGAGTTATCTTGAAGCCAATTGTCATCTTTATATATATAGATGGATAAATGGTTTTGACTATACTTAGCATTACGTCATTGATCAAATCTACACAAAGACATAAAATTATACGAATCACTTCACCCAAGGCATTTGTGGGAATATATTTTTCTGAACTAGCAGTTTTTGAAAATGGCAATATTAGAATATTTTTTACTATTTGAAGTATTTTACTATATATTAACTTTTTTGGATTCAGAAATGACAATTTGGTATTATAATTGGTAAACAGCAACAGGAGAACAAGAAGTGGACGTGCCGGAGTGGTTATCGGGCATGACTAGAAATCATGTGGGCTTTGCCCGCGTAGGTTCGAATCCTGCCTTTAACGATTTTTTTTGTCGTTGTTGAGCTCCGAATTTATTTTATTTTTGGTAACATTACATATATCAATCGTTTTACTTGTTTACATTTTGAAGGTTACAAATATTCTTCAAATAAATGTTTTCCAAATTTTGAGTCTTTTCAGCCAATTATCTCATGTGCATGCATGGACCATGTTTTGGTATGCACGAAAAATGAATCATTTACGAAATGCAAATCACTGAGACATCAACTGAACGTTCATCAATTTGTGTTCACACATTATTGGTTATCATACATATAAAATATATTTCTTTCATAGATACCAAAATTAATAGACCTCTTTTGTTTTATCATTTATTATTCAACTGAATCTAAATTGAGATCCCATTCAATATTTAGGCATGTTAGCTACATTATGTCCCGGGTGATCGAGCTAGTCATTGAGAAAAAGCCAAAGGATGAGGACGCGCAAGGGGAACACAACGATGTTGCAAATTTGGCTGCATGTATTTTTAGCTTTCTGTAATTCTTGTTTGGTTTAAACTTGGATTTATATTTATCAACTGTATAATAAAAAAAAAGTTAAAAAAAAAAAAGAAATCATGAGAGAAAGCCAAAGGATGAGGTCGCGCAAGGAGAACACAACGATGTTGCAGTTTTTCTTTGCAAATTTGGCTGCACTGCATGTATTTAGCTTTCTGTAATTCTTGTTTGGCTTAAACTTGGATTTATATATATCAACTGTATATTAAAAAAAAGAAATTAGGTTGAATAACACAACAAAAAATTATAATTGAAAATCTAACCAATTAACCTAATTTTAATGGATAAGATTATGCCACATAGGTTACTTTTTGTTAGTTTTCAAATTATTAATTTTTTCTTTGTTATTAAGCAAATTAGCCCTTAAAAAAAGTTTAAAAAAAAAAGAAATCGAGAAATTTCTTTATTAAGCAAAAAAAAAAAATAATCATGAGATTAACTAAGAAATTTTAAAATAATTTTATGAAGCATTTAACAGAAAATTATGTACCTTTAAAACCTTTATAACATTTAACAAAAAACTTCCTTTTTTCATATGAAATATCTTGAAAGGCATTTACCAAAAAAAAAATCCAAAGATGGACTTCATTCGAATGTGATGACTCTCCTTATCTTTAGTATTCAAACACAAGTAACAAACCCTACTATACATGTAAATTTGATGTATGCAACAAACCCTACTATACATTTAAATTTGATTAATGTACTCTTTGACTCAGTTCTACATTCAAAATCTCATTTTTCTAATCATCCACCATGTAAATAACCTACATATATATTATCATGTAAAATTCCATTCCCTTTATTATGTAAAGCAAAGAAAAGAGTGTGAAAACAAAACAACAGTATAGGATGAAAATCCACAATCATATAAGATACGTATATATATGTCTTAACCACTACATTGTAAGAAAGGAAAAATATTCATGCCTCCTAAAAGTTTGTCTATTTCAAGCTGATAGTGTTGATACTATGATATGGTATAACACCAAAAAAAAAAAAAAAAAAACTAAAAGCCAGACTCTTTTTACAAGACACCATACCATAGACATCATCAGGGGAGTTTTTTTTGCAGTCATTCCGTTTCGTTCTAAGCCTGCATCAAAACCTACGATGATACTGTCCAGCGTTCTCTTCGTGGTCCCAAGATCGATTGGATATCTCCTGCTTGCTTCTGCATTATAAGAGCAAAGGAAAGAAAGTAAGCACATTGTTTCTAACACCTCAGAGACAAGTTTCAATTCATCCTTCAAGAACATAACCTTTCAAGATTCGTATAATCATCATCAAGATTCAATCAGCTTGAACAAAGCAAGAACCCAAGACAAATTCTTACCTCTATTTCAGGATTCAAGATTCCACATAAAATTAAATTTGTTAACGTCAAGTAATTGCCTTTCTTTTTTTTCACTCTTACAAATTGGGGGAAATCAACAATCCTAAACTGCTAGACATTGAAAATTCCAATCTAAAGATCATATTAGAAGCATCAATGTTTTTAACAGATTCAAAGTCTCGCACATTACATAATTGGGGAAAAATCTAAAAACCCTAGCTAATTAACACTTGCAATTCCTATACAAAGATAAACAAAATCCCCAAATCTCAGCTCATGGAATCGCATCGCAACAACGTACCTTCAAATCAAGGGCTCTAGAGAAATCAACCGTACGTGGCTGAGATTCCGCGGCGGTACAATCTCTCGGCGACTCGAACAGCGATAGAGAAAGCTGCTTATCAGCAACACCGACATCGAAGTGAATCAACCCAGAGCTCTCCGGATCCACATGTATTCCTTTCACAGCAAACCACAAGAACAGCTCCTTCTGCGTCACACCAGACAAATTCCCGATCCGTCCATCGGAGAGAACGCCGGAGATGTTGTAATCGAAGTGAAACTGATTCTCGAATTTAGCATCGCAGGGAACAAGAAGAGCGACGTTGAAACGCCCCGTTTTGATGTCGATCGAGAAATTGGTAACTCCCTTTGGAACAATACCGGCGGGAAGACCACTTTCCCGGAGATAATCGTAAAACGACGGATCCGGTGACGAGGAAATCTGAAGGAAGAGAATCGAAGAGAAGAGAGCGATGATTAAGAAGAAGAGATCTCGAGTCGTACCCATTGAGTCAAAGTAGAAATCGTCGACGAAAGAAAGCTTTCAGAGGAAGAAGACGACAAAGGCGGTTTAAGTTTCCTCTGTTAACAAATTCCGTTTTTTTTTTTTTTGTTAGGTTAATTAAATTTACTTACTTATTGTTAAGCTTTGACTTGTAGAGTTTCTCAGTTTCATTAGACCATGATTAACGGTAAGATGCTATGTTTGTCTCTTAACATATATTATTTTAACATTTTGCATTTAATTCATTTATTTATTTGTATATTTAATTAGAACTAATTGCTGAGCCAATCATTTAGCTACACGATTGCAATTTGGTCTCTCACAAATTGAAATACCGTCTCTTGCGTCTCTCATCTAACATACGTCTCTCATAGATTCTTGTGCTTTTTAATACTTTTGATTTTTTTATTACTTACAAACTTTGTTACATATCCCCGTTAATGATGCTCTTATTGTTCATTAATTTCTTTACACGTGGCTTAATTGGGCCGGGCCGGGCCGGGCCGGGTCGATTTCAAAGAAATAATTTAACCGAGCAAAATTTCGATATGTGAAAATTACAAAAGAACAGAACAAAGGATTCGTGTATAATAAAAACAAAGAGTTTCTTTTTTTTTGTTGAACCAATAGAGAAACTAAAAACTCATTTTTCTTCATCACCAAGCTAATAAACCTAACAGAATTTAACAGTAACATTGAAGGAAACATTCTTAAGAGTCTTAACAAATTTGTTTACCAAACGCGCATAGAGATTGAATTAAGTAGCCTCTCTTCTTCATATATCATAGTGCCGATTCTACGGTTGAACCACAAACAGTGGCTGCAAAATCAAAACACAAAACAAAGACATAGATATCAGTAGAGATTTCTTACATATATATATAACCTTTGTCATTGAAATGATGAAAACACAAAATGTTGTTCTTGAGATAGAGAAAATGATTCTTTTTAGAAAAGAGAAAAGAGAAAACTTACAGTGTCGAGGCTAACAGGCTTCCCGTCTTCTGCAACGATATCCACTACGGTTCCAGTATGGTCAGACTGAGGAGAAGAAGTTCAAGTTTCAGAGTGCAATCAAAAAGGAATATTCTCAGACTTTTCAAAATCAAAGGTGATGAGTTTTGACAATGTGAAGTATATGCACAAAATGAAGAAAAATCCAGCTAATTCGCCATAAGTTGGAAACAATTTGGTATGAGAAGATTTAACATATAGTTAGGTTAAATATAAAGTTCTGACATACAGTGACCAAGAAGGATGCTAGTTAGTTACTGTTAAGAAGATTTAGGGAATTCACCTCTATTTCATTCATCAACTTCATGGCTTCAACAATGCAGAGAACTTGTCCCTTCTGCACTTTATCTCCAACCTATAGCAGCAAGTTAGTCATATAGCACGAATCCAGATTGTGAAATGCAGCAGCATAAAGATGGAAAATTGCTCGCTATGACAAATTTGTTTCCTCGTTTAATCCTATTAGATTTTCTATTTCTTTTAACTTCTCTCAAATGTATTAAGCACATAACAGAATCCTGGAGTGTCCTTAGCCAAGTGAAAAGATATAAACAATCAATTGAAACGGTTCAACTTAAGAAAAGAAATTATCTTTTTGTTTTACAAATAAGCAGGTATTAGGTTTATGTGCATTACTGGCAAATTATTAGCTAATATCCAAACCTTGATAAAGGGTGGTTCACCGGGAGCTGGACTACGGTAGAACGTGCCAGCCATAGGGCTTTTGACTGTAGGAAGCGATGATTTAGCTGGAGCAGGTGCGGATGGTGGAGGCAGGGAGGCTGGAGCCGAAGGGGCAGGTGAGGCTGCAGGTGCAGAGGGAGGAGGCATTGGTTGAGCATAAGATGGTTGATTTGGTTGCTGCATCATAACATATTGTGGAGCGGATTGGGATTGAGGTAAAGCTTCTTTTTTCCGAATGACAAGTTCGCAGTCTAGTTGTTTCAACTGCAACTCAACAATGTCTCTAGAATCCACAAGCCTGCACGACGAAGGCGAATATTCATCCATACGGTTAACAACGTAATCCTAGCTTACAAATTTAAGTAACTGAACAAGGGAACAGTACTTACTTGACAAGAGTTGTTACTTGAGTAAGGAACTCAGAGATAGACTCTTCTGTAGCTAAATCAGGTGAAGAAGATGAAGAAACAGAGTCTTTCAATGAGTTTTTATCTTTTCCTTCAGCTGATGATGGTCCATCGATTTTCGCAGGAGCTGATGCACCGGTACCCACCTTTAAAGGCAGGAAAGAGAGTCCAGAAATGAGCAGTTTTTTTTAGAATAACTTTCTTAGTAATTGAGAAGCTTACCTTGTTAGATAGTGCTTTCACCACAGGGTAGCTACTGCGACTAGGCTGCAATTTTCATATGCCAAAAGTTAAAAAGAATATCGAATAACAATGATACTACATATCTTTCTTTAATACATTCTTAGAATAATCTTTAGACCTCAAGAATTCGATATATATCATGTTTATGGCTTTGTAGATCAAGTGCTAAAGATTACTGTATACAAAACCAGCAAAAACATATTTCCTGAGAATAAATTACAAAATGTTTATTCTTTTTACAGTTCTTCTCGAAACCAATTCTACAAAATGTTTCAAATTCCCAAATTACATTTTACAGTTCTTCTCGAAAGATTATTCCCTGAATTTGAATTTGAACATATACAGAAGAACCAATAGACGAAGATTATCCACATAGAAATGAATCCAAAATCACAGAAACTAATAAAACCCACAATGCGCAATATCTTCTGATTTCGAAAATGGAATCGCGTACCTTGGAGAGAAAGCGAAGCTTAGGCTTGGAGGAGAGACGGAAAGAGACTCTGCGAGGGAGACGAGAAGGGGTTGAGAGAGGGAAGTTCGAAGAGGTTTGGGTGACTCCATAAACGGAAGCAGCCGGAGATGTGACTGATAGCGAAGAAGACGCCATTGATTCTTCTTCTTCTTCTTCTTCCTTGGTGCAGATCGGGTTTAGGTCTCTCGATGAAACCAAAGAGCAAATACACAGTTCACTACAGAGAGAGAGAGAGAAAACGATGTTCAGAGTCGGATCGCGTTTCTCTCGATTATAACTTGCTTTCAGATTACGCCACGTGTCATACTCTGATCTGTATTGTGATTACCCTTCCTTGTGGACTATTTTTACTTGAGAAAATGAATTGAATATACATTATCAGATTTCTTCATATTTTCAATTTTTTCAATCAGAGAAATGTTTTTACTCTTGAGTGAAAATTGATAAAATGATTATTTTAGAATTAGAATTAGTGAATGTTCCTCTTCAATTTGCAGGGAGGAATTCTTGTTTGGGATATTATATTTTCTATAGAGGTTTACATAGAACAAAACCATTGCATTCAAATGTTGTCAGCATTCCCAATTTTTATAAATATATGAATAGATCTAAATACATATAAACGTATGCAAAACATATAGTAATAAAGAAATATTAGTCCAGGTTGGATTTGGTGAACAACTAAAATGAAGTTATGACTAAATGAACAACGTGGTTGGAACATTCACTGAAAACAAAGCACATACACCATACATGTAAACCAAACTATGAACAAATTGCATCTTTTTCATCAACTCAAAATTAAAGACCAAGTTATTATAAGGTCTCATCAACCTTGTGCAATGGAAATACATCCTTGACCTCAATCAAAAATAGTGAAACCTCTTGGTTATGAACTTATGATACATATAACTTTAGCTCATCATTTCCTAACCTTTCCAGCATTTATACATACATTGTTATATTAAAACCGATTCCGGTTAAAGGGAGAAGCAGAGAGTTACATACATAGAACCAAACCAATAACAAGCAGATGGAGAGTGATCCTAATACTTTACAACAAGCCTGATAGAGAGACTCAGCCTGACCTTACTGTTTCAATGGCTGCAACTAAGTCTTCATATTTAGCCCCGGTCACTTCCTTAACTACCTTGTTGTCTTTCAAGATC